>CM029450.1:27342725-28542725 GCA_017140165.1 Eucalyptus shirleyi
GAAAAGAAAATAGAAATTCACAAATTTTTTTCTAAAAATTGCAACACGACATTTTTTTCGCTGAAAATTGTCCGCATCAGCTACCAGCCGTTGCATGGATTACATTGGAAGAGTGCCTAATTGAAAAATTAAGACTAAATTGGCGATAATATAAAAGAGTTATGACTTATTGGATAATTTTCCCAACTTTAACTGGATAAGTAATTGGGACTTCCACTTGAAAGAAGGGTAATGGTTCAAATTAGGTTGGTGTAGTAAGTCGAGTTCTGATCAGGAAAAACGCAATTCAAGTACCAAATATAAACATAATGACTTAAATGTTAGTTGGATACAATATGATAGTGGCACAACAAAAAGGCAAACAGAGCAAAATGATGAGGGTAATTTGTAGAATTTTGCCCTTCAAACAATCAAGGATAAGGTTCTTCTTACCAAAAAAAAAAAACAATCAAGGATAAGGTAAGTCGATTTCGAGCATGAATATGACACATAACCTCCGGATTCTTGTTACAGTATTTTAATCGCTAAACGGCCTTAGCATTTTGAACTCGAATCAGTAGTGAACATGCACTTGTCTCATTTTACAATCACTTTCTTTATTTACATCCTCGGCCAAAATCATTGTCTCCTTATTAGGAGAATACTAAACTATTTAAATATTAAGACAGGCGTGAATCTAGAAACCATGCTCACAACTTTTGAAGTACCCCAGAGCAAGCGTATTCGATCAATGTGATCCGCATGGTCTAGCATAGAATGATGAAAGACCTATCCAAGAAGTTTGTGCGAGTGAATGGATTTCCCGTATTACATTTTTTCCTTATCGAAGTTGATTCCTCGAAACTTCGAGGATGTCTTGCTTGTCGACTTCATTGTTTGCCCAACGCAATGTTGTCTGTTCATTGAAATGTCATAAGTACATTACTGCAATCGGCACACGTGTTATCTAATCGATGCCCCCAAAATGAGGATTTTAATTGGTCCGTCAGCCACTTGCAATTAATGAAGTGTTAAATAGACAATTTTTTCCTTTATATAACTACTTCTCTTAGCAGGCAACTACAGTCCTCAGCTCCCAAACAAAAGCCATATAACCTCCTGGCTGAGAGCCAGATAATTTCAGTAAAAAAAAAAACTAATTTGCAAAATATTTAAAAATTTGCCGCTAATTATTTCTACTAGATAACCAAGTTTACTACCATAGCAACAGGTTGGTATTACCAAGATAATATTCAAAGGATGGATAAGAAATAACCATTGGAAAACACAACATAGCATTACAGAGGCAACATTCAAAGACCAAAAGAAAATTCTATGAACCATATAGTCTCCTTTTCTCATATTAGGTAATAATACACTTGTTTCCTGTGTCTAATTTTCATATATGCATTGGGCGCTACAATGGGCAGTGAAAATTTAATACACAGTAAAGAAAAAGGAGGAGGACATTTGGAGAGAGAGTATCTATGCAAATTTATAGCTCTCAGAAAGAATACACACTATCGACGGATCAAGAAGACAACTCTTTAGCAGAAGAGAGAGAGGTGGGATGGGAGGACAAAGATGATGTTGATGATGCGTAAAAAAGAGAAGGTGGGGATGGTGTTGGAGATTGAGACTGATGGACTGAGAGATGAAGGGAGGAAGGAGTAATGCAAATCCACTCTGATTTAGCAAATAACTGAAATCAAAGACAGGAAAGACCAAAGAAAAGAAAAAAAGAAACCGAGAGAGAGAGAAGAGAGAGAGAGAGAGAGAGAGAGAGAGAGAGAGAGCTATTTCCATAAAGTCCCAATCCACCTATCAAACCCTTTATGCTTGATGGTCAATGATATAATTCTTCTTATCCTTCTTCTTTCACCACTCTCGGCCACTCAGAGCTTGACCACTTCGGGAATATGGACGGTATCGGTCGATGCAATCGGCCCACGGCCCGTCGATGGGCGTCTTGATGGCTGGTTGCACTTCCACACTGCTGTTGCACTTGAAGCCGCTCCCGAACGCGATCTGCCAAACTCTGTCCCCCTCCTCATCCGCCCCTTGGCCTCGATGTACCCCAACTCGTACCATAGCGAGGACGACGACGTTTGCCGAAACGGTGCAGTGTCATCCGCGACGCCTCCACGTGCTCGGCCGGCAGCTGCAGGTTCTTCTGGAGCTCGTCGATGACCGCCCGTCCGCCCGCGTGGATGCAGAAGTGCTCGAACGCCTGCTTTAAGTCCGGGATGTAGGGCTTCCACTTGGGGTTGAAGATCTTGCGGCCGATGAGGGTCAGCAGGAAGAGCAGTTGCTCCGACGCCACGGCAGCACCAGCGGGCCGATGGTGGTGATGTTGGACTTGAGCGCCTCCCCGGCAATTGCCATCAGGTCCTTGAAAGAGATATTCCCGCCTTGCCCTCCTTGTCCTCCTCCTCGTACACGCACCGGTACGCCTTGTCGTCGGCCCCCTTGTGCGTCCTCACCACGTGCACCAGCCGATACTACGCCGCCGGCGGTCGGACCGCCGGTTTGACAGCAGGATGGCGGCACCGCCCATGCGGAACAGGCAGTTGGGCAGCAGCATGGCCCGCTCGTTGCCCTGGTAGTAGTTCGGGGTGATGATCTCGGTGCTAACGATGACGGCGTTGGAGTTGGGGTGGACCTGAGGAGGACGTCGCGGGCGAGGTCGAGGGAAATCAGGCCGGGCGCTGCAACCCATGCCGGACAGGTTGAAGCTCTTTGATGTTGCTGCGCGGAGCTTGTATTTGTTGATGACCATGGCGGAGGAGGAGGGCGTGGGGAGAAGAGGCTGCAGTTGACGATGGAGGATGTCCGGATGTCCTTGGGCTTGCTGCCGGTCTTCTGAAGAGGGAGTCCATGGCGGAGAAGATGACGAGCTCGGGCCTGCCCGGGCGGACTCCATGGTGGGGGTGGGGGGATATGGGATGGCAGGAGGCAGGCAGGCTTCCTCGCCCAGGCCGGAGCGCTCGAGGATGCGCATCTGGAACTCGACGCTCTTTTGGGCTTGTCCTTGAGGATGAGGCGGAGTGCTCCATGAAGGTGGAGAAGGGGACGCGGTGCAGGTGACGGGGGGGGCTTGTAGCAGGCGTAGTCGACGAGGAAGATGGTGCGGGGTTTGGACATGAAGTAGACGGTGGCGACGAAGATGATGAGGAAGGCGGAGCAGAGGATCTGGACGAGGTCGAAGTGGAGGGAGCGGCAGAGGCCGAGGATTCGTCGGGGCCGAGGCGGAGGACCTCCATCAGGACGCCCGCCATGACGGGGACGAGGGTGAGGGGGATAATGTGATTCACCAGGTACTGGTAGCCCAGCTTCACGTACTTGAGCTTCACCGAGTTGGAGAAGTCCGGCAGGCTCCGATCCATGGCGCGTCCGACCGAAATAAAAGAGTGCTGGAGAGAGAGGCTTGGCCGACTGCTTTTGGAGGGGGAGGGGGAGAGGTAGGGTTGGGGGGGAGGCGGGCGCGGAGTTGAGTTTTGGAGGGAGTTATTTAGGGGGAGAGGAGAGAGATATAAAGGCGGAGGCGAGGGGGGTGGTGAGCAAATTGAATTGGAGGAGAGGGGAGGCAGATGAGGGGATTAAATGCGGAGGGCATGCTCTCCCCGTCCCCCCCTCACTCAACGCCCACACTTAAATTTAATAATGACTTTGGGTACGAGCCATTCATCGTTTCTTAACTCTCTCTCTCTCTCTCTCTCTCCGCTCCATTCCACCACACGAATGCATCTTCTAAACTCCCAACTAATTCAGCTATTTGTGGGTGTATCCGTCACAGTAACTTGCGCTCCTTGGCATCTTCTCTCGCCTCCTTCCGTAGCTTTGTTGGTTCACCCAATCATGGAAGGGCCCCTCTCCTCTCTCCCTCTCTCCCCAAGCCGACTTCTATTTTCGTTATAGGTAATCCGATCTATCCTTAACGATCTCACGTCAGTCTTCCGTTCGGAGTGATGAGCCGCTGGCCTTTCGAAGAGGAATTCCATTAATGAAGCGAATTTCGCGAGAAAGAACGGTCGATTTCAGGCGACCGACCGGTCGAATTGTCTTCGCATCGCATCATTTGGGGTGGAAAGACGGGATTGACGCCTCCCTATTATGCGGGAGCACATGCTAAGAAAAAAAGAGCAAAAAGACAGCGGCAACCCGACAAGAGGGGGGCTTCTGAGTTACATGTATTGACCCTCCTGGGTTTCCCGAACAGATTATTCAACTCGCGTGGGCTTTGTATTTCACAGCACGAAACCTAAAGAGGGGTGGGGGAGTTGGCCGAAGTGAGGGACACAGAAGTTCGTGATCACTTAAGCAAGAGGCGATGCCATGTTAGGTCAAAAGCAAACCCCAATGCAGAAACCTCGAAACAACATATAAAATATAAGAGGAAGCCACCCCGCAATCCCATCGTACGCTCCCGTTACGACGATCTCCATTGCGACGTAGGCCCTCTTCACATGCGACTCCTGCTTATACGAAACGAAGGCCCGGGCGATCGGTAAGATGCAAAAGTCCCCACTGGCGAGTGCGGAAGTCCTGCCTCGTTTCGGTCTCTACCAGCGTGCGTACGCAACTGAAACATGAACAAAATGGGACCGTCTCGTAAGCAGAGCAGACAAAATCGAGACGAACTCCTCCATAGAACTTTCCATCCTGTAGGCGGCTGATTAACCGAAACATGTCACACGGGGTGCCCGTACCATCTGACGTAGTATTTTCAGCATGAAATCGTTACACCTATGTGCCGTTGCTAAAACAGCCTTATACTCACAATCCCTTGGTTGGAGTGATGGTGGATTTCTGGCTTAGGAAATAGAGGTTGGCCGTTCAAATCCTACCAACTGTGCATAAACTACTTTGAGTCATGACAACCTGCACAAGTTAGAGATCTAGAATTAATCGGGTCATGAGGCTTCGGGATGTTCTATGGTCCTCTAGATAGTCGAATCTTTATGTTTGTACATTTGGATTATATATACGATGATATTTGTGAATTTGATGTTTTGTAACGTGAGGAGCAGCTTCAACTTTAGTCCCGCTCCCTATATTGGAAATTTACTGGCTAAAAAAATTGTACGTCGGGTAACTTGGGTTTCAAGGTGTTCTTGCATTATGTCCATGTCATCAATTTCTAAACAAGGGACGGTAGGGTTTCAGTAGAATTTTAAGGTCACCGGCTTCAAAACAATGAAAGTGGACCGTCTCTCTTCTTCCGTGGGTTAGGTCGAAACAAATTCAGAACAGGAAAAATGAAGAATTCTGGATAAATATAGGGGAAAATATCATGAAAAACTCCAAATTATTATTATTGTGACATATTTATCCTAATTTTTTTAGGACATAAAAACCCTAAATAATACACACCGTGCTTCATTTATCCCAAATTTTTTCTTGTGATAAAAAAAAAAACTCATAACTTGTATCTATGTTATATATTTACTTTCTATCAAAGTTCCACTAAATAATTTTTTTACCTAAATTAACATCGCTTATATTTCACTTAAGTCACATGGGTGCCATGTTAATACTATTTGCTTTTTGGCAATTAGGGATTTTCATTAATGAAATTTTGATTGAAGATAAATGTGTCACATAAATACAAATTTGGGATTTTTAGTGATAGATTAAAAAGTTTGTGGTAAATATGTTACAATGAGTATAATTTAGGGCTTTTACTGACTTTTGTCCTAAAATATAATTAGTTAGATCGATAGTCGTGTTCCTGGAAACTTTATCTCTTTATCTGCCTCGTATATGTATTTAGGGCAAAGACGGTTGGATTGATGGTTTGGGGGTTGAGAATCTGGGATCAACCCTTTAGTATTCTTGTATTTCCAGTGGTATTTATCTAATTCCCATTGATGACCAAACAAGACGAAACTTACGTTCGCCCTCGCGGGGTCCAGGAGAGAAACTCTACATCAGTAGGACATCTGTTTTGACCATTCGCCTGGTAATGATTGCTTTCGCACGTTAAAAAATTAGAAAAGGAAACAGCCCACGTACAGGTAGATTTCGTACGTCTAATTGTCACTTGAACAATGCGGAGACTTGGAATATCAATATACATACCGTGGACGAGTCTTGATATAGCTAGTCTCAACTGTCACATGCATTAACAATACGTATCAATATACATACCGTGGATGAGTCTCGATATAGCTAGTCTCAACTGTCACATGCATTAACAGTACGACGGGCTACCAAATCAGCGGACAATAAAGTTTTATAAATTATTGTGAAATTATAATGAAATCTTAATTTATTATTTTTTTTTTGGTAAGGGTAAGAAATGTATAGACTTTACCGAAACAAATACAAGGGGGGAGTCCTGGCACCAACGAGAGACAAACACTAAAAAGACAAAAAGAGTGTAAAGGTGCCGTGGATCCAACAAGTAAACCAAAAGGAGCAAATAAGAACAACGGATAAAAAAACCAACAACAACAATGGGGCAAGCACAGTCAATCAAAGATAGATGGATGAAATCTTAAAATTTTAAGAATGTGTAAAAACCGAAAAGACCTATTCGATTCTTGCAATTGAGTATTACCGTTTGCACTATCTAATTCGAATGACTAAAAATATTAACTTGTTTTATTCAGTGTTCTTCGAGGTCACGTGGCCCCAAGAAAGGCCCTTAGTTATGTTCTTTTTGATAAATTTATTCTAAACTATATAATGCACCTTAAAAACTCCTAAACTAATATTCGAAACAAACCTACCCCTATCGCAGCCGTGAAGCTCAGGAATATTCCGTCAAGACCTTCAGTTTTGTCCTACAAAATTCTCTTTTATCATTTTATCCCCTACAAGAATTAGAATGTCTATACTTTCCCTAACTTTCTTAAAATCTTTTCCCTAGTTCCTGAGGAACATTCTTTCTATTCATTGTATAGAAAGGATGATACCATCCTTTCTACGATGATCAACGTTATGGTAATATTGAGAGAAAACAATAAAATCTTCAAGAAAGTACTAGCAAGACGATTCACAAAATGATGTTGACATTTCAAATAATTGCCATCCGCAACATTAAAACCCATTGAAACTACTCTTTTTTTCTAGCATGAAACTCATGGCATTTAATGAGGCACGTACAAATCCAATCCAAGCTGGAGGCAAAATGTGTGCGGAGTTTAAGAAAGGCGCCCGTTGCATGGAAAATGACCAGCTCCTCGTAAATTAGAATCCTACGCACCACTTTTAAAGGCAACAATTAAAAAACTTTGTCATTATATATTTACACAGATACCAGAACTGTGACAAGGGGATCGCGTCAAACTTACCTATAAATCTTACAGGTTACATTTAAGAGAGTCGTGTCATTATATGTCTACGAGAGCTTCACTTTCTCCATGTTTTCACTTCCAATTCACGTTTAAGATATAATATCTTCTTATCAATGACGATTAAGACGCAAATGACTCGAGGTCAGACCGTCTTCTTCTTTTTCTGATTTTGCTTGATCTTTCGAAATGCAAGACGGATTCAAAGGCGTGGCCTTTCTCGATATTCACACAGTCCGCGGCGAAAGCGAGATGAAAAGGACCATGGAAGAAGACCGACCCCAACCCCCAGCTCCCCCCGAAATGATGATGCGACGCAGGTCTTTTCAGTTGGGGGGGTCGCCAAGTCGCCAGTGGAATTCACTTCAGTGGCGGCTCGAGTTCAAGGGACGAAATGCCACGAGCTCATTTATAGGTCCGGTTGCTAGTGCCAGAAAACAGCCAAAAGCTTGGGGATTTACATATGTTTGCATTCTCCAGCTTAGCCCTTTTTGCCAGCAATGAAAGCGTCGGATAATAGGGACAAAGGACGTGCGGAGCTTTAAAAGCCGCGTACAGGTCATCCCGGCTTGATTAATTATCGGACTGTCTGTCTGTCGGCAGGTTACGCGGTCAAAAGAGCATGATCAAGTATCGATTTTCAGTATTGTTTCTACATATAGGTAAGATTTTATTTGTGATGAATCATTATTAGAAGAAAATAGGGGTCGTATTATCTTGTGCCCTCGAAAGTCAGAACTCTCTCTCTCTCTCACGTTGGAGTTGGAAGGATTCTCCTAAAGTTAGCATCTTTTAAGGAAAAGTTCTACTTTTCTAATATATATTTTATCGCTTTTTCTTTAAATCAAGTTCATGTAATTTAAAGTTGCCTGATGAAGACGTTCCACTTCCATAGCTTAATAATCAAGTTCATTTTATACCAATTCCAAACAAATTTAGCTGACGTGGCCATCAAATGACACCAAAGCATGACACTATGAGAACGTTTGGGCATAGATAGAGAAATTTAACGAATGTTCAAAGTTTTACGGTGTATAAAAATATAGGCAATACAGATGTCCATGTTGAAAAAAGTTATATCTGTGTCGCACCATGGTGTCATCCGACCACCCATAGCAACTGGACATATTAATCAAAGGACCTTGTTAGAAAGCTTGCAAATTAGAGATTAAGTTAGATAAGTTAAAATTACGGGGATTTGATTAGGAAAGGCGTGAAAATACGTGTACAAAAAGTAGATTTGTTCTCCTCTTTTATGCATATGACTGGGAAGCATTTAGCTGAAACTGCTCTATTTATTAGACTTTTATGGCAAGTTTGATAGGGTGGTTCGTTTTGAACTTTTCCTCATTATATTCTTGCTCAACTTAATTCTAGTTTTCACAAACAAACGTAACCGATTGAGATGCTCCTATGGTCATTCTCCTTTCAATAATTTAAGTTTAGAGACAATATCGAAAAATTAAACACGTATTAAAAGTTCATGAAATACATTGAATATACTAAAGATTCAAATGCGACATTACACATTTAAAGTTTAAAGACGAAATTGAACAAATTCAAAGTTCAATGACTAGTGACCACATTGCACGGAATGATCCACTTTTGAATAAAATAGGCATGGAATTCTTGTTTAGATTATATAAGAATATAAAATATAAATATATATAATTGAATGACATAAGTGCGAATATTTTATATTGTTGTCACATCAGTGATTTTCGATTATAATTGATCAAAATGACTATATTTGAATTTTACGCAAATGCTTAAAACTATTTTGATAAAATTAAAAAATTCATAACTGAATTGGTATTCGTACAATAATCTTAAAACTAAATAGATAATTTTCTCCTCTCTTCATGTTATCACTTTCAACGGGCTCTACACGTTGACTGTCGACGTCTAAGATATAATTTCTTTTTTTATCGGTGACTATAATCGACTCAATGTCAAACCCGTCTCTCCCACACGAAATGATGACCACGTAAGTGTTCAGTTGGGAGGTCAATCGAGTTCACTCTTGTGGGGGCTCGAATTTAAAGGACGAATGTCGAAAATTTATTTGATAGGTGCGGTTGCGTCGGTGTCCTGTGGGGATGAGCAATTAAAGAGTTATTGGCTATGGTGATGGCCATCGGATGACCCCAAGATACAGCACGATGAATACAAGCAGCCATTGGTGGAGAAATTTGACCGATGTTCGAAGTGCGACGGTGGATAAAAACATAGCCAATGTAGTGGACGTTTACGTTCAAAAAATTTTATTCACGTCGCATTATGGTGTCATCCGACAGTTCATAACAGCTGTATTTGGCGGGATTCGATATCCAAGGACTTAATTTTAAAAAAAAATTGAGAAAAAATCCACCAAGGACATCAATGTCCAACATGACACATTTACTTTGAACCTTTTTTTTTAATGGTATCAAAACCTTCAAACTATGCCAACCATGACATATTTATCCTAAACTTTTTTCTTGTGACATAAAACCCCTTAAACTTTTTACCTATATAATACATTCATCCTATGCCTAGGGATGAGCATGGTCTAAGTGGGCGGTTCTCACCTTGGAATCAGAACCGCCTACTAAGGACCTCTACCAAGATCGGCAATTCAATTCCCGAATGGGTCTATGGAATCGGTCTAATCCCTACAAAGCTTGTTCGGGCTAATATTTGGGTTGGATTGCGGGCCATTGATTTTGATTAAGGAAAAAAATTATAAGGCAAAACAAATAGATAATACTCATTAGCTAAAAATTTAATTTCTTTGAAGGTTATGGTGTGGCCCCTTGAGGTTTCCTAACGTTAGAAACATGTGGAGAATTAGACTCCATGTTAAAAGTCCTAACCTCAAAAAAATTAAAACATTAATCACTTGATTTATCTTTTTTCAATATCAACCTAATTTAATCATGGGAATAGATAAGAAGAGACCAAATTATACTCTCAAAACGAGCTGTTGGCTCTTATAGACATCTCCAACCGGTTCTTTCCTTCTTCTCTCCGTTTGTTTACTTTGTTTTGGTTGAATGGAAAAAAAAAAAAGTAGGGAGTTAATCCTGTACACACCCAAGAGAAGAAATTAGTCAATAATTTTAAATAACTACAAATATACATATTTGGTTGAAAAATACAACATAATTAAGTAATTGAGATGTAATTCTATTCTATTATATATATACTAGTTAGGTCTAGGTGAATAGGTGGGCAATTCCATGCCTAGAACTAGGAATCGGACCGGCCCCGATGGGCACGACCGGTTCCGATTCGATTTTGGGCAAGCCTAGGCAATTCTCAGCTTCTTTTGCACATTCTCAACAATGCCCGTGTCTCATCACATGATTTTTTGGCCTAAACAAGACACATGGGTGTCATATTAATGCCGTTTGCTTTCTAGTGTCCATGTAGACATGTTTTTAACAATTCTCAATTCTAAAATATTGACAAAATGTAAAGGTGTCACACATATATAAATTTGAGATTTTTGACATTGCTGGAAAAAAGTTTAGGGTAAATATACCACAGTGCACATAATTTGAAATTTTTATGACTTTTTTCCTAAAAAAATTTGTAAAGGTAGAGGACTAGTTAGACAAGTCAAAAATTACAAATTTACATGTATTTTTTTTTTGAGCAAATACAAATTTACATGTATGAAAGAGTAGAATTATTCTCTTTTATGCATTTGGCTAGTAAGCAATTAGCTGAAATTTTTCTCATTCTTGCTCAACTCATTCTCATTTATGCAAACAAATGTAACCAATCAAGATGCTCCCATGTTATGCCGATTCTAGGGGTGATTGGTTCTCATTATAGTCTAGTCTCACCCTTGAACTAGGAACCAAATTGAAGGTCCTTGAAATTGGACTGGACTGGACTGAACTAACTAGTCCAATCCAATTCTCAGGCAATCCGATGGAATCAATTGAGTTTAAAAGAAAAAATGCTTCCTTAAATTCCTTGAGAGGTGAAGGAGACGCAAAGAAAGGGAAAGACCAAAGAAGAGAGTAGGAATGAGACCAAAAGAGGAGAGAAGGCATTGATAAGACATTTAAAAATAAAATAAAAAATAAATAACATTCAATTCGGTTCCTCTCTGGAATTGGGAACCAGATCGCTGGACACCGGTTCCACTTTACGTCCAAGAATTGGACCGATACTCTTGAAAATTAGACTTAACTGACCGATTCAGTCCAATTTATAAGCAATAATCCCGTGCTGTTCACCCTTAGCTAATTCTCAAATTAAATGACTAGCGGAGATTTTTAGAAATAGCATTTATTGAAATTAGGCACCCAATTGATATGCTTAAAATGTTCTTTATGTGTTGGAGCTTATATATTTAAAGTAATGGAAAACTAAATTATAGAAACAATTTGGTTCATGTACAACAAGATAGATGCCAAATGAGTTCTAAATCGATTATATAGATTCCAATTCAATCTTAAATTTTGAATTTTGTCGATACAATCCTAAATATTTGTACAAAATTTCAATATAGTGATTTCAGGTAATTGTCATTAGAAATCAAGTTGGATTTGGCGTGGAATTGTCTCTTGTCGTCTGGTGCGCCATAATGGTGTAGACAACTTTACTTGAACCAACGTTCTATGTGTCTGACCAAAAAAAAAAAAAAAGTTCTATGTGGGCCATCAATTTAGTGTTTTCCCAATATCAAATAGCTGGAAAGACTACATTAAATTTCACCTAAAAGTTTAGTATTATATTAACAAAATTTAAAAAAAATAAAGATTAAATTGATTAAGATTTCTTCTTTTTGGTCGAAATTTGATTAAGATTGAATCGACGATTTTCTCCATGTACGATTATACTAAAAAGGAAGTTTCTCTCTGTCTTTTGAAGTGGTTAATCAAGCTAGCTTGCTGTCAGAGTAAAATTAATGAACACCAAATTATTGTGAGAGGAAAACTGACAAAGTGCAGGTGTCGTCCCGATGAGAGACGCTATATTGTCCATGCAACCTAAAATACACATTTTTTTCGTGATCTCAGGTAAGGTACCTATCTTTGTAATAGTTCGTGATTTTCAATTAATGCTTAATAAAAAAAAATTAGCTTTTTCCCACACTAAATATTGCCAAAAATATGAAAGCGAAAATAAATGTTTCCATTTGAATTTGTCCCCGCAAATTTGGTAAAAACAAAAACCATTTTAGGGATATGGAAAAACGTAGTTGTCAAAGGGGGAAAAACCTACAAAAATGTGAAGCTTTTTTCCATATGTATTAAGCTTATAAGAAGTCTTGCTATTCACTCCCCATCCCCCTGCATTATCTCGTAAGCATGCCGACATGCAGAACAACAGCATTTAACCTGAAAACTAAACGATCTTTGCATCAAGTTATCGTCGTTATTGGCCTTTCGAATTTTCAGGTCAAGACGGTGGATGGAAAACAAGAGGACTAACTTGCGCTGATCGACTTTCGGACCACGATCCCGTGCTGAGTTGGGGGGGGGGGGGGGGGGGGGTCCTCCCGACGAACGATTGACTACGCAAATCCGTGTTCCATTATAAAAGCTTCACAGGGTTGATCAATGTATGATAAGTTGAGTCGTCAGTGGTTGAAAGTGAAATTTACCAAAACATGTCCTTCTGGGTTCACTACAATATAGAGGAGGTACTGGGAAAACGGGGTCATTGATGGCAGGAGATTATATGTTTAACTTGGGACAGACACGAAATGAGTTGTATATTTCTGACAAAGGAGAAGTTAGGTGAATAGTTCCTGTCCGGGAAAAGCGTGCAAGCCAACGTGCTTTTTCCCTTTGATTGATTGCAGTTGATATCGGGTTAGGATTTGGCCGGCCTTGAGGTTTAGCGTACACAAATACAGGTGGGGGCATGTTAAAGAGCGTGTCCGGGCACGTTCTTAATAAGTTTTACACCATACGCCAAGTCAAAATAATGGCTTATTTTATCACTAACCGAAAGGGAAACGGATGCCTTGAACTTGAGATGGACATGAAGAGGCTTTAAAGTGCAAAAGAACCGCTGTTTTTTTGATCAAAACCTAATTGCGGTAGCCAAAGCTTAGCCTCTTTCTCTATCTATATTTATAAATAATAAAACCACCGGCGCCATTGAAGACAGTGGTTTACTCACTATAATATAAGAAAGCAATCTTCGTGTTTATATAATTGGGTTTACTAAAGTCAAACAAGGGATAAATTAGGATGATGCTAAGATACCCCTTAATAACAATTGTCATTATTTTAGTTGCAACCTAATCTTTTAACAGTTATAGAAACACGCCATCTGGCAATCACTTCACGAGTTGTATTGCGCGTTTTGGTAACGATTCTTTTCAGTAGATTAGCATAACCGATTTTTTTTATTCTGCCCGGAACTAATTCTAAGCATTTTAAGCCGTTTGGTAACTATCCAAAATTTACGGGTTCTGTATAAAAATGCGTTTAATTAGTACTCATTAATCAATTTCCAAATCAATTTCTTTTAATTTTTTAAATAATTTTTACTTTTTTTTTTTCCTTTTTTTTCTTTTCTTTTTTTCATTTTTTTCATTTTTCTTTCCTTTTCTTTTTTCTTTTTTTTCCTTTTTTTTTTCTTTTCTTTTTTTCTTTTTCTCATTTTCTTCTTCTTTTTGTGTCACGCTCGACCGGACCATGACGACCAAACAAGGCCGGCATGACCACCAGAGCGTCGCCGCCCTCGGTAAGGAGGCCCTCACCGGCGGGGGCGAGGCTCACCTAGCCCCGCCGGGGGCTGGAGTCCTGGCCTCGCACGGGCCGGGCGAGCCTACCAAGCCATCGGTCAGGGGTCAAGTCGCGAGCTTGCCCGGCCCGGCGAGGCTCGGCCTCACGAGATAAGCAGGCCAAGTCTCACTTGGTGGTAGGGCTTGCCTCCAGCGAAGCTCGGGCTAGACTGGGCTTGCCCGGCGGCGGGCCGGCAACTGGCGGCATGGAGCGGCATGACCAGGCGGTGGCGGTGGTGGATGTAGCGTCATGAGATGGCCAAAGGGAAGAAGAAGAGTTCTTGATTTTGATTAAATTCGTTTTCTAACAAGAATCAACTTTTTTTTTGTTCTTGATTCTATTCACAACTGCTAGGAACAAAAATTTTACCAAACGCTGATTCTATACTGGCCAACCGACTCGGGAACAAAGAATCGAGAATTTGGCATTTCAGATGGTTACCAAACAAGGCCTTAGAGACTCCTTTTTGCATTCATTATGAATTGAAGTGATGACATCAACTGAGCATTAGTTATGTTTGAATTATCAATTTTTACTTCAATTTATATTATAAAAATTATACTTGTAATTTTAAATTAATTATTTTCATATGAGCTAATCTAGCGCTAACCTCGGCAATCCCATCAAGAATTTATTGGTAAGTGGATATTTATACTTCTACTGGAAGCGGTGATTGGGAAGGAAAAGAATGAAATTGAATGATTACAAGGAGTAGCCCAAAATAAGAACTATTACAAGGGAAAAAGGGGATTATAACAATGTTTGGATGCTAAAAAGGGGAAAATGAAGAAAATAATTATGAAATATATATTATTTTGTGTATTTTAGAAATAGATATAAAATAAATGTCTAAATGAGATTTAAAATGAACATAAAATCGACATCACTATCTCTCCTAATCTTCCTGTCTCTTCCCTTCCGTCCAAACTAACTAGATTGTGCTCTTAAAGTCCTTCACACCCTCCCTATTCGGACTGAACCACATATAAGTTGCATTTGCACCAAGTCAATGACATGATTAGAACAGGAGGGTTTGCGGATAATCATTAACTACCATGCTTTAGCAATTCTTCCTTCGATCAGCTAATAAATATTGCTACCCTCAAATTCCATTTAATCACCGAGGTTACCGATCTTGAAATATTCAATTCAACAAAACCGGCCTGACGTAATGGCAAAGGACCGAATTCGATCGACATAAAGGAAGAGGGGTTGGAGCAACCACCATCTTCCCAACTACTTCCTACTCCTCGAAATGGCGATATCCACAATTAATTTGAGAACGCTTCGATTGATGCTGCCTGTTATCCCCACAAGGGAGTGTTCCACGCATGTGCCACATAATTAAAACGATGATAATGATAATGTTCTCTCATTAATTACTGAACAGCTGCCACCTCAGACCTGATCGAGTGATAACTATAGGCCTGTCCTTTGGAGGAGTATGAAAGAAAACGCGTCAGCTTTTTTCAAGCACTTCTTAAGTCTAATTCAAATGTATTTTGTGGAATAATAGAATTTGTCATTTGAAGTTGTTGATTTTGTTCGAGTGTAATTCTTCTACTGTCGAAGCATTTTGAATATTGTTTGTCCTCAATTTCGCTTTGACTTAAATAGCGCTATGGGGACATTTGTTAATCGAAACCCATAACTTCTGAAATCGAAATTAATTATCAAAAAGATATAATATTTTAAATATATGACTTTCTTGTGATTAGAATAAATCAAACGTGTACTTGAGCATACACCTGTAAAGGTTGGAGTCGAATGAGTTTTTGTAGTATAAACAAAGAAGCACCTTTCAACCATGTGGTATTGCGCTTATTACCTACCATTTATACTTGCTTAAGTTATAGACCATACGAGATTGCGATGAAAAGCAAGGTTCTTATATTAAATGACTTCAAGTCAACTTCACCATGCATGCAACGGCCCACAGTATTACATTACGTGGAAAGACGATGATGGGACTGGGGACTTGAATGTCGAGAATTATTGATATTATATTTCCCATTCATAATTAATAACATCGTAACTTGGTTGCCTTTCTTGTAAATGTGCTTTGTATGGATAAGCGGAACAATCGAGGATAAAGCCTCTAGAGAAAAGCCATTTCTAATTTCAAACTTTCGACCTTTTTTCGTCAAATCTTGTATTTTTCATAGTCTAATTTTCTATTTAACCAAACACCCAAGATCCTTGAAGACATAAAGATATTAACATGCAAATTTAAATAATTGATTTATTATATACTTGTAAGCTTAAAATTTTGTTTGTTTCAAAGTTTTAGAGGAAAGCAAGAAGTAAAAGGCAGAAGTTCTTAGAAGGTGCCCCAGACATCCAATCTGAAAAGGCAATATAACGAAAAAAAAGTCATGTTCGAATAGTAGGATAACCAATTCCTGGAATCATATAAAACTAAGATAATCCCATGATTTGTTCGTCTAGGCAAAATTTTTCTTTTTTAATTCACTGTGTGCATATTTATATAGACTAATTGAAGAAAACCATTTAGTAAGGAGATTGTTAAAAATCCTTGTTATTTTAGAAACCATTAAATACAAATTATTTTAGTAAGGATTTTGTTAATAAATGCCCAAGCACTTGTTAAATACCTGATTAAATAAGGTTTGTTATTTTTAATACCCTATTTCTCGTGTTTTGCATGATCCATGTATTATAAATCAAATATTTTTATAATAAGTTGGCTTATTTCAAGAAAAAATGAATGAATTAAGAAGTATTTATATAAAAATGATCGTTCATATCGCTTATAAATGTGAATGAACAAAAAAAATATTTTCATCCACCATAAAAGTATTTATATGTAAATTGTTATCGGTAGTGCAAATATTTTTCATAAACTAATTATTTCAATCATTACAAGCTATTTATTTTTTGGAAAATATTTTCCAAATCACGATTTTTTATAAAAACAAACTGATCTTTAAATATGGTTATTAAGTGCGCGGAAGTCGCTGCTAAGAAGATCCTCTTAGTAATCACTGCTTGCTATCCCTACCGTAATAAATTTTGCCAATAATATAACAAAATTTTGGTATTGCTTTGACATTTTACTGCTGAATGAATAACTAAAATTATTTAATTAAGAATTCGAGCATAAAGAATACATAAAAGAATGCAAATAAACGTTGGCTCATTTAGAATATGAAACAAAAAAATAAATCTTGAGAATTAATGCGATTTTTTTAATCTCCTTGTGTAACAAAGAAACTGCAATAAGAAGAGTAAAATCAAATAAATCCGTACAACATTTCGGTCAGCTCGAGCTTGTAAGAACAAAGAGGTAATTAAATTTATTTTTTTTAGAAAAGGTGAAGGTATAGAGATACTTGTGAGAGTAAGCTTTTCAAGTCTACTTATATTTTAAACGATTAACGACAAATGTTAATCCAACACGGTGCCGACATAATGGTAAGGAAATTTACTCGTATCTTGGTGATTGTGGGTTCAAGTCTTATTGATAACGCTCAAGAGTGCTAGTGGGACAAGCCAATCCACCAGAGAATTTACCGAGCTACGGATACGTGCAAATCATCCTCATTTTCGAACTATTGCTCTTCGTCCATCCTCCTACTCATGCAAATTACCTCCCCGTTTGTAAGCCAACAGAATACGTCACCCCAACCGATCTGAATCCGGCCTGGCTAGCTGCTCCTTGGTACTTTTTTTTTTGCCCCGACCTCTTTTCGATCACCTTAGCACGTCAGCGCCTAGCCCAAGTTTTGTATCTACTGTAAGTCAAAGAAAATGGTGAGAGAAAGAGATCGCCCAGCAGCAGCCCAAGTTTCAGGACTATCAGGGATGGGCCCCAGTTTATATAAGGCAAGAATGGTGAGGGAGAGAGCTCATCCATGATGACTTCAGCCAGCCCGAGTTTCAGGGGCTGTCAGGGACGAGCCCAATCCAAGCTTTTCACGAAAAGGATGAGGAGGAGGAGGAGCCACTTATTGCGTCTCCTAAAAACACCTTAATCTTACCGGTGGGGATCCCTAATCTTAGTGAACCTTTCGCATTACGGTTAGAATGGAACTAAGAGAATGTTCGCTCAAGTACTTGCCACACGACATTTCATTTTGCTTCTATGTTTGTCTCATAATATGACATATGTTGCAATTGTTTTGTGACGATTGATAGAACTAAACTAATCAGGAACCGATTAGGTGAGGAAATGAATGCTAATAAATAAATAAATAAAAGGCCGTGGAATGAATTTGATGACCTTCATAAGGATCCTAAGGTTGGTTCAGCCGGTGGACCGGCTAGATAAGACTTTACTCGATGTGTTGGAAGGCAGCTTATTATCTTTGTTGGAAAAATGGGTGGTGTTGGAAGTTAGTATCCAAGATAGGTGATTTGCCTATGGAAAATCTAGCATAATACAAGTTTGATTTTCGATTTACTTGAAATTTATCTCACATGCTAATATTGTGGAGTTATTTACGACATGAGTTGCTTATGCTGGGGCTTGAGTTCGTCGGCATATAGGGGCCTATATTACTACAATTCGATTCCATTTTTCTTGAAAATAAATTTATTCACCGATTTTCTTTTGTTGGGTTGGGCTTGTATGGGACTACTGAAGCCGACTAAACTTCATTGGACTTCACCAACTTGAGATCTGTCACTAGAGATTGAACTTAATTTATGAATATTTCAGTTTTCGAGGATTCGAGAAGGTTATACAAAGATTTTATCGAACCTGCTCGTTTGGTAGCCCATCGCATGTTATTTGAATTAAGTACTTCCGTGGCACCCTGCTATTTCCGCTGTCGCTTTAGCTTTTTAAAAATAAAAAAGACTCGGGTTCATGTTGGACCAAGCGATCTCGAGTGATTAAATATGCTAAGCACACGTGTCATCCACCAACGTGAGGAGTCAAATCAATCAATCCATGCGAGAATGCGCCGTGAAATTAGGTGACGACGCTTTAATTGCCTTATTATCATGTAGGGACGGACCTGAGTATGTCCTTAAACTGCTTCTGTTCTCGAAATCAACCCCAACAGTAAAATGGGGTAATGATAACCGCGGAGTCCAGACTACCTTTAAATCGGGTCCCCCGGCCTTGATTCCCGCGAAGCCCTTCTCTTAGCATACTAAGCTGGGTTCAGGAAAATGATAGGTAGCTGGTCCAGCTTTCAAGGTGGACCTAATCACTATTTATTTGTTTTTCGAAATTAAAGAATTGTGAAGAGCGATATAATTAATCCCATTGTTGGCAAGTCCCATGACATCCGGAGATGAAAAATCTAAATATATGAGTACAACTGCAATATCGCATGATTGAAGGGCATGATAATTAAACTTCAAAGTATGATGAGGAACAAATTAAGAGTTCGAGACAAATTCTATGTTTTCATCCAAATATCTTATTATCCAATTACAGACTCCTATTTCCTAGAACATAATAAACTAAACTCACTAATTTTTTTGAAAAAAATTAAAAGAAAGTATATGTAATTTGTCGAGTCTAATTTAGTTCCCCTTTTAAAATAGGCAATCGGACCACTTGGACACCGGTTTCACTTTTAGAAATGAGGAACCAAATCGATATTCTCAAGAACCAAACCAAGCCAGCCTGTTCAAACGGTTCGTTTTACATCCCTATAATTGATGACTTCATATTTATCTCAAATAATCGTATCATTTATTTAGAGTCGTTATTAGATGGAATGATATCGATTCCCCTTTTTCCTGCTTTTGTTTTTTTATTTCTTTTTCCAGCCATAAGTGGAATTTGGTTGAGCACTCCACTTTTCCCAACCTATGCTCCCCGCCACTAAGTCCAACCCCAATTTATTCCGATTGATGTCATGATCCATTTTCTTAAAAAAGCCTATACTCCATGTAGTGTTTACGAGGAAGTCTTCCACAAAGCATACTCTGTAACATAAAGCAAAATGCTCACATTTCCTCTGCAAAGGACATGGGACTCTGACGCCCTTTTCTTTGGAATTTAGGCAATAAAAAAAAAATGAGTAGTTTCTATCAAACCGACGCAACCTTTTTTTTTTTTTTTTGGACAAAACCGATGCAACTTTCGAAGGCTTTGAAGAGGACCCGCGTCTTTTTATATATTATATCCTCAGAACATGGCAGCCACATAAATCCAGGACAACGCTAATCCACCTTCCATGACGCGGAACTTAAATTAGCGATTGAAATATTGATAGTTGCAAAAAAAAAAAAAACAAATATTGATCGTTGCAGAGTGAAGAGATGGGAGAAGTGCGCGCTCCTCGTGACGCCTCGACCTCGGTGCAACGCACTTCCATACATAAACCAGTAGCTAAAGGGACAGTTGAGTCACGCGTTCCCCTGCTTTTGCTCTGTTTCCTTGTCTCTGCGTGCGCGCGTCTCTGAGGAGGAGAGGATGCCCGGAGTACTGCGTGACCGGAGGAACGGGGTTCATAGCGGCGTACCTGGTGAAGTCCCTCCTCGAGAACGGACATGCCGTCCGGACTACGGTCAGAGACCCTGGTAAGGGAAAGGAACGAGTAGTAGTCTAGTCGGTCCTTTACTCGCAAGAGAAAACAGGCGAAGTCTTTTCACTGTCTTTTTGAAACATGTCTTTTCCTGGGGGCGAACAGGGGATGATGGCAAGGTCGGGTTTCTGAAGGAGTTGAAGGGGAGCCAAAGAGAGGCTAAGGATAATGAAAGCGGATCTGATGGTGGAAGGAAGCTTCGATGCGGCCGTCGATGGCGTCGATGGCGTCTTCCACACCGCCTCCCCTGTTCTCGTCCCTTACGATGACAACGTCCAGGTGAAATCTCTGTGCATCGCTGGTCAGCTTCCGTTCGCCTTAGCAATAATAACCTAACTGCGTCTGATTCTGACTCCTCCGGGTGATTCTTGATGTGCGATTTCAGGCAAATTTAATCGATCCGAGTATAAACGGCACCTTGAACGTGCTCAAATCCTGTTCGAAGGCGAGTAGCGTGAAGAGGGTCGTCCTCACTTCTTCCTGCTCCGCGATAAGATACCGAGACGACGTTCAGCAGGTTTCCCCCCTCAACGAATCGCACTGGAGCGATCCCGAGTACTGTAAACGCTACAATGTGAGATATATTGGAGTGTGTTGCTCTAACTAGAAACTCCACGATACTGAGTAGTGCGAAAACTATTGTTGCTTCACCTGGTGCAGCTTTGGTACGCGTATGCGAAAACCATTGCCGAGAAGGAAGCGTGGAAAGCAGCGGAACAGTATGGGATCGATCTAGTGGTGGTGAACCCGTCTTTAGTGATTGGACCATTGCTCGCTCCGCAGCCGACGAGTACACTGCTTTTGACGCTTGCCATCGTGAAAGGTTAGTTGTAGCATCGCACCCACCGCGGACTTCCGTTTATCTGATTCATGAATTGTCCTCCGTCAGTTGAGCAATTCATATCAACATCAATACGCCATCAAGTCACCGCATCCACTAGTTCTGCACCGCAAAAATTTGTGCTGAAGTACATCAATTTCGAGCACTGCTTGTTAATGAGTACACACCTGTTTGAATAACTTTGAAACCTGATCAAATTGGATGATGATGGCGGTTCTGCTCGAGCCAACGGGGAGAATCTATTTCTCCTTAAATTGGCTTGATTCAGCGACATGCATACCGTTAGAAGTTTTTGTTTCTTTCACCGGTGAGGAAAAATTTAAAGTCCGCCGGCTCCATCTCCAGGTCTACAAGGCGAGTTCCCCAACATGACAATTGGGTTCGTGCACATCGACGACGTGGTAGCCACGCACATCTTGGCCATGGAGGAAAAGAGAGCCTCAGGCAGGCTCATCTGTTCAAGCTCGGTGGCTCATTGGTCTCAAATCATTGAGATGCTCAGGGCCAAGTATCCACAATACCCCTTTGAGAACAAGTGAGTATATAACAACGAAGGCCGCCATTACTATGCTCTACTTCGCTACTATCATCACAGTCTCTTTCAAGAAATCATTGTCCACACTCGTGCCAGCACGTTCAAGCGCAGCGTCTTCTACTGTGTTTAATTGTATCTTCTACACGAATCCATAACATTGACCTGCAGAGTTTCTCTCTTATTCGAACGTTGTAGGTGCAGCAGCCAGAGCGGAGATGATAATCCACACAGCATGGACGGCGGCAAGATAATGGAGCTGGGCTTCCTCCATTGAAATCTCTCGAGCAGATGTTTGATGACTGCATCAAGAGCTTCCAAGACAGAGGCTTTCTGAAGGCAGTCCTGCTTCTGAGAGCAGAGATGGAATAAACTAAAACTCGGCTAAATAATGGAAGCCATTTGCAATTCTGGTTTCTTATCTTATGGTTCATGTATGTGTCTTCTCCCCTGCTGATGAATCAAGCACACGCTTGGGGAGCCTCTTTACTTATTGCATGTAGGTCTGTTTGGTCACCCTCCTCCCTCCCTCCATATCCTGCATGCGCCGCTGCACCAACCGCCCCTTGATGCCAAGCTCGGACATGAATGCCGACATGAAACTTGGCCGCCCACCGCCCGTATTTGCTGCGATCGAACACCAAAACAACCACGAAAAAACCTTTAGATTTGGTATGCACGACCTCAGTTCTGATGCACGCGCGTGGCCTTTTATCAGAGGTTGAGGTCGCAAGGACATAAGGTTCGAGGTAGCGCATCTCACTGCAGCACGGCCCAAGATCAGAGAGTGATACGCGGCGACGAGGTGGGAGAGAGAGAAAAGAGATGCGGCACTGTGGTACAAGTCGCTTGCCGGTGGTTGTGGTACTGCGGGAGGATGATGGCGATGTTTATTGAGTTGGAAGGTAAAGGACATGACATGGTAGTCCAAGTCAAATTATCTTTGTCCAGTCATCGCTGACTAAGCAGTCCAGAAAATTAAAAGTGTGACGTGGCGCTGCATTTAATAAAAATGAATTCTGAAAAGTACCAAGACAATTGACTCGTACGTGAAAGAAAAGGGTGAGGGGCATGGTGTGTCTGGGATGTGTTACTTTCAAACAATTGCACTCTATTGATGAAGCAAGGATGATGGTTTTAGCAATTTACGGACCGGTGATTTTCCATAAAGCTCTAGGACATGGATGATTAGGTTATCAATCTATTTTCTCAGTTCAAGCATGGAGTCAATCCCATAATCATTATCCTTTCAGGGACTTTTCTGGTTTTTATCAAACAAAAGTCCACATATCATCGATGTTGATATCCTTGAAAATTTTCGAAAACAAATAGTACTTATAAGAAGAAAAGGGTACTAAAATCAAGACGGATCCTCTCAAATGAAATATAACTAAGAATTCCATTTTCAAAAGGGGATTTAAGATTTGTAAAATGACTGACATTACTAGTTATGATTGACCTCAAGCGCTCAAAAAGAAAATTACTCCTGCAAGAGCAATAAGAGTTAGCACTAAAATCACCCATTTATGATCAAAGAAAAAATGATCTTTTCCTTACCTTTGCACGGAGAGAGAAAAAGATTTTGATGAGCAAAATATACGAAAGCTCGTGAAGGAGTCGAGAAGTCTACCTAGACTCGGGTTCATATTAGACCGAGAGACCCGAATAATTAGACTTTCTGAATCCACATGTCATTCACCAATTTCAAAATAATTCGTTGAACGCATCACGTGAAATCCGTGGAGGCCGTTCCTCCCTTCGTAATATTCCTTTCGCCAAATGTGGCTAGACTTTGACATCATTTCCCTGGAATTTAGCCAACAAACACTATACATCTTCGATGAAAAAATGCATCTTTTGAAGGCACGAAGCCGACCGCTTATGGCAGATCCATGGGACCTGTAGCCTTTCCGAAACTATAACAATTTGAATAGTGATCAATGATCGAAGCTGAGTAAAAGACAGAGAAATGCATTCTTGGCGACGCCTAACCGCAGAGCAACCCCATTTTCCATACATGAAGGGTAGCTTCAGGGACAGTTGACTCGCGCGTTCCCCTGCTTTTTACTCTGTTCCTGTATCTGCCAGTTTTTCTGACAGAGAGAGAGAGAGAGATGCCGGAGTACTGCGTGACCGGCGGAACAGGGTTCATTGCGGTGCATCTGGTGAAGACCCTGCTCGAGAGTGGTACACCGTTCGTTCTACGGTCAGAGACCCTGGTAGGAAATGGAACCCACGCGTCCAGTCGGTCTCTTTCGCTGTTTTCGCAGAGAGAAAAAGAGACGAACTTTTTATTGGGTTTCTGTCTTTTTCTTTGGGGGAAAACAGGGATGAGGGCAAGGTTGGGCATCTGAAGGAGTTCGAGGGAGCGAAAGAGAGGCTGAGGATAATGAAGGCTGCTCTGATGGTGGAAGGAAGCTCCAACGAGGCCGTTCATGGCGTCGATGGCGTCTTCCACACCGCCTCCTGTTATTGTCCCTCATGATGACAATGTCTGGGTAAAATCTTTGTGTCGCTGGTCGCCTTCTGTTTGCTTTAGTAATAAGTAAACTGTGTCTGATTCTGACGCGATGCAAGATACTGTTTACTGTGAGGATTTCTTGTCGTGAGCACATATAGAAGATTGAAATTCATTCAGTATCAGATTGCGAAAGAAGAGTTCATTGCATAAAACATCCTCGAGGGTGGTGTTGTAGCCATGTCTCTTGCAAAGATCAAGTTGAATAACCTAGTAATGGTGGACCGACTCTAGTTAAGTTTTTTAATGAATAGTGCAGTGCAGCGGAACGAAGTGATGTGTTTTTCTATAACAGATCGGGCGTATGAATATTTAAGCTACACTTGAAGGGTGCGGTTGTGTTGTCGGATGTTGGAACTCTGGTCGAACTTAAGGATGACTACTTTGCGTTAGGATCGAAATGCACATTGTAATACTGGTTGCCGAGCTTAAACATGTCTTTCCTGACTCCTGTGGATGATTCTTGGCGTGCGATTTCAGGCGAATTGAATTGATCCATGTATAAAGGGCACGTTGAATGTGCTCAGATCCCATTCGAGAGTGAGTAGTGTAAGAGGGTCGTTCATACCTCCTTCCTGCTCCACGATAAGATACCGAGATGACGTTCAGAAGGTTTTGCCCCTCAATGAATAGCACTGGAGTGATACTGAGTACTGTACATGCTACAACGTGAGATCGATCACGTCGGGTTCTCTAATTGGAAACTCCAACACCAGCGAGTACTGACGGCCTGTTGTTGCTTGTTCTCGTGGTGCAGCTTTGGTATATGCATACTCAAAAACCATTGCAGAGACAGAAGCGAGGAAATTGGCAGAACAGAATGGGATCGAACTTTTGTAGTGAATCTGGCTTTTGAGGTCGGTCCCTTGCTCACTGGGCAGAATACATTGCTCTTGTCCTCTGTCTGTTAAGCAATTCATATTGGCATTGACATGTCATCAAGTTGTCGCATCCATTAGTTGAGTGCTGCAAAATGTTGTGCTGAAGTACATCATTTCTGATGCGCTACCCGTTAATCAGTATTACACAACTGTTTGAATTACTTTAAAACCCGATCAAAGTGGATGATGATGGCGGTTCTACTCTAGCCAACGAGGAGAATCTATTTCTCCTCGAAAAAGGATTTTGTGATCATGCTATTGTGAGTAGTACATTTCTTTCTTTGATCGGCGAGGTGAAACTAAATCTCTTGGGCGCTCTCGCCAGGTTCATGAGGCGAGTACCCCAACACGATGGTCAGGTTCGTGCAAGTCCACAATGTGGTCGCCGCACAAGTCCTGGCTGTGGAGGATAAGAGAGCCTCGGGCAGGCTCATATGCTCAAGCTTGGTGGCTCACTGGTCTCAAATCATCGAGATGCTCAGGGCCAAGTATCCACAGTACCCCTTCGAGAACAAGTGAGTATCAAAACACAAGACTTCCCTAACCATCACCATGTCTCCCTTGAGAAATCGCCGGACTCGTCCTATCAAATCAAATCAGTCACGTGTCGAGCACGCTCGGGCGTCTCATCTTTCACTGCATTCGGCTGGTACCTTACTACATGCATCCATAACCATTAACCTGCAGAGAGTTTTTTTTCTTTCCCCCGAAATTTGCAGGTGCAGCAGCCAGAGAGGAGATGATAACCCAAATAGCACGGACTGCGGCAAGATAACGGAGCTGGGGCTTCCTCCATTAAATCTCTGGAGCAGATGGTCGACAACTGCATCAAGAGCTTCCAAGACAGAGGATCTGTAAAGGCATCCCTGTTTTTTCGGAGGAGATCGTATTTCCTTCTGAAAACTAGACTTGTCTTGATCAGCATGAATGATTTCGAAGTCTAAATGATGGAAGTCATTTGCAATCCTTTCATCTTTTTTCATGGTTAATTAAGCGAGATTCCTTGGATATGGAGAAAGAATAAACGGTGTATGGATACTATTTATAAACAAATTGCCAAAAACGATTTGATACTCAATCGAACACCGAAAAAAAAAAAAATGCGAAAAGTGTGCCCAGAAAAATATGTCAAGCAACTGATCAGATATATTAACTGCCGAAATTTTCCCTTTTTATTTTTATTTTACAATAACTCCAATCCTCCATGAGCCCTACACTTACGGACCGGATTTTAGGCCCAACATGAGCGGACGGGCCTAAATAAGCCCATCATTACATAAAAATCCATCAGATACAGATAATTCTAAAGCGAATTGCATACGGAAAATATAGAAAGAAACATTCTCTTTAGCTCAAAAGATGTCCTCAATGACGTTAGAAAGGTCGATTAAGTTTTCAATGACATACTAGATACACACTTTACTCTTCATGAATCATTTGATATTGAAGTATCGTTCGGATCCATCATCCTACAAAATGAGAGTAATCAATGGGCCTATTTTCCATTCTGTATAAATGGGCTATCTAATTTCATCAAAGGGAACCAGTTAAATAGATCGGGCAGCTTTCTAGGGAAATCGGAGGTGGAGAATTGATGAAGTCACAGCCCGTCATCTCATCGTTTTTCCGTTTGACTAATGTTCATTTCTCCCCATGCTAAGTGTAGCCAATCACGTGTTTGGGGAGCTCACTTCCTTGACGGTTTCGTAGGGGACAATCACTAAGTTAGGGGTGCATTTGAATGCGGTCTCTACCTTAAATTTCCATGTTGACTCTTTTGTACCGCTGAGGGTTGAAATTCAACTTGTGTTGAGTAATGAATACAGCAGGTTTTTTAAAAAGAAATACTGCCGAAGCACTTGTCTCCTGTTAGCACCAACCTGTACCATCATATCTGAAGTCATCTAATTTTTTAAAAAAGCTAATATGATCTCTTGACCTGTTCTAACGAGGAAGTCAAAATTGATTTGCGGGCGCTTTTGACGTGGTTCGCCTAGCTGCTTTTTTCAAGCAATTCCTGCATCGGCTGCTTAGCTAAGCACGCACCCACGATGAGCGGACCTTTAGGAGGTGGCGTATGGAGATGATATGCAGAGAAAGCTTTTATAAACCCTTTCCTCTTTTCCTGTCCAGTGAGCAGGAATATCATTGGAATTCTGACGATGAGATGCTAGAATGATGGGGCCGCCATGAACGCGATCGAGAGCGACTCTTCGGATGTGATGGGCATAGGTTTTTTCAGGTTTTTGGGGATGGAGAGGGGAGAGGAACTCCATTAGCTTTTGCTTGTGTGGAAAGCATTCGGGCAGTCCCGCAATTAGCGGAAAAGGCGAGTACTTTAGTAATTCATGTTTTGTCTGGACTTGGAAGAGAATTTGGCCACGGAGCTTCAGGTATCTCGCACGACGAGAGAAATTTTCTCGTCTCCTCAATAAATACATTCTTAGGCATAAAATTATTATTATTATTATTATTATTATTATAAAATCCCAATCAAGCATTGGTTTTTTATCTCATCTAAAAAATTCTTGCTTGCACATACATAGAGTCGACACCACATCCAATCACACAGTCCCAGTGCCTCTGGCCTCCCCACGCCACCAACTACGCCACTCGTCACGGCTGTGTCATGCCCGCCCCCACCATCATTTATGATAGGACTTCACTAAATCCAATTACATTGCTCTCTTTCAAGAACTAAGTTCTATCTTACATTGCTCTCTTTCAAGAACTAAGTTCTATCTTGTGAGTTCCCGTTCTTCCACTTGCGGCAGTACATGGGCTCTTTCGCTTATTAAAATGAAAGAAACCCGAAACGTCACGATAAAAGCTCCCGTCAACCGATCCAACATCGAATGGGCGTTTGAGCTTTCGAACGAGATACTTTCTATCTTTTATAAGGTATTTTTTAAAGAAAAAATCTCATGACAACGACTTCACCTATACCTATGACACCTAACAATCTTTTCTAGGGATTTGTCTATCTGGGTCATCTTCATTTGAAATATATGTTTTCAAATAAACTAGTGAAATTACATCTTGAACGACCAGATGCCCATGGTGTAGGGACTCAAGAGAATAGATATAGGTCATAAACAACCATTTTGACCAAAGATAAAATATGGAGATTCAATCTAAATCAACGTTGGGTAGGTGCGAGGTAATACTCAGCAAGGAGTTTGTTTAATAGCAAGACTACAAATAACCATGGCCAATCGATCGAAAAAGGTAGAATTTCAAGTCGTCACTCAAAGATTCAAGAACATAATTAAGTATGGTAAAACCTGAATTTAGTGATGACTTTTGACGTGTACGAGAACTTTTTAACTTTTTCACGACCAAATAGGCAAGTTGGACCAATTCGCAAAATGACTAGATCTCAACTAGTCACATGACGTCGATATTTTCCACATTTGCATCTAGAAAAAACCCAAATCTCCCCCTGCCAAATATCCATCGATCAATCAATCAAATGGACACCACAAAAGGAAGGTGGCAACTAAGATAGTCTTAATCCTAACACCTTCAATTAGTGGGGCAGAGTGACTTTAATGATGAAGCAAAAGCCTCTCTCTCTCTCTCTCTCTCTCTACCTTTCCCTCTCGTTGACCCTGTCTCCAATCCCCATATCCCTTCGCCCACACTCAAGGGAGACCCGCCCCGCCCCAGCACGAGGCACGTGCAGGGTTCGCAGCCACGACCTGCTGAGTCATCCGACACTCGTCCCCTTTTAGCCTTCGGTCGCAAGATTTCCGTCCCTGATAACAACTTGGCGGGATTCCTGGCGCGCGGTGCGGGGCCCTCCTTTCGGACTCTTTGATGATAGTGCCGTCGGTTGTTCTCTCCTCTCGACTTGAAATTGGAAGACAGCTAAGCTCGGAAAGGTACCCCCCTCCTTTAGCCACCCCCGCCCCTCCCTCTTTGTTATCGTATAGCGACGTGAAAATCGAAGAAATTCGAAGGGAAATTCTCGTGAAAAATCGACGAAAGAGATTCTGGCATGGCCCCACGGCCCGGAACAGGAACATCCGTACCTCCTCGGGGAGGGAAGAGGGCGGAAGAAACCCAGCTGTCCGCCCGTGGCTTCTGCTCCTCCCGCAATGCTTTCACTGCACACTGGCCACACAACAACAGCGCATGGGGACAAGCAAGTTGGTCGATGGATATTGCCAAGCGGATCTCTCTGTCTTTTTGTTAATTCCTCTTTGATAGCCCGTTCTCGTGAAACCAATTAATTTCCCAGTAACCCACGCCAAACTCTCGTAATTCTTGAATGAACTAACATCGAGGGAAAAGCTAAAAGCGACCAATTTCAGTTTAAGACAAAATCAATCTCTGTTACCAGTTTTCATGCGACGTCATTGTCATCAGCAAGTCGCCACATCTCTCGCCTGTCTATATTAATGATCTAAACCAGCTGGCGAGCTAACTGGTGAGACCCTAAATTATTGAATGCGAGTACAAATTGTACAATCTTTTCTCAGATTTTGTTATGTACGTGCGACGGACTAGTAGCTGATCTTCACCATAACACGTGGTTATCCCTTTCTTCTTTTTGTCGATTAGAAAAAACCCAATGAGGCAGCAGGCACCGACTCCGGAAACGTGCTTTGTCCTCTCCCCTCCTCACATGATATTTAGTTCAAATCCAAAGAAGCACCACTCTCACGTGAGCAAGGACGAGCCCAGAAAAAACCAACGGGCTCGCAATAAATTAAATACCTACTTTTTCAGAACAAGAAGAAACTGAATAAACCCTTAAAAAATGAAAGGAATCATCAACCGCTTGAGATAATTAGGCACGCGACCTACAAAGATGAATTTTCATCAGCCGATCGAGATTCAGACGACTCCACTCAAATATTCTCAATCTCTACCAAGAATCATTTGACATTTAGATCCCCACATGTCATCAGCTTTCCCGAAAAATTTGAAACCACAAGCACAAACCGAGAACATGAAACATTGAACACGAAATCACATCACGCAAGACCAAAGTAATAATGCCACAATCATGGAAGATCGAACACTTTAAACTGATCATCAGCCAAACAGAAGTTTTTTCCATCTCGAATTACCATATGATCAGACAATAAATACAGAGAGCAACGCAGGACATGTGTGAGTGGGAGATTGAGTCTTCTCCTTCTCAGATCTCAGGACATTACAAGAACACTCTCCCAAGGGAAGAAAATGAAAAAACCCCTTTTTATGGACGGCTCAAATAGCACAAGAAAACCCAAAAAGGGATTTCTTCCCCAGCTCACTCAATCCCTACTCACACACGAATCTCTCTAGTTACAAACGAATTAATTGAACACAATGACAAAACCAGTCTCTCGAGAACTCGATTACCAGTTAGTTCTCCAGACTGTACTCACTAATAAATAGATAATATGCTTCATCATCGATACTACTACTAATGTACCTATAGCTGCAAAACTTATGGGCATGCGATATTAAGGAGTGGTGGCTCACCAATCCAATGGCCAAACTCGTCGTCCTCGAGCTCGAAATCGTAATCTGGGAGCTCGATCAGCTTGTTCTCGTCGAATCCGCATAAGGGTATATCACCAAAGCCCCATATATCATCATCCATGAAACCCCCGAAGTCGTCCTTGAACAGCGAATCAACATCCTCCCCGAGGCAAAAATCCTGGATAGGCACATCATCCGGCAAAGTAAGTGGCTCCTCCTCAATGAGTTCCAGGCAGGGTTTCTCCACGTTCTCCTCATTGGCATCAGCAGTGGCTTCTTTAGTCGAGGTAGACGCGGTAGTATCCAAATCGAGGACCGAAGCCGGAGAAGTGTGCGACAGGACGCTCTCCGTGTCTTCAGATGTGGATGGCCTGTTGTGCGAGTGCGAGAAGGACGCGTCTTCCGCCTTAGCAGCCGAACCAGATGGTGCCAGAGCCTCGAATTCAAGCCTCTTGTTCTCGTACGCCTTCGCAGCTTCCTGGGGCGTGTTGAACGTCCCGAGCCAAATCCGAGAGCCCTTGTTAAACGGGTCTCGAATCTCGGCAGCCCATTTACCCCATTTCCTCTGCCGGACGCCCTTGTAAAAAGGCGAATTAGATGCCCTCCTCTTCGTGCCCGCTGCGCCTTTCGGCGAGGCCTTCCTCTTCTTTTCGAGGCTTTTGAAGCCGTTGTTGCTGTCTTGGCAAGAGCTCTCGCTTGGAAGGTCACCGGCGCGGTGGGTTGAGACGAGGGGTAGATTGATCTCTTGGACGAAAAGCTTGGCATCGCCTTTCCGGTGGTGGTCTGATTCGTCTTCGCTCGAGGAATCGTCTGTCGCTTCAGGATCTCGACAGAAAATACGGATCTTCCTCACCCTTCTCGAGTCTACAGTGAACCTCGTCATCTTCCTTGGTTTCTTGAACAGATTGTTGTGGTCTAGAGGCTGAATCACAGGCTCTGGCATTTCTGTGACCGCAAAACCCTCACCAAAACCCACCCTCAACGACGCCCTCGAAATTTTACCTCAACGCAAATAGATATCAAAAAATTAAAGAACTGAAAGAGGCCAAAAAGGAGCAAAATCGGTGCGAGACCGTGAGCTATATCAAGTGAAACCCCCTCTCAAGAACAAGAAGAGATTAGAAAATCGCTTATGTGAAAACCCCAAAGCACTCGACGCCAGAACAGGTCCTGCAAAACCCCACACAAAAACACAGAACCCAACACAAAAATTTCAGGATTCGATGTGATTGAACAGGAAATCCACAGAAAACCCACAACAGAGCGATGGAAAATAAACGAACCCATGTAAACAAAAAGAAAGGAAAAGGGCAAAAACCACTGACCTTCTTGGCCTCAAAACGCATCGAAGCAGACGAGGAACCCAGTTTCAACCTCGGCCAGAAGCAGCGCAAAAGCATGAAGCGGGGAGCACCCAACCCACCAGAGAGAAAATCAGATGCCCAAGAAAAAGACGACGATTGCGAAGAAGGAGAAGAAGAGGAAACAGACACGACCCAGAGCCGAAACAGAGCCCCAATCACTGCCAATCCAAAACCCACCAACATAAATCCTCTCCTCAACCTCAGCCTCAGCCTCACCACCACTCCTCTCCCACTTTCAGTAGCTCACTGTTCAGAAATCGCGGAGAGATGGCAAAAACCCAAAAATCGAATGAGATTCAACTAAGGTATAGCCGAAGGGAGAGAGGTAGAGAGAGAGGAACGAGAGGAAGAAAAAAAGAAGCAAAGCCCAGCAGATGAGGAATCTATGGCCGAGATTTTTCTTTCGAATTGGACGGAAAATCAAGATGGGTTCAAGAGTAAAAACCAGCACCGCCGCCCCGTGTTGCCCCAGATATATAGGCCCTGCCCCCCTCGGAACAGAGTAAATACTGCCTTTGATTTTTTCTTCCCTCTTTCCTGCTTTTTCTTTACTAGAATGTCGCAACGAAATTCAGAAAAGCGCAAATCTCAATAACAAACAACAAACTCAGCAGAGAAATATATTTCGAAAAGAAATAAAATTCACCCAACAAACCCCTCGAAATCGCCGCCGAAAAAAGTAAAAATAAAAATAAAAATTAATACCTCCCTATAGGTCTCCTTCTCTCTCTCTTCCAGAAACCCTTCTTCCTCCATTCACCATCCAGCTGCGTCAAAATGCCCGCATTAAATGAGGCCCTCAATAACAACACTTTTCAGAATAGAAATAAATCGCCGCGCCATTTAATTAATTGACATTCTCGGAATTTCCTTTTTATGTTTGGTAAGAAAACTCCACCACTAGCTGTCGAAATTCATTTGCCTTATGGAGCGCGGAGGGGGCGGAGGACATGCGCATGACTCATCCAACATTATGCGCATGCCGATGCCCGGAATTGGCGTCGGGCGAAGCCACCCCACCCCCCACCCCAGGTAGACGCGCCCCCGCCTCGCGCGTGCCGGCCAGACGCGCGGCGGCAGCGCTCCACCGAGGGTGTGGTCAAGCCTGTCAGGCGCTGGGCGGGGCGGGGGGCACGCGCCCGCGAGGAGCTTGGGCTTGAGCCCCCGACCTGCGGGCCCCGTCACGGTTTCGAGAAAACGCATAGCCGAGAGTCGGATTTACAGCTGCCGCGCGCTGTTGTGAAAGTGGGGCTCGTCTTGCCTTTATTTACGGTCGTGCCACTGAAGCTCGCTCTCTCGTAGGAGTTTGTTCCCGGGAGTGTGGTTCGTGAGTCGTGACGTACGCAGATACGTCCTCCTAATTTTTTTTCAAGCTAAATAGATATATTATTTAAAAATCTTCACTATTCAAAAAATATATATTATCTGCTATATGGGATAAAAAATATAGGGCATCGCGAATTTAATTCTTGAAGCTAACATATGCAGTTTCGATTAATTTCTTTAATTTTTCCCTATGTACTATAATAATGTGTAATTTACATTAAGGAAACTCGATAATGTTTCGGACCCTTGACTTTGGAAATAATAACCGTAATTAGCAAATTTTTAGGATTTTTTTTAATTAAATTAGATTGGCAACCAATGAATCAAGTTGGGAAATTATTATTTTGTCGTGGAAAAGTCAATCGTCGCCTCCAAACTCCTTACTTCATTTTAAAATATTTAAGGCCGTCCTTTCAATGTTAGAAGTTCGATTTATTTTTGGATGGTGATTTTATATCTTCTACATAACTTTGCGATATATAGTCCTTGAAACGCGTTGTGAAATTGATTCGAAAAGTTTCAAATTGACAAAGTACCTCTTTTGTTTAATTTATTAGCTGCAAATTTTAGCTTGGGTCTTACATTATATTCGAAGTTCGCCCATAGACTAGGCTTACTTATCATTAAAAAATAAAAATAAATTAAAAAAACAAGTGTAGAGACATCTCAATGAAACACTTGTACTATGTTTAAACTACTCGCTTGGTTGATGATATATCTCATTTTGGAATTAAGTAAAATTTCAATTTGATCTAATGCAACAGACTGGCCGCCAAAAGTGAAGCTCATCCGCATGCACTTATCAATAACTTTTTGACTTTTTCTTGCAAATTTTGACCTTTTCTTCTATATGTGAAAAATTGGAAAAGATGTGGATAGTTATCATAGAAAAAATGGACAATTATAACAAAACACATAAAATCTTAAACTATATTTTGAGCATGCTTAGCCATTAAGGCACTCCCTTATCCTAACGCGAGAATTCAAAACCTAATCGTTTGAGCTCACCATTCTTGCTTGGGAAAAAATGGCACGATTGTAATTGCGTCAAATACGTACCCAATAAAAAATTACCTACTTTTTAAAAAGAAAATACTTACCTACCTTACTACCAAAAAAATACATACCTACTTTACGATAGAAAAAAATTAAAAAAACGTACCTAGTCGCTTCTGGCCATAGTCAAACATGAATTAAATTTGACAGCATTACAAAGATGCTCGGTTTGACCAAAAAGCACATGGATGGATTTTAATCGGTCGGAATCGACAAAGTACAAAAGCCTAATAGAAAGTCTTTTGCTAATTATTCATCGTTTTCTTGCTTTTTCTTTTCGTAATAATTATCCCAACCTATTCTTCTTCTTCTTCTTCTTCTTTTTATTTTGCTTCCATCCCAACTTCTTCTATAGTAGAAGGAAAAATTGCCAAAGACCCTCCTTTATAATTTCCTTTTCCAAAAGACTTGCCGGCGTAAAAATTTACTCCAAACGCATGCCAAGCAAATCACCATGTTCAACTTAACCCCTGGCTTTTTACCGGCGGTGAAAACCCGAGTCCGGGGTGGCGCACGAGACTGCCACGCGCCAATTTCCGGCCGTTGGCTAAGGGCAATCTTGTCCAGAGGACCCATTTTTCGCGTCAAAGTCGCCCCTGACCAAAGCCAAAGGGCTGGAGCTGATCACGTGACCGTCGCGTGCCCGCCTGTGGAAGCGTCGGCTCGAGATCTGGTAATCTTTTATGGTTTCAGAAAATTGGTAAAGAAAAGTACCACCGATAGGTATAATTTTCCTTTCAGTAGACGTCCATCCGCACTCCCTTCGGGCCAAAGATACCGCCGCCTTATCACATTACGAGACTCATTGCTGGCCACATATAATAATTACTTTCGACCAAAAAAAATCAATAAAATCACTTCACATTTTTCCTAATACTTTTCTACTTATTGATTCATTCAATATAATATACAAGGAAAAAAGAGCTCTTTTTTCTTTTTCTTTTCCCACCACAGGACAAAAGGCCTGCGCCACGTGACTCTGTCCGCATGGAGATGGGGCGAATCCCAGAGATCCGACGGCCAGCAACACTCGATCCCCCCTGCCACCTCGTCCGACCGTACCAAGTAGCTCGCGAGCGGGAAAAGGCCCGCCGTGTCGAGCCACGGATTCTGTCCTATTAATTAGGATATATCGTCCCCACCGAGTATTTATAAAACCCCGTCACGTGATACGCGACATTGCTCCCTCCGTCCGTACATCCACATCCAGCGATGCCATCCATGCATGCATGGCATGCATCATCAGCATCATGATGCCGTGCATGTCACGTGGGCCGTTTCGGGTCACGTCTGTACTTTATCATTTATTGCGGCCCCCCCTTTGACTAACGAATTTTGAATCGTGTTTGATAATGGCGAGGTATCAGAGCTAGCCTAGGCTCTCGAGCTAGTAGCTCGCGCGCACGATCAACTAGGATTTCCTAAACATTTGTTAACTAGCGAAACACATCAGGATCGTATGTTTTCTAACGAAGCCTGTCCACTAGTAAATTTTGAAAAGCACTCGCCAATAGGACTCCATTGACCATAAGCCTGGGTTAAGAAATGACTCGATTTGACAAATTGAAGAAGTAGCCTACTCAAATTCAAACCATATTCAGTTCACTTAGTTAGCTTTTATTAAATCTTTCAAAATAGATCATAAATAAATTTCTTAACCCATATATGATTGGCTAAGTTTTTAATAGATGGGTTTAGAATGATAAGACCTAAAATAACATGAATGCTAATAGATTCATAACTTACTTAGATTGAATCTACGTCTATGACTTTCTTTTGCTCTTTACTTGATTACATGCTCATCTTAATTTTGATATAAGTTTTTCCGAATTGGGTTAGATATATAAGTGCTTTAACAATATGATTCAAGGTAGGAGTTAAGTTAAACATAGGTCAATGGATTCGCACCGCATGGAGATGGTTTAAAACTAGTTAAATAAGTCAATTTATGCTAGACCATTTTTTGATTATACCCAAACCTGACCCGATTCATCGACTCGTCGATATAAATAATTGAAAGAAAACGTGAATTTCAATCGATTTTAGGGGAATTATGCATTTGTGGGGGGATTAGACAAGTCTCTTTTTTGGAGGGGGCCAAAGAAACACTTGCAATCCCCAAAAAATGAGAGAAAGGTCACCGTCCCCCCTCCTCCACGCTCGTCGACTCGAAATGATATTAAGGGAGGAGGAGGAGGAGGAGGAGGAGTGCTGCGTTACGCGATCTCGTCTCGTGCTTATCTGCCAGCGCAAAAGGACCGCCAAAAAGATCGCTTCCGTTTCCCGCCAATGATGCCGGCCTGGAGCCCACCCGCACCGCAACCCCACGCCCTCTTTGGCGCCAAAAGGTGGCGTGGCGGCCGCCCCTCGCCGACGCGTGTACGGCCCCGACTGGGCCACGTTGATTACGAGAAGTTAGACCCGAGGGGCCATGCGCGAACGAAACTATTCGAGGAGCCAAGCGGAGGCCGGCGGGGCCCGGTGGGTTCGGTAGATTGCAGCGAAGGCGCTCGCACGGGATCGTAGGCAGGCAGTGGCTCTCTTTTGTTTTTTTCCCTGCCTTTTTGACAATATCGCCCATCGCACATGGCCTCGGCAGATATTAGATAATTAAGGAGTAATTTCCCATATTTAAAAAAACAAATCGAATGCCTACTTTACATAAAGGAACGACGACATTTCTGATCAATTCAGAAGCACAGGCGTTCGGACCGGCTATCTTCCTATGGGAAGTTAGTTCCGTCCTAAATATTTTTTCCCACGAAAATTTGCAGTGCGTCGCGTCAGTGGACCGTGACAGCGCATCGAGCCCAGCAGCGCGTCCGGACGATGTGGGACGAGGAGTTTGTTGTATTTGCTTGGGGAGCTGTCAGTACTTTTCGCTGCGCTCGCATCGAAGCTCCTTCCGGCATTGATGCCCCTCCTCCTCCTCCTTGCCCTTCCACTCACCAACCACGAGGATTCCGTGGGGCGACCATTTATGCGGTGGTCGCCCCGCCCATGATGGAGCAATAATTACATGCCGTCGGGGTTATAGTTCATGTTGGGGAAGTGAACTAGACGTAGGGGAACAGATTCGATTACGCCCGCGAGATTCGACCGTCCACCGAAGTTTATTCTATTCTCCAAAATTCGGGGGTTTTCGAATCTAATTATGTCAGCTACGAAAGTAACGAAGCCGACCCAGGAGAGTCCGCGAGCACCCGCACCCGAGTCTGGACCCCGGCCGCATTCGCTTCGACCGAGGGCCGGTCCCGAAGGCGAAAAGGAGCGCGACCACGTGCTATGGTTTTCGATTTGGTGGAGGTAGTTAATGGGTCGGTGAATGGGGTGGTTGGGGTTTTGCGTCCGACACGATAAAAGAGGGAATTAGTTCTATAGTTTAGTCCGGTTGGGACCCCTCTTTCTCTTGCCTTTCATCCCTCTCTATCTCTCTGTCTCTCTCTCTAATGAAAGGAGCTGACCCGTGCGACGTGGTGCTGTCATTTGACTTTCTCGATCTCGAGTCCGAGAATTGTAGCAGAAGAGATCAAAAGAAAAGCGCTTCTGTAAAACAGAGAAGATGCCATTCGGTTCTTGTGGATCCGAATGGTCCGCGCATCGATCTGCGCGTCTACAAGGAAAATTCCTTGTGCGTGAAAGAAAAGGCGAGCCTGTTTTTAACCCAACCTAGTCAAATTTCCCAGACGGTGCTAGCCCGACCAACCGATCTAGGACACACTAGAACGGCTTCGGGAACAACTGCTGCTCGCGCGCACGATGCGAAAAACGTGCGTGTTTTAGTGAAGGTGCTTGGACTCTGATTAGTAGCGACCGAGACGATGGCGTTGATGATACCGTGGTCAAGAACGATGGTTGTGGAAGATGGCGGATGCGGTGGTGACGATGGCGACGGGCGGGGATTCCATTAATTCCGTGCATGACTTGATGCTTTCGCTGTCGCATCTATTTTATCGACAGGATTGGAAACCATAAGGTAATAATCATCATATTGAAAGGTAAAACAACCGGGAGTCCCTATTCGTTGCTTCTTTTTGTTCGGCCTAGTGACCGGAGCAATAGATTGTCTTGTTTCTGCACTATAATGCTTAAGCAGATCAGGTTCATTTTTTATGGGCAGATTAGAACTATGAAAATTGATATCTTACTCGACTGCACTGTTGAGTCACGGGGATGTCGAAATTGAAAATCGGTAACTTATTTCCACGTGTACCATATTGGGCCTTTAATATGTACCCTTAAAAAAAAAAAGGAAAAAGATGTTTCCCTTCTCCGCCTTTCCCTTGTTGCGAATATTTCTTCCATGATTGAAGTGGGAAAAAGAGATTACGTAGTTCATTGGACTTCACTATATTCGTGCTTATCTCTTTCTCGTGTGGTGACTCCGATGTGCATTAGAAGTCCAGCCTAGACAATATATATCTCTTGCACTGTTCATGCGGGGGAGAAACGCAAGTCATAGGGTCTTCGGCCTAGAATGAGGTCCAGGTTGATGGTCGATTGAGTTTCAATGCTTGACTTGATGGATGGTAGACTAGTTTTGGGCGCTTTGAGAATAAACCCATCCCAGAAATTATCCTTAGATCCTTGCGGTTTCATCGAAAATTACATACAAAAATGAAGAACACAGTCTAAGAAAGAAAAGCCGCTTGAGGAGATTAATATTGGCTAAAGAAAGTTTGCTTGGTGACTATTCTCTTCTCCGTGAATAATTTATATTTCAAAATAATTTTTTTATTCTATTTCGAACGAGTTTCGAGCATTCAAGGTGTTCAATAACTACACAAAATTCATATTCTCATAATAGAAAAATAACAATAATGCGTTTGATATGACCTCAAATTTTTTTGTGCCATAAAATTTCTTTTAATTTTTTAATAAGATTATGAGATTTTTCTTTTCTTTCCTTTCTTCTTCTCTTCTTTTTCCTTCTCTAATCGGTTGTCGAACCTCTTGGCCGGTTGCTGGCCTCGGTATCCGGTCATCGCCAAGGCCAGCAACTAGCTAGAGGAGAAAAGAAGAAAAAGAAAAGAAAAGAGAAAAAAAGAAGAAGACGTTGACTTGATTTATAGAATTATTTCTGGAAATAAAGAAGCAATTTTTTTCTACTTCTTTATTCTAATCTAAATCTATTCTCTAGGATAAATTTTTTTCCGAGAATAGAAAGATTAACTAACGTTATTAAATAGATTTCTATTTTTTTCAAAAAAACAAAAGAATACAAATAGCCACAAATTAACCGGTTATCAAATGGGCCATGCGATGTCAAAAAGTTATGCAGGGAATAAGTGTGAACTTGCTCTAAGTAGAATTGTCAAGTATCTATGCATCCACTACTCAACATCAACAGCATCATCATCAGCTTAAGAGCAAAACTAGAAGTAGGAAACATAATGAAAATAGTGCAATATTTATTTCAAGCAAACAATTGAAAATATATGACCTTGCTCTATGGTCACATTTCTTTTTTTTTTTCCTCGAGTGGAAAAGGATGAGCAATCTCTCTTAGAACTCATCTCCTTTCCGTGAACAAACTTTAGAAATAGGCAATCGATAACAAAGCAAAAGAAGACTAATCAATTGCAAATATTGGGTCATTCTGAAATCTTAACCTTTCATTTGGATCTTCCACGGCATGGCAATGTTCTTTCCCAGGGGTAACTTTAGCTCTTTTTCATGGAGTGAATCATGAGTTGACTATCAATTATACTCCTCACCAAAATAGTACAATAAAAAGAAAAATACGACAAATTTTTAAATAACAAGAAATACACTAAAAGCCAAAAATTTACCCGAGAAGTCTTGGGCAGAAGTAGTTGCATATGCTATATTTGTGCTAAATAGGTTTCCAACAAGGAATGTTCTTAGAAAACCCCAAAGGAGGCTTGGAGTAGCATCAAACTAGATGTTTCATCCTATGAGTATTTGGATGTGTGGCATATTCCCATATACTAGATGAACTAAGGAAAAATTTGGATGACAAAAGCTAGAAGTGCATCTTCATTGGCTACAGTGACATGACTAAAAGTTATAAGCTGTATATTTGAGTCACTAAGAAGATAATCATCAACAAGGATATCTAATGAAGCCCAAGATTGGAACCAAAAGACTAGCGAGAAAAACATTATCATCGAAGGTGATGGGAGAAATGGAAAAATCTCCATTGAAGATCCATCATTTTTGCCCAATAGTTCATTTTCTTCACCAAGTGCAGTTTCAAAACCACCAATACATTGTTCACAACAATTGCGGGAGATGCCATCAAGATTCAAACATTATATGGTCACAAGAGATGATCATGATACTAACAAAATTAGTGATGAAACTTTGGTAAAATTTTGTTTATTTGTAGAATGTGACCACATATCCTACATTATGTAGCTACAGATGAGAAGTGGATCTAAGCAATTAATGAAGAAATCCACTCCATTGATAATAATGATACATGGAAGCTAATTTCTTTATCGCCTGGTAAGAAACCCATTGTACAAGATGAATTACAAGCTAGATGGTGAAGTGGGTCTATATAAAGCTAGGCTGATTGTAAAGGGTTGCAAGTAAAAGTCAACTATTGATTATTTTGAATTACTTGCACCAATGGCTCGAATGGATACCGATCAGATCATTTTAGAACTCATAGCTCAAAATCATTGGAAGATCTATCAAATGAATGTGAAATTAGCATTTCTTGATGGTTTCCTTGAAGAGGAAATCTTTGTGGAGCAACCGTGGGGTTATGAATAGAAAGGGTATGAAAATCAAGTTTATAAACTAAAAAAAGAAAAAGAAAGTTACATGGATTAAAACAGACATCTTGAGCGTGGTACACAAGGATTGACATACACCTATTAGAGCATGGTTTTTAAAAGTGTGCCTATGAGAATATACTATATATCAAATCAAATACTAATGGTGACAATTATTGCATGCCTCTACGTTAATGCTTGATACTTATTAGGAGCTATCGAAAGATGTTTGCTAAATTCAAGGAGGCCATAATTGGCCATTTCAAAATGATAGATTTAGGATTGATGTCCTATTTTCTAGGCCTTGAAGTGAAGCAAACAAATGATGATACATTTATTTCACTATAAGACTGAAGATGGAATCACTCGAATCAATACAAACTCGTAGCAAATATTACTTACGACTTCGGAATTATTAGTCACTCCTCCTCAATCGATTAACGTAAAAAAGGAAACAATCGGAAGGAATGACTCACCACCCGTGCACGCATGGAGAGTGGAAGCATCCACAATGTGGAGATCCAAAGCCACGAGCTTGCGCTCCAGAGGAGCAATCGCTAATCACGATTAATTTAATCAAAAGGACATAAGTTTATGGCTAATTTAGCTTTCTTCTAACTTGGAAAGAGTGAGAAGGGAGTCTAGATGCTTCTAAGTGGAGGAAATACTTACCGAGCGTTGCCGTGACGACGCTTGTTCCGTTTGTGGAGGAGGCTGGTGAAGGAAATACTTCTGAGTGGAGGAAATACTTACTGAGCATTGCTATGACGACGCTTGTTCCGTTTGTGGAAATACTTATGAGCGGAGGAAATACTTACTGAGCATTGCTGTGATGTGCCTTTCCAAAAGCCGCAAGAGCTAAATGGACAAATTAGGCACGAAGCAGAACATTGTGATTCCGACATAGATTCTCCTCAGCACATGATTATAAAAAATTCCAATCAAATCTCAAATCTTCATGTAAGTACATTAATAATAGGGTTTATTCACACGATCGTCACACAACCGCCGCACGATCGTCCCAACTATTGGCGATCATGTGGCAGTCGTGCGGCGGTGAGGTGACGCTTGTTCTGTTTTAGTTGCTGGCTGGGGAGGTTGACGTCCTGAGAAGTGAGAAGTGGGGAGATTGATGGACAGGCAAAACTTGTAAAGTCCTATAATTATAGGATTCTGAGGATAACGAACAATAACAGATAACTTTGCAGAACCGAGGAATAAAAAGAAAAGAGGCCGTGCAATCGGGGCTCCCGTCATATGAGCTTTCATAATCGAGAGTGCACAAGTAAGGCAGAAGCCTATCATCTCATGCCAAGAGCATTCCTAGCAGATTGGGCCACCGATTCCCATTGACAAAGCTCCCATCTCGGGGAACAGTAGTTCGCGTACGTGGCATTGTCCTTTGACTCCTCGATGTCGAGTCCGAGAATTCTAGCGGAAGAGACCGCAAAGGATTCGCTTCCGCATTTGTTTGCTTGCAGAGTCTCCCGGGACCCTAGAGAGAGACGGGGAAGAGAGAGAAAAAAGATGCGATTCTTGTGGATCTGAATGGTCCGCAAAATCAACCCTCGCGGGGTGTGCGCGGAAATTCCTTGGCGTGAAAGGCATAAAGGCGAACCTGGGATGATTTAACTCAATCGATCAAATTCCTGGACGATGCTAGCCGACTAGCCAACCTATAGGACACGTTTGAGCGGCTTGGGGAACCACCGTTTAGCAGTACCTACGCTGATAAAAGCGCCACAATGTTTGGCAGATCTTTCGTGGGGCGTGAAATTACCTACTCGTGTGCTCTATATGAAAAGAAGGTGCATTCTTTAGCGATGGTGATTTGATTCTAACTAGTGGCGCGAGACAATGGCCGGTGACACTATAGTCAAGAGTCAAGGACGATGTCCGTGGAAGATCGTTGATGCGATGGCGATGGCGGGGCATTCCATTAGTCACGTGCGTGACTTGAGCTTTCATCGCAATAGATTGACTTGTTTCTGCACTATAATAATTACGCAGATGAGGTTCAATTTTTAAAAACAAATTAGAACTATAAAGAACGATATCTTACATGATCGCACCGTTGAGTAAATATTAGAATAGCTATTGGGTGATTAGGACATCCTATCTTCGAGATAAAGAAGGCGTGAACTTTTTGTACTGTATGCCTACTTTTTGAAACATTTCCGATTGTTTGGTAGGCGGAAACAGGTGTTGAAATCAAACATGGGTTGGAAACTTACTTCCACATGTGCTGTATGCGCCTTTAATACAAACCCTAAAAAAGATGTTTGCATTCTCCGCATTTTCAGTGCCCTATGGCAACTATTTCTTTCATGACTGAATTGGGAAAAGAGATTACGGAAGGACTAGGATTTCACTATGTTTGTGTTTATCCCATATTCTGAGGTCCAGCGTGTATTAAAAGCCTAGCCGAGGCAGTATATATCTTGCACTGTTCATGCGCTGGAGAAACGCAGGCCATAGAGCCTTCGGCCCAGAATGAGGTCCAGGATGATGGTTAGTTCAGTTTCAATGCTTGGCTTTATGGATGGCAGACTCGCTCTGGGAGCTTTGAGGATGAACCCATTACAGAAATTATCCTCAGATCCTTGCGGGTTCATCGAAACCTAGGTTTACCCAAATGAAGAACCGAAAAGAAGCCGCTTGAGGACTATATGTGCATCACTACTCAGCATCAGCAAACATCATCATCATCGGCTTATAACCCAACTGAAATGTGATTGCAGTGAGCAAAACTGGGAAGCAGAAAACATACTGAAAACGGTGCAACATTTATTTGAAGCAAACAATGGAAAACATAAGACACTTGCTCTTTGGCTACTTTTCTTTTCTTTCCCTCGAGTGGAAAAAGGATGAGCAATTTCTCTTTGAACTCATCTCCTTTCCATGAACAAACTCTAGAAATAGGCAACCGACAAACGGAAGTAAAAGAAGGCTAATCGATTGCGAATACTGGGTCATTCTGGAATCTTAACCTTTCATTCCCATCTTCCACGACATGGCAAAGTTCTTCCCCACAGGCAACTTGAGCCCGCCGATCTCAACCATCAAACTGCCCTTGCATCTCCAACATCGGAGAGGGGTGCCAAAAAGTTCTGTGGGGAAACGCTCATTCCACATTCTCTGCAGCGCCGTCGATCTCGAGGTCAGATGGCCCAGTCCCGCCCAATCCCAACACGGACACCTTCTGCACGATCCAACCATTCTGCAAAGCGAACTGGGTCTCTCCTGCACTTCCGACCACAGCTTGACCTGCCCCTTGCTAAGAGTCGCGTAAAAGTCGACATACGTCGAAGACCCACCCCCAGTTTCATCTCTGGAAGCTCGTCATTATCGAGAAACAATTGCCCCTTGGCTTCCGCCTCCTGGGCCCCAGCTGGGAAAGTCACCACAAGGCTAAACGGCGTTTTTCTCGCTTCCTCTTGGATATCATCCACCTTGCTGCATCGGAAGGATTATGTTCTGATATACATGAACATTCACTGCGTGCAAAGGCGTATCGAGGGTGACATACTGCCCCCTTTGAGGATATGGCCTGCGTCATATCGAATAAGCTGAACCATGTACCAGGAGGAAAGAGCGCCTTGACCGCCAAGTCTTCCCCTGCTCAAGCACGGGAGATACCATGACTCCACTACCAGACAAAACTGGGTGCTCATTCCGTAACTCTCCCACATAATCGGGGAATGAAAAGAAAAGAGGCCGTGCAATCGGGGCTCCCGTCGTATGAGCTTGGTAATTGAGAGTGTACAAGTAAGGTAGGAGCCTATATCTCATGCCAAGAGCATTCCTAGCAGATTCGGCTACTGAGTCCCATTGATAAAGCTCCTGTCTTGGGGAATAGTAGTTCGCATGGTCCCTTGAGAATGGGTAAAAGGCACCGACTTCAATCCAGCGGTTGCAAAGCTCCTCAGTCGGGGCTGGGTAGAAGCCGCATATGTCTGCACCGACCATGGGCACTCCGAATATGCCGAAATTCAGCATAGTGGAGATGGAATACTTCAGATTGTCCCAATTGCCTTGGTTATCTCCGGTCCAGTGAACAACATACTTCCCGAGCCCACGTACGTCGAAAGGTGACAATATGAAGGGTCTCTTTCCCTGGAGCCCCTGGAGTGCTTTGTGAGTAGCAATTGATTGCGAGAAGCCATACAAACTGTGCGCATCATACTCCAATACACCATTGTAATGGACAGCACTTGTAGCTATGGTTTTATAACCTATTGGTGCTTGCAATCAGGAAGCATTTATCTTGTAAGGCGGATCGTCCCATCTGGTGTTGGTAATATTCTTGCAGTCCAAGCAACAGATCCAGCCCGGCCCAGTTCCATTGGGGCATATTCTGCCCCTCGGGGATCGTGCACTTCCCCGAGCAGAAATTGGAAGCTTCATTCATGTCGATCCACAAGCCATCGACAGGGACGAGCTCGTGAAAGCGTCGGACTTCATCACCCCACCACTCTACAGTTTTTGGGTTAAGAAAGTCGGGGAAGTTAACGGCACCTGGCCAAACTTGAGCGATATAGGGCTCGCCACCATGTTTGATGAAGACATCTTTGGCCAAACCTCTTTGGTATACACCATAGGTGGAGTTGATGCCGATTCCCGGATCAATTATGACAATGTACTTCATGCCCATGCCGTGAATCTTCTCCAGGAAAGCCAGAAGCTTCGGACGGGAATAATTGACGGATTCAGGGTGAAATCCTTGTGGCCATCCATGTGATCATCGTCATTCCAAATCACATCGAGCGGAATTTTAGCTTTTTGGTAGCTTGCAACCACGTCTTCGACGACGGAGAGGTTATGATAGCCCCATCTACACTGATGAAACCCTGTAGAAACCAAAAGCAGAGAAAGGTAAATACATAGCTTTACAAACGCAAAGCATAACATTTTGTACAGGTAACTGAGAGTATAAGCAATTAGGGCGGAGCATCGACACCATCTCCTGCACAAGAAACCAAATCTAAACTCGAAATGTTGAGACTCTTTTCGATCCAACGGGAACTTTTCACTGCGTGCTTTCCTCCTACATTATGAACTAAGATTTCAAGGAAGTGATAATGTGTTTGCCTATGAGATTTTGCACTAGAGTCCTTAGTCGTTGTGCTGAACAATCTAGAAATATAATTTCAATATCACCGCCATAATTTCCGCTGAGTTAATGAAAATCCAATCTAACTACACGTGGCTGCAAGCATTGTGATAAGAATCTGATGGCAATGGTCAGTCTCCACTTCTAGTAGGAAAAGGCAAGTAAGAAAAGGACAAGAGATGCACAAATTTCAGGCCATGATTGCTTTCCAGGGGTCCACCAGTTTGGCCTACGTTCAAAAGTTGTCTCCCGTAAAGGTCAAGATTTTAGGCTATCATAAAGTAAACAAATGAAAATAAATGCCCGAACCAGCACGACAGCATAAAGATCCTTCATCGTTTCCACGCATCGCCTCATCTTTTATGCGGACCTACAATTTATTTGGCGTGCCAATATGATTAAAAGATCGAGCCTCGCCCCAGTCACGTCTACCAAAGTTTGCACGATGAATAAACAAATGAGAGTCATAGAGGACAGTGAAGTGAAAGCAGGAGAATGGACCGACCAGACAAACCTACAATTGAAAATGAACAAAAAAATAGCTCCACTTCCACACGAGCTATAATTGAATTATCAACCAGGAGCAGCAATCAGGCATCGTAAAACTGCAATTCAGGCAGTCCTTAAAAAACCTCTCTCTTTAATGAAAAGAAGGTACCTCCACATCAATCCTTCAGGAAGGACCATAAATCATTGCAGCTCGCACCAGTTCTGAGCTTAGTCAATTCAATTAATATGCATCCATTCATATCACCAACTACACGACTCCCAACTCTGAGGACCAAAATGTACAAGTTCATGCACCAGTGCCATCTTACTCTACGATGGACGCAACAATCAGAAGTCCTTTACCATTGGCCAATGGAACGTGATAGGTCCAACTATGTATATCGACAATGAGGTGCCAAAATTATACCGAAAGGACGCACCCCTGCCGGCACAAAACGAACCACATGCTAACGCCGAAAGCAAAAGACACCAACATGCCCAATAAATTAATTCACATCACCCGGCAGGTATTAAATATCACACCTAAACTGTTTTAAGGAACCCATCAACCATGCAAGTAAAGTAGTCAATTGTACCACATTCCAAGACCGATAAAGAATGACTACTGTGACGTGAAACCGAGGTCCTTCTGAGGTAAATAGCCAGAAACTGGTTGTGGGGGCAAAAACAGAAGCGTTCATTCAATGCCATACCAAACGAATTTAATGATCTGCCGTACCAACAAACCAATCCCAACGCCAAACAAGTATATTGCAATCTCTTACAACCCTTTAAAAATAGGTGATTATCTTAGTCTAATCGAGTCAAGGCAACATTTCCCCTAATATAATACACAAACAGAGCAATCGGTATGAATTATTAAGCATGATGAATACGGAATATCCGATTCCTAAAACATTCATCAGACATAAGACCCTGCAAATTCAATGTAGTCAAAATTTCTCTACTTAATTATATAACAAGATTCCAGTGATAATGGGTGACCTTGTAAATGGTAAAAAGTAAAAGCAGCTCCTTTCCTCGTAAAGAAACACAGAGCAAGTAAGCGATTCATACCAAAAGCCCAGTAGGGCATCGGAGCCGGCCGGCCGATGAGCTGCGTGTACTGGTCGACGACGGCTAGAGGCGTTGGGCCGGCGAAGAAGTAGAAGTCCAGCACCCCTCCAATCACCTTGTACGTCAGCGAGGTCCCTCTGTAGAACACGTCCATGCCGTTGCTGTTGAGCAGCAGCACGCCGTGCGCGTAGGCCTTCCACCCACGTTCCTCAGGTCCATGTACACCGGGTGATCGCCGTACAGGTCCGTGTTCAGGTTGATCGCCGAGATGTCCAACGTGTACAGCGTGTACGGGTCGTTCGGGTAGAGCTTGATCCCGTGGGGCTGCGTGTTCTCCCCAGGCCGTAGAGGGAGGCGTCCGCGGGCAGCTTCGTGGATATCTCCGAGGTACTGGTCCTTGAAGACGAGGGCGCTGTACGTCGGAGTCGCCGGAGGTGGAGTCGAAGAGGGTCTGCCCGTCGGACTTCCTCTTGACGGCGAAGGTGAAGGGGTTCGTCGTGTATCTGAAGATGAACTGGGAGCCCGGAGTACTCGGAGACAGCGACCGGGGGCTCGTCTTCCGGGACGTCGCGACGGCCCCCGACGGGAGCCGCGGCGGCGGATCCCGGGAAGGAGGTCGTCAGGGGACCTCCCACCTCTGCTTCTCGGCGTCCGTGATGTACACCCTCAGCCGGTCCTGCGTCTCGTGCCTGCGAAAGCCACCACAAAAAACATCAATCACTCACATACACACAGATACACGCGAGTTCAGTGGAGAAATGGAAATGGGTCGTCTCCTGAAGGTGAGGAGAAGCATAAAAATGGGGACTTTTCGATGGCGTACTTGACGAAGAGCTGCAAGTGGGGAATGTCGGGGCCGTAGATGGAGGACTCCTTGTTGAGCTGGAGGTGGCCGAGGAGGCCGCCGTCGGGGGTTTCTTCGATGGAGACGAGGCTGTAGCCATTGCCGATCTTGGCAGTGCCGGAGCGTGCAGGGGCAATGCACAGGAGGAGGAGGAGGAGGGTGAGGAGGGGGAGGAGGTTCGGGAGAGGAGGCGACATTTCGGTCGGGACCCAAAGCAAGGCTCGAAGTGCTCTGCTTCGGGACTGAACTAGAGGAGTTCAGACCGGGGGGCTTTGCTGGGACTCTGCTCGAGAAGAGGCTCTGGTTTAATAGGAATTTGGAAGGAGTCGTGGATAGGGGGAGGATGGTTGGACGTATCCGGGCCTCGAGGTCCTCTGTTTCTCTCTCTCTCTCTCTCTCTCTCTCTATCAAATGCCTTTCTCTTTTGCCCTCTCATTTTAATTATTTCCAATAGTTTTCCGATGCTAAAGTGGAAAACTTATCCTGTCTTTTCCACAAAACTTATCTCATCTCTCAATAAGATCAAAGACCTGGCGAGTGCATCCAGAGATTTTAAGTTGGATAAACTTATCTTTTCTTTTATGTAGAGTGATTTCCATCTTTCCATATATAAAGACCGTAACTTGGGAAAGTTATTGAATTATATTTATTATGACAAGTATCTTTCTGTAATGTGTCTTGATTCTTCATGGACGAGGATTGTAAAGTTCACCCCCACCGTTCTTTTGCCTGGCTGATGATGTGATTGGGGACTCAAAAAGATGTTCCCCTTTTTCATCTCGGCTGTCATTTTCGAATGGAAGCTAAAACTCACTCCAGCAGAATATGCCTTTCTGGCGAATTAGCCGTCGAACTTTGCTTCGGCGGGAACTCGCACCGACATAAATCGCGTGGGGATAGAAAAATGAGTCATGGCCCGCGCAAAAGCTCCTGTGTGAAAGTTGATTTTTTATTTTATTTTTTCACCTTCATTTCTCAGTTAATGGACAATTGGAAGGCAAATTCTGTAGATTGTCCGTCCCCCTCCGAGTCCAGTAGACATGTGCACGTGTTGGGCGAAGCTTGCGATGTTAGGTCGAGCGACCGAAGTCCGACCGTGATTTCCGAGCCTTTGCCCGAATCACGTCTTCCTCCGATCGACTTTCCTTTTCAGGTCCTCTGGCGTCGAGTCTTCTCATCATGGTTTTTTCTCCCCAGCAGTTGCGGAACATCTCATGCTAGCTCTCCATGCCCTCTGAAATGGCAAAAAAATCGGAAAACGTCGTCGTCCCGATTCCTGCCTTGGAAAATTCCGTTTAGATTGTTCGCAAGATGCTGCGTTGCTCAAAATGTATTTGGTCTTGGTCCTTATCAACTTTGATCTTGTCTTTTATCTCAGCTGAAGCAGAAACAGGAACGTGCGTGGGATGCCGTGAAAACCCAAGAACGAAGAAACCTTTGAGAATGCGTACTGAACGCTGTTCGTATCTCTCTAAAAATTGGCAGAGATTTTGCCAATAACGATCTCCAAGATAACTTTTAATTCATCTTTGTCACGTACCACACAGAGAGAGAGAGAGAGAGAGAGAGAGAGAAGGGGCAGGGGGGAGCAGGTAACGTTGGATTTGTCGCGTAGAACACGGGTCTCGTGGCCTTGCTTAAGATCTGCGGTGGCCAGCATTTCCCTTATCTTATGGTCTTGGATACGACCCCAGAAAGAAAAAATATATATCTTTATGATCTTGGACACTGTTGAGTTCTAAATCACTAGCATTGCTCAAGTTGAAATGAAGGATTTGGTCTATGGGTGAGCAGTGAGTATAATCTAAAATTCAACGCAATGAGAGGCACTCGACAACAATTTGTCCGAGACCTTGATTTGTTTCGAATTTTCTATTTCTTAACTACACTTTTCCAATTTTCCAAATTTCAAAGTCTGTTTCTTAACAAGTTCTTTACTTTTCTTTTTTCGTTCCATTTTTCATTGTCTTAACACCGAAATTCCATATCGGCATATTTATTAACATAATTAACAATGGAATGACTTAACTACACAACAAATGGGATGAGTTAAACTCAATGCTACAGATTGAAAAATTCTGAAAACTGGATCGCACAGCCGACGTCAGTTCCGTCCACAGCTGAACTCTGCCGATGCACTTGCACAAAAAATCAAAAACTGGAAAACGGAAGAAAGACAAAGTCATGCTTCGATTTGCCAACTCTCGAAGCCAGTAACACTTCTTCAATTTCGATAAAACGACTCATGAGTAAAACAAAAGCCAATTCGCTTATAATTCAGAGGCGACAGAGCTCAGGTGGGGGACAGGACAGGTCACAGGAGGCTCTCTCCCAGCGAATGAAGAAACCTTTATAATAATAATGATAATTACCCCTTTTCTTAGCGGAATAATTCGGATTAAGACAAAGATAATATGGATCCCAAGGCACATTTTCTTTACATAACATGCCTGAGAGAGAGAGAGAGAGAGAGAGAGAGAGAGAGAGAGAGAGCACCGTGGTATTCCCTTGGTTCATGGGCCTCCTGAAAATGACATAAAATAAGGGCAAAGGCAGTACGTGGGCATCTCCTGTTCTCGCCACCACACGGCGTGTGGAGATTCGCTAGTGTCGGTATTTGTTTAATTTAGCTTAATTTAATCGCCAGTCGATTACGGAATCGCGGGTATCTTTAAGGACTGTTTCGAGTCTTCGAATACCGGTCCCCATGCCATGTGCGAATTCGGGGGATTTTTATCGTTTCTCTGTGTCATGGAATTCCCGAGCTACTGGGCTTCGATGTTAGATTGCCTTGATTGGGGAAGCCAGCGGTCCAATTTGAATTGAATCGATTGCTGTTGTCATGTCGAATGGTCCAAGGTTGGCTTTCAGTTCGCATGCTGCTACCGGCCGATACATGACTTTGCTTTCGGAGCCAAAGAGACGGTCGAGAGGAAGGAATTCTTGAGATCGCTAACATTGATCTTCAATCCGATCGAATTGGATTGGGATAGACTTGACGTTAATATGAGGTAGTCTATGTAGGTAGGGGACACTAAAGCTTTGTCCTTTTAAGTTGGCCTCTCCATACCTAAAATAGGGAATGCCATCAATCATCATTCATTAGCATTTTGAAGATTGAATGGGAACCCATTCTTCACTAAAATAATGTCTGTTTGACCAGAATTTTAAGAAAAAAGAAAGGATAATATAAGATATCCAAAAAAGGCAAATGTTATCAAAAATCTCAAATTATCCCTACCTTAATATAAATATCTCAACTTTTTTTGACATATATATATATATATCATCTATCACAATTTCATTTCTCGGATATATTTATGGATTTTTTATGACAGAAAAATTTAAGGCATTCGTATCATAATGAGTAAATTTAAGGTTTTTAGTAATACAAAAAATTGTTTATAATGGTCATAATATTAAAAATACTATAATGATCTATAAAAAAAATGCTTGTTTTTTTCTGAAAAATTGTAGAAACATATCATCCGAAGACGAAAGATATGGGACGGGGTCCTTTTTTTGTGGTTTCCGCCAAAAGATCTCTTACAAAAATTAAAGAGAGAAAAAGAAAGGGGGAAAAGAGCAGTGCGGTGAAGAAGGAAGCTGATGATGAGGAAAGTCTGCACTTGCGGAGGCGTGACCTGCCTGCGCTGCGACGGACAGGCATGATTGGCGAAGGTGGGGAGGCGAATGAATTATTGAGCACCGCGCGCACGATGAAGTAAAAGAAGACGGAGGAGATCCGGACGTACGAATCGCTCGGTGGGGTTCTAACTCGAGATATACAGAAAAGGGCCGATCACGAGCACATGTCGGAGACGTTCGGGCTTTTACCGGTAATAACCATTTCTCAATTCGACTCGACTCGACTAGACTCGACGGTCAAAAAAGGAATTTGGCGGTGTAATGTGGGGCCTCGAATTGAGCCATCGGGTACAAAGTGCTTGGCGGAGAGAATTTTGACTTTTGGAATGCGATGCGGCCCCGGATCGTCGGCCCTACCTCCGGTCGGACCGTCGCGAAGCTAACGATTGCTGCTGCCGGGGTCGAAATCCGACCACGAGAGAGCCCAAACTGATGGGCCCAATGAAGCACCGAGCCTGATCTTCTATTTTTTTGGTTCGGCAGTTTACTCCCCGATTAGGCCCAATCGAATGAGCCCACTGAAAGAAGAAGGACGCGTCGTGTAGAAGATGGCTCTTTCTCCCCAAATTCATCCGCCGCCGACGCTCCTGGAAAGCAAACCCGCTTCATCGCTCTTTTAGCATGGGCCATGCTGCTTCGACCTGTCAAAAGGGACCGGACCACCTCCCCGACCGCATTCGAATTCTGTGACGATCTGTAAACGAGATCGAAAAGGGGTTGTATCACGAGTCCCTCTATAGTCTATAGAAATAATTAGGAGTGCACAAAACGTATTGTCCAAATTGAGAATCACAGATTGGATCGGACCAAATAGGCTAATGAGTCGATTCCCGATTTCAAGGGAACTGGATTGACTACTTATATCTTTTCTTATCTCTTCAAAAAATAAAAAAAAGTAAAAGGTGAACGAAACATGATCTCATCTAGTGACATCACAAATTGCGACATAATGACTCTTCACTCATCGTCGCTTTATTGAATATCTTAAGATTTGTCATTCTCTCTCGCTTTGATGTGCACTGTCGCTCTTTAATGGAGGAAAAAAAAAAGGATCGATTCCATTGAACCGAATCAGAGCTAGTCACCCCTAAAAACAATTTGAAACATATCATCTCTTGAGTTTATATCATTTATAGAAATAAGTCAATCGAAGATATTTTACTATCAACAACAAAATTATACTCGAACGTTTCTCAAGTTAATTTATTTAAATAAGCAATACAAGTAAATCATTTATTAAATAGATTATTTTTTTCTTTCAAATAATTAATTCTCCGCAAAACGAACCTGCCATAATATACAATCAGTCTATTCCGCATCAGAATGTCCCAATACAAGCGAATATTGCTCATTCCTAATTATAATCTAGAGTATCTTTCATCTAACTTAGCAAATCCTGTTTGTAGAGAAATTATTGGACACTCTAGCAAGGCAGGAGTGACGTGCGCGTACCTAACAAATTGTGAGTGTACCAAACTCTAGTGAGCCATTCTTCTTTAAATGAAAAAAAAATCACGACAGTTAATGTTATTATATGATTAATTTTGGTAGGTATTCACATGATACTCTGGGAGCGCCTAATGATTTTTGTTATACGAGACAATAGCACTCGTAAACTCCTCTGGTGGTAATCACACTAAAAGAAACTATTGTTGCTGTCGAATAAGCACCGCTATAAGCCCGATGCTTATTATTATTATTTTCAAAAATTAATCTACCCCACGCCCAACATGGTCCAATGCATCTTGTCAACTCTTCTCATCAACAAAAGAGTGCCTGATGACGATGGATTGCAAAAATGTCTGAATACCACCGTAGAAATTTCACGCCAACGATCGTGATGTCGGACTTTTGTTACCACTGTTACTCAATTTTATGCGAGCAAGTCATCATGACACAGCCAGGTGTGATTTTGAGTGAAGTTGATGTGATTCATAACTAAACCTATCAAAAAATTGGTCATACACTCATATTTTGATGGATTGGGTTGTTATATGGATTAGTTATATTTAGTAAAATAGTCATAAATGAATGAATTTCGAAAGATAAGAACTAAAATAACATGAATGTTAAATGAAATTACAACTTATTTTGATTTAATCCATCTTCATGACTCTTTTCATTCTCTCTTGAACGCAGCACTTAGTTTGGATATAAATTTTCCTATATTAAGTAAAATACAAAAATGTTTTAGCAATATGAGTCGGATCGAATATGTAGTAGGCATGAATTTATTAGATTTGTATTACATGAAAATTAGTAAAAATGGAATATGGATAAATTTGAGTGAGACTATTTTTGACATCATCCATACCGACTCAACTCACTCATTTCATAAGTGCATTCCTGATTGCCCTGTCACTCAAAGCAATCAAAGAAATTCAACTTCAAAAATTTTGAAAAATAGATGATTTGATAATCCTTTGTATCCTAAATATTTTTACGGATAATGAAATACTTTTCATTCGTTTAATTTTGTAAATGATACAATAAGTCATTAAAAAAAATATTTTTCAGATTATTTATTTTTGGGGAAACCATTGAAGCCTGAGTCGCTGTCTAACTCCGTGAATTGTTGGGAACCTTAGTTTAAGACGGAACAGAGAAGGCTGTTTGTCTAGAAGCGCCGTCGGCCGGCGCAACGAGATTCGCGGCGTTGTTCACCGCTCGTTCTTTTTTCCCAACCGCTTTATTGGCCCATGCGGCACGCCCCACCCCGCCGATCCAATCCGCGTGGAAGTTGTGGAATTACGATGACCACAGGCTTGACTTTCAACGGACGCGTCAGCATCCCACGTTTTTTCCCAGTTTCCTGCGTCACCGCTTGCTTCATCCACGTTACGCAACGCACCCCGCCCACGCGAAAGTCAATGGCGTCACCGCTTGGCGTAATCGCCACCGTCCACGTACGGCCTACCCTGCTGCGAAATGGCCAGCCCCACCGTCCCGTCGCGATTAAAAGCGTGCATCCAATCCTCGAGAATTTGCAACGAGCACGTCAACCTTCTCCAGCATCGACTCGATTTTCTTTCCTCTTTCGTTTTCTGGGTGATTCCTCGCACTTCAGGCTCACTCGGGAGGAGGACATGGACATGAGGAGGAAGAGAGACGACGCCGGCGCAGCGAGCGGCGTGAAGAAGAGGGCGAAGGGACCGGAGAGCTCCGCCGCGGGAGAGCAGGGGGAGGCGGAGGCGGCGGCGGCGGCGACGGCGACGACGGAGGCGGAGGTGGAGGAGTTCTACGCCATCCTGAGGAGGATACACGCGGCGGTCAAGTATTTCGAGAAGGGCAAGAAAGGCGAGGGGTCGCGCAGGTTGACGCTCTCCGAGCTGGAGGCCCTCCCGGAGGAGGAGGCCGACGGAGCTCCGCCGAGTAGGAGGAGGAGTAGCGGCGAGCCGGGCCTGGACCTTAACTCCGAACTGTCGCCCGAAGCCAACGTGGCTGCCGGTTTATAGAGCACAGATAAGCAAACGCAACAGATCCGAGCAAGAATGCCGGATCTAACATTTTCTTAACACTTTGCAGTCGGGCAACAGCGAGAAGGGAAAGAAAAGGATTGCCTCAACACGTTGGCCTCCACGATGGTCGGTCATTGTACATAAATAACACATCATGTGACAATCAATCTTCTGCAATTTCTATCTTAGGCCAACCTTGATCAGCCTGTAACTTTACAAACTTCGCTAGTTCCTTGATCTCCTCCTCCTGCAATCGGGGTCCAAACGTGCATTGCCCTCTTGGGGTGCAGTTCTCACCAAAGCCCTGAATCACAAATCAAATGTATTTACTTCATAAGTTTACTAGCTGAAAAGCCTCAAAGAGACACTATAGTAAATTTATCCCATATATCAAGAGAAAAAAGAATGAAGGTTCCATCAATCTTACTGGCATTCTTCCTTTGCCAAAGTAGGTAACTCGGTAGATCTCCTCTTCCGTGCCAACTCCGTTTCTATAGTTGTAGCAAGTAAATCATTTTTCAGGCATAGATTGGGTATGTACTCTGACATGTTCAAGGGAAGAATGTCTCGAGTTTGAGACCACCATTAGAATTTAGACTAAGGGCATATTCAATCGGTCCAAACAGGAAATCGACAACTATTACCATGCCTCAACGCGATCGGAAGCAAAACATTGACATCTAACCCAATGAAGGTACCAGATAAGAAACTGAATTTCTTATAGCATGGACTCTCAGTCAGTAGAGGCCATTCTCCCATGACTCATACCTTAGTAAATCTTTCATGAACAACGTCGCACCCTAGTCAGAAGAGGATAAAATTTCAAATGAGTTATGAGCTAACAAAAAAACATTTATCTAAGCAATGAAGGGAAACTCACTGGTTGTATTATGTTTCCACCAGCATCATGACATGCAATGCATGCCTGACGAAACAATACTGCTCCTCTTTGAATATCTGCAGTTTGACCAAGTGACGCTGCAGCATAAAAGGCAGGCATGTTTTATGATATTAGCGGAACACCCATTCCATAATCGTCAATAACATTTGGAACAACAAACTAAAGTTCATAACTTCCAATGACAGTGCGCCCCTATTTCCCTTATCTAAGTACTAGAGCAGCTTATCAGAAAATTTGAGAAATATGTGGAAAGAAAAGGTGTCATGAATAGCAAGAATTAATTCTGAAAATTTCACATTAAAAAAGAAAAAAAAAACCATACTCTACTATAACAAAAAATTAATAATACTGAAACTCAACTAAAACAAAGTTTATATTGGACATCTGGACTGCTTAAACATTCGACTATTTGCATTTGAAGACATTTAGATCTTTTTTAAGAAATAGAATAATATTTTTTAGCAAAAAGTCTTAAGTGATCAGTTGGCAGTGGAAAGCCTCATAAGAACAGAATTTAAGTAAGTATGGGTGATTGACAGTATAGATAATCCTGTTTAGGGTAGTATCATGGTCTAAGGATTTGAGTTGCGCATCTGATTATGTCTATTCCTGTCCAACATTGATTTGGCAGAGCATATGCAAAAAGGAAGCAAGAAGACAACATTGTTCTTGGAACCCTTCCAATGAACGAGTTTTGAAGTTTAAAGTCAACCAATCTTCCTTTGGTAATCTAGTATTGTCAGGGAATGGGAGCATTACAAGTCTTTATAAGCACTATGGGCTGCCTAATTCGGATGAGCCTAAAGTCAAAGCTATTCATGAAGCATTCTTCTTCTTCTTTTTTCAGTTCCTTTCGGTCATCGGCTTTTCATCTTTGCATTAAGAGTGACTGAGCTACTATCGTTGCTCGGCTAAACATCTTACAAGTGAGACCAGGGAAGATACAGATTCTCTTTAACTCAACCAGTAACATATGCAGGGTTATAATCTTCACTCATGTTATTTTTAAGCAAATTTTTTAGCAGATCAATTGGCAAAAAGAAGGGCTTCAGGGGATTTGGACATTACTGCCTTGATTTAGTTCTAAAAGTTTGTACTGCACATTTCTTATTATTGAGAAGATTTTCTTTGCTTCTCACAGACAAAAAAGGACAACACACACAAAAATTAACTTTCAGTTCTTAACCTCAACCAGGAACAGGAACCCTCGCTCTTTTGGCAGGATCTGCAGGAACCAGCGCCTTCCTTTTCCATCCCTCAATAACATACAGAGGCAAAAAGATTGCAAAAAAAAAGGGAGCTGATACGAATACTTGAAAGCCAATGAGCACACACCCAAAACGCTCCAACAAATTCTCTAGCCGATTCTCGAAGTGCTTGCAGCAAAAAGTTAGGTGGGTAGTGGATCGACAACAATTCTCATTCCTCTGAAAAGCCACTTCACATCACCATGTCAGGGATTTTCTTAACTTGGTAAGACAGTCAAAGAATCGGGTTGAGTATCAGTATAAGGCGTGAATTTCACGGATTCTAGATAACCATGGGTAAGCTCGTGAATTGCTTGTTTATCATGGTCTGGCCGTACTATACCGCGGAGAGGATGACGCTAGAAGCTATAACTCCAGCACCACCGCCACCCACTTCACAAGTAAGTTCACATTGTTCTTGAAGCGCAATTCATCTGTTCTTCAAGCTCGAATTGGATTCACGAGGAACCACGTGAGGGCTAAGCAAGTTAACGACAACATGGGACCAGAGCACACCATACCCACCAACAATTTCGACGCGAAACTCAAAACCCGTACGGCAAGATCGCACATTTCACGCCCACGCGGACACAGCAAAGGCGGCGGCACTGCAACAGAGTCGAAGGGAACGAGGGAAAAAGAGGCGTTACCCGGAGCGAGACAGAGGGGGGACAAGGCGACGAGCGCGGCGACGAGAGGCGGGGCGACGGCGGCCCGGAGGAAACCAGCCGGCCTGAGGTCCCGAGGAGATTCGCCCCCGTCTCTTCCCCGCCCTCCCGGCGTTCCTCCGGCGACCGCATTGCACTGCGCGAGGCGGACACGTGGCGCGAGGGTGGGGTGTCAGCACCTTCTCTCCGCAGAGGCGGATAAGCAAGAAGAAGCAGGAGGAGAAGCTTTACCTTGTCCGCCAGGGAACGAGGAGAGATGCTGGCAGAAACAGGCGAGAGGCAATGAAGAAGATGCATCTCTGCTTGGGAGAGTTCGGCTATGGAGAATTCAGATTTTCTAGCTCGCACACGTGACCGTTCGTCTAATCACCTCGTGTCCTGACGTGACCCGATCTGTCTGCCATGTCTGAGAAATTTAAGATTACTATATCTCTCCCGTAAATATTTCAAAAGGATGTACTTAGCTGCGCATGATAAAATTTCTGAAATAGAAATTGATTTCTGATTAAAAATTAATTTTTCAATTTCTATTTCAGAAATTGAAAGCTTCTGATTTCTTCTTCAAATTTATTTCTGAAATAAAAATCTATTTCAAAAATAGAGAAATCAAATTACGTTATCAAACGGATTGCCCAAACCTATTCCTATAAGAACGAGAAAACGAGAGAAATCAAGCTTAAACGTAAATTTTATTATGCGCAGCCTTAAAAACCTTAGCTAAAATGCTTAAATTATTCCTAAGCCTGTCGTGCCGACGGAGGCGACACGTTGCCTTATTCAATGAAACATGTCTAGATGTGTCGTGGACGGATTGAAAATGGTGAATTCGCTAAAGATACGTGATGTATTCATGTACAAAAAAGTTAGATCCGAATCCACGCTTGATTATGTGTCCGGTAAACGAGTAATGTCGAAAGTGAGAGACACGAGAGAACCTTTTTATTGTGCTTGATCATGAGTCTTTTGGCCTCGTTAGGTACATGTGAATTGACATGGGTTGAACCATTAATAGGGTCGGTGTAAAGTAAACGATTTCCTTCTTGGGCTCGGGCATCCCCACAACCCCGCTTGAGCCCGCCCTAGCCCGATCATTTCATGAGATATAATTCGAATCATAAATGGGCATGAAATAGAAGGCAAAATTTAGGCTCGAGGAGCTTTGGAAGAATTTTACCCAATATGAAAAATTTTTGATAATAGGACTTTTATTAATCTTATGATGATCGGACTTGAGAGGTCTAAGAATAATGATATTTCCATAATAAAAAATGTGCTTCCGTAACTTTTTCGGATTCTATGTTTCCAAACTCACTCCTTGGCTCAATATTGAGACCCCGATCCTTAAAGTGTCAAAACTTGGTACGAATTGACACTTAAATGCTAAAATTAAAGTAAAATTAATCAATCAAGTGTCAGCACGAGAAAACCCGGCCAAAATACTAATATTGCTTTTTTTTCGAACAAAATAAGTGCAAAATGACATCATTTTGCATACCGACATAACTTGATAAGCCGAAGATAACATCGTCTTATATGCTAACATGGTTAGATAAGCTAAAACGACATTGTTTTACCTTGGATTTGAATTTTAATATAAATCTTAATTCAATTAAATTTAATACTAAATTATTTATTAAAAAAACAAGGAAGAAAAAAAAATTGCACAAAACCTTGGGCTCAGCCCTCATCGCCACCTCCCCACCGTTGCCAAGAAGGGCTGGTAATGGTAAGGGAAGGGTAAGCCAAGGTCGCCAATCAGCGACTTAGGCTAACCGACGATGAGAGCCTACAAGTTCTCGCCCATAGCTAGGACAAAGGTTGCGGCTGTCACCTAAATTTGGGTGAAGGTTGTTGTGAGGGTCACAACCCTTCCCTAAATCCAACAAGAGTCATTGCCCCTCACCCAACCAAGCTAAGAGCCATCACCCAATAGGCCAACCCTTCCCCATGTCACCGGGCCAGTGACGATGGGGAGGCAATGGCGAGGGCTCAGCCCTTGCCTTCTACAATCTTTATCTCATCATCCTTTTTTTTAATAATTTAACTTGAATAATATTTATATTGAAATTATATAATTAAAAAAAGAAAAGGAAAAACATCATCATTTTAGCTTTTCTCTACAAACTCAACTCTTCGACAAACCACGTAAGCAATTGAAAAATTGTCATGCAGGATTTTCAAGCAGGGTCATTAGAGTTAGCACTCAAGTATTCCAATTTTTTTAAAATGCATTTAAGTACATTTTTCATAACTTTTGACACTTAAGTATCCCCCATGCCAAGTTTTAGTACTTGCATTGTTTTTTTGTCACCCAATATCTAACCAGCCCAAGCTAATCCCTTGATCAAGTCTAGGCCAATTATTTATGGGAACCCACAAATTTGACATGAGATCTACCAAAACTGCATTTGAGCACATGCATTTTATATATGGCAAATTTTACGGTTATCTACCATGAAATGAATGATCTTTTATCACCAAATGCATGAGCCTTGCATGAGGCCTATTAGATCTGAATGGTCAAGATCATTCAATCGACGATAGATGAAGTCTAAAAAAGACTTTTACTAACAATTTGGATTGTACAAAGTTGTCAATTAGATAGAGTTCACATGTCAAATATGAGTTATGAATTCAAGTGCATTTATATCCTTGCTAAACAATAGGAGGGAGTGATTTCATGGTCAGTTCAAATTCCAACTAAAACTTAGAACTTACCTTGTTAGAACTATTTTTTTTCCGACTTTTGGAACTTAGTACTGTCACGACCCAATATCGTTGTCCTCAATCCCCCTTGTGAGAAAGGAAGGGGGGAAAGATTGGATTTAGGGATACTTAATCACGAGAGTTCCCTCATGACTTGCGTCCCAAAAGACGTTATCACATCGCCTTTTGGGTCAAGCCTCTTGTGAGTTCCCTCCATGAGATCACGAGCTCTCCCAAGCTCGTACCCCTTATGACAACGGAGAGTCACGATCCATACCCACACAAGTGACGCACCTCGGGCGAGAAGAGGTCAGGTGTGGATATTGGATTTAAAAATATCTTTACCACGATAACCCTCTTGATAGTACACTTTGCCCATAAGGATGGCATCACTTCATCCTTTGGGTATTGCCACATCAAGTATGCTAAATCATGATGAGTCTTACCAAGACCCATTTCTCTCGCAACAAGTTTATTTATACAGTCTAATTATTTAGGACAACCTAAAAATAAAACGAGAGTCACCACTAGCTTCGTTTTTTAGGTCGGCTAGAAACCCAATCGAGGGCCAAGAGTGTTCCATCGATTCCTACACAACTAGATATCTGGGTCCAGAGATTTGGGTTATGTCAATATTTCTATCAGCTTACTTTCGATACCTAAACAGTATATTATGTTTACCTAACAAAATCATGCGTTTTTTTTTTAAATATTTTTCAGGATCATTAATCCTAAACTAAGCGATCATGCATGGTTGGTCGTTTTCATAGTAATCTATTTCTAAGGAAAATGATAAAAGAAAACAATCAATGGAATTGAAATTACAAAACAGTAAGTAAACAATCAAAGAGAGTTGTAAATCTACCATGCAATCCTAGAAAATATAAAAAAGAAACATAATTGAAAATAATAAGGATCAGAGGGGACCCGCAACTCGTAAGGCTTTTATACAGACCATAAAAACCCAAGACATATGTCGGGGAAATAAATAGTACATAATTATGGTCAGAATGGACATCGACCTCCACCGTCTTCACATCTTCTCTATCATAGGGGTCTTATTCTAAACCTAATCTAGAAATCTATAACTAGATGCATACAATAGGAAGAGAGACATCAAAACAGTCAAAAACACAACTTCATGGTAAAATCAATCACTTAAAGAAAGTTCAATGCAAAAATCAGATTTTGGGACATCAAGTTCGACCTTTGTCTTTCATGCATAGGTCCATTAAGACACGCACTCAATTAATTTTTGTAACTTATAATCATTATCGACCAATTGTGTTCTCGCCTAGCCAACAACACTTATTAGTTTTCTAACCATATGATTTATGTAATCTTAGGGTTTTCCCTCGATATCATGCATCGACCCTCCCATTCATCTAGAAATCACAGGCATTTGCAAAAATTAAACATGCATGCAGGTCTTTTAGACCTTATTTCTCAAACAATCAAATAACAAAGTGAACCGTCAGTGGGTCACTCATTACCAAGAGCATGCACCATCACAAACACAGACATTTCTAATGAATGGCGTGATTATATGCATGAAGGTACATATGATGTTTCAAAGACATCTTTTAAAATCATTCATGAAAGATTTTGAGACAAAGCGATGTCTCAACTATGAAAAGTATTCAATTATCAAGGTTAGTTCGAAGCTCGCATAAATGCACTTACAAACATCGCATGCATTCACGATGTCAAATCAAAATTGTAAAAATGTTTGAAAATATTATGGATTAAGGAATATCTAAACTATGGAACACATTCAATTGCTAAGGTTAGCTCGGGGCTCACATAAATGCACTCACAATCATCGTAGCATTTTTTAATATGTTCTAAACTACGACTCTCCCTATGAACATGATCTAAGGGTCTTTTATTAACCTAATTGAATGATTAACGTGATAGGCAACGGGTCAAAATCATGGATGCAAAGAATTTGGCCTAAAGGGCTAAAATGGTTAAATTTGTAATTCAATTGACAAAATTGCAAATAAATGAAAATTGAATTCAATTAGTGCCACAATTACCCTATTCAATGAACTACCCCATGTGCAAGAGCAAGATCACTCATAAGCTTCAAATTGACCTTAAATTGAAGCACTTGAGTCAATTCGAATTTTGTCTATTAAAGCTTAATTGCTTGATTTTCTTATACTTAGGAGGATAAAATTCTTCAAATTGATAAATTCTAGTGTGAATTTCTCAAAATCCATTTTGAATTTGAACTTATCTTAAGGAAATAAGTGAGAAACAATCGTCCGTTTGCAAACGAAAGATCGATTTTAGTCCCCTAATTAGGGCTTAAAAAGACAATTCGCATTTTGATTCGGTAAATCGCGAAATTGAATGCCCAATCAGATTTCGGATAGTCCATAAAACAAATGTCGAAGAAGAAACTACACTTAATTATGATTAGAATAAAAGTAATTTTATTTTTGGTTGATGTAGAGCCTAAAACTGAAAAATTCGTAATTCAAGGTTTTTAATCGAAATTTGTGAAATTTTCGACACTAAGGTCTAATTGACATTAAAAGAAATTTTTTTGTGTATTGTTTTTATTTTTTCAATTTTCTTTTCAAAGGTTTGAATAAAAGTCAACCTTTTAGTTGACATTTCCTAAAATGTTGATTTTTTTTTTGTCAATTCTTTGGATTTTTGAGAAATTAATTCAACAAAAGTGAAATTAAGGCTAAATAGCATCTTTTTTGGGTAAAACATCAATTTTTGACTCGGTGTTGACTTTTAGTCAAAAAGTTAATCAAAAAGACAACCCAAAAGTTAACCGTTTAACTTTTCAGATTTTTTTTTAAAAATGAACTGAAAATTATTTAAGGGCGCGTTTGGTAACGATTCTATTCCCAGGAACAAATTCTAATCATAAATGATTATTTTTTATTTTGTTCCCGGGAATTGATTCTGAGTAAAAGAACGCGTTTAGTAACTGTACAAAATTTCTGATTCTGTAATAGAATTGTGTTTGGTACCGTATTCATTGATTATGTTCCAAATCAGTTTATTTTAATTTTTTCCTTTTTTCTTTTCCTTTTTTCCTTTTTTTTAAAATTTTTTTCTCCTATTCTAATTCTTCTTCAGGCCGATTGCCGGCCCTCGTCGACTCGGCCTCGTTGGCAGCTGGGCAAGGCCTGCTTGGCCACCGACAAGCTCGCCAAACCTCGCCCTAGCCTGACGAGCTTGCCGAACCGATCGCTGGCGACGGTGGCGGACGACGACCGGCGGTGGCGACCAGCAACCGGCGGCGACCAGTGGCGGGCGGCAACAAGCGGCAGTCGCGGGATAGTGGTCGATGAAGAATAGAAAAGAGAAGAAGAAGAGTTTTGATTCTCAATTTTGTTCCCGGAACAAGAATCAATTTTTTTTTATTCTTAATTCTCATCTCAAACCGATTTTGGGAACAAATTTGTTCCCAGAAACAAAAATTTTACTAAACGCGATTCTCGTCCCAAGCTGATTCTGGGAACAAAAAATCAGAATCAAGCACTGTTTGAATGGTTACCAAACAGTGCCTAAAAGCAACAGTGCAAAAGAAAGAACAAAATGAAAACGACACTGTTTAGTTTAGAAATAAGACTCTATCGCGATCAAAAACCCAAATCTCGATTTTTTACTTTTTAATGACGTGTCTGCTAAATCAAATATCGACAAGTACCTACCATGCATATCCTAAAACTCGGAACCTACAATGTTAATCGGTTCCATGGTCTACATGAGAACTGACTAATTTTTTTTTTTTTCATGCTATTTTCACACTTAACAAATTTATAAAAAAAGGTTATGTATATTGTGAGGACAACAACAAATGATTGCTACATGGAGAATTATGTGATGTTTGTGTTGCATTACCTTTGTACCGTCTCTAGACCTAAAAGTGTAAAAGTGCGAATATCGTCTAATCTAGCAACAATGTAAGACACTTGAAAATATCCTAACTAGTTTCTAATTTCTAGCTCTTATCTAAGAATTGGAAACTAAATAGCATGGTGTTAGTTCCACTTTTTTCAAAACTGAAACTAGACCGATAATGATGGGAACCTAATATTAAGCCAATTTCCATGGCTAATTCCATCTAGTTCCCAATTCTATCCTAAACTCATGCTCACCTCTACTAAACAATCAAAAAACATGTCTAGAACTTCATAGTATGCTTACAAAAAGAAACTTAATAAGGACATATAGGTTTGAATATAATACACACACACACTCGTTATCCATATTATTCGGCGTTACAATGAATTGACCCAAACAAAGAAGATATTTGGTTGGAGAAACGGGATTTCAAAACAACCAATACATACCCAAAAAACATCAACTGCAAAATTCATAAATTAGATGTTGGAAAACCTCAACAAGGGGACATCACGTGCTAGAGTTTCTGATAAACATACATTTAAATCAAAAGAAAGTAAAAGTTTAAAAAAAAAAAAAAAAAAAACAAGGACGTGTAGAGGGGTCAACAGCCATCGGATTTCTTGGGCCTGAAATGCTTCGGGTAGGACACGGCCCAATCTATGATTCGCTTCCGTTTCAGTTCAATAAAGAAAAAAAAAATCTAAAACAGATCTCTTTATGGCCTATCTGGCCCAACCTTCGACTTTCCAACTTTTTTTCATTTTTGCAAATACTTTTAACACTCATTCGATATTTATTCAAACCGCAAAAGACCGGAAATTTTTTGAAAACATTGAAATGCCGGAAGCAGAAGTTGAAGCAAATCTAAAATGTTTATCATTTTAAAAAAAGTTGGACTTTTTTAATTATTAAATTTTGGAGTAAAAGTCGTAAGCACAAGTTAGAAGCTAAAAAAAGTTTCCCTCTGCATTATTGGTCAGAAGAAGTTAGATGTGAACACACGTTTAGTGAAATAAAAATTAAGTAGCTTTTGGTTGATGTATTACGCTTGGCACAATGAAACAAAATATAATAAAAATAAAATGACTAATAATTGGAATGGAATTGAAAAGTGATTTAGAGCTCGCTTCACTTTTATGGAAAATATCACGTGTTTTTTGGAAACATTTTCCCTAAGTTATTTTCCGGGAAAATGACTCTATTTTCCAAATTTCTACTAACATCTAAAATTTGAGTGGAAAATATTTTCCACTGCTCGTTAAATTTCAAACATTTTCCCTAAAAAAATTATCAAAAATTAAATTTTAATATTTTTAATAGACCCAAAAATTTATTTTAAAATAGAAATTTTTATTTTTATTTTTTTTTTCCTTCCTCCTTCCGTCTCTTCTTCCTCCCGATTCCTCTCCCGAGCAGCGTCGTCCGCCATGGCCTCCTTCCTCCTCCTTCCGCCGCCGCCACCTCCTTCCTCCCGAGCGGCTTCCGCCGCCGCCACCTCCTTCCTCCCGAGCGGCTTCCGTCGCCGCCACCTCCTTCCTCCCAGCGGCCGACCAAGACCCGGTGGCCAGATCCGGCGAGCTCGGGTGAGATCGAGCTCGGCCGATCTCACCCGAGCTCGCCGGATCTGGCGACTCCAGCTCTGTCGCCGGATTCGGCGCGCCACGAGCTGCGCCGCCAGATCCGGCGAGCTCGAGGCTCGGCCGATCTCACCCGAGCGCGCCGGATCTGGCGACAGAGCTCGAGCTCGCCCGGATCGGGAGCCCGAGCTCTGCCGTTAGATCCGGCGAGCCCCGAGCTCCGCCGCCAGATCCGACGAGCTCACGGCTCGCGGCCGCACGACGAGCGGCCGGCCTGGACGGCGGGCTCCCTGCGAGCCTCTCGGCGCCTCCGCGGGCTCCCTCTTGAGCTGGATCCTCCCGAGCGGCTTCGAGCCGCCGGGGGAAGCGGAGCGCGGCGGCGGCGGTGGCTTCTCGACTGGAGCAGGCGGGCAGGAGCGGAGGAGTGGCCGGGGAGGGCGGAGGCTGATCCCGGGAAGGACGTCGTTGAAGCCTCCTCTGCAGGGAGAGCAAGAAAGAGAGAGAGGAGGAAAGAGCAGCGGGAGCACCAGAGCTGCGGAAAATGTTTTCCTCTTTTCAAAAGAGGAAAACATTTTCCGCTCATTCCTGAAGGATTTTCCGGTCAACGGAAAATATTTTCCGTTGACCGTGTGTTTTCCGCCATCCGAACACCGGAAAATTCGGAAAATATTTTCCCGGAAGTTATTTTCCGCGAAACGAACGGAGCCTTAGAGTGGAATGGGGACTAGACCTGCTCATTAGATAGGCTTGGGTGGGCTTTGGCCGGGCCTACTCGAGCCAGAACCTTACCTCCTAAGGTCCTGCCTATGCTCGAACTTGTGAGCTTCGGCAAGTGCCTAGGCTCGTCCATGGAAAAAAAAAACGACAAGCTAAGCCTCACCTATCAAGTCTTTCTTTTGATCTAATAGAATCAACAAAAATTTATATAAATGAAAGATAATTTAAGGTACTTATATAATTTTATTTTATTACATCACTGGTAGTTTTATGCTATGTTTCTCTCTCCACTATATTAGAAATTTGGATTTATTTTATCCCAACTAACTCTATTTTACCTTAATTGTTATCGAATAAGCAAAAGTTATGTCTTGATTCTATCTGAAAGTGCATAGTGAGTGGCGTGAGGTCAAGCAAGGTTGAGAAAGAATGAAGAAAAAGTCGTAAATGTGGATTAAGTTTAAGTTAAGTTGTACAAATAATTTATGACCCATATACTGAATATAACTAAATTATATAAATAATTTAGCCCAACCATATATGAGTTAAAAAAATGAATTTGTGATATATTTTTTTAATATTCTTTGAGAAATAAAATTAGCATATGATCTCTTTGAAGCTATGACCAAAAAAGAAAAAAAAATCTCTTTGAAGCTACCACTAGTAAAGGATTGATGTACACTTAATTTTTGCACCAAGATTTACATTATTGATGAATAGATAAATGTGTGGATTTTTGTGGTTACCATTTGAGTTAATATCATGAAAAATCTCAAATCAATACACATGTGACAAATTTAATCAAAAATTAATTTTTTGACCTTAACATCCTTTAACTAATACATCCATAATAAATTTATCCAGAACTTTTTTATCACAAAAAATATTTATAGTAAATTTATCATTTGATCAGTTTTCGCTAATTTAAATTAAAATTTCAAATTAATATATCCGTTAATTAATTCGTATCATTCAATTTTTTAATAATTTAATAATAAAATTTAATGGAAATCAACACTCTTGGTGATGTCATTGTCAACTTTTATAATTTATCGGGGGTTTCTGAATTTCAGAGACACGTAAGCGTATATTACAGAACAAGCTATGATTGGTCAGCAGAAGCAACCGTTGTTTCTCTCTCTCTCTCTCTCTCTCTCTCTCTAGACTCCTGTCTTATCTTCACGCCTCAGGCTTCCATCTCCATTGCCCCCTCCGACGCTCCCCATAATTCGAGCCCTAATTCCCCCCCATTCTCCCCCAAATCCTCGCCGCCGACCGCCGATCACCGATTGCCTCCGTCCTTCTGCCGCGACCGCCGATCGCCCCCCGGAACTCCGAGCTCGAAGCGTGAGTCCCCCCCCCCGCGGACGACAACCGGCGACTTGGCGGCGGACGGCGAGATTGCGACGGCGCCGGGACCGGGTGTGTTAGGGCTTTGATTGCGGGCGGATGGCGGTGCTGTTGGAGGACATCCTGCAGTCCGTGGAGCAGTGGCTGAAGCTGATCAGGAAGCCCCAGCCCTACGTGGACCCCAACCTCGACCCGGTCCTCCTCGTGCCCGGGGTCGCCGGATCGATACTGCACGCCGTGGACGGCAGCAACGGCAAGGGCGAGAGGGTCTGGGTCCGGATCTTCGGGGCTGACTACAAGTGCCGGACCAAGCTCTGGTCTCGCTTCGACCCTGCCGTCGGTAATTTTTCTGCCCCGTCGATTCTTATGGATGCGCGATCGGGTCAATCGCCGCAAAATTTTAATTATCTATTTTAGGAAAAATCTAGAGGATGAGCTTGACTGAGATGTTATTCAATCGCAGTAGTTCGACTGAGTTGATTATAAAAGGAGATGATGAATGTCGGTAGGTTCTAGTATTTCTTGTTGCGTTGGGGTTCAGGCAGAGTTCTCTGGTACTTCCTTTGCTGCAAAATGATATTTTCAGATCATCATAGCTTTATGATGAATTTACTCTTCATGGCTGAAGTGTGATTGGGGAAAGGAGAGTGGAGGATGACTGATGTATGGATTGATTACATTAAACTGCTTCATATACCACCTTCAGTTGCGGCTTTAATGTTAATGTCATTGTGGTGAAAGAATGAGTTGGTTTCACCCCTTCTAGATGAGCAAGCCCAATATGAAGTTTCAGATCGTATGTGGAGCTTCTTGGAGTTAGTTTGTGGTCTGTTACTAATATGACAACTTCAAAGTCAGTACTTATTAGAGAATCAAGAAGCCATTGATTAATGCTGGGGTTTTATATAAAACTCAGGGGAGAGTGTCATTTTTGTAAGCTTCTATTCTGGTAGTTCTTTGACTGTGTGACTTAATAAGATCATTTCATTCCAATGAGAAGGTGGCTGGGTTTATAAGTAGAAACTTACAGGAGAGTGTTATTTTCATTAGCTTCTATATTGGTTGTTTTTCAAATACATGCGTCAATAAGAACATTTTATTTCTCTGAGAAGGCAGGTGCTCATGTTCTGGTATTGTAAATCTTTTACTTTTTCTTTTTTGGCTCCAGTAGTTCTTTAGCAGAGATTACCAAATAAAATTGAGCAAGAACTTCATTCTGGTTATTCAATTGAATGGATAGATTACCTCCGACTTCTTCTATAAAGGATTTGATCTTTTTCGGGAGAAATCGAGTCTTTAATGTGAATATTCAGGCTTCTATACATTTATAGCTTGCTCCTGCATAGTTGATAGAGTTTGTAAGCTGCATGTTCCATATATTGTGCATTGTCTAATTCAGACATTGGTTGAGTTGGTACTGTAAGTAGCTGAAGTGAATTACTCATTCTCATTGGCCTGTGATTTTCTCCTTCCTGTAGGTTATCTTTCTAATGTAATAACAAAATGTTGTTCTTTCAATAGGTAAGACCGTTTCCTTAGATCCTAAGACGAACATCGTGGTTCCTGAAGACAGATATGGACTGTATGCCATTGATGTTTTGGACCCTGATATGGTATGTATCATCTCTCAATGAAATGTATCTTTTACGTTGATTTGAAGTTTAAGATAAAATTTTTACTGTAATGAGATTACAGCAAGTAGTGTTTTATAGGATTAGAGTTCCTGTCTTCATTTTGCTAGATATCATGACTATCACTGGCTTGCGAATGAAGTTTGAACTATTCACCAGTATCTCTGTCTTACTTTGTTTTCGTGCAGGTCCTTGGGCGTGATTGTGTATACTATTTCCATGACATGATAGTCGAAATGATCAAATGGGGTTTTCAGGAAGGGAAGACATTGTTCGGTTTTGGGTATGATTTCAGGCAAAGTAACAGGTACGTCTGTGGCATAGTTCTCCTGTTATAATAGTGTTAGCGACCAACCAAGAAAAGAAATTATAACAGTACTTTTATTTGCACCATGCCTAGCCTTCTATCTGCAAACACACCTTAAAGCACTTCCAATGCAACTAATCACCACCCCCAAATAGTTGCAACTCTCATGTTTGAGCTGCAAGTTAGAATTTTGGCAAAATACTTTTCACCTTTTCTCCATATGAACTTTTCAGATGTTGATGAGTAATGGAAGTGATTTTGCATACTCTATTTGACAGATTCTCTGGGACATTTATATGCCAGTCGTGTTCTCAAGCCTCTGAATCTTGTTCCAGTAGATATGGCATCGGGCTTAGAAGAGGCCAAATAAAATAGTTAGGGGCTTATGATGAAGCCCATGTTCATGCAATTAAGTCTATTAGGAGAATATTATCTGTGATATTGAGTACTATATCTAGCTCGATAATTTATGTGATGCATAGCAGTTCTTTACCTTCATGTTAGACTTACGAGCTAACTGCACTTGACATGTATATTTTTTATTTTAAATCGTCTCTTGGACTCTTGTCTTCATGTCGCCATAGATCTTGCTCCTCTACCTGTAGTGCAACTTATGCAATGTGTGTAGTGTTAAAGTAGTACATCAATTGTTTGCCTCCACCTGCTGGCTCAAAATTTTTGGGTTGGACCTTTTGACATGATAGCATAATCATGCTTCAATTTCTTTATGCTCTGATATTTTATATCTATCCCCGTTCGTCACTATCTTATAAACATGTGGTCTACCTTCATCTAATTACTTAGCTTTGGTTTGGACTCTAATACATTGTAGTTCACGATGGGTTGCCGTCTAATATATCTGTGGTCTCCCTTCATGACTTTAGCTTTTGGGTTGGATTCTAATACCTAGAACTTCAGGATGGGCTTTACTCTCTCTCTCTCTCTCTCTCTCTGTTTGTGTGGGTGATTGTGGCCACTAGCATTTCTGGGTTGTTTTACTCTTTCTTCATTGTTAAGGTTTCAAGAAACAATGGAGCGTTTGGCTGCAAAGTTGGAATCTGTATATAATGCTGCGGGAGGGAAGAAGATGACCATTATCAGTCACTCTATGGGAGGTCTTCTAGTGAAGTGCTTTATGTGCCTGCACAGTGATGTAAGGAACTTATAAAACTGATCCCATCTATTTTTGCTTTTACCAGTGATATATTTTTAATCTGAATCTCTCTTTTCCTTTCTCTCCCTTTTGTCTCTTTTACCTATTTTCATTTAAAAATAATTACTTAGAACATGCCACTTGACTCTTCTGTAGGTTTTTGCAAAGTATGTGAAGAATTGGATTGCTATAGCTGCACCTTTTCAGGGTAAGAATCATCTTTTAGAGTTGTACTGCTTTTTTCGTTCATTGCTCGTTGACTAAGCTCATACATTCGTTTCCCCTGTAGATTTGTTAGTTAGAAAACTTTTCTTCCTTTTCTTTCATCCCATTTCCTGTGGAAAACACTTACCCCAATATCTATATATGTATAGTTTCTTATGTTTTTCATAAAACTGCTTGTCTATCACTGTGAATAAGAAAACAAGCAAGTAAATTTTATAAAAAATTCTCTAGATTTTTCCTAAAATAGATAATTAAAAGTTCAGAGTATCTAGTGAACCCTCTTTTTGTCGTAAAAATGATTTTTCATGTTAAAATAATTAGTTGTGTGTCTACTTGTCCTATTGTCTAACTTAGGATTTCATTGGCATAATCAGGATAAGCTTAAAATACTTTGTTATCCAAATGTACATAAAGGTTAGAATTGGCATCTTATGAACATACTGAAAATCTAAATATTCCAGGTGCCCCTGGATATGTCACGTCTACCTTTCTGAATGGGATGTCATTTGTGGATGGTTGGGAGCAAAACTTTTTCATTTCAAAGTGGAGCATGCATCAGCTGGTATGCTATCTTCACAGTTATATGCATACATATCTGTGAAGCACATCAGTTTTGTTGACCTTCTTTTTGTCAAGGTTAACACAGTATATGTTGTTGATATGGAACTGAAAATGTGTGATCAGTGCATGGCTGTCCTTCTTTTTCTTTGTTTCACTTCATAAGTTAGGAGTGAAAGATGAAAAGTGCATATTTGCTAGCTTAGACACTTTATAATTGCCTAACGAATACATAGTGATAAACATACAAAAGCAGACTTAAATACTGCGAAAGCATTTCTTTTACTAATTTATAGCCAGACTATGAGAAATCAAATATTTTCTGCTTGACTTATAGTTTGTTTGATAACTTTAAGGAGTGCTGCAAATTAAAATAAGTTAAGAATTTAATTGCTTTTGACAGGGGCGCCTTCATTCCATAAATGAGTTCTTTCAAATTTCTTGTATCACTATTTGTGGATTAGCATCTTGAGGTCCTTTAATGGGTTGTGTAGTGATCCTTAGAATACTTATGATACATAGAAGGATATCTATGTGTCTCCTGTTGTGATTCAATAATGTGTGAAGGACTGTTACTTAATGTTAGATTCAGTAGGAATCACTAAGTAGGAGGGGCCTACTCAAAGTTGCTGACTGAATGAAATTAGTTTTGATTTCTTGACAGACAAGTCCAAATGTTCTGGGTGTCATCACAATTTCATTAGTCCACACAATAGTTAGGTTGTACTTTGTTATGATACCCATGAGGAAACAGACTGTACCAAGTACTAGAGGTACATATGTGATTTAGGTTGAAGTAGCCGCTGTTTGGTTATTTAGGTAATGGCAGCTGTGCGTAATAGTGGGTCATTGATTACTTGTGTTATATGCAGGAAGGGTAAAAGAGGACCATGAGCGTTTTGACTTGCCTATGACTTGTTAGTGGTTCATTTATCTGTGTACATTACAGTGTCATACAGTGTCATCCACGTCATCCAACCCCCCCCTTTCTCTCTTTCTTCTTCTCTTAACCCCAAACCCCTTCCTTCCCCACCCACTATATTTTCACACATTTGAACATCTTTGTCTGAACATGTGGTTGCTCATGAAAACTTGTATGCAAGCAGAATCATGTAGTCTTATGCACTTACCTGTTTGTATTCCTGAAATTGCTGAGAACGTACATAATAACATGCTGTGGCTGTTGATCTCAGCTGATTGAATGCCCATCAATCTATGAATTGATGGCATGTCCAAACTTTAACTGGGAACATGCCCCAGTGTTAGAGATCTGGAGGAAGAAGCTTGATGATTGTGGTGAAACCCGTATGATCCTTGAGTCTTACACCCCTTCTGAGAGTGTAAATATATTCGCTGAAGCACTTTCAAGTAATACGGTAAGTTCTGCATTTCTTATTCTGTCTGGACGAAAAACTGCCAATTCTATCTTCGGAGCTGTCCCGCTTGAAATAAAGTGAATTTTGTTTATGAAGGGCTAAAGTCTTAAAACAATGTGTGTACTGAACTAGTAAGATATCCGAGATCTCATTTTTTAGCATTTCAACTTTGAAATTATAGTGCATCTTCTATCCAGATGCTGCTAAACGTAACTGAGTGTTAATATTTCATTTGTCTAAAGAACCCTTTCTGCAATTCCTTTTCCTTTGATATCCGCAATATATTTTCGTAGATTGCAGTTATGCAAGATATATTTTGCAGTTTTTGCCCGCTATAGGTCCATTTGGTTTTTAATTCATTTTATCCCCATTATGAACTTTTAGTTCGTCATGGCCTACCTATCAGTTGACTAGAACCCTTACTGAGTTGAGCCTGGACACTGTGTTAGGTTCACTTTTAAGAAAAGGAGGGTTCTCTTTTTCTAATGACAAGTCATTTTCCACATAGATAGTACTTTAGGCCTAATATTATTCAATATTTTTGTCCAACATGAGCTACCATCTACTTCATTGTTTGTTAACTAATGAATTATTCGGACTCAATAACAGGTTGATTATGATGGTGAGAGCATTTCCTTACCATTTAACCAGGAAATCTTGAAATGGGCTCATGAGACCCGTAGGATTTTATCTTGTGCTAAAGTTCCACCCGGGGTGAAATTCTACAATATATATGCGACCAATCTGGAGACACCACACAGTGTTTGGTAATGTTTGGCTGAAGTGCTTCATTTCTACTTTCTCTATGCCAATTCTACAACTTACATATTTTTTAGAAAATCTCTTTTATGTGAGATTGGACACTGTCTATAAAATACATACATGTTTCAGATCAACTTTCCTTATCTTAGTGGTGTTATGTTCTGTGCAGCTATGGCAGTGAGGACGTGCCTGTTACGGACTTGCAAGAACTTCAATTTTACCCGGTCAGTGAAAAGGGGATGTGAACATAACTCTTTGGTCTATTTGAGTGGAGCTAACATATACAAATCTCTTTTTCTATAGCTAGAGTCCAGAAGGATGCATGCTATTTTGGTTTTTCCTTAACATGTCCTCATCATGAATTTCATGCTTGGTACCTGTTTTCTCTTTAAGTAGTTGAGAAGCTGATTCCTGCTTTCTGAATTTCAGCCTGATTATATATGTGTTGATGGTGATGGAACAGTTCCAACTGAATCAGCTAAGGTATGGAACTTACAATCTGTTGGACCTGTTAGTTTGAACTGCTAGACCAGTTAGTGGAGGGCTTGACTATAGCTCATGCAACCTGTATTACTCATCTGCTTTTCCCTCTTTATTTGACTTTGGCAAAATTCTCATGGAGCTACTGGCTGATTTTGGGCTATGACTATCTCTTATAAGACCAGATAAGAGTTTGTGATTGTGTCTCTTATATTAGGATATATGTAATGAGAGTGTCAATAAATTTTTTCTTCAATATAAAGAGCTCTATTTGGTTTCTAGAAATAAGTTTGTATAGGACACACCAGATATCATATCTAGACATATCCATGCCTATTTGGTGTTTGGGTGGACCCAGTGGTCGAAATATTTTATAATACTTAGAAAATATTAAATAACAAGTTATTCTAATAATAATAGCCACAAAGGTCTAATCTAATTGAGGCCAACAGCAGTTGAACCTAGTTGGCTGCAGTAGGTGCCCACCACATTGGTCGCGTTTGTCGCGTTGGTCACCACAGAGAGAGTAGTCCTCAGTGTGAGTTGACAGTGAATACCATTATGGTGGTCTCATCAGTAGTTTGAGACCCTAGAGCGAAGAGGTGATCGAGGAGGAACAATCACTGCGCAGTGGTTCATAGCAATGCCCCTGGGCTGCCGCTGGCTCATTGTCAGGAGTGCTGTTCTTTTGTTCTTTTCATGTAGCCTCTTTCACTTCTTTTATACACAATCTGAGCAGGACAGTCTGTAGCCACCCTAGTGCTCAGATAACTTGTCTGGGGTTCTATCTGGACTTGATTTGGATAATGTTTATCTAGGCTAAGAAACATGCCCTAATTCGCTGTAGTTTCTCCTCTTACAAATGGTCTTGGTCTCTTCATATTCAGGCAGATGGGCTTGAAGCGGTTGCAAGAGTTGGAGTACCCGGGGAGCACCGGGGAATTCTGTGTGATCATCATGTTTTCCGCATTCTGAAGCACTGGCTAAAGGCAGATTCGGACCCATACTACAACCCGCTTAACGACTATGTGATTCTACCCACCACGTTTGACATGGAAAGACACCACGAGAAGGGCATGGAGGTGACTTCACTCAAAGAGGAGTGGGAAATCATTTCCAAAGATGCCAATGGTGACCAAGGAGAGGTTACCATAATGCCCTCAGTAAGCACCATATCCGTTTCCCAAGACGGAGGTCACCAATCTTCTCGGGCCGAGGCTTGTGCCACTGTGATCGTGCACCCCCAAAATGAGGGCAAGCAACAGGTTGAGCTCAATGCCTTGAGTGTATCTGTAGATGCCTAAATTTAGTTACTCACAGTGTGAAAGAAAAGCCCGCAATTGGGGCAGTGCTGTGTATAGTAGTATGTTGGTCGTGTACAAAATGTGCGTATTGTAAATATAAGGATCACTGGTGGCAATTGCCTTGATGAAACATAACATTGGAAGATCGTTCTGGGTTTTGTAATGGAAGACCCATCATCTATTCATGGAGAACAAATGTACATGTGCTATCAGAAGTCCGGTTTCCAGGAAGGTTGGTAACTTATGGATGACAGCTAGAACGGTCATTCCCAAGTTACGAGCTGTTTTGGTATCAAACGATGCATTGGGTCGGTGACTGAATACAGCTTGACAGTTTTTTTGGGGCATGAGGGAAATGAATGGTATCGTTTCGACAGTGATTCAGTGGTACTGGGCTCCATATGTTCTGAACGAAATTGAGGTTTTGTAATACCCAACTGGAGAGGAGGAAAAGACGAGTCTAAAGAGAATCGATTCTCTTTTTATTTGTCCGTCTTCGTCCTCTCTTTATCATCCAAACGAATTTCGTATTTTCTCGAGTCATGATTTCCTCTCGATTTATCTTAATCATCGATTGATGGGGTTACTCGTTGGCAGACTCTCGATGACTCGCTGCACCCGGCAATTAAACAAATGAATGCGTCCAGACTATAAGAAAGGAAGGATAACATGGCAATGCGAAACATCGATTCTTAGATTCTTATATGCTAAAACTGTTCACACGGTCACACCATATAATTACAAAAAGATAACGTGACATGACATCTCCACAAAGCAGTCTGAATCTTCAGTCCAGCTTAGTTTCACTCTATATGCTCTGTCATAACCTCTCTTACAGATAGTACAGCAACCCTTCTGATTCATCGACAGAAACAATAAAGAGATGAATAAGCAAAAAATGAGACACAAGATCCATGCAAAGAAACAAAGAGAATTCTGTTTCTGTTTGGCAGAGCAAAGAGGTCCACATCAATATGAGGAAGCCGCACCATGGAAGACATTATTTAACAGCATATATCCAAGCAGCAGCAGCAGCACATCCCAGCACAGCTGCACATGTAGACAAACGGATCTTGATTAATCGAAGAATAATCAACATATGAAGAGAGAAAGAAAGAGACCGTGTGTACATACCGGTGTGTATTATACGACTATTATGTCACCCTGACATGCTTATGTGATATCACTAACTTAATTAAGTTTAATCGTTTTTCAAAAAATGAAATTTAATTTCATGATCTTGAGTCATTTTTGGCATTGGAAATCATAATACGGTTTACGTGTGCGTGTGAGTGTTAGAGAGAGAGAGAGAGAGAGAGAGCACTTACAATCCTCTCCAGAACCCATCTCCCCTTTTCTTATTTTTCGCCTTCCGCGGTGGTGGCGCTTGCTGGGAGCCCTGCAGCCCATCCTTTGAAGGGTAAGCAACTGGTGGCGGAACCACGTAAGGGCCTTGAGGGTAGCCATGACCTGACGGCTGCTGCGGCGGCGGATATGAATAAGACTGTGGTGGTGCTGGAGGATACACTTGGATGGGGGGTGGATATGAATACGACGGGGTCGACACATTCGGATACATCTGAGGCGGCGGAGGGTACACATGTACCGTAGCCTGTGGAGGATTGACCTGTGGCGGCGGAGGATAAATGTGGCCCAGCGGCAGTTCAGGAGCGGATGGGGGAGGACTTGAAGGGGGCAGAGAAGGATACATCCCTGTATTATATTCAAGTTCCAGCCTCATAGTCAGACACTATGCATCAGTGGGACATGCTAAAGAATTTACAAACTATCCTATGGTTAGGAGTCATTCTTTAAAAAACGAAATCAAAATTTAACATTGGATTTAGGATTGTGTCGGGTTTCCAGTTTCCTAGCCTCAGGACACACTGGAAAGACTGACTTGTGCCTCATGCCCCATAAAGGAGACTAAAGCGAAAACTATGACAGATCAGCGATATTTAGCTGCACTTAACATTGTAAATTAGACCGGTGGAATTTACAGGGATGGATTTGATCAAGGGATCTGTTTCTCGATGCGCATTTAGTCAATTTAGAGCAGCTCGGAGCATCCCGAAAAGAAGGGACTTATACCTGGAGGTCCGTAGTGCGAGTCTTGACCCATCTCAGCTCTGTTCTCCTAGGATTTTTCAGGTAACAGAATCGAACTCAATCTCTCTCTCTTTCTCGAGAAAATGGCAAAAGGGAAAAGGTGAAGCAGGGAGAGACCGGCTTGAAGCTCTTATCTTAAAGCCTTTCTAACGTTTGTGAGGGTCAAATACGGTGGAGTGTTTCAACTCAGGCCTGTGCAGATGAAGTCCACAGTTGGCGGCTGCAAGAAACGCGTTGTGGTGTGAAATCAACTGTCATTGTAGGAGAGCAATTAGCCATGAAAAAGGCCAAGGAAAAAAAGCTACCAGGACGGGTCAAACATGCATGTTCTTTCATTAGAATGTTCCAAAGTGCCGAGATTTTCAAACGGTTGGCCTTACTTTTATCTCATGACCTTTGCTGCTTCTAGATGGTTTGACAGGGCCAGTTCCAGGAAATTTCTCTTGACCCCCCCTACAAGTTGGAACTTGCCAGGAACTGGTTTGGCCCTTGTACAAATACCCTGTACACATGCACACAGTGCACACGCAAGCGAAAGAACAACCTAGGTGTATGAAGATAATTTATGGGAACCGAAGAACCAGATGAGGCGTCGTGTTCATATTAGATATTTAAACGAATCTTTCTGTCCAGTGTTTCAAACTCACTTCCTTCAGGCATCTACTTAGATCATGCCATGTCATTTAGAATACCCGATTTCACGAAGCATCTTGGGTCGAGGCGTCAGCCACGAGAAAAACCTCCCCATTAATGCACTGCAGTTGCCATTTGAAGAGCGAATGTGATCAAACTTTTTGACATCTTTCAGGTTTCAACCAAAGAGGATGCCCTGGACCACATAAAATGGAGGTCAATTGAATAGATTAGCTTAAAAGAATGCAGGCCAAAGCAAGATGAGACTAGAGATTGACCCTTGATTGATAGCTATCGACATCAGATGAAACAGTACTTGGAACACAGATGCTAGAAAAATTTGCCATGGTTTTACGACGGAGTGATTGTGACGAGTATCTATATCACAATTCAAACCTAAATAAACTGAAGTCGGATGTCATCCGTGACACCATTTTCAGTAGCTATACGAAAGCCATGAGCTTAACACACGCACTGGCTAGACACAAGCTTTGTTAAACGCAACTCATAAATTACAGTCAGTGACTAGATATTTAGTTGAATAAACTCTATCGGCTCTGAGCTTGTCATGAGCAGAGCAGGAATGTAGCAGCAAGCAGCGAGAGAAGGATCATCCTTTGACTCACACCGCCAACTGAACTAGGAGAACCGCCTTTCTTGGGCAGAGTCGGGATGGCGGGGGCAGGGCGGGGCCACTGTGACATTGACGGCAACCTTCATTCCGTTGAAGCAGTAACCTCTGCCGCAGATGAAGTAGTAAGGCTTTGCGTCAATGAGATTGAACACGTCCCGACCGCCCTTGGTAATGTTTGTGATGAAGTCTGTGTCGATGCACTTGTCATAGCTCGTCTCGTTCACCTCTAGGACGTTGTATTGAGTCTTATCGAATCCAAAGTCTTTGGAATGATAAAACGTGACAAAGAACTTGAAAAGTTAGAATACGTCATCCAGTGAATCAGATGAATTATCTGCTCAAATTGGTAAAGCACGTCTAAAAACCAACTTGGTTTTGCATCATCACAAACCAATACATATAAACAATCTGGTTTTTTGACTTGTGAAGTAATTTTCGATTTCATCTTCATTGGTATTATCTTAGAGGAAACAAAAACATAGTCGAGGATGCTGAATTCGCATCATTCACCACATAACTCGGTTGTAAATCTCCATGATGCAGGTGAACCACAAGGCAAAACACTAAATTGCATGACAAAGGAGACCAAACACATCTTCAAGACTTTCTAGCAGACCACAGAACCGCTGTTTTAAACATTGAAAGAAAGCGTAACTTACAGAGCCAATCACCCACATAAAACTGCTCATGACTTGACCAATTGGTGAAGTTAACGTTCGGTGTCCATGTGTTCCGTCCTCCTCCAACCCTATGGAGCACTGGTTTTCTCCCTTCAGCCCCTGAACCTCTCACCCCTAACATCACTAGCACGGCCACGATCATTACCACCTTTTCTCCAAAACCCAGCATCTCTCTCTCTGTCTTGTCAAGAAGCTCTTGCTGCATGAAGAATGAGGATGAATAGGAGATGAACCTAGTCATATAAATGTCCCCAGTTCATGAAGATTCTCTGGACCAGATCACGCAAAGAATGTGAAATGCAAGGAAAAATCATTCACTCAAGCGTGTCTTAGCTGGATATACTGATTTTGTTTCTCTTGTTGGGAGATATGTTGCTGTTGTAGTAGATTCCTTAATTTACAGTTTCTTGAATTATTTGCTTCCCATTTAGGAAATAAATTACTTTGCCTGCATGCTCTAATGCAGTCTATCTGTAGTACTTTTAGAAAAAGAGTCTCCATCAACTGTTTTTTTCCCCAAATACTCTTTACTTATTTTGCATATCGTGTCCATGGCAAATTACTCAATCAATCTTAAACCTTTGGTACGGATGTCGATTCATCCATAAAGTTTTCAGTTGTCAACATAGTCCTAAACCTCTGCGCAAAATTCCAATATAGAGTCCTTTTGGCCAATTGTTTGCTAGAAATCACTACACGGTGGTGGGCCAGTCATCGATGGGCATCCTACATGGTCAGCGATTTCAAGCAAAAATTGATTGGAAAGACTACATTGAACTTTCACGCAAAGTTTTAAGACTAAATTAACAAAATTGAAAAGTTATAACTGAATTAGAATTTTGTATAATAATTATATTCCATTATTTAATAATTCAAAGATTTTTAAAACGTCAATTGGTATGATGCATATTTGCTAGTAAAAGTAAAATGAACTTTACCGGGTCATGCATGATAGGTGCAGGTCATACTTTTTATCTTTCCATCTCATATATATATATACTCAAAGTAGTGGTTCTAGAATACACATTCTATCATGAAATACTATAGGATCAAGCGAAGATATAGAACAAAAAAAAAAAATTACATAGACTTATTCAAGGTTCTAAACTTCTAATGAAACCTTAAACCTAACCATCGAAATTTGTTCTTTAATTTTTGGAATCTAAAACCTACTTTTTATATCCTAGAATATGGAATAGGACTAGTGAGAACCGATCCAATGCCCAATTCTACCCTAAAACCATATCCACCTCTACTCAATGTACTACAATAGGCCTTGTTCATTTCTAAAGACCTTCGACCAAAAAAAAAAAAAAAAAGAAATCTAGAGACCCTTGAGACACCCTGTAAAGCCCTACGAATTAATTAACTATGAGCTTCTCACCGGCGCAATTGACCTAACCAAGAGCAATTTATTTGCAGTTGGTATGATTTTGGACATATGACCTTCGATTCCTCAATTCAAAGTCCCCCTGACACCCAACTCACTGTAATAATCGGGAGGCCAATAACTTATGCTTACAGCTTAATAAATTAGGTGAAAAGATGGGAAGAAGTACAAAACTATGTAGGCAAATAATTACGTTGTGATACTATTGATCAATTTTCATATGTGGGTTGGTTTGTAAGGCTGAGCCCAATGAGGTCCTATCATCTCCTATATCTTTGATGTCTTGTCTAATTCATTATGCTAGTTAAAAATGGTATCGATGCTGTGTGTAAAGGAAAATAATAAAAATAAATAAATTTATCAGATATAATATAATATCCACAGTTTCATCTCAAAATATAAACTTACATCGCTGTAAACCCAAAAGATGGAATTTTCTTGGATTACATAATAATTATCTTGATTATCCTAAATTCAGATAATTTATTCTAAATTTATGTCCCTACTAATAATATTACAGTGTTCCTTATCTCAAAAGTACTCACAAGCCGAGTTTTTATGTTACATCTAGTTAATTTTCATCAAAATAATAAATGGTCTTAGATTTTATATTACATTGACGTTAATACTATTATCGAATCATAAATTTTTGTTAGAGTTTTTTTTATTGCACAAGATTTTGCATTCAATAAATTGATTATCTCTTAAAAAACTAGGGAGGTCCTAATAACCATGTTTGGTCCAGTCCAGTCCTTAGGCTGTTTAAGGTCCTTAGGGTGGACCAAACATGGCTATTAGGGGTGGGAATGGGGAAGTTAGAGTATGGCGACAAGGTGTTGGTGGAGATGGGACAAGGAACACCGATCCCCGCCCTACCCTGCCCTGGTCCAGCCCATTGCCACTTCTTTGTACACGAGTTTTTCGTGGCATTTTTTTGGGGGAAATAAATTTAGGTGGGAATTACCATCCGGCGCACAGTTTTTTTTTTTTTTTTTGCTAAACTTATTGGGATTACCTCTATTGATTATAATATAAAGTAATATTTTATATCTTGTTATCCTGTACAAATCCAATGTATGTAACAAGAATGTTCAGCGAGTTCAGATAGAAAAACCATATCATGTTAAAGGAACAAACTTTGTCATACTAGGAAACGAAAAATCATACCTTTGGGCCAGCAAGCAGTCGAAAACAGCGTTCAAATCCGAAATGCGTACAGAAGGAACCTGTGGCGCAAGTGCACAGTCCTAGATTCCAGCCATAGCCAGGCCTCCAACCACCGTGAGAAGACGATCGAAGTCACCAACTACATTCGACGACAACTGCTCGACGCAGCCGGCACAGAAACATGGGCAGGTCTCTCGTCTTCTCGGCCAGCGCCCCTGTCAAATTCGCTCGAGAACTCAACTGGGTTCCGCCCCTCGGTCAGAAGCTTCGCCAGTCGTTCCCCCGCACGACCCGTCAAGGTTCTTTTGGTGGGTTCTTGAAATTTCCGTCCTTTAGCGCAAATCAAGGGCGGACGCTCAGCGTGAGGGCCGTCGTGTCTTCCGGCACCTCGTACCCGAAAGTGGGTGCTACGTCGACTGGACCAATCCCTGGTAGTCAACTCGCCGAAGTCGTCGAGACTGCCGCCAAGACCGGTGCTCAGGTCTCTCGTGCCCGTTCAGTTTATGAGCGCTTGTTCTTTTGTTTTCTTGAAGAGAGAGAGTGTAGTGTTTGAGGTTGAGTCAGGAGTACTCCATAAATGGAAATGGAAAAGAGAAAAGGAACGTTTTGTGATCGAAATTTAGCCTAATCAATGGACTTTATCGAGAATGAATCAGTTATGAGAACATTTGGGTAGCAATCAAATGGGTATCTCCCCTTAGGTAGAAATGATCAGTTTTATGCAGAAATGCAAGCTAAAGATGGAATTGGGATTTTTTCTATGAAACCCTTGACTCTTGCAGGAATGATGAGAAAAAGAGGGAAAATGGGAAAAAGAAAAATCAATACTGGGGTCTTACTTTCTTGAAAGGAGAAAACAGCAGGGCATTGTGCTCGCACATGTGTGATTCTAATGCAAACGATGCTAAACTGCTGTAGAATTGCAGCTAATATGAATGTTCAAGTTTATAGGGAAAAAGGTGATGAGGAATATTAACTTGTGTGGAGATGCTTTCCCTTTTCTATCCCGTTTGTCCTGGAAAATGCTCTTTTATAACTTTCTGGCATATCTTGATTCCGTCACTACTATTTCTTTCAGGTTGTTATGGATGCTGTTAATAAGCCCAGGAATATTTTCTACAAAGGACTAACTGATTTGGTGACCGAGTAAGATTCTTTTTCCTACTGAATATGAGTTAAGGGCAATAACTTGCCATAGCTATGATAGGCTTTTTATTTTGTTGCATAGACCTCTGGATGATGCTTACTATGTAACTCTGCTCTTGTCATAATGTAAACATCCACTGTGCTAGACAGCCAAATTCTGCAAATGGTGGCTTGAAATGCTCTTTTTCAGCGGAAAAGCTCTGAATGCTCTTTTAACGTATTTTCATTTGACTTGAGATGTTGTTCTTCTGATGTCCCTTTTTGCCTGTACTAAAGTTAGTCATTATGTGTGGTTAAAGAATATTATGTTTGTCCATGTCTCAACTCGTTGCATAGCTGATTCCATATTACCAGTGAACATAATGTAGCTGAGCAGCTGATCGATCCTTCCTCTTCGATCTATACTGTTTGATTATCATTTGAAAGTGAGTTCTTGAGCTCTCCTTTCAGATAACCCCTACACTTGGTCAATTTCATCCTGCCTAATATCTTTCTTGAAAGAGTAGAAAAAAGAAGACTGAAATTCATGGTATTGTGGTTGCATATGCCTTAAAGAACGATAAATTGATGCTGAGTTAATGCAATTTTATTCTTTTATACTTGCCTTCTGCATTTTGTTGTTAAAAGTACATTAATGCAGCATAGGATGGTGCAATCCTTAAAATTTGGCCAGTTAAGATTTAGGTTATGCCTGTGAGTATGCAAATTGTGGCAATCTATCTATAGGAGATTCCACACAATAATTGAATGCTTGCAAACTGTAATGACCTTACAACAAACCCTGTCCATAGGGTCAAGCACAGCATTCTGGTCAGAGAACTCAACAAATTCTTGTTTCTGAACTTTGGAAATGTACTTGCAGAACAGACAAAATGAGTGAGGCTGCAATTTTAGATGTTGTGAGGAAGAATTTTCCAGATCATCTAATCTTGGGGGAGGAAGGAGGAATAATTGGAGATTCATCGTCTGGTTATCTTTGGTGCATTGATCCATTAGGTATGTTCTTGTGGAAACCCATGAATCCAATATTCTCTTGATTTTCCTTATTTTTGTGAGTATTTGTTCAATTGGCAGTATAAAAATGTCTGAACTTCAAAGTTGTATTCTTGACAGAGTCTATCTTTTTTTCACTTTCTAATTAATCGATGAAAGGACAATGGAGCTTATCTTATAATCATATTCCTAGATTTGAATGCCCTTATCTCATTTTCATCCATATTAGTCGTCCATTTGTTCCATAAATCTCATTGTCTTGAACTGTGAGAAGCCATTGTTTGCAACTTCCTTTAAAACTGGTTGATGTGAATATCTGAAGGTTCTCCTTCATGATAAACTGTTCTTCTTCAACTTTTACTCATCTTCATCTTATGATTTCTGTGTTTGCTAATGTAAGTGAAATTCTGCAATTTTGGTCTGTCTGGGACAAGACACTATGCACAATGGCTTGATTTTTTCCTCCACTTGAGGACGTTAAAGCATACTAGACCTATGAAATCTTCTTGTTCTGCTGCTGGAACCTCTATTTGCATTGTTGTCCACTGTATTGTAGTTATATATGAAGAGCAAGATAAAAAAGCCCAATTATTTGTAAATTTTCCCCAACCTTTCCAAATTTAGCCCATTTTGAGCACAATAAGAACATATATCACTGATTCCCATTTCCCTCTGGGTGGAATTGCCATAGCATACTTGTTTCCTTTTGCTTTCCTAAAAAATTGTTCGAATCCATAGATAATATAGAAGTTGCCCCACCCCCCGCGTAAATATCTCATATTAGCCTCATAAGACTGTATTTCTTAACGTTCTTCATATGTCCTCTCAACCTTCTTGATTGTGTGCCTAATTGTTTGATTTCTGTTTGATTTCTCTCAAGCTCACCAGTTGAGGTGCGTTTTTGTTGCGATATTTGTTTGGCACCACTCCTCTGCTTTATAAATGATATTGCATGATGTTGGAAAGCAGAAACAGTTGTCTGCTATTATCACTTAAAAATATTATGCAGGATTTTTTAGATGAGCATATTGCATAAAGTTTTTTGAAAACATTTCAGAACTTTCAAGCATATGTAATACTGCAAATGTATTTCTCTTTATTATTTCATTAATTAGCTCTCTCTCTCTCTCTCTCTCTCTCTCATGGAACCACTTGTCCTGGACAACAATCATCCTGAAATTTCATGTGTTTCTAGATGGGACGACAAACTTTGCCCATGGTTACCCTAGCTTTGCAGTTTCTGTTGGAGTTCTTTTCCGAGGAAATCCTGCTGCTGCAGCAGTGGTATGTCTATGTAGCTCATGTTATTATTGCGCATAGTTTTAGTATTGATTGTAGGACTATTCAAGCCCGTAAATGACTGAACTTGCATGGATTATAGACTTATAGTAGTTCCAGAGTCGAGTATTGATCGAATGAGAAAGAACTTGACTTATATGGACATGTAACTTTGAAGAAACAAAGTAAAGCTGCCGGTTTCTTCTGAAGTTTTTCTTTTCTACTTTTGGTAAGATGTACCGTGGTTCAAACAGTATCTTTTGCTATTTCAGCCGTTATATTCTTTTACATTGCTGCTAAAATCATTGAAGTCGAATCAACTTCAAAGTTGCTTGTGAAATCCAGAAACACTTGTCCTGTCTTTGAATGGAGATATAAAGTCAGTCCTCAAGCATGGCAGCATGGGTCAATTCCAATGTGTAAAATGCCTCTTACTTGTCCCTGAGTCTGCTAGGAAATTGCTTCCCCAAAATTCATGCAGAAGTTATGGTTCTTAGACTAGCTTGCACGTTGAGGAACTCTGAGAATGTGATAAAATATCTAGGTGGAGTTCGTTGGAGGCCCTATGTGCTGGAATACCCGCATGTTTTCTGCCACAGCAGGTAACTATCTTACTCTTATGTACGAACCCAACTATCCTTATTCATTACTTTCAATTGGGATAAGTTACTCTCATATTTTAGGTGGAGGAGCATTCTGTAATGGGCAAAAAATTCAGTCAAGCAAAACGGATCTGGTGAGTAGTTTGATCATAAATTGGTATTGAAGAGGCAGGCTGATAATAAGTTCTATTTTTTTGCATTGCCACGTAGAACTCTTGGACATTTGTTTTCTAGTTTATCAGAACAAATTTACAATCAATAATAATTGTTGGAATTTTCCCTTGCATTGCTTCTCTACTTCAATTGTAGAAGGGAATGAGCAATTTGTGTGGCTTGAAGATTTAGACAAGTTTTTTTCCCCTTACAGGTGGAGCAATCTCTTCTAGTGACTGGATTTGGTTACGAGCATGATGATCCGTGGGCTACCAACATGGAGTTATTTAAAGATTTTACTGATATTAGCCGGGTATATGTTTTTATATCGCAGCTATTATTTCTATGAGGAATAATCTCTCTCTCTCTCTCTCTCTCTCTCTCTCTCTCAGTGTTGTCTGTTTTTTTTTTTTTCCCTTCTTATTACCATCGCAATGTCTGCCTACCCCATTTAGTGGTTGCCAACATATCATTATTTTTTAATCTATCAATACATTGTATAATTTAGGGAGTAAGAAGGCTTGGAGCAGCTGCTGTTGACATGTGCCATGTAGCTCTAGGAATCGCAGAAGCATACTGGGAGTACCGTCTGAAGCCATGGGACATGGCTGCTGGAGTTTTGGTAACGTCCTCCAAATGACAAGTTTGCTTTCTGTTGAATTACAAAAAAATTTCCCCTTACACTTTGTGAGATTAACATTGTTTACTTATGTGGTGCTATTGGATAAGAGGGTAAATTTAGTATCACTTTCTTTTTTCTCTTGAATGGTACTAGTGCTGTGTATCAATTATATTAGCAGTGTTTTTTTTTTCACCAAAAAAAAAAAATTATATTAGCAGCCTCAGCCTCTGATTTCTGGTAAATGTTCACTATACTGTTTGACTGACTGAGCCAAATTAAAGCTTCTGTCTCAAAGAGACAGATAAAGAAATAAAGAAAATTATGAGAATGGCCCCATATACTATTTTAGTTTTATCCCTCTAAGTCTCATATATCTTCTGTCTCAAAGAGACAGATAAAGAAATAAAGAAAATTATGAGAATGCCCTCATATATTATTTTAGTTTTATCCCTCTAAGTCTCATATATCTTCTGTCCTTGGCTCTCTACTCACCTTATATATCCAACCGATTGATGTCTATGTTATTTAATGTCCATTCCTCTCTGAGCAGATAGTCGAAGAAGCAGGTGGGGCTGTTACTCGCATGGACGGGGGAAAGTTTTGTGTTTTTGATAGATCTGTTTTGGTGTCAAATGGTGCTGTGCATGGCAAGGTCAGTATTTTTTCCCTACTTAGCAATGTGAATATAACCTTCGACTTTGAAGGCCACAAAGGCCTTTTATTTGCTTTTGGGAATATGATATGTTTATTATGCCGAATGAGGTTCTCCGCATCCTTTGATGCAATAATGCGTCTCATAGAGTGATTGCATCTAGTCCAAACTTTCCATCTTATGTATAATTGACGGCACCAACAGTGAACTCTGACCTTTGGCTTGTTGCTAGATGGGGAAATGTATTTCTTGAATGTAGAATAATAAATGGGATGGGTCTCACCATTTTCAGGGGGAGAGATATCTCTTTGATCGTGGACAATCAATTGAATTGCAAAACTATACCAAAGAGATTTGACCATTTGGGTTAATATACTTTAATTAGTTAATATAGGATAATGGTATTAAAAGACAATGACCTTCCTACAATATCAAGTACAGAATTGAGTGGCTGGCCTTAGAAATTTGACAGGGTTCAAAAGCAATAAACTCCCAAAATATGGTTATGTATGAGAAATAAAACAGTCGAAGAAAGATTAAAATCATGGGTTTGAAGTCATCTGGAAACTGTTATGCTCATTCCCATGAACATGGGGAAAGAAAAAGCAGCATCATGGGCTTGGATTTCGTGATATTGTCTATTTGCTGGACTAAATTACATTAAGAGATATTAACAGAGTCAACTTGACATGTGACCGATGATGTTAGATTGTTGAACGGCCAGAAAAGCACAGCGCATTTACATGTACAGGTTTCGCAGTTTCATTAGGAAGGCATGAGGGGTCACAATCTCCGCCAGTCTGCTCATGCCCCATCTCTAAGAACTTTCATATAGCATAAATATCTGCATGGGTACATCTGCTTTTTAGCATGACTACTTTGAGAAGGTAAGTTTGTTGCGCATTTAATCCTCAGCGCTGTTTGTTGCGGTATGTACTTATTAGGTGGATGTGAATGTTGCGAGTCTTCTCGTCTGTCGGTAAAAACAAGCACAAGCGGGGGGAAGTAGGAAGTCCCTTGATTTTATCGGCATGTGTATGCGCTTATCTAGAAACACAAAACATGCTTACTGATTAGCTTCGGAATGCAGCTTCTGGACAGAATCGCGCCTGCTACCGAGAAACTGAAGGCCAATGGAATTGACTTTTCGTTGTGGTACAAGCCTGACAATTATCAGACCGACTTATGAGCTGCTGAAGATACGGTCATCTCCACCAGGAAAGGGTCTCGCTCCGAGCGCCTATTCTTCTCTTAATAATCTTTGCCGGGTCATTCAGTTCTTGAGTAGTAGACTAAAGGAGGCAGGAGGACAACATTCATGTCTCGACCGTAAATTATTCATTCGACCAATTTATTGAAGAATGATAAAGCCCTACTGCCCATATTAACACTCATTTACTAGATGTCACAAATTAATTGGGCGCTTAAACCGGATTTACTAACTGGAATAATCACTAAAAGAGTGCCACCATCATTTGGTTAACTAATTTAGTAGAGGAGCATTAATTTCCCTAACGTCATCGTCTTCCACGGGATTATCAGCAGATAAATTGCATCTTTCAATGCTTATATTTACAACCCAAACATCGATTAAGCTAATGACAAATACCAACAACAGTAGTTGATACCATGAAGAGGAAAATATGTCAAAGTCGCTAGCTCTAGGTCAAATTTCTCTTAAGAGAATGGTGATATATGCCTTTGCTGATTCTACTAAGAGCACTGCTTGGAGAGGATTTTGCCTTTCGAGGACCCAGCAGAAGGAAACTTTTAGTTATTTCAGGATCAGACAACAAGAGGAAGTACTAGCAAATCCCGTTATCTAAGACAGCAGATAGTATGATGCTGAGACTCCAGCCAAGTCAACTGCAAAGGAACTTCACAAAGCTTTTCCCTTTCAATGACACCAAATTTCTAGCTCTAGCTCCTCCAAGAAGAGGCCCGAGTCAAAGAAATCTCAAGAGCTGACATTATTCTTGAACTACAGGTAGCAAACATACTGTCCAACAATCCATTAGTCATGGATATGTAGATACAATAACCCTGCCATTAGCACACTGATGACAGATGTAGAGTGCAACAAATACAAAGGAGAAGCAAGAACATAAATTCACACACTTGCACACTTCTTTCTGTTCCACTTTCTCAACAATACGCACATACAGGTCACTCAATCACCATCCTCCGCATCAGCTATAATGATTTCTGCAGAAAACACCATGTCCTCACCCTCCGAATCTGCAGGTTCAATAGTATCATCAGCATCAGCGACCCACATCAGATATCATACATCTCATGCAATTATTACACCCCAAGCTACCCATCACAAAGCAAGACTAAGTTTTGGCTTCTGTACGCCAAGCCAAGTGACTTAGTAACCCCAATGACCGCATTTTTCAGATTAAAAGGAGTCTCTACAGACTATTTGAGGAGTAATAGCCATTATTATATTCATTTGCCACACTGAAAATCCTTACAGCTATACTTTACATTCAAAATGCAACAATCATAGTCATTTAAGGAGAAAAGAATCGCCACTGTGGCTTTACAAATGAACATTATGATCACCCTTTAAAAGGAATAAGACTAAGCCAACCCGTGCATGTTGAGAGGAAAAAACTGCTAGTCAGGCAATAAACTGCACAGACTAGCACTATATTGTTAAAGTAAGGACACAATTGACAAGGAGATCTTGAACTAAAGCTTTTATAATACAGTATCCAAAGAGAAGGTGAATTTCTAAAGAAGAAATAACTTTACCATGTTTCATTGGCAGAAAACACTTAGTAGCACTTTGATCACATTCTATTATAGAAAAGACATTCTACTGCATAAAAGTGTTCTCAGAATAGCAGTGGCATTATAACAATTAAACTAAATAGCCAAGTGCATGTTATTACCTGTCTTAGCTAGACTCATCCTCTTTATGACGGTACCTTCTGCTACTCTTCCCAGATCGCTTTGCATCCCTACCAACACGCGAGTCATCTGAGCTACTCGCTCCAGAATGAGGAGATGCGGCTACCCTCCTCCGGCTCTTCGGCCTGTGCCTCCTGCCAGAATCACCTGATTCGTCAGAGTCGGAGTCATCTGAATATCTATGACTCTTCCTCCTCCTTTTCTCCTTCTTACTCTTCCTGCGCCTTCGTCTCTGCTCCTCCTCATCTGATGACTCATCCCTCTTCCTTCTCCTCTCCTTCCTCCTCTTCTTTCTTACTTCATCCTCATCCTCATCCTCAGAGAGACTACTTCTTCTCCTTCCACTCTTTCTCTTCTTTGACCTCCCTCTTTTCTTTCTCTCCCCAGGATCACTGTCGGTATCCTCATCTTCTGAATCATCCCTCCTCTTCTTCTTCTTTGATGAACTTTCTTTGCTAGCCTTACTGCTGACCTTTTTCCCCCCGCGTTTGGCAATTAACCTCTCAATCTCTGAGTCCACATCAGAATCTGAAGACTCGCTTTCCTCCTCTTCCTCACTATCCTCCTCGCTATCTGGTTCACCCTTACCATTCAGCTTGTTAGCACTCCCCTTCAGCTTATCCAACCCAGATAAAGATGCAAGCCCAGCCTGCCCAGCCTCCAGGTCCTTTTCCGTATCATCCTTCATGCTCAGGAAGTTCCTACACTGAAACGTCAGGTGCCCGACACGGCCGCACTTCTTGCACGAGCCGCGGGCCTCATCGGCATTCGACCCGGTAATACGGGCAAGAGCCAGCAGACCCTGGAAGCTCGCATACGCGTTCTCCCCTTCAGGCTCCGCGACAGCCATCTTACTGGGCGCCGAACTCTTCGAATCATCCTTGTTGGGGGCGTAGGGATCATACCCGATCGCGCTCTGCCATATACCATGGGTCTGAAGGGCTGCGCTGCTATGAACCCTGTTGTTCGCGGGCATGCGAACCCTCCCTGCGGTGGCCGGCATCTTTAAAGCAGATCAAGCCCTACAAAAGGAGAGAACCCAAACAGACAAAAAATCAAAACTTTATCAATACCCATCATCCAATTTCTCCCGCATCCCAACCAATTCACCCGAACAAACAAGAAACCGGACATCACACCAAGAAAACGGGATTTCAAAAACAACCAAATCATACCCTAACAAAGAAACCAGCTGCAGAACATGCAAAAACCCTAACTTGGAAAGAGAGAACCCAAACAGACAAAAAATCAAAAATTTATCAATACCCATCATCCAATTTCTCCCACGTCCCAACCAATTCACCCGAACAAACAGGAAACCGGATATCACACCAAGAAAACGGGATTTCAAAAACAACCAAATCACACCCTAACCAAGAAACCACCTGCAGAACATGCAAAAACCCTAACTTGGAGACAACCCGGGCGAGAGTTTTCTCGATTAAGGTCCGTTTACATCGAACGTGAAGACGGGGGAAGAAATGCGAAGAATTCGATCGGCTTTCGCTGACACCCACATCAAGATTCTCACATCCGACCGACCCGCCCCCGAGAAACATCGAAATTCGAAACAATCGATGATGCATCGAAGCATCATGATGGGTTAGTGCGGATTTACCTGTGCGCCGACGGCTTCGGATGGATCGGGAGATGGGATCGGCTGATGACGGGCTAAAGAGAGAGAGAGAGAGAAACTCCAGGGGGGGACGAAGCGAGTTTTTTTTCAAAATCCTTCTTCGCTCCCAGTAGTTTCTGAACCGAAAGAGAGAAGGGGATGGGGGGATAGACTTTCGATTTGATGTGACCGACATGTTTTCGGGTCGGGTCGGGTCGTCTCGGTCGGCCCAATATGAGATCCGGTTCCCGTTTTGGCCCTATGGAAAAATATTTCTTGTAGGCCCACGCGGCCCTTTATCTTTTGGTTTTCGCAGGAAATGAATGATTTGAAAATACAAAATTAAAAATATTCGCTTGTATGGATTAAAATAATTAATTAATGACCACACATTTTTGTGGATGATAAAAATCTATTTCGTTTATTGATTTTTGTAGGCAACATTGTCGTATCTCTTTACAATAGCAATTTGACTTCTGTTCAAATACAATATATATATATATATATATATGGAAATCCTTTCAAACATTTAAATGCTGCGTGTAGAAGTTAGAAGATAACTTAAAATATTTATTAATATTGAAAAATTAAGATGTTTTCGCAATGAAACTTTAGAAGAAAGAAGTCGTAAGCGCAAATAAGAAATTAAGGAAAAATAATTCCCCCCAAAACAAGCTTTTGCTAGAAAAAAAAAAAAAAAAAAAAAAAAAGAGGAATTAAGAATGTGCAATACTAAGAAAAGTCAAATATAAAACACTTTTAGCAAAATGATTAAAAAGTAAAGGGAAAATTCCAAATAATGATATGAAATACAAAGTGGACCTTATGTTAAATAAGAGCATGAAGTAGCCATAATTATTTTAAATAAAGACCTAAAGTGACCAAATAAGGATTTGATATCGCCGATTGCCAAACAACTGAATTTTCCAATCAGTCATGGGTGTTTTTGTCTAATTATAATTATAATTTTAAATTATTTTTTATTATTTTCTTTTTTTTTCCTTTCTAGCGAGGGCCGGTAGCCATCAACAAGGGCTCGACAACCCTCACCGTCAATTGTAAGGGTCATGAGGGCTTGGCCACCCTCATCAACTGATGGTGAGGGCCGATGAGGGCCTACCAGCCCTTGCCAATTGTTAGCAAGGTGACCCCGGCCTAGATCTAGCAAGGGCTGACCTTGTTGATGGTTGCAAGGGTGGCCTCCCTAAGGTGAGGTCGTCCCTCGCCGATAGCCGGGGAGGGCGACCCTCACCCATGCCCTTTTTGGCATCGCTGGTGGCCGATTGACTAGCTACCGACGAAGAAGGCATAAAAACTAGAAAAAGGAAAAAAAATCAAAAAAAGATAAATAACTAAAATATCCTTGATCGCCCTTATTTGAAACAAATATAGTTACTTTAAACTTTATTTGAGAAAATGATGACACTTCATACTCTTATTTGAAATAAGATCCAATTCAAGTATTTTTTGAAAAAATAAAGATACTTGAGGCCCTTATTTGAAATTTTTCCAAAAACAAAGGGGCTTTTGATTGACACACTTGAAGCAATGTAATGGAATGCAATGAATATAAAATGATAAAATCAAAGAGAAAGCGATTTGATTTGGACTTCACCTATATATTTTACACTATTTTTCTCTACCATATCAGAAATTTGGGCTTGTATTATCCTATAGTATCTATAAATATTACATATCAAATTGAAACTACCAATACAACACAAAGCATAATCTCTTTTATCATATGGGCAAGCGGGCAGGGCCTCGAGGCCCGTGCCCAAGTTCGGCACCCACTGACCAAGCCTAGAATTTTTAACAGGCTTGTGAGACGTCCGTTCGTTCATCAGGTCTAATAAGGAGATCAGTTTCAATTTTTGGTTGAATAGAAAGACCATGCGAGGATTGGCTATATATAATGTCAATATTTTTCTATCGAAGAGAGAGGGAAAAAAAGGGACATCTTCTAAACATTAATTTTTCACCTATTATTTGTATTTGAGTCTGGAAATTAAAATTAATCAGTAAAGTCTCGTTATGTTATCAGTAATTGTGATCTACCCAATTTGTCACCATGTAGTATGATTACTTAAAAGTATCTTGTTCAAAGGCTTGACCCACATAGGCCGGATCGGGTCATTACAGATGAGTATTTATTTTCATGTGTATTCGGCGAACATCTTGGAGAATTTTGGTTCTTGATGTATGAAACAAGTAGGGTAGAGTAAAAATAAAAAAGTGTTATATAGGCGAAAGCACATGCATAGTGGTATTAACATCACGGGTATTATTTCGGTCATCGCATGCCTTTATTTTTCCACGTGTAGATGCAAAATATATTCTCATTAACATTTAATCCAAAGAGACCACTTATTATTAATGAATGAACATAAGAATTTATACTAGTAAAAGCACTAATGACAGTGACTCCACCAACTGAAATGCTCATAACAAATGTAACAACTCTTTCTTTTAGGCAATTCTACATAATCTTATGATTTGATTAATTTAATTAATTCTTGGGTCTAATGAGATCTCCCTTGAGTGCTGGCCCGCTCTTCCATTGCCCCCATCTCTCCCTCCTTAACACTCCGATGTGCTCACTTCTCCTGCTATGATCTCTATCCGATCCCCCCTAGGCTTCTCCCTCAGGTTCTCCTTGTGCTCGAAGTTCACTGGAACTTCCCACCCGTGGCCTGACAATCTCACCAAGATCACGAAGGCCACCTCGTAGGTCGTCTCCGGGGACAGCTTCAGCACGTCGAACCAGCCGTGTGCCTCTAGCCAGCACACGTCGAGCAGCTCGGCCATTTCCAAATTTTCAGACCTTCTAATAGAGAAAGTCAGGAAGGAAACTTAAAAGAATGCCCAAATATAAGTCATGGTTCACGTATAACTTTTTCTGCATGGGAGACAATGAGGGTCAGTCGTATCTACGCAGAGTTCTAAAATCCCAGTTAATGTTTAGGTCACTTGTCTTTCGCACAGAGATGCTATCCCTCATGTGAAAATGCTCTTTTGCAGCTATGCTAGTGTTATGGGTTTGCTCTTCCAGCGTTCCCTACTTGTGCGGTCTTAGAAATTACATCCTCGGTCAGCCTCTACTCACATTGATAAAAGAAGTCTAAAGAATGCAGACATCGTTCAAAGAACGATTCCTCTTCTCCAATCTATCTTGAGTTGGCAGCTTATTTAAAATACTAAACTGTGTTTTTATATGTTTGAAGCAAACTGGACCGATTTATGCTTGGGCGCTTTAGCAGGTGAAGATCGAACTTTACCCACATAACAATGGTAAATTTTCCAGTAGGAGAAAAGGCAACCAAACAATACTATGATACTGCTCAACATTTGGCTGCATTCCACATTATGCAGAGTGAATAAGAATTATGTTCTCATACCTTACAAGTTGGCCAATTACATCACATACTTTTGCAGTACAGTAGACTACCTGGATAAATTCTATGATGAATGAATTACGTAATTCACAACTTGTCAACTACACAAAAAAAACAAAAACAAAAAAAATAATAATATATGGCATGTTCTTATCATTAAATGTGGCAGATAGCTACAAGAGATATAACATCATTTTTATGTCCAGTGAAAAATCTTCAAAACAGGACATGTTTGTGTGAAGCAGAGGATTCAAGAGTGTTCAACAAAGTATGACGATGGTCTGACCATGAGCATTCATGTCCTATTTATTCCAAGAAATGAAGTGAAAATCACTCAAGTCACTAGCAATTTATTCAACATTTGATTATTAAAATAAAAAAGGAACAGATCGACGTAAGCACAAAAGAAGTGTAATAAAATGAGAGAGCACGAATGTCACCTGTCTGATTTGAATAATATTCATATTGCATAGACAGCAAGGAAGAGAAACCCAATTTGGTAATAGAGAGGAATGACCACTCTGAAATCATCATGAATACAAGTAAAAATGTCCATCATTATTACACTGTGCAAATCAAGGAAAAAAGGAAAAGAAAAATGAGCAAAGGAGCTCATTGCAGACTTGTTCTCACCTCTCTCACCCAAAGAAACGAACTCCCAATACCAACTAAATAGTAAAAGTAGCATGACCTTAGTCAACAATTTGAAGGGCTAAATCTTAAGCAGCAAAGGAAATTGTTGCAGCATTTGAGAACGATAGAATCAACCACAGCAATATAGAATAGCTGGAGAATGACATATCTAGTCGAAGAGTGAGCATGAATATAACATGAACGCAGATTAGGCTAATTAGAGCTGTGTGAAATGCAAGGAATCATATCCATAGAAGATGAGAGAAAGTACGACCATTCGCCTTTGCATATCCAAGTAGAGATTTGGCGGAGGAGCTTCGACTCTCACCTCAACGTGGTTTGTGAAGCTGCGGACTACATGAAAATCATTTCCTTGCCGCTATGGTGAGTGAACAAGAAAGCTAAGGAGAAGGAGATAGTAGGGTTTCCGTAAAGTAGCTTTGACATTAGGACAGGTTCACCATTCCAACCTTCAAGTGGATTTTGTTTAATCCAGCTTTTATCGTTGTTCCGCCCATCTACAAGAACAATACATGAACAAAAGCACTTCATTCGTAAGTTCAACAGTAAGAGGCATGACAGAAGGATTTCACACGATTAACAAATTTCAAATCTATATTCCTTACTCCTTGCAGTCTTCAATGGCTCCTTCAACAATGGATCAACTAGGTCACAGGCATAATAATATTCTCAGATTCTAAAGTAACAGGCAATGATGTGAAACAAAGAAAAAAGTTGAAAATTACAGGCCAATTTCCTCTTCTTCTCCTTCTCTTGTTCTATTCTCTCTCTCCCCCAAACGAAAATGCTAACTTTGATAATGACATCGGGTGGAACAAATGGGCATCATGGTCAGGGGCCAGGACTTCTTCTTTACTCTCATCCTTTCATCTCTTGTTAGTTCAGTATCGATTATCCTCGTGCAGTTCTGTTGGAGAAAATCCAAGGATAATCAATATCTACTCCACGAGGGTTCGATTGCCGGTAATGCAATTGCCTTCGTAGAGGAACTGCACGGTCTGCACATCCATGGTCTGCACATCCAGTTGCTGCATTTCGGCATTAGATGTCGAATATCCGAATATCCTCAGTAGCCTCAGCGTTTTGGTGATGTTGATTATAAATTAAAGCATACAATCGTCCTGCGAGTGGAACAAGATACCTTGAGTGCAGAAACAGAACACGCGTGAAAGCAAACTGAAACCTCGACCGTATCTCGCAATGAAAATGGGATCTTTAGCTAAGCTAAACCTGGAGAAGCAGAACAGCAAGCAGAGAGAGACACAAACAGACGCATGTACCCAGAAGGTGAAAACGTTCATGGAAATCGGGCTAAAGCAGGGACAAGAAACAAAGAGAAGGAGTGGGTAGAATCTGAACATGAGAAGACGCAGCAATGTTAATGCGATTCAATGAGAGATGTTGGCAGCACGTTGAAGCAGGGAGGAGTTTTCCGATGTGCGATAACTGGACTTGACCAGCACAGGTCCTTTTCGCATGGGGCTGCGACTGTTCTTTGCTATTTGTGAACACGGACTCGTCTTTGCATTAACCTTTTGCAACTCTGTTTCTGGCCCCCCTCGTCACATTCTTAATGAATGTCATTAGCATATATGGTTCTGCTCTTTTTGCAAACATTTTGTACATACTTTTATTTCATCCCCACGGTAGATCCTACTCGACCGGTGAAGTGGAATTTTCTATCAACTTAGGCGGTCGAGTAAGATGGCTATACACCAATGAAAGCTTTGTCGCCGATGCTGTGCAACCGACCAGGCCGAATCTAATCGGTGATGTACATGTTTCCAAGCTAGGAATTTCCGATCTCTTCGTCCTTCTCCGTTCAGAGATCTCTTCTGTTGATGTATAGCCAAAGAAGAAGTTCCTTTAAAGATTCTGGTGTCCCCATCTCTTCTACTGCTTGGATAATAGTTAACATAAAAGTTATTATTGAATCACTTTGAGGACCTCATTTGTTAATTAAACTCAAGGACCTCGATCAATTACTATTAACCACAGTTACCGAAACTGCATGATTATCGATTCATATTGTACCATTCGAGGTCTTAGAAACCGGTATTAATTTCACGAATATTATGTAAGTCATTGCATGCTTTTATTTTCCCCTCATATAAATAAAAAATTTGTTCTAATTAACATTTAACCCAAAGAGACCACTTATTATTAATAAGATGAACATAAGAAATCTACACTAGAAAAAGCACTTCTACATAATCTTATAAGTTGATTGATTAATTTAATTAATTCTTGGGTCTAATGAGAACTCCTTTGAGGACAAGCCCACTCTTCCAATGCCCACCATGCTCAAACATATACACCTCCATCTCTCCCTCCTTATGCTTTGATGTGCTCAGTTCTCCTGCTTTGATCTCTATCCAATCCTCCCTTGGCTTCTCCATCAGATTCTCCTTGTGCTCTTGCTTGGTCCCGTCCGGCAATGTCAACCGGAAGTTCACCGGAATTTGCCACCCATTGCCCGATGATCTCATCAAGATCACAAAGGCTACCTCGTATGTCGTCCCCGGGGACAGCTTCGACACGTCGAACCTACTGTGCACATCCAGCCAGCACACGTTGAGGAGCTTAGCCATTTCCACCGGGGCGTCGTCGCTGCGAAACTTTTGACGTGATTAAGCAGAGCATGGAACGACATGACTTCATTAGTATTGGTAAAATTTATTAGTGCTTTTTCACCTGCGTGCATCCTTCTGGGCCAACCATTGCCAGTAAGAGTTGTTCTCAGCCCATGTGATGGAGAGGCCTCGTGCACATATCATGAAGCAATTCTTCTTCGATTCCTTTTCCACCCAGTGTTTCTGCCACCATATTGAATTATTAGGATAACATTACACATCGAATCTACTTGCCTACTTCTCGTATCTAATCGCAAATCAAAAGATTAATTTGAAGAATCAATTCACCGTCCACGTAACATACTTTAATTATCGAAACTCCATACATATAAAGCAAATAAACTAGGCTGCAAAACCGTTGAATCGAGATCCGTGACAACGGTGAACATGAAGTTTTTTCAGCAACAATAGTTCTTTCCAAAATTTAGGTATTTCTATTTCATATCAGAAATCCTTTATTTCAGAAAGTGGCTTAGTATTCTCACTTCGACGATCACCTGTCTTTCGACATGGATTTGAGCAAAGAAAAAACCTTATTTTTTGCAATATATATAGGTGAAGACTATAGATTGGTAAATGATGTAAGAAATAATTATATATGTGTGTGTACATACATACATACATACATACATACATACATATATATATATATATATCAATAATAGGAATAAAGGGTAGGAAGAATATGAAGTGGAGTGGACTTGCCATGGTCCTATTGTTCAAGAATACACCAGCAGAGAGCTCATCATGAATTAGTTGTGGTGCATCAGTCGTGCCCAAAATGGATTGGTGCTCGTGTGGATGGCCCTCTTCTTGTTTGGCTTCTGATTCTCTCTCTGGTTGGGAATCCTCTCCAGTTATGATGATCTCTCTCTCTGTGCCATCTTCTCGGGACAACTTTGCTCCCATCTTCTCTACCATATACCGCAAAACTCCCTCTTGCTCCACCGTAATATATAGCATATCGTTCTGATGAGAAAGTTTTTAAAAAGAAAATGAATTTGCTTTAGGTTTTATTCCCTTCTTGTGGATGAATTTGAAAGGGAATAAACGCCTTTTTTCTTTCCATCTTTAGCACATCTTCACGGGGAGAAAAAGTCCATGTTCCTTTGATTGGCCTTGAAGAAAAGGTTCTACTAAAGCAGAACCTTTCTGCAAATCTCTTCCCAGGTTCTTGAAATTCTGCGATTGGCAAGTCGTAGGAATGGATGCAATCTGATGTGCTATTGCTAGAACGAGGGCGGAACAACATGGCCACGTCGCGACTTGGGGAGCTAACTTTCGATTAGCCAAAAACTATGTTTATAGCAAACTATCAAAAAAAAAAAAAAAAAAAAACCACTCTGAAGAATGATTCTAACTAATGTCGGACCATCACGAGGATTCCAATATCGATTGCGTTACAAGCAAGCCGCCGCACTCATGTCTTTTGCTGATAATTCCTTCCTTCTTCGGACGAATTACCGCATTTCTGTATGGAGAAAGAATGGAAAGGACCGTATCATTATATAAATTCCATATTGTTATTAGATAGAGCGAGAGGCTGCGCTATTCAGTGGTGAAAGTAGTAAAACAGTGCTTAGATACGCTATACACTCAGCTGCCGAATCACCGGCAATTCGGCACCATACCGAGCACCAACTTCTACTCTAAAATCCTATAGAATCCTTCACAAATTTCAATCTGCTTCACCATTGCTGTCGATGAATACCAGTCTCGAGTTTCAGAACTCAAGGGATCTTGATCGATCTACCTGGTGATATGGCAATTGGCCGATGGCCACGTTAGCTAAAAGCTAAAGACGGACGCGGTGGGCTCCTACCTTTATCTACCGGGGAAAATATAACTAGATGACGCAGGTATGTATGTAAACATCTTAGCTCTCCGGGTCACTGAGGGGGCTTTCAAGATCTCCCATGCTTGCAGAAGCAAAAGACGTAGTTGTTTCGTGCGTTGAAACAGAAGCAGTCTCGTCGGAATCGGAGATGCTATCGTCATGTAAGATGATGTGGTCCTCGTCGATTTCAGAGGTGTCTGAACCTGATGCTCCTAGAAGCTTGTTTATTGCTGATTTTGCAGTTTCAACAAACCATTCGTCCTCCGGGAGCGTACTACAAAAGCAGGAGAAGGGGAGGAAGCAGTATTTAGCTTTCTAAGAAATATGGAGAGAGAGAGAGAGCTTTGAAGCATTGCCTGATACCTCTGAGGGTCTATGCCTCTAGCAGAAAACGTCATGATTGCGCGAGCAATGATGGCCGATGCAATCTGGTGCACATGCCGAGATGGATAACCAGCAAAGCGTGCTATTTCAACAGTGAAGTGCATATCAAGAATCAACTGCATCCAATCAACCACATGACCAGAGCAGATTAGTATCACGTTATCTTCAAACCCAAATAATCTGAACCAAGTGGGTAATAAGAAATGACAATAAGACCTTCAGATAACCATAAACATCAAAAGAAACCATCAGGATGTTAACCAATCAGGTTTAAGAGGAAATAACATATGGCAACAAAATAGACAGCAGAAACAAATAGTTTGTATCACCTATTTAGAACAAGAGCTAAAACCTACTTAAAAGAGAGACAGACCAGTACATGTTTATAAGTATAAAATTTGGGATCTAATAGATCCACAATCAGAATATCAGCTGCTCAGCAGATGAACAGAATGAAGCGATCAAATTTCCCAGTCATCTGGACATAACGCGAGTTCTCAGCTATCCAAAGTTGCAGGTAGTCTTATGATTGTTAAAACTAGTATTTAAGTGGAGAATAATAGCTGGCCAACATCCCAATGATAAGCTTTCGCCATGCTAGTACTATAGCAGTATCAGTTACAAAAACAAAAGTAACAATATTATGTCGAGGCTTCAGACAAGAGGTAAATTCAATGTCCATAGGTGTGCCACCAGCAAAAGGATAGAAATCAAGGACAACGCTAATCCTTGCGCAGGCGTTATTCTGGTGACAGAAGCAAAAATATCTAAATAGTGACCTTCAGCAATTTTTCTCAAGCAGCTCAGCTCAGCACACTTTAAGTCCATCCACTCAGATAAGATAAGAGGGCACAAGATGTCCAAATTCTCCCCAAACATCCATGGCATTACATGTATCTTTGGGGAAGACTCGTGTACACAGGGAATACTTTTCTTTATATTCTACAAAGATCACAAACTAAGAAGACATGCCCGAATGACTTAAATACATATCACATTTTGGCAATCATTTTTATAATAGGAAATAAAACTAAAAAGGAAAAAAATTTATGAATCAGATACCTGTTGCAAACCAAATGGCTGAATAGTAGATGAATCATCTTCAAATGCACTCCAGAATTCCTGCTCTTCAGACAACCACATCACCACTGTTTCTGTAAGCCTGGCGAGCAATAGCTTTTGTATTTTATCTTTTCCAAGTAAAACATCTCCAGCTACCGTAGCTAACTGCTGCAACTTAGCAAATAAAGCCTGCAGCAACATCATCAAGATATATAGTTTGAGCATCAGAAAAGAAAATAAGGTTAACAAAAATGCTAATATTTTGTTTTAGCATCATCAAGATATTTTGTTTTTTTTCACCATGATGTTTATGATTTAGGCCATGCTAAAAGTTCTCTCTTGAAAGTTGTAGTTACCAAGCATCATCCAAACATGAGCATAATAGAAATAAAGACAACACAGACAGAAGCACAAGCCACCATGAATAAATTCTAATAGATTGGTTACACATGTATGAAGAGACAACTTTCTTTTTCAGGCAGAAAACCAAGGACATCTATTTGGAAGTAATAGTACCTGGAATGGAAGTGATGGCAGGGGATCAGAATCCCAATATTGATCTTCCCCATTCTCACTCAAATAAATTCGTGCATGCAATTGTGTTTCATCTTCTCTTGAATAGATGAAACTCAAGACATATTGCCTGCAGAAATGATCTCTAAGCTTGTCAAACGAATGTTGTAGTTGGCGCTTGCACTCCTTTACTTCCACTGGAATGGCTGTACTAGGAGAAGTATTTTCCATGGCTCCAGCCCTTTGTTCCTTGCTTTCATTCTGTGGATTCCAGAGGTTAATGATGGCATCTGGTAACAGTTCATCAGCCATAGTGTAAGCCATTCCCAGGAGTGCAAGCTGCTGTGAGTCTGTCTCAGCTCTAAAGGGTAACAGCTCCTTGAGTTCCGCAAGATTGTCATCATCGGATGGACCTGGTAAGGCTTTGTTTAGAGCGTCGACATACTTATCAAATAGTTGTGAGATTCTATTTAAAACGTTTCCTCCAAAATGCACAACAGCGAGTGGAGTCAGCTGTCCTAGTATCTCCTGCAAAGGAACATCCATGAGCAGGAATAAAGTAGCAACCATAATGCAAGAAAATTACTTTTCAAAAAGAACTTAATAACAATGTAGTTTAGTACGACTCATTTTGACCAATAAAAGAAGAAAAGAGGATTGTTCGACGCTTGGGTACTTATGTGGCAATTTACAGACTTATGACAGCTTTTGTGAGTTTTGAACGAAGATAGAAATAGTCCTAAAAAACAAATGGAGAAGGGACAAACTAAATTACTTACATCAATGATGTACATAAATCTCAGTCCATTGTCAATGAGGGCATCATCAGATGATGTTGCAAAGGCAGATAGTGGAGAGACAAAACGAGGTGACAGTGGCAAGTTCTCTTCGCTTTCTACCAAGTTAAGAACTGCTTTCCTAGCCTGTCTAAAATTCAGCTCCAATACTTCCTCAATATACGGGCGCAGGAGCACCAGGAGTAACTTTGACAGTTTAAGGCCTTGTGATTCCAACAACGAGCAGTAACTAAGACTTGCCTGTATGCAGATGCATGCGGCATGTAATGCAGAGACTGTTTCAGAGGATGGCGCATTGTCTTTAACCAGACGGACGAAAAACTCAATTTCCCATTCTGCCCATTGAACAACTCTGTTGGTATAAGCAGGATTATCGCCAAATATCAAACCTGATTCTTTTACTGTGGCAGAGATGCTGGAGAATACTAGTTTAGCTAGTGTGGCTGAAAAGATTCTTGGGCAGAAAGAAGATGAAGGAAGAAAAACATCAATGCTCTTCTGGAGATGGTCTCCAAAGGATTTCAGCAACAGCTGATGAGCAGAAGGACCTTTCCCAAGTTTAATCAAACAAGAAAGTGCTCTTCTACGATCAGCTATATTAACTAGAGGTTGCTCCACAAGCTCAACCAGTTGATCCTCAGCCATTGCCTTTCTTTCCAAGAAAGCTAATCTATATGAGTTTGCCTCCTCAGATAAACTGTCAGCAGAGCCCTTTAGCTCTGGATATTTTCTCTCTTCTGCAACTAGAGCCTCCACTGCTTCCTCCACTTTGTGCTCAGCCAGGAGAACATCAATGTTGTCCAAGAGTATCATCCTCAGGTTATGTAATTCACTTAGTGTCAAATCTTGCTCTTCAGAAACCTGAGGGTTTTCCTCAGCAACATCATTCAGGCCGCAAGATTTATTCCAATCTTCCAATTCACTACAGACACCAGTCACCAAATCCTGCACAAGCAGACCTTGGGAAGATATGTGTTTCTGCATCTCAGTTAGTTCATGTTTCATCTCCACAACTTCCTCTGAAATTCTGCAATTACATTTTAAAAGATCAGAGAAAACTTAAGTACAATAAAGCAATGGAATTTACAAATAAGGCAAGTATTTTGCAAAACCTGAACAAAGCAAGCTTAATATGAAATCACAAACTAAAAGAAAAACTCTCCTAGTTCATTGAGAATCCTTAGTATATTGATATGCTTGATTGCTTATACTTGATGGCATTTCCAACTAGGACAAAATTGAACGCTTCATCACATCACTTACACATTTAACTGAATTTATAAGGCCAAGAAAACGGTTTACCTCTTTTAGAATGGAGATGAAAAGGTAGATGCAACATACAGCTTTCCATCCCAAATTCAACTAAGCTAACATGTTATATAAAGCATCCAAGACAGCTCTAGCCAGAAAGTAGACATTCTTTAAGCCATAGATAAACCGAGATAGCTCTTTGCAAGAAATTAAACTTTTAGGCAGACGTCAGTGGTGGCCTAATTCTTTCAAGAAACACATGCATTTCAAATCAACTTTGAAAGGTCAATACGATGATTACAAAAAATACTAGGAGGAGGAATGAGAGAGAAAAAACTAGGAAAAAGAATCTCAGAACAAAGAGTCTAAATAGTTGCAAAGCGGGGAAAAGGCAAGAACCACAACTCTTGCCTTAAGAAAGCCAGGTACTTTGTGCGCACGTTACCACATAAGTTTTCGACTGCATCTTTGAGATCCAAGAGTTCACAACAAAGCTTTCTAATGCCCTGCAGCATATAATAAACTTGATTATAGTATCAGATATGATGATCTTGTGGTTCCATTATCATAGGCAAACATAGAATTGCAGGAACCAAAAAGAATAATTCCAAAGGTTCCAAACCTTAGTCGAAAATCACATTATAAATAAGTTAAATTAGCAGCAAGTTTAGATGCCAACACAGTAAAGAATTTAAGTTAAAAAGGTGTACAACTATACTGCCCTGTATGTCTCAAATACAGTGTTTGCATAGTTGATTGGTTCAGGTCCAGAGCTTCACTGATTGATCAAAACTGGTGAATGTACTGAACCATAATGTCAAAAACATATCCAAAACTAGGACAACTTTATGAATCAAGTACATAAACATTAATGTCTAGCTAATTCAGGCAGAGCTAGCTTTGAAATAGGTTATTTTCTGGTTGTCCCAATACTAATTTTATTATCCCATTTGACGTATATTCATCATGAATAAAACAATTTCATTCTTTTAGCTTATCTAAAAGGCAATACATTCATTTGTAAGTCGCAAGCTATTATCTTATACAAATGACACAACATAACATTAATACACCACATATTATGACCTTAAGTATGCTGTTGGAGATTATTAGAATTGAATAACATCTTTCAAAAATTGAGTTAAACACTGAGAGTTGAAATTGCTCACACGCCTAGAAAAAGAAGGATTGATATTCATTTTTCTTGCAATTGTCTTACCAGAATTCTACAGGATCCACCAGAATATCATATGTTCAGACTTAGTGAGACACGATGCTGCATTGATTTCTAAGATTCAATGAGGAGTTCAAGTCTTTCAGGCCTTAAACTGAATCCACTGCATGATTTCTTTTATCTTTATCAAGCAACATAAGCAAATGATTCAATTGCATGGAGAGTTGAAATTTCCAGTATCATTAGGCAAGATGCTATTATGATTTTCTTGGCAACAGCAAGAAGCTGTTACGTTAAATACTGCTATGTACTACAAAAGTGTGGCTCCTAAAAAAAGTGCAAACTCTGTGGACTCTCTCTAACCGGAATACATGCCCTGAGACTACGAGTTCCAGAATGTCTTAATGCTTGATGGGGTGCTTAATAATCAAGAGAGAGACCAATCCCAATTTTAACATGGACATAAATCTATGCCCATCTGGGTCATCTTTCAAGAAAGCATAATCGTTTCTTGGATTTGCAGTCAGAAACAGACTACTTTTGTCGGCACTCCACGTTATAATCAACTAGAAGCATTCTTGCTGGAAGCATCAAAGTTCACACAATATCCACTTGTAGATCTCTAAATTTATGAGCAAACAACGCTAAAGCAATGGCATGACCATTTAGGCTGGACACCAATAACTGCACCGACAATTACAAAAATTTCGAGACGACTTTCAATGAAACGAGTGAACTCCAAGCACTGTTTAGCCTAGTTGGTTTTAATTGTGCACCATGGAAAACTTTCAATGAAAGAGAAGGTTTATCGCATAAGTTCTTCAAAAAAGACTGAGGAACTAGCTCTTCCACAAAGCAACACACTGAGATTATTAGTGAGATGGAACCAATGGATGTCGTATATCTCCATCTTTCTCCTCATAAGCACAAATTCATCCAGTAGTTGGGATTTGTAGAAACGACACCCAGCAAACTCGATACAAGCATGATGAACTCCAGCAGCAGGAATATGCGCATAAATTTCCAACAGGAGTATAAAAGAGCGATGACACAGGGCACCCACTTATACGGTTTTTGGCCCAAGAGATAGCTTTCTAGTTAATCAAACAGTCAAGGATGATCATCGTTCCCTCTCCATCTCTATGGGAGAACTCATCAGACCGTCAGATAAAACCCAAGATATTTCAACTGGTCGAGACCAATGCAGTACACCAATTGGGGAAAAAGAACAGAAAACTGCGAATGCCCAAACGCGAAGCTCAGAAGAACTGCCAAATCTTGATGGTCTTCAGAAGGAACAGACAAAAAAACCTGGCACAACCTATTATTAATGAAGAACTTCACATCCTAGCCAAGCAAAGAAACTTGAGTTCCGAAACTTGAAATTTCTATTCTGAGACATACTCAAGACATGCGCCAAGAAAATGAAAATCAAGAGAGAGCGTGAGAGAGAGAGACCTTTTCAGTTGGGGACTGATAAAGCGAGTCGACCTTGGACTGCGGAGTGATGGTCTCGATGGATGGGAAGTCGTCATCTTCCTCACTGCTCTCCATCTCTCTCTCTCTCTCTCTCTCTCTCTCTCTCTATCTTTCTGGGTCACTAAGCTTTTAGGTTTTCGGGCATTTCCCACTTCTTCAGCTGCTGCCCAGTTCACGGATTGTCCGTACGAGAGCAAGAAAGCGAGAAAGGAAGAAACTTGACGAGTGGGGAAGGTCGAGATTTGGGACGAGCGCGACTAAAAGCAGCGGCAGCTGCAAGAACTGAAACAGAGGAAAAGCCAATGGACCCTCCGGACAGGAAAAGATGGTGAGAACGAAATGGAGATTTGACAGCAAATCTCGCGAGCGAAAACATGTTTATGTGGGCAATTAACGTATGTATGTTCAATGAATTCAAAAGACTGTCTTTTTCGATTTGCCCTTCAAGATCCAAGATCCCGATTCTCCATTATCTATCTTTTTTCCCGTTGGTATATTGGGTAAAAGGAGGAGGAAAGTCACGAGAAGCTCCCTTCATTTTGTTGTAATCCTAGTTCAAAACGCGTTTCAAGCTTTACCTTTATTTGCATCGTGGTTTGCTCTTATAAATAGACCCACATGGGACGATTCGGACCGACCAACGACAGTAGCCAGCACCATTGGGATGGTTGACCGAGTGATAAGGGGTAGGCTGTCTTTTGGGAAATTATGAACTCCACCCTACCATCTAACTACGGCATATATTGTGTGGAGAGACTTCCTACTATTAATCATGGTAGGGGCTGCAATGGCGGGCTTTTCTAATTCAGACAATTGAGTTATAATTAGGGCAACCTAGTTATGAACGAAATTGAATATTTTTGTAATTGGTATAAACCTCTCATGGTAAACCTCTCCTACTTATCCTTTCTACGATTTAAAAACAAGGGCTGTGTAGTTTGATTGAGGATTAATTAGGCAACTAAGGTTGAGGATCGGTCAAAGGAGGGATGAGTGGTTCAAAGTCAGTCTAGGTTCAACCTAAAATCTATCATGTCAAAGTCGATTCCTTAATTTTTGAAATGTGAAACTTACCCAACCAAGCCATTCTAAGGTTTACTTGGGAATCGTCCAATTTATTCTTCTTTTTTTATTTCATTTTTAATTAAGCAAAATAAAAATGAGTACAACAACAAAAATCTTCATTTGTCAATAGCAACAATCCATAAAATATGAATACGTAAGATAAAATAAACATTAAAAAGTACAAAACATGTAACTAGGATTAGGTGTGGCAATGGGCGCTCATTATAATTATCTTCTTCTTAGAGCAACGGGGTAAGAATTTAAGTGATTTTTCTTTTGTTTAAAGTGTCGAAGACGGCAATCTACTCACCTTGACTTGGCTTTCATTTGTACCATGGATTTTGGAAAGTCATTTGGATTCTCAACTGTTAACTGAATACTAGACTTTCAAGTCTTGGCAACTATAGTCACTGTATTGATGAGCGGGAGCTTTACTTGTAATGATTCATAACATTTTCTCCTAGAGCTGTGATTGTCAATGATTGAACTGCATAGATAAGAGGCCATGAGCTTGTGACTTCAGGATCAATCTACTAGTCTAGAATAGTTCATGATTTTGCAATCTATCCCCAGTTAGAACTGAGTTTTCAACTCTTCAATTTAGTTCTTATGTAGAAATCATGAACTAAACCACTCGGTATGGAATCCAATTTTTTCTTTTAACTAAGACCCGGTCTGGTTCCCACAGCTAGATCTTAATTCTATTCTAGATTGATTAACCTAGGATTGTAGTACAGATTGGGGGCAAATAAAGACTTATTGTTAATGACCTAGGATTTGCAAAATTATAAAGGTCCAATTTTAGTCTAGCCAATACAACTTAAAAACCTTCCATGTTGTGAGAAAACCCCAAAAGTCTAACCCAAACTTTCAACCCAAATCTGCCACCACCTTCCCCCTTCCGCCAACCACCCCCTCCGCCGTCTCAGACCGCTTGGCCAATGTGGTCTTGGCCCCCTTTCTCTCTCTCTCTTTCGGTCAAGTCTCGGACGTAAACTATGACGACCCCTCTCTCTCAATTTCTTTCATTATTTAATTGGTTCTTTAAACCTCGTACTTCTCACTTTCCCAACCTATAACCATAATTAATCAAATCAATTGCCGTGTACTAAACTGACCTCATTTTGGGGTCCCCATGGCCATCACGACCTTTTCTTAAAGACTCCCTCGGTGAGATGACATTCAGTACTTATCTAATGATAAACATAGAAGTTTTTTTTTTTACCACACTAATGATGGACCTAATCATAATCCTTACAGAAATTTTATTTATTAAATATAACCAAAGAGAACTCTTTAAGCAATACCCGTATGATTTTTTTTATTCCTTTTCTTTCAAATAAAAACCTCGAAAAATTATAGTGATTTTTTCAAATGGCCCAGAAATATTCACCTTTATTATTTTGTTCCTTATTATTTACTAAAATCCATTCCTTGATCCAACAACGGGTGAGTGGTGGAGCTCCGTCGCTAACGAGTAAACGTCACCGCGAACTCGCTCAAAAGCTCAATGCCGACGGCGGCGGCGGCGGCGGCGGCGGCGACGCCGTGCTTCGCGGCGGGAGCGCCACTCCACGTGGGGAGCCTCCCCGGTTCATCTTCTTCTCCGAGAGCGAATCGCCATCGCCGTCAACTTCGCCCGGCGAGACGATCGGCTGCGGCCGCGCCGACGCGCAGGGAGGTCTCCCTCCTCCTCAGCTCGAGCGCCCCGTTCGGGTCATTCGCGCTCTCGCTTTTCGTCCCTGCTCCTCCTTCCAAGTCCGCGCCGCCCGAGTTCTCCGAGCTCCCGAGCTCCGGCGGCGTGAGGGTGCTGGACCTTCGGATCGGCTCCGGCGAGGCTCCTTCCGTCGGCGACGAGGTCTCTCTCTCTCTCTTTCTCACACACAATGTCTTGATGGTCTTGAGGGATGTTGATGGAAAGGTTAATAGAGCTGTAAATTAATCCTGGGAAGTTCGGTATTGCGAAAGCAAAGGACCCATCTTTCGTTTCTAAATTATATGCCTAATTCACAGCAATTCCTGGACTTGCACGGCTTGTGTTAAAAAAACCCAGTAAAGTAAGAACCAGTGAAGATTAGCATCGTGCACTGCAATTGCAATTTGATCTGTTGTTACCCAAATTAGACCGATAAACTTCGGTTTTTGATGATTTTGGGATGATGTCTTCTGAATGTCAACTGCAATCATATTTTTAGATAGGAAAGTGCTGTGCAGTGTGCACTGCTGATAATTTGTGTAGTAGCATCCTCTGTATACGTGGTCTCGCTTTTGTGGATCATGTTCCGATCTGTTGGTAAACTTGCGTGATAAATTAGAAGCTGCCCGAGAGCCACCATCATGGCAAAAAATCGATCGGCTTACTTAAGGTTTTGGATGTGAAGGTCGCTATACATTACTATGGAAGGTTGGCTGCAAAACAAGGGTGGAGATTCGATTCCACGTATGATCACAAAGATAGCACCGGGGATTCAGTTCCTTTTGTCTTCAAACTCGGTTCGGGGAATGTAAGTTAACAACTTTGCTTTCTCTCCTTCTGCCTGACCATAATGGGTTTAGTCGAGAAGTTCAAGTTCTTTTATTAAACTTTTCTTGTTCACTATCATGTCTCTACCACTCTCCACATCCCCAGCCCTCATTTCTTCCCACTTCTCTGCAACACCACAAAAAGTAGAAATGGCCGGAAGAGAAGGCTAAGGTTCTCTGTATCCTTCCAGTTCTAATTCACTATCATGTTCTTAATCAACAGAAAAGCCTTTTCATTGCAGACCGACTTTATTGGTATGTTAGCCGTTTGTCTCAAGAAAATCAACGATTTGGAAATCATTTTCCTAAAAATTTTCTGCTTGCATTGCTTACAGAAATTAAAGAACAAAAACTATTTCCATCAAACAATACTTAGATTGTTGTTGATGATGAAAACATTTTCCATTGACTAATATTCTAAGCAATAGGGATGAATATTTTTTGGAAAGTATTTTCCAAATCATTGATTTTTTCGCAAGACAAACACACCAGAGCTTGCCTCTCCATTTGTTGACTTCAATCTTCTAAAAATGAAGCTCTCCTGCATTTTTCTTAAAAATGCGATGCCTGATTGCAACTTGCATAACATGTTCTCACATAAAAGAGGGTCTCCGAGTAGGTCAAATGGAGTCCAACTTTCTTTCTTTCCTTTGGCTGAATCTTTCAATTTTCTTTGCAATGCGGGACCATCGGGATTAGATGTGGGATCGCAATCCTATGCAATCCGGACGGCGATCCCATGCCAATCCCAACAGCCACCAATTATACCAGCAATCCGGATTGCTCAGCCTGATCTGGATCACAGAACCATACAATCCTGCCAACCATGGTTGCATCAATGGTCCTCTGATAATGTGCAGAAATTAAACTTGTAGGTTATTTCAGGGATTCAAGCTGCCGTGAGATCCATGAAAGTAGGTGGTATCCGTAGAGTTGTTATTCCTCCATCACAAGGATACCAGAGCACATCCCAAGAACCAATACCACCAAATGTATGTTTTACATGTCCCATTTCCTTTTATATAGTCTATTTGTCATTGCTTCCATTATTGTTTTGAGCACCTAAAAGTTTTTCTTGGAAATCTGTTCAATATGTTCCTCACTTTGCTCTTGTTAAACTTGTGAAAGTTGTGTTGCCTTTTATTTTGTGGCCTCTTTGGAGTTATTTACCCTCCATATATATTTGGGCTTCTAAATACTAGGGCACCCCATTTCGCCATTCAGTAAATTGGAACTTTACAGCATAACATGATTTTCAGATAGAGAATTTGTTTTACTGTAGTTTTTACAGGATGATGATATTCAGGATTTAAATTAATACTCAATTAACATGATTTCTTTATTCTACAGTTCTTTGACAGACAGAGGCTGTTCACAACAATTTTTAATCCAACCCGTCTTGCCAATGGTGAAGGTTCCACATTGGGCACTCTTATCTTTGACATAGAATTAGTCAACCTGAGACACCAGTAATATTCGGATGAACGCTCTTTAGATGATCTTCAACTCATGAGAAAGGGTTAGCCATAATCTTCTACTTATTTTGATTCCTAGCACTACACTCCACTTTCTTTTTTACTTTGTTAAATCGTGCAAGGTGATTTATGTCAAGGGGGTAATAATTTTGCCAAGCCCTTGTCTCCATCAACCACTCCTTTTCAGATATTAAGATAATGAAAAGAAAGCAAATGATGGGCAATGAAAAGAACTAAGGGAATTAGGCTCTCTTCCAGATTTGATGATCACAATCAAAGGTTTCCGGGGTGCAGATTTGATTATCCTAAACAATGTATAGGCTTAGAAGTGACTGAATAATAAGAGGAGAGGAAGCTTAGGATGATGACTTGTAACGATGTGTGTGGCTGAGACAGTGCCTAGACTTGATTCCCTACCCATCTGAGGGAGTTTTGGCTCCAACAAGTATCAGAAAGACTATCAGAGCAACTAAATCTCAAGGGACTCTTTAAATTTGTACTAATTGCCAAAGAAATGCATCTGAGGCATGATTTGGATATGGAATATACACTAAGAATGCTAACCATAGAGCATACTTGGTCTAACTTGGTCTTTTATGAAGTTAGATGGCATGTTATTTCATCGCATCACATGAGAAGATTTCAAGGAATCAGCCTTTACTCACTTGTCTCTCTGATACAAGACAACACAATTGACATGATCAACAATGACAGAAGGGTTCCATGGATGCAAGGATAAAAGACCAGAGAGCAGAAACACGATCAAGATACTGGAATTCAGGAAAAAGCACACTTATTTTTGGATAAGAGGATTTACTCGTAGGCTTGAGAAATGCTCTTACTTTGCCTGCAACGCATCACTGAGGACTATTGTAAAGGACCAGATTTTGCTTCTTTATGGTGTTAACAAAATCACGCTTGTTATGTAAGTCTTTACTTTAAACCGACATTGAGCTTCTTTTTTACATTAACCATCGGCCATCTTTGAAGACCATGTCAGGACATCGATGGAAATCACTTCCTTTAGTTGCTCCTGCGTAAGGTCGACTGTACACATTCGCTTGTTGTCAGGATATGTTATGTTTCCGACTGTAAAACTGACTTCCTTAATGGCTCTCCTTCTGATTGGTATTTGAGCTACTTCTATCCACCCATTGTCCTGAAATTGATTGCATTATGATCTCAAAATCTTAACATATCGATGTGATCAAGTCACATCTCAGTCGCCTCTCAAGAAAGGCACATCATAGACGGATAGAAGGCAACTCAGGACGTTCTCCAAGGTTAGCTCCAGAAAACATAGCCAGAGCATGCTCTTTTCTTTTTTGGCCACATTCATCCTTAAGCATGTCCAAACCTGGGATAAGAGCTCCGAAACCACTCGAGCAAATTGGTGAGACTTGTTATGGTGTCTCATCAAAGAGTCTGTTCAGAGAGGCGACTTAGAGGATTGTGAAGAAGAGCATGATTGTTTTCTCATCCAGTGCACGATGTTGAAACATGCTGTGGACATGATTCTTCAGGTCATTATGTTTTCAAATATACTTTTCAACGCTTAAATCATTCCGCCATCTCCTTCAGCTCCGAGATGCTTCCCTTTTTTTTTTCCCTTGCTGGGAAAGTGGAGTAAGATGCTGCTGCAGTGCACAGAGGTAACATTCTCCTTGCCGCCAAAGTTGAACTTCTGAGAATCCTAGGGTCTTGTCCTCCACTCGCATGATGATCATATATGTACACCCTCTTGTGTTATTTGCGAAAGTATCATTTGGCAAAATCCTAAATCTTGATGCCTCCGTCTATGTGAACAATGCACGTTCTATACATCTGTATTCGTTTTAGGCAGATGAATACTATTTTACCTGAGATGTTCATACGAAAGAGAGCATGCCGGTTCGAACTTCCCGGTATGCTATAAAGGATGTACTGAAAGTACGACGGTCGCGCGACAATTGAGACCAGTCTTTCCGCTCCTTTTTCCTTTCTTTGACAATCAATTTGCTCTCTTTTGGGGAAAAATCAGAGTGTGTTCCTATGTACTCGTGTGATGGAAAGTTCCTATGTCACAGTTAGTCTTTCGTGCTGAATCTCAATGGCACAAGCTCCGTACATGATCTTCCATTGTAAAGGCCGCTCTAGTAAGGCTAAGGCTAGAAAATATGACCCGGCCGACACGGTATTTACTGACTAACCAAACATTCTCAGTCGTGGGCGTCACATCATATCGGAATATGATCGATTGCACAAGCCTTTCTTCCGGCACCATGCCCACATCCTTATAGTGGATTAGGACACATTCGGCACGGCTGTCGGTTCTCATGCTGCCATCTAACACTCATTTTGAATAGGATGTTCTTATCGGTCGAGAGCATCGGATGATGATCAAGATGAAGAATATCGGATGATAAGCTTTTCCAGGTCGGACCAATGTGAGTCTACTTATCTCTCGGCCGTGCGTTCGAAGTCAACCGCATCAGAAACCGTTCGACCGTCACAAGATTTGAAAGGGGGCCGGCCTGGCTACATTTTTGTCAAGGCTTTTTACCAAATTTGGCAGAAAATGAATCTCACGGGTTGAGCCATGTTGGTGCACAGTCGTCCCGTGATGAGGGTTGAAATCCTGGGGGAGAGTGGTTGATTTTTTTATAAATTCTCGTTGGGAGGCGACGGATCAACCGCTGATCGGCGCGCTTGACCATTCTTTTGGCTTACTCGCGGGCTCGATTTCTCCGGATTCTCTGCCACAAATCCTCTCTCGGTGTTTTTAATTTGCCCATGCGACATTATTTACTACGGAATATTAAGAAATTTGCTAGAAGCAAGCAATGGAATCTTTTACACATTGTTAGGACAAGACATCGTGAAATCAAATTGATAAAAAAAAAAAAAAAAAGGGAAGAAAATCATGTTCGATAACATGATGTTTGCATTTCGTCATGAGGATCGGATACTATGGCGTTGTAACATAAAAATATAATTATAACACCTTATGGCATATCGAACATAAGTAGATCGTTGTGGAACAAAATAAAATCCGCATCATTTTATGATGTTTTGCAGTTGATTTCAATGGAGCGCCACAACCAATTTTGAAACGTCATAAAATGTGAACTTTTTATCGTTCAACAACACATTGGCAAGATCCAATTACACCACATCCAAACATTTGATTTTTCTTGGAATTTTACGATGCTACCACATTTCATCGTGGCCGATTGTAGCACCTAGCCTCTCATGAAATGTATTTTGTTTTGTGTTACTATGTTGCCACGTTTTATTTTAAGTAAGTAGAAAATAAGTGAAAGGAGAGTTTTGGTTGTATTATCGATGTCATACTATACCATGGAATATGCTAACCACAGAAACAACCTAAAGTCCAAATCTCAACTATAGAGAATAATCGCCATTTTGCCTCAAAAGTTCAATCAAGTCCTTTCTAAAAATATTATGAAATTTAGAGGAAATCCTTTAGGCTATCTAAATGTTTATGGTTACTAGTTAGTGTCGTGCTCTAATTCTGTAATTTTAAAAATACTCATTTTGTTTCTATCCACCACCAAGATATTTTTCTGTTGACATTACGCAAACCGAACACAATTTGGAATCAATCTAAGTCTATGATAAGCACTAGAAAATTAGAATCCAATCCGAATTCGAATCTATCAATTTTATTCTTTTTTATGTTGGGTCACACCATGCCAATAAGCAGACAGCTTCATGGAAAGAGATGTTATTTTGTCCACACACGTAATTTTCCATACAAAGCAAAGTTGGACATGGATTATCCGAAGCATGACTGAATTTAAAATTGATTAAACCATGGAAAAAAAATTATTTATGTATTATATATATAATTATCAAATCCCTTGACTTCAAGCGACTCTCGAGGACTTTAAGGCCAGAAATTCCCCTTAGGTTACTCCAAATGTCACGTATCAAAAGAGCGACGGGGCATAGGAAGAGCTGGAACGAGACATGAATCTATTGATTATATAATCTTAGTTTAATCAATTTATTTATTTAATTAATGCAAATGTCCGCATCGTTTAGTACGACTTTTCAGGAGGCTGACATTGGACCCACGGATTCCGTGGAGGATTCTTGATTTCGTACGCGAAATTATATATTGAAAGCGACAAGATTTCCCCTTGTCCTGTCAATTTCCAAAATAAAAAAATAAAAAACCAAGCTGGAGCAGCCCTCCAAAATAGAAATATTCCCAAGATGAAAAAGAAATAAAATTGACAAGAGAGGACCATGTAAATCCAAATCGATCAGATTCTTGTGATTTAAAAAGCCAATTTGGGGTCGTCGTCTTCTGGGCATTTTCTTCAGAAATGTCCTTGTTTTGAACCCTAGCTTGTCAATTTGTAGAACTCCCATTACATGTGTGAATACATAGTTTAGTACTTCTAGTTTAGTGTTTCTTTTTTCTTTTAATAATTATTATTATGGATAGATATCAAATGTAGAGAATTCGTTGCAGCCATGTGTCCAAATGATAACTTACGACGGCCCACAATATTTAGGCCGCGGTGTAAGTTTTTTAAATTTGGGTTGCGATTCATGTTTTCTTAAGTAAATATAAATGGACCTGTGAAGTAATAAATTAAATTAGTGGGAATATCAATATGATACAACTCTAAATGAGGTTCCACTTATAAGATCATGGAGATCATAAGCTAAAATATACTTAAATATGATTGTTGTAATATTTATAAAGACCAAAAGATTAAAAGGTAATAAGAAAAATAGCATATCTATTGTTTTTTTTTAGAAAATGGATTGAAATGAAAAAGAAAATACTCTTAAATTCTAGGTGATAGTGGTATTTTATATTAAAATAGTAATGAATAACTAATTCAACTTTGTAACAGAAACTTCAAGAATTAGATTGAACAAATCGAATTTTCACAGACTAGATTAGATATCATGAATAATCCAAGGACCATATTGAAAGAATTATATTACACCAAAGTTTAAGAACTATCGGTATCATTTTTCTTTAGTAAATGCATATAGAAGCTTCCCTACTTACAATTAGGCAAACTTCCACTCAAGTAAAAGTTCTAAGTCGGGGCCATCAATTTCAATTCTGGTTAATTTCCTTTTCTTCTCCTGCTGCTAATTAGTCCAATTACGTAATTTTGACTTTTCGAGTCCAAAAACGAAGCCCTAGAAGGATGAGAACCTAACCTTTCTTTCCTAGAGATTTCGGAGGAAGAAAATAGGAAAAGAAAAATGAAAAGACATGTACACATGTAAGCATATAAAATAAAAATAAAAAATAAAAACCGATATGACCGACATTTCTAAAACCTTCTCACTTTCATCTTTTTTTCTAATTTTTTGGTGACCCGGAGAAGCCCCGTACGTCGGCAACGCAACGAAGTAAACCCTAAGGAGGCACGTGAGTCACCACCACCCCTTCTCACTTTCATCCTTTGTCCTTATGTAATCCCTAATTTTCTTTTTATCTGCAATTACGTCGAGATCTCAGCACACAATAAAAAATATAAAAAAAAAAACCGATATGATCGACATCTCTAAAACCTTCTCGCTTTCATCTTTTTTTCTTATTTTTTGGTGGCCCAGGAAAGCCCCGTATGTTGGCAGCATGGCGAAGTAAATCCTGGGGAGACACGTGAGTCACCACCACCCCTTCTCAATTTCATCCTTTGTCCTTATGTAATCCCTAATTTTCTTTTTATCCGCAATTACGTCGAGATCTCAGCACACATCCAAAAACAGTCCGGATAATAAAAGATGATATAACCGACATGTCTGAAAACTTCCCACTTTCAACCTTTGTCCTCGTGGAATCACTGATTTTCTTTCCATCGACAACTGCGTCGAGATCTCCGCTCATGTCCAACAGTAGTCCGGATTATGTAATCCCTAATTTTTCAAAGTCTCCCTCCTATTTTTCCTTTACGTGCATCACGCCTTGCCCTACGAAACGAAGGCATCAACATCAAATGCTAAGAAAATCTGAACAACAATCCAATTGCATCGACTAATCAGGAACAAATTAGCAAATTCCAAAGGTTCGGCATGTGAAGTTGCGTTTCGCTTAAGACACCACCCCCCAATTTCGAGGAAACCCCTCGTCTAATATAAGGACAAAAAATATAAGTAATTCAAAAATCTCATGCAGCTGGCTGCAAGAAATTTTCGAATTTTTATTTTGCTATTGGTTTTGGTGTCTTATTTTCCTTACTCTTGAAGAAATTTCCCCAAAAAATAGAAGGAATTAAAAGGGTTAATTGTCTATTCGATGGTTAAGTAAATGATAAGGAGACATGATAATTTCAAAATTCAGTATTCCTCGTGATACACATAGTCGGTGCTTTTGAAATCGAAGCTTTTCTCATTTAACATGCTTAACCGATGTTCTTGCTCAAATATTCGTCAACACAATTGATATACGAATTTTAAGTTTATATTCTTTAAAAATATTGAAAACATTAAAATACAATATAATTCATGGGAAACATGTTAAGAGTGCATTCGGGAGACAGAGTGTCATGTTGACAAAACTCGATCTGTGGTGAGATATTATGGGATTCAATGAATCTCGTGTTTGAATTAATCTTCATCCACTTTATGGAAGAAGGGCATGCATGGCATGTGATATAGATCAACAAGAATCAAATCACGAATAATGACAAATTAGTATTTTTTTTTAATTGGATAAAGCCAAGTAATACGGCAGGTAATGATCCCTCCTCGAATGGGGTCTTCTCATGCATCATGTGAAACCGGACACAAATTTTCTTGGTGTGGAAAATGCCTGGCAAATGACATTTTTACAGGCCAAGGAGTGGAGTCAAATCATGCCTTTTGTCCTTTTTGAAGGGGGGAGGAACAAAAGCCCTAATTGTTCACGAGTCATGCGGGTTCTTGTTCTCTCTTTTTTTCCCTTTTTTATCTCAAGATTGGGTCAGTCATGTCATGCACATATCCAAGACATTATTTTATTTTAGACTTTCTTTTTTTTCCAAAAAAAATACCCACTATGATATTTCTTCTTCTTTTTTTCCAACCGTGGGTGAATTCCACTCGGCCATCATTTAAGATACCCACTTTTTAATGCTGTTCCTTTTTTTTCTCCCTCTCTCTCTCTCTCTTTCGAGATTATTATTTCTTTTTGAATTAACATATGATTCTCTCCCACCCGATTCTTTGCTGGATCCTGCCTTTTATTCCTGTTGCTAATCCACATAGGTTGGTCATAATCACAATAATGTTCATGTCCTCCATGCACATTTGGATTCTACATATAATAGTTAGATACCCAACAAGAGCTTGTGTCTCCCCACCCCCCCCCACCAAAAAAAAAATCAACCCATTTTGAATTTCTCTGCATACCCAAATCAAGATATGTAAGCTATGATGCCACCATTGATGTTTACTATTTAAGGCGACAAAAACACATGCTTAAATTGATTAATCCCCCCCCCCAAAAAAAAAAAAAAAAAAGAAGAAGAAAGGGAAAAAGAAAAGAACATGGGGGAGTGGCAATTATGACTATAGACTAGAAATGGGGAGAGTGGTGTGGGTTCAAGGAAGGTGGCTTTTATAATCGATTGCATAGATCCAACAAGGACTTGTCCATGATCATCACCCCAATGACCTTCAAGAGTGGACATTATGTTCTCTTTTGCTTTTTGAGTTCTTTCCATGTAATATCCAAATTGCTCCTCCAACACCCTTTTGGTGCTACTTTGAGGGTCCCACGCAAGAAGATTTTTTCCTCTTTTTTTTTTTATATACTTTTTTTTTTTTGTTTGGGCCCCCCCGCCCCCCGGGGGTGGGTGGGATCCATCATAATATCTCCTAAGACTATTTATTCCCTGTGGTTGGCAAAGTGAATAAAGGCTGCCTTTGGGGGGATTTGAGATAATGAGGAAGTACAAGAAAGTGAGGAAGAGAAAAGGTAAAATGGATGCCCAGTGGCCCATTGTCTTGGGGTGCGAAGAAGTCCCACTTTCAAAAAGGTGGGGAAGTGAGAGAGAACTTGTAGTTTTCATGGAGCTTAAACAATGTGGACATGCCATTTCGATCCTATCAAAAGCTTCGCTTGTAGATTCCTTAGTCCGTAAGGTTTGGCACCTCATTTCTTGCGAAAACGCCGTGAAAATTTAGACGGATCTTACGGTTAATGTCAAACGAAGGGGTGAAAAATTACCCATGCAATCAAATAAGAAGTGATAACAGGACATAGAAATTAATGTGATTCGATCCAATAGTTGAAACTCATCTTATTGAGAGAGCCACTCATCAAATCTGCTATGAATCTAGAGAGCATAGAGTTTGAAAATCGCTCAAACTAGCTAGGGATATTCTATTTGCAATTATGTTTGAAGCGAAAGTTGAGATTAAGAAATTCGATGGGAGGAAAAACATTGAGTTGTGATCATTAAAATGTTATACATTTCAGCATGTAGTATCAAAACCAATGGTTGATTGGTGATTATCTCAAGAAAGCAATCTCAGATGTGCCTTCCTAATCAAAGTGACTAACGAGTCCCCTGACTTCCCGCTAAACTTGACTCAACTGAGGCCAATGAGGTTGAGTCTGAAGGCTAATATTGCCCATAAGTAAACTCAAAAATTTTACAAACCCATTTTAAAATATGTTCACAAGTACAACAATCTTATATACTCATTGATAATAAATGATATCAGGCCTCAAACAACGCATTTTAAGAATTCTTACGAGATGTGCGATCAACGCTCTGAAAATCAAATAATTCTTTATCGGGTGCTGTGCTTTTAAGTGATAACCTTTGTTTAATGTTACAATCCTCGAGTGTTAACCTTGAGGGAAACCAATTGAAACATTGTCCATCCTTCAAAACACCACCATCATCACTTGACACAATCATATCAAAAGGTGGCTTAAAGCCAAAAGCTAAGGGCAAAGCTGGTTTGGGTCGAGACACCATGGGAACCAACAATATTGGAAGATGATGAGAGCAAAAATGTGGATAGATAGACATAAGATGGATCGATAGATTATGAGTTGTCTAAATTCATTCGTCTTCTTCTCCGGTGGCAACAGGGATCGAACAAGTGATTGTGGGCGAATTCAGGACGATGTACGATAGGTGTTGGACACAAAGTGGGGATCACTGTTTCCACCCCCACAGCAACTCCATCTCAATCAGTCAATTCCTAATCGATAATCGCGTGACATCCGTATTCTTTTTACTATTAATCGATGAATAATTTTATTTTATTTTATCTGTTGGGTGTGGTCAATTCGAACCGATCAGGGAAGGAGGGGACCAGGCATAATTGCTCCATCAATGTAAATCACTTGACTTCTTCCACCGGTGAATTTCCTGTTCTATTTATTGTCGAGTCGGGTCCATTTATCTTTCCAATTTTTTCAAATGATAATTTATCAGAATCGACGAAATTGGGTGCGAAACTCGGTGGACCTCGAATTGGAAAGTAGGACACGGTCTATGATTTTTATTTTTATTTTTTTCCCTTATCGACTTGAAAAGGAAACGACGGCAATCAATGCTTTTTCGAAATTCTTTCGGTGAAAGCTCCAATTTTCCTTTTTTTTTTCTTTTCTTTCCACTCTTCAATTAATTTTTTTTGGCTTTATTCAAAGTTCAAAATAAAATAATTGCAGCTAGCTATAGATAAGGACCCAACGGAGAGTCGTGGCTAATTTTATAGGCAATCACGGGGTGGAGGTCATTTATGAGGAAATGAAAAGAATGTGACGGACCAAACTCTTAAATATATATATATATATATATATATATATATATATATATATATATATATCTATATATGGCTGTGCATATATGTATATCTACATTTTTGGATGTATTAAGCTTTTGTATCCATTCAAAAAAACCAAATTTTAGTTTGTCTACGCTTCTTTTTCTCCTTCGTGGGACACATAAAGGACCAAGAGGAAAGAACAAATTATTAGTGAGTTTTGTCTTATTTTTCACTTTTTTTGTGGTCCTTGAATTTGAAAAGAAATAAAAGACTATACGAGCAAATATGCCGGTCCCTTATATATTGGATAATTATCGAACACATACAGGTCTGTGCTCTCGAGGGTGGTTCAAAAAAATGTGTGATTGTCGGAATTTAAACCACACTAAAGGAGCAAATTATGGAAAAAAAAATGAATGAAATGAGGAAATAGATGAGATGCTAAATGGAAAAAAGTTATTGTTATTATTCACGCCTTTCCTTTTCACCATTTTCGTACATATATTTCAAAGCTTAATTTTCATTATTAGTTAAGCAAAAGTCCTTCCATTTGTCTAATTACTTGAAGGAAATCTATGGAGTTCTCCCTTATCTAATAATAAATGTATACTCAACGAGAAAATTTAGATGCAATCTAGTGGATGCAGTAAAAAATTGTCCAATCAATTCTAAATATATATTAATTCAATTCTAAACTTTTAAATTTCGCTAATTTAATCCGAAAATTTTCTGCATAATGCTTTCAGCCTATTTTCACCGAATATTCTAGCACCACCCACTGCTACATAAGTAATATTCGGCGAAAATTGATTAAAATAGTTATATTAAAATTTTGCATAAAAGTATAGATCTAAACTCACAAAATGAGCAAATTTAGGAGTGAATTAGCATTCATACAAAAGAGTCCAAAGTTGGAATATAGTTGAAATTTTGGCGGATTTGGCTTCTTTCTCTTCTTAGTTCTATATTGTGCAATAACTTTTAGTAAATTGCTGTCTAATGCATTTGTGGCTGGCCCTTTGGATCTTCTCCTAGAGAGCAAGTACTTAAAGTCGAGAGATATGCTATGATTTAAAAAGTACCAAAAAAAGGAAAAACGTGGAAATGATGAAATCAATATGAATTTTTCCATGTTTGTAACTGAGGTTACATCAAATCCTTGGTCAAGAGATATAGAGATTCACATGAGGAAACAAATCTACATTAGCTAGTAAAATCTAGGACTCAAATTAAATGCCAAATATCCATTCGATTTCAAGAAAAAAAGTTAGGATTCCTGGATTCACTTTCAATGCGCACGGATTCTAGTTAGACGTCTAAATAAAGATATTTGGCCTTTTTATCAAAAGAACCGTCTTTCTCGTGCTATGTGCGAGCATCTAAAAAGACTAGTCAGTTAAGGAAAGTTCTTAATTCCCGATGCGTCATTTACGTAGTTTCGTTAGTAGCTTCCATATCCAAAATTTAAATCTTTTTTTAATTGTTAAACAAACTTAACAAATGTCTCGAACAAGTACGATTTGCATGGCACGATAAGTTGTCAAACCATAATTAACGGAGAAGCATGTTCAAAAGCACCCCTCGAATACGTGCATGTCAAATCCCATTAAATATATTTTTGCCAATTTAAAATCCCCTATTCAAAATGATCTAATTTATCGAAACGCACATTCCCACTCATTTTCCGAAAATATCTTCAAAAAATATTATTCTTATTCTAATCAACGAAATTAACGTCGCGAAGGCATCCGTGAACAAGACTCCATAAAAAAAAATATGGAAAAATTAAACAAACACAAGTGGAACGTTTTGCCCTTCGGCCGGTAGATGGAAAATGACAAAATTAAATAAACATAAATGAACAAATTATGAGTATATTAAAAAAAACGAATAAATGACAGATCTAAAAAAAAATATTGAAAAAAAAAGGGGATTTTTTTTTTTTTTTTTGGCGCTGACAAACATCAAGCACTGCGCACACGCACTGGTCATGGCGACAGGCAAGTGCATGCACTTCATACGACACCCTCCCCTCCACTTGTCGTACGGACACTGACACTCCACCCCTCCTAAACATTAAAAGTAAACGGGGACAATCCTTCGTTCAGATGCCCCGGGCCCCAGCTGCTTCGATCCGAAGGAAAAACGACCATCATCATCTCCTTAAATTAGGAAAATCAATCCGACCCGCCCGATCTGATTAGACCGAGCACGGTGAAAGATTATGATTCAAATCGCCCGACAAATCATTCCTCTCGAAATTGATCGTGCCCAATACTCTTGATTGCCTTATCCAATCAGTTTCGAGTTCAAAACATGACATTCTGATGATCTACAAATGAGCCAGATTGATAAGTTTTGTATATGATCGTCATAGCACGGCTTCTGACTCGTGTCTTGGTTAATCCATATTATTTCGTGGGTATTTTATTGGCTTGGGCTAATTTACGAATAATTCATTAAATAGTAAATACAACCTAAAATGGGTTTTGCTTTCCCTAATAGGAAAGAAATTATCCGCGCATATATACAATATATATATATATATACTGACAAGTTTTTAGTCCCGGGGGATTCGATGACATTTCACACATGCGAGGAGGGCCCCACCCCGGACTCGTCACGTTCTGAAAATGGACAGGCCCCCTTTCTTTCTTAGATGGCGGGCCCCACGCTGTTGGGTTCAGACTTGCCTACGTGGACTCCCAATTAAGCGGCCCTGTCGGCCGACACGTGGCGCTCGCGCAGCGGGCCTGTGACGCGCGCGAGAATCACCGCCGCGTAAAAAATCTCGGGCCGCGGCCCTCCTGAGTCGGTGGGTGAAAGAGTGAAAACCTTTTTCCCCCTGACCGCACAGATTGCCAACTCATCACTTCCTAATATGCTCTTTTTTCTTTAAATACTAACCAAAAAAATTATTTATCATTTTAGCATTGTAATTTACATATTTGAAAGTCTAGCGCTAAGTAAAACTAGGATTCATAATCCCTAAATTTAAAGTCTGAATTTAAAAAAATTTGGAAAGGCATGAGTGCTTCTAGATGTATCATTAATTTGTTGCCCGATCGTAGAGATTTCCCCTTTATTTCTTTTTGAATCCTACTAGCATAATGGAGGAAAAAACCACCAAAAATCCTATATTATGCCAACTATGATACATTTACCTTAAATTTTTTTGTGATATAAAAATCTCCAAAATTATTGCCACGTGACACATTAATTCCTAACTTTTTTTTTGTGACACAAAAAGTCGCAAAGTCATACCATATGATATAGTCACCCCAATTTTTTTCATAACCCAAACTTATATACATATGATACATTTATGCAAAAAAATAAAATAAAATTTAACCCCTAATTTATACATAGGGTTTTTGGTGTTAGGAACAATTTTTTTTGGATAAATGTGCCATGAGGTTACAATTTTGGGTAAATGTACTGTAGTAGATACAATTTAGGGTTTTTGGTGGTTTTTTCCGATGACGACGTACTTATCATTCTTATTTTTTTTTGGCGAAACTCCCATTGGTTTATTTCTTTTTTAAGTTCTTGTATAGAAATGCAATTTCCCCATAAAAATCAGATGATCAAGGGGAAATTAAATGGCACGCACGGCTTCATCACTTCGATAGAAAGTGATGGAGTCGTTACACATCCGTTTTTTTGTTCTTTTTCGGTTGATACATCACACGGCCTTACATTACCTTCTTGAAATTCGTACGGCTTGCCCATTATCTTTACTCACATTCCCAGAAAAGCATTTCCTCCATCCGATCCCGTATCATACACGATATGCTAGGCAATCGGCCTGATCGAAATAACTCCCAAGAATCACATTAAAATTTTCAGGATACATGCATCATCAGCAGGCAAAATCTGTCACCAAATCCCCCCCTACACAAGGCCTCAAAAGAAGGCAAGTAGAAAAATCGGCATGTGAGATTTGGGAGCCAACGACCCTGGCTTAAGAACAAAGCAAAAAATCTAATCCCTAATTAAATGGCAAAACCTTTCGCTTTTGGTAATTTGGCAAAGTAATTTGGCAAGGGGGGGCCCGAAAGAGAACATAGAGAAGCAAAGGAGGAAAGCAGCGGGTGTTGTTTCCTTAAGGTAAGAAGACAGGCAGGCCGAAGCAAAGAGGCCATTTTTATCTTCTTGTCCGGTTAGGGCAGGGGGGGACAAAATCTGCAAGCCTTCCATAATTCGCTAATCTCTCTCTCTCTCTCTCTCTCTCTCTCTCTCTCTCTCTCTTGGGCAGTAAAGAAATCCTGCGCAACAAATGATGTACGAGATTTCCTCTCTCTAGACCCCCCTCATTGACTTTCTCTCTCTAACCCCCCCCCCTCACCCCCTCCCCCACACATAAAAGCCAGGCCTTCTCACAAGACGCACACCACCACACCACACCAAAAGCGAAGTTAAATCTGCCACCTTTCTCTCTCTCTCTCCCTCTCCCTCTCGCTGTCTGCTCATGCTCTTCCTCTGAGGAGCCCTCTCTCTCTCTCTCTCTCTCCCTCTCTCTATCTGTCTCTATTTCTCACTCCCTAGCTGTCATGGCGGTCGAAGCTCCGCGCGTCAATCCTTTTCCTACCCAGATGATCACGAACAGGTAATCATCGATGGCCGTTCGTGGGTCTGTGTTCTTTTTTCGTACTGTGGGTTGCCTGGGGTGTTCGGGTTATTTCTCTCTGTTTTGTTTTTGTTTTTTTTGGTGGGCATGGTGGTGATTGAATTGGCTCGACTCTGCTGCGGGTTTTCAGGGATTTCGTCGTCCAGGCGAAGAACGCCAGCGCGACCGATTTCTTCGCCAGCCAAGGGGAGGACTTCATCCCTCCGGCGCCCACGGGACCGCCGGTCCCGATGATGCCGACGTGGCGCTGCCAGCAGCAGCCTCGCGTCGTCCCCGAGATGATCGCCGTGAAGAAAACCGAGAGCGGATTGAGCAGCAACTACAACGCCAACGCCAACGCCGTCGCCGCTGCCGCAGCAGCCGCCGCCGCCGTCCCGGTCCCCAGGAACCACCACAAGCGGTCCAGAGACGCGTTCGGCGACGGCCACTTGAACGGCGATCTCCTCCCGGTGAATTATAATCCTCAGAAGATGAGCAAGGCGTCGCCGTTCCTGGGGCAAGAGGCCGCGTTCGAGATCCAACGGTACCAATGGGAGGTCGACCGTTTGATTTCCCAACACGTAAGGATCCTTCTTTTCCTTCCTTTTTTCAATTCAAATTTATTTCGTCGTCGTCGGTTATGTTTGGACAGTCTTTGATGAATTAGTTACAGTTACTACTAGCTTTAAACCCGGAAAAGATCAGCAATGTCGATTCTGTTTCTGGCGAGAAAGAATGTTTCATTTCCACGAATTGCGTCGAGAAATTCGTTTATCATCGAAAAGAGAGGATGAAATTCCGAATCTTTCTGACAACTTGTTCTCGTTCCTCGACGTGTTTGCAGACCGAGAGGCTGAGGCTGGAGCTGGAAGACAGAGCGAAGCAGCAATCCAGGGCGCTGCTGTCCTCGATCCACGACTCGATCGTTGGAAAGCTCAGGGAGAAAGACGAGGAGATCCAGAGGCTGGGGCGGCTGAACGGGATGCTCCAGGAGAAAGTGAAGAACCTGGTGATGGAGAACCAGATCTGGCGGGGCCTCGCCCAGACCAACGAGGCCGCCGCCAACTCCCTCCGCTCCAACCTCGAGCACGCCCTCGCCCGCGCCGGCTGCGGCCTCGGGGACGACGACGCCGAGTCCTGCTGCGGGAGCAACGACCCCGGGAGGGCAGCGGTCGCGCTTGTCGGCGGCGGCGGTGCGGAGTCGTCGCGGCGGCGGGTGTGCAGGGCGTGCGGGGAGAGGGAGTCGTCGGTGCTGCTGCTGCCGTGCAGGCACCTGTGCCTGTGCGCGGCGTGCGGGCCGAGCCACCACGACTGCCCGGCGTGCGGCTCGGCCGTCACGGCGAGCGTGCACGTGAACCTGTCGGCGTCGTCGTGATAGCAACGGTCGGAACCGCCGCGGGGCAGAAGGTGTGAAAAGGAGGAAAATTCAGGGGCGGAAATGGAAAAATGGATAGAATAAGCGGGGAGGAAAGGAATAGTCTTTTTTTTTTTTAATTTTTTTTCTTTTTTTGTATTTTTGCGGATGATAGTGAGATTCTTTTATATCTTCTTTTGTTGGAGAAATTGGGGAAAAACCATCGAGAGGGATGGCTTTTCCATTTTTTGTGTATATACATCGCAAAACTCTCTCTCTCTCTCTCTCTCTCTCTCTCTCTCTCTCTATTTTTTTTTTTAATAATCATAGATGTTCGTATTTTTGAATTTGTTGAATTTCTAATCTTTTTACTTTTGTTGCTTGGACTTTAAAAGAATAGAAAAATATAATTATTCTTTTACTTTATTGCTCTTCTAGTACTCTTGCACTCAAATTCTCTTTATCTCGAGGTGGATTTATTGTGACAGTCTCTAGTTCTATGGAAAGGTAATGACACCTTTGACTCGCAGCTAGTGTTCAATTATGAGATTTTGACCCCTTCTTTTTTATAAATTTAAATATATCAATATGGCATCTAATGATGCTAAGTTATAGTCTTCTATGTTGCATGCTGCACGATTCATCCATGGGAATCATGTATCTAAGCATTAATAAACGATCAACGCTCAAAAAGCAATAATTTAATAAGGACTTTTCAATTTAACGGCGATTAAATGTGTTTGAATGAAACACGGCCAAAGAATTCTTCAATTTTTCAATTAGCTAGGTCACTTTCAAAATATCAATCACTTGAATCGACTGATAAAATATCTATAAATAGGGATTTTTTTTATGATCAGTGATGATATTCTCTTATAGTTTTGATTAATTCATGGAAAAGTGCGATGGAAACGTATTCCAAGATATCAAGAATGCAAAGAGCTCTTTCCATCACTCTCTTCTTCTTCTTCTTCTTTTTCGATTTTTTTATACCAAGTCAATTTTTTTTTTTTTAGCTTTTTGGGTGGTTATGCAAAAAGATAAAGCGTGTAAAAAAAGGGAAAAGGGCAAAGGCATGATTTTGATTGTACTTCCTCACTTGTAGCGAAATGATTTGAGATAATGACCACAGACAATTTCTCTCCACCAATTCGTCCCCTTTTCTCCTTTTCGTCAAAATTTTAATTGCGATAAGTGCATTTTAACTTTTTCTTAATCTCGTTACCCAAAATCTTCGCACAATGCAAATATACATACATTCACATTCAATTTTGTTATATATATATAATTTTCAGAATTTTGAATAATATTTTAAGTTCTGGCGAAAAATTAAAAAAATTTATGTTATATCATTCAAAAGAACTTAACCAAGACAGGCTTATTATTTATACTAGCCGTGCAATCGATATCCAAAACCCTTTCTTGACTGCTAAATCTTTAGATCCCATAAATTTTTGGGGCATTTTACAAGTGCGAGGCACTTTTGGTAATAGAATATTACTTTTGACATTATTGTCAATCGTTAAGGATATGGGCAAAGGAGCACTAACTTTATTTCCCACATGCCCGTCACCTTTTGCCTCACCACCCATCTCACGCCTTTCAGGACCGAATTTCCCCTCCTCGCAAAATGACATGCATCCTTCATGTTCCGTCGTCCGACCCCGTGAAAGAATTTATAACAAATTTAATATATATGTGATTTTAAAAAAATTTCCCCTAAGTAATATCTTTAGCAACCTAATTTTTAATTTACTTTACTGTAGACCCCAATAAGAAAAAAGTTATACCAATTAAATCGTGGTTTGATAGAGGGAAACTAGTAATATCAGTTGTGGGGGGCACTTAAAATATCAACAAAAGTAGCAAACAAAAATATATAAATATGTATAGAAAAATATGTATTTTTGCAATATTCATGCATGGGATATTGATGGGTGTGTATCTCATCCAATCTTTGAATTAATAACCACGATAAACTTGCATGTTTCAAAGATAAATTTGCATGGAATCTACGTACACTTCCGGATCCATTCTGTCAAATTAAAATGTCAGCAATGTTCTCATAAAGGATTTCTATATTAGCTTTTAAAAACACCAAAAATTACGGCTTTTTTTTTTTTTTTTTTTATAAAGGTAAGAATATATTACACTTTAACCAACTATACAAAAAATCGGCGCTAAAAACTTTTCATAACAAGTTACCCACAAATTGATGCATGCCTAAGACTCTCTCTCTCTCTCTCTCTACATTTTTAGTAATTCTCTCGCGTAACCTAATCTCTCCCTAGTAATAAATAAAGTAGTAATTCTAAAATAATTTCCTTAATTAGGAGAAAAATGTAACTTTTTGTCCCGATTTCCCGGACTGATTATTCCCAGTGGTTGAGCAACCTTAATCATATCAAACTCAAAATCAGAAATAGCAACCGTGCACTTTTCAGGTTTAAAGTGGACTTCACATGATAAGTATGCTTTGTTTGAATAAAGGCATTCGATCAACCAAATTAAAATAACTAAAGCACACCGTCCCACTATAGTCGGCTATTATTACATGCTTTTGTTACACCTAATTTCACACGATGCTCGTGTTAACATATAGTGCACATGTCACTGACAAGAACCCACAAAACTTTTGATTTGATTAGTACAATTTGTTAATTTAATTAATTAATTTAGTTGATTGCTATCGGTAAAGGAAAAGGGTACAAAATCAATGCTTGGAGCAGTTGCGTCAGACTATGTGCAGTTGTGCACCGCCGGAGTTTTGTTGGGTTCTTGCAGAGCCAAATCTCAATAATAATCACAAAAAAGTACATCTGCTATCTTAGCTGTATTTAAGGAAAATATAATTTTTTTTTACCTCTAAAGTGATATCTTCTTTTGTAGTAATGATATATATATATTTTGGGAGGGGTCCACAATTACCATAGTGTGGATAGATCATGTTGACCGATTGGCAAAGTGCTTGTAGGACATGGTGGGTCAATATAGCCATTATGTGTTTTTGTTTGACATGCATGTGCCAATGATCTCTTTGTTGAACAAATGCAAGAGAAAGAAAATAAACAATTAAATATTATAATCAATATATTGAGAGCACATGCAATAAAAAAAATTAGTTGTAAATGATATCACAAGAATTACTTCTCAAACTAATAAAACAAAGATATGACGACAAAGATGCGACATGCAAACACACTTAATTGCCCGAACAAATTGCTCGAATATGCTTTTTAGGCTGCTCAAGCTTTTTACATATCTAAAGTCTCCCAGAAATTCAACTCAATTTAATTGTACCGAAATCAATAAAAATCGCGTGACTTAGACATTTCTTTTTTAATCTCGAAAAGAAGTTGTCCTCTCTCTCTCTCTGTGCTCGCATCACAATATAATATTCAAGCGTTTTTTATGGCCTGGTACCCTCTTTACCTAAGTGCAATATTCAAAAGCTTTAGTCGTCATCACATTGCCACCATCCAAAGGGCACATCCACGCTCATCTTCATTTTGTTCTCATTCAAATTCAAAGGGTGGCAGTCGCGATTAGGAATGGCGATGGGGCCACACGGGGTTTGAAAAGGGGGACATCGGGACATCGGGAGACGTAGATTATTGTCGTGTGGACAAAAGCAAGTTGTTGGAAATAAACGTTTGATTAGTTGCATTTTGATTAAAGGTTCTGGGGTCATCGTGCGAGACTAAGTGCAACGGAGTCAATTTCATGATTCTGTTCTACGTCGCTTTCCATGTGAATGGATTGATGACAAAGCGACGCCCCCACTTTTCTTCCCTTTCACTTGCCATCACGCTTCGGTCCTTAAGCTAATCCCGCCCGATGATGATGTCGACAACGACGTTTTGCGGCCACTCACGGTCGAGCACGGGGGAAGCTCCGGACCTTCACCCAATCCCGATCATCATGCGTTTGACATATACGGCGTGGCAGAAATTGCACCGAAGGAGCCGCGTGCGATGACGACAGCGACCTCTGGCGACCAATTTACGTGGTAAAGAACGTGAAGCTCAAAGCGCTATTGAATTCGATCGCCCGTGGGTTGACGTCTTGCGGTCGACGTGTTGCGGTCGATCACACGGCAAAGAACGGCAAGCCTTGAACGTTACCAACTTCGACCATCGAGAGTTTGATATGTGGAGCAATTACAGAACACTAAGCAACAGCTACATCGAGTGATGTATGATGGTGATAATGATGGTGATAACGACCTTTCGCAGCCATTTATATCGTAAGAACAGCAGACTTTGAACATTTTTAAATTGACCAAATGTGTGTTGATGTTTTCGAGAGATCAATAGAAAAAAAATAAAACCACCGGCCTTGGTGGCAAAGTTGAATAAGACCTTGAACCTTGGGGAAAGGTGCAAGGGTCGAAACCCAGTGAAAGCATCGGCGTTTTAAGCGTGATGTCAAGATGGTGGGTCACGAAGATTACTCCGCGGGTTTACCTAAGCGATTATGTATGTAAAGTGAGCGGTTGGCGGGGTTTTTCGATTCACAAAAAAAAAAAGAGAAAAAATAGAGATTTCTCTTCTTTTTTTTTTCTCCTTTTTTTCTTTTAAGATTGATGTGAAAACGTCCTTGAGTTACGGTCGGCCAACGCTATCCGGGTAATGCAAGACTTTTTTTTCTTTTTTTTTTGAAATTTCCTTTCGTGTAGTACAAAAGGAATTAATTGAGATGTCAACCAAATTGAACGTTGACTTGACCAGTCAAACCGCCCCCTTGGCCTCGAAATGAGAGTTGAAAAGAATAAGAAACGTTAAATGCACCGTGCACGATTTTTTTTCTGTAATGGTAGTAGACTCGCTCTAGAAGAAATTAGATCGATGATCATGTGCTTATAATTATACTTTTTGACCAATCTTTACAATATGCTTTTTTGTCTACCAACTAATTGTATAAGCATGAGTGTCTTGATCATGTTTTTCCAACTTCCAATTTGCTGGAATAAATAAAGATTGAAAGGTGATGGTGCATCTTATTCCAAATCCCAAATGCAATTAACATTAAATAAAAAAGCTGGAATAATTATAATAATTATCTTATCTTGGTCTCCACGCCGTTTGCTAAGCACTAATTCATGGATCTTGATGCTATTTTTGAGAACGACCCTTTTGCCGCCAACAAGAGAAAAATGTAGATTATTAACAGTAGACAAAAATTAAGAAATATGGAGTAATTGACAATTCCAAGTGATGGGTGCAACCACCATCTGAATAATTTAAATATATTTTTAAAAAATAATTGGATGATCATGGTAATAAATTAAAAATTGGTACTTGAAATCACATCGACAATAGCACCATGGTGTGATGCAATCGATGGGGGTTGTTTAAGGGAAAAAGGCCAACCAGGAGTCAAATATCTAGTGCGATAAAATTTCATTTTTCTTTTTTTCCCATTTTCTATTATTTTTTTTTTGGGCCTTTCCTAAGCCACTTTTGAGGTTTCGTTTTCCGATGTGCTTTTTTAATTTGCAAGAATTTGCACGGCTTAATTTCTTCGATTGCCACGATGTGTCTTGTTATGTATGCCGTTTCGAGAGAAAATCAAATGAGAGCCCAGAAGGGGTTATACATATCGACCATTCCTTGATAAAATATTCAACTTTTGCCGTCAACCTTCTTATGATATCGTCAACTTCTTTGGTTCTAAGTCACACAACATCTTGTAATAATTATCATAAACAATTCTTTAGCCTTTATTGAAGGATATACTCGTGAGATATGATAAGGTGTCACTTCAATTGATGTAACCATCTCTTATGTTATAAAGAAAGGTTTCTAATAGATTTTTTCGGAAAAAAAAAATTAGAGAACAAAGAAGTCAAAGGTGGTAATTAACTTGCTAGGGTTTGCTATAAAAAAAAAGGACTCGACTTTGCTCGGAGCGTTTCTTTTCTTCTGATGACACGAGGTACATGACCTTTTCAAATCACCCACTTCCTACGCATGCAAGCATGCAACCCATTTGGCATGCATCAATCGAGCACACCTCCAAAAATTACTCTGAGGTGGGAGTTGGCAGTGGCTTTGATTTTGAACGTGGAATTTGTTATTTCAACACCTAGCAATTACCTACTCGGTCAAATCCTTGCAGATAAAACATGCTAACGGATCATTTAAAAGAAACTAATACTTGGTCAAATTCTTGCAAATAAAGCAAGCCATCGAATCATTGAAAAGAAACCAATAACAGACCAAGTCCTTATTGCTTGAAGGAGATGCTTTTAACTCGATGTGCTTCGATAATGTAAAAAGATACGAAGTCGCGTGCCTCGGTGTGATCTCATGACATATGAAGCTAAGCGAAAGCTACATAATCACCATGCCTCGGGAGCAATCCGAAACAACCAAAAAAAGAAGAAGATCTAAACTCTAATAAGAATCGATGGCATAAGCTCGACAAGGTCAGCATAATCCTTTAAAATAGGTCAAGGCAAGAATCATCCGCCATCGATGTTGCGGTGCCCCAGAAGCCGTACTCATTCCAATTTTCTTTCTTCGAAGAACCCAGCAATAAGAAAAGATTTTAAAAAGGAAAGAACGATAGGACCACACTAAGGTCCCCCTTCTTGATCTTTCCCCCCTCTAGTCTTTTCAAAAGGGTATCCAATTAAACTAATGACAGCATCAAATGAACGAGCCTTGAATTAGTACACGATGGGCGTCGTGCATGTACTTTTCATGGTAAGTATGTTGTCTTTTTGCTTGCTTTGCGCGACGAAAGATGGTTGTTTGTTGTGTGTGACCATAGCTGTTTTGCTTTTATACGTAAATATTACCTTAAACCACTTCAATCAATCAATGCTATGCTTTTCTCTTTTCTTTTCTTTTCTTTTTTTATAGATTAAGATGGATCTAGCAAAGTTAGCCGCCCTCCACGTCTCTTTCGCTTTGATCGTTTCTCGAAAATACACCCACTTTTGTATAAATTAAAAGGTGGCGAATGATGAGAAATTTAAAACAAGCCACCACCCCCAACAAAAAAAAATGTCTTTTCGTGGGGCCTTCCAAGTTCCCTCATCGACTAGCCAACGTGCCACCCGCCAGAATGCATTGAATAGATGAACTTCGGGGCTTATCTTGGGAGACTTTGATTCATTTAAGAAAACATGTGTTCGGATAATTGAAAAACATTTATTAAGAAAAAAAATTAAATTGTACATATAAACAATAAATTTCATAAATTGTAGTTTCGGCGATGATCTTGACCCATCCAAATGATGACATGATGAGATTTGAATTATTGCACAAACTCCATATTTTAAAAAAAGATTACGCTTCAACTTAAATCATAAGATAATCTCTTATACATATGATTATATATATTTTTAAAATAGTCTCGAACCCACTGATATTTAAAAGTATAATTGAAAATTTATTGGAGATTTCATACTCATCAAAGCATATCTCTTGCCTTATGTTCCAAATCAAAATGCATGGACTGTTTTAAAAACATTAATCAATTTTGTCGGCGAAATGAATTCACGAAATAAGAGCGAATCTTCTTCGCGACCCCCATTTTTAATTTTTTTCAAACGACGTCTGGTGGCTAAGCATTACATGTGCGTCCCACGCGTTTATATGAGCGAGGACGTACTTGACAAGTACATAAATAATATCCATTACCCTTTTTTTTTTATAAGTGGGTTATCTGCCCAACGAAAGTAATAAAAAAAAAAACAAAACAAAATTGATTGGTTTTTGCCCAAAGTTGCTGAAGTGGATGACATGATTGATTCCCATTGACAAATCACTTTTGTCTTCTTTTTGTTGGGGGGAAAAAGAGGGGAAGCTATGAAAATAAGTTAGGTGGAATATAGAGGAAAAGGTGTCTTGTCTCGTTCTAGGACAAGGCGGTACACACGGTTTGAGGACTTTGTCCTAAATCTAAGAAGATTTGCACTTTGTCCTAAAACAATAATGGCACCCAATAATTTCAACCCACGTGGTGCGCCAGCACTCTCTAAAAACAAAGTATGAAAATGAACCCCACCACCGCCAACGCCAACACTTCCAATTTGTGCTGACACCCCCTCCCTGTTTTTGGTCCATGTCATGACTGATACCAGATAAAAATTTGGGTCCATTCCAACTTTTCAAGCGTGACCAAGATCTTAGTATCAAGACCCATTTCTTTGCCCATGTAATGCTTGAATCTCTCTCATTTGGCCCATCACAAGGGGGCGATGGGTGGCTAGAGACTAATCTTCGATAATCAAGACGGCGACGGAGGCTAAAAATCTAGCTTGAAAGGTAAGTATGATTCTTTATTATAGAGGCGACACACTTAGAAACTTCACATAAAATTCCGTACCAAAAGTTGTACCAAGCAACAAGTCTCGGTAAGCGACGTATCCAACCATCTCCTTGACAATTCAATAGATTCCGTGCCTTCTTGGATCACACTCGGGCATGTGGTGGCACGACGACTATGTCTATCCCATGAAAATTAGTACCTGCACTACCCACCCTAGATGGAAAAATCCCTCTCATTAGGTGTTAAAAATAGGTGGGAGTTCACATGCACATAATTATGTAAGGATATCTAAAATGTGGGCCCAAGTGACGTCTGTCGCCCGTTTTAATGGATTTGAATAGGATTAACGTGGCGTCACTTGAGCATCTAATATTTTCTCTTCGTTGTTTTTTCTTTCGGTCGAACTCGACACGATATTGCTCCCCTTCCTTTGTTGCTTTCTAAGATGGGGCCCAAATTTAGAGAGAGAGAGAGAGAGAGAGAGAGAGAGAGGTCATGGGTGGTGGATGGCGCCATAGCCACTATGTACAAAAAGCATATCCATTTTCATTAGGACTTTTGAGGATTCCCTTTCGTCGGGAAGCTGCTCCGAGCCAGAGAGAGAGAGAGAGCGATGTCACTGTCGATGGAGATTCGGGTCTGGTCCCACAGCGGCGGGGACAGCGACGAAGAGCCCGCTGCCGCCGGAGCAGCCACCCCGAGCGGCCGCTATGCGGCGGCGGCGGCGGCGCAGGGCGGGCGAGGAGATGGGGAGCTGGTGCTGTGCTGGCGCATGTGCCTTGTGCTCGGCGAACGGTACAGGCCCGGCCCAGGACCGCCCGGCGTGCGGCTCGGCCGCGGATCAGTCTCGGTCGCAACGGTCGGAAACGCCCCGAATAAAAGCCACACCGCCCGAGCGAAGCTGATTTCCCACTTCTCTCTCTCTCTTTCTCTTCTTCAAGCTCTTCCTCTGAAAATCACTCTCTTTCTGTGATTCTCTCTCTCTCTCTAAGCGAAAGCCGAGGAATTGAAACGATTTTCATGGCGGTCGAAGCGTGGTGCGCCGACCCTTTTCCCGCTGGGATAATTCCGACCAGGTACTCGTCGATCTTCATTCGTGGGTCTCTGTTTGATTTTGAATTGTCGTGGGCTATTATTGGGTTGTTCCTCTCTCTCCCTCTGCTTTTCGTTCAAGCAAAATTCCCAATTGGTTCGACTCTTCTGCGGCTGCTTTTTCAGGGTTTTCATCCCGACGACGAAGAACCCTCGCCCGGCCCGTCTCCGCGCCAGCCGAGCGGAGGATTTCATCCCTCTGCCGTCATCGGAGACGCCCGACCCGATCCTGCGGCCGTCGCGCCGCACCCTGAAACTTCGCATCGTCCCCGAGTTTGGCACGGCGAAATCGTCCGCGAAATCCGACAGCGGATCGAACAGTGCCTACAACGCCGCCGGCTCTGTCCCCAGAAGCCACCACAAGCGGTCCAGAGACGACGCGATCGGCGACGACCACTTGAACGGCGGTCGCTTCCCGGCGAATCGGAATCCTTTCAAGATGAGCAAGGCGTCGCCGGTTCTGGGGCACGAGGCCGGGTTCGAGATCCACCAATCGGAGATCGACCGTTTGATTTCGCAACATGTAATTACCCTCTTTTCCTTCTTTCCCTTTTTTCAATAATTTATTTTTCATGGATCGATTAGGGTTCTTACACTTGCTCTGAGATTTCAAGAAACAAAACCCAGAAAACATTAACAATGTCGATTCTGTTTCCTGCAAAAAAATATTAAAATTTTCACGAATTGGGTCAAGAAATTATTTATTATTGAAAAGGAAATAGGAAATTAAAAATTTCCTGACAACTTTCCTGTTCTGCACGTGTTTACAGACACAGCAGTTGGCGAGAAAACTGAAGGAGAAAGACGAAGAAATCCAGAGAATCGGGAAACTGAACGGTCTGCTCCAAGAGAAATTGAAGATCCTGGCAGTGGAGAGCCGCATGTGGCGGGGCCTCGCCGAGGACAACGAGTTCGAAGCCGACTACCTCCGTTCCTACCTCCAGCGCGTCCTCTCCCGCGGCGGCGCCGGCGGGGTCGACGACGCGGAGTCCCACTGCGGGAGCAGCGATACCGGGACGGCGGGAGCGGAATGCGGCGACGCGGCGGCGGCGGAATCGACGAGGCCGGGGCGGCGACGCCGGTGGTGCGGGGAGAGGGAGTCGGGGGCGGTGCTGCTGCCGCGCGGCGCCTGTGCCTGAGCGCCGCGGCGTGCGGGCCCGGCCGCCGCCGAGACTGCCCCGCGTGCGGCGAGGCTGTGCCGGCGAGCTTGCAACTGAATCTGTCGTCGTCGTCGTAACGGTCGGAAGCGCCCTGGGCGGGAAGTGTAAAAAGGAGGGAAAGTTGGGGCGAAAGGTGGAAAAAGGAAAGAATCAAATGAGGGAGGAAAGAAATAGTCCTCTTTTTTTTTTTTTTTTCGTTTTTCGGTTTTTTTTTTTTTTTTTTCATATAGGGAGATTCTTTGATATCTTTTCTGTTGGAGAATGATACGGGGAAAATCATCGAGAGGGATGATTTTTTCAATTTTGTGTAAATACAATACATAATAAATGTTCTTTTTTTCTTTTTAAATCACAGTGTTCCTATATTTTTTTTTCTTTTGAAAACCTTTATTTTTTTCGGTCAGATACATGATGCACGAATTGTTGCATTTTTAATCCCCTATTTTAATCATGCTCGAATATTGAATGAATGTTATACAAAACCTCCGTCGACATCAATGTATAATTTCAAATCTCTTTCTTTTGTGGGTCATGTCAAAACTTAGAGAAAAATATTCTTCTTCATTCTATTATTCCTTATTTTTTTTTATTTAGCTAGGTCATCATCATTCTATTATTCCTCAATTTTTTTAGTAGCTAGGTCATGATCGCAAAATTCTAAAGAGTAGTCACTTCAATTTAAAATAAAATATATGACAATGGTGATTTTACAATAAGTTATGACCTTTTTTATCATTATCTCCATAATTTTCTAGATGGGATATTCAATTGTTATTAGTTCATAGAAATGGCCAACGGCCACGTATTCCATCAAGATACTAAGAATATAAAGTTCTCTTGCCATCTCTTTTTCTTTTTCAAGGATAAAGCATATAAAAGAAAAAATAAAGGGAAAATTTCAAATTAAGGCTTGAAGTGGCCGTATCAATTTTTAAAAAAAAAAAACCCTAACCTCTCGGACCAAACGATATTTTTGTCTTTGATTTTTAGAATTCTTTTGTTTATTTCTTTTTCTTTGCATTTTTTTTTTCCATTTTCTTCCCCTCCTTCCGTCGACCATGGCGGCAGTCACTAGACTCAGGCAAGGGCAACCCCTGTTGGTGTCGGACGAGGGTCGCCTTTGCTTGGGTTGGCGAGGGCGGGTTGCCGTTGTGGACGTTGGTAAGCGAGGGCAACCTTCCCTCCCTTGGCGAATCTGGCGAGGGTCGTCCTCATCAAACGCAGACAAGCGACCTCCACCAGCCATCACCATCGATGCCAGGGGAGGAAAGAGAAAAAAGGAGAAAAAAGAAAAGGAAAAGTCAAAACAAGAGATTGAAAAAAAAATACATATAGTTACTTTTTTTTATTTATCAAAATAACCTTTCTCTTATGGCCAAAATAGTCACCGTTGACCAAAAGCTCTTATTTGAAATGATTTGATCACTTTAGACTTTTATTTGAGATGATTTGGTTACTTCAGACTCTTATTTGAAGTAAGATCTACTTTGAACCCTTATTTGAGAAACGATGATATTTCAAACTTTTATTTGAATTTTTTCCAAAAAACAAGGAAGGACAAGAGCATGATTAGGATTCTAATTACTTGACATGAAATTAGAGTCTTCCCTACAACCAGTCCTGCCTTTTCTTTTTCTTTTTTGCCTTGAAATTTCTCATGCTTTGATGTTATAATACAATTACAATCTTCAAATCATTCGTAATAGACACATTTTGACTTTTTCTTAATTAAGGTCCATTTTTTCGTATAATGTGAATATTATTGCGTAAATTTACATACCCTTTTTCATAATATTTTTAAATCTAGAGCAATATTTGTGATAGATAAGCAAAAATATATACATTTTCACTTTTTCCAAATAGCTTAACCAAATAGGCCTTTACACATGGAATTAAGCATGCGATATATCCGAATTTGTTTTTCACATCAGCCATGCAATCGACATACAAACCACTTTCTTGATTATTAAATATTTAGGACCCGTAAATTTCAAGGTATTTTGCAAGTATGGGCAATTTTTGCATTGTTGGCTTTCGCATACATCTTCATTCAAATTGATCCATTTTGTCAAATTTTATTCTAGAAACCTTCTCACGAAGAATGCTTATAGTAATTTTTGTGAACGCTAAAAGTGCGGCTTTGATTTTGTGAAGTCTTAAAACATGTTGAAGTAATTTACTCTTTTGAGTTGACATTGGAAATATTTAGATTGGAAAAATTATCAAAATACAAACTTTTCTTAATAATTATCGTTAGAACGATGATCTCAATTCCCCTAATACAACTAAGAGGCTCTCTCTGTCTCTCTTGCTATGTATATATTATCGGCTATAACCTAATCTCACCCTGAAGAATTAAATAAATTAATAAATCTCAAATATTTTTCTCAATTTAAAAAATAGAACGCAACCTTGGGTCCCAATTTCTCAGACTGAATATCCAAGGTGGTTGAACAACCTTAACTGTATCAAACTTAAAATCAGAAATAGGAGCTTCACATATAAACGTTAATACGACGATCATTTGCGGCCATTTATATGGTAAGAACGGCAAACTTTGAACTTTATCATTTTCGATCATTACGTGTTTGACATACAGAGCAAGGCTAAAATATTTGGCAATAATTACATGAATGACGTATGATTGTACTAGTGACCTTTTGCAAACCTTTATTTATTTATTTATTTATTTATTTCTGGTCTAATTTTGCAACCATTTATGCGGTAAGAACGGGAAACTTTGAATATACTAATTTGATCAGTATGTGTTAACATTTTAGATAGACCAAGAATGAAATTTCTCGTTTCTTTATGTATAGTCATTAAGATTGATGTATAAAGGTCCTTTAATTGTGTTATGCCAATTTTATATATATATATATATATATATATATAAGAATATGTCTGTGATTCGTTCTATGACTAGAAATAACAACCATACGAAGAGGAAATCAAATTAATCGAAATGTCAACCAAATTGAACGTTGACTTGACAAAACAAACTCCCCCCCCCCTTCTCTTCTCTTCGAAGTTCTTCCTTGCGTTGAAATGAGAGTTGATGAAAATAAGAAATGCTGATAATTATAACTACAAGGAATCGCAATTAACATTTAAAAAAGCTCGAACAATGATATCTTTTATTAATTTTTTGATTTGTTATCAGGGTCTCCACACCCCGTTTACTAGGCACTAATTCACGGATCTTGATATTATTTTTGAGAACAACCCTTTTGCCGCCAAGAAGAGAAAAGAAGAAGAAGATCATTACCAATAGAAAAAAAAATTAATTAAAAAAGTGATAATTCATAGTAATGACATATCAATCTTTGGAAACGAGGGCCAAACGACATTTGTGTACCTCAGTTCATATGATGGCTGCACCCACCATCTGAAGAATTGATTTTTTTTTATAAATAATTTGGATAACTATATAAATTAAATTAAAATTGGTACTTGAAATCACGTCAAGAAGCACCAGATGTGATGCAATCCATGGTTGTCGTTACTTAAGAAAATGGCCAACCTGGAGTCAACAATCTAAGGGCGAGAAATTTTTGTAGTTTTTCCATTTTTTCTTACAACATTTGTTTACCCTTTCTAAGCCAAAATTTGTGGCTTGGTTTTCTAACAAGGGTTTTTAATTTACACAACTCGCTGTCCCGAATAACTTAAAATCTTCGCGAGTCGTCGTGATGTGTTGTGTCATGCGTACCATTTTAAGAGAATAAATTATATTTTTAGCCATCTGCTTATAGAATATTCAAATTTTTCAGCCGCCCTTCTTATTAGATCCGTCAACTTCCCTGGTCTTAAGTCACGCAACTCGGTAATTGTTATATGCAATTATTTCATTTTTATTGAAGGAAAAATCGATGAGGTTTGATGAGGTGTCACTTCAAATGACGTAACTGTTTTTTTAATTTTATTTTATGTTATAAAGAGTGGTTTCTTTAAGATTCTTTTGAAAAAAAGGAACAAAGAAATTATAGCTAGTGATTAACCTACTAAGGTTTGCCAAAAAAAAAAAAAAAAAAAAACCTACTGAGGTTTGCAGTGAGAAGGGACTCACCTTGCTCGAGTATTTTTTTTCCCTTTCTAATAAAATGAGGTATTCAGACTTTTCAAATCACCCATTTTCTATCTATGTACGCAAATTGTCTGATTCATGTGCATCGATCAAGTGTAATACATTTCATGAGAGTATGGAGGGTGACTCCCAAAGTTACTCTTAGGTGGGAGTCTCGATTATTCGAATGTGGAATTTGTTGGTTCATACACCAAGCAATGAACTAATTAGGCGATCCCTTATAGATAAACAAGCTATAAAAACCACCGGCCGGTGGCGTGGATGGTAGATCCTTGGCCCTCCCCGGTGGAGGCCAAGGTTCGAAGCCCCTGCGAAGCAAGTAGGCTGAAGTGCTGTGTGGTGACTTAAGCGTGATGTCGAGGTGGTGGTTTCCCTACTAGCGTCACTGGGGGGTTTACGGCGCACTGTCGGTGCGAGCTGGTTCCTCCTGTTCCCAAAAAAAAAAAAGCTATAAAAAATTAATAAATGAATCAAGTCATTATCATTTATAGGAGATAGCTCTAATAATGTAAAGAGATACCAAGTTGCATTCATTGTGATCTTACGACATATGAAGCTAAGTCAAAGCTATACAATCATCATGCCTTATAAGCAATTTGAACAAACAAAAAAGATCAACCCCAATAAGAATTTATTTTATTCGTTTTACTTTTATTTAAGTCAACTAAATTGAATGTTGAAATGAGAGTTGATAATATTAAGGGTGTGCATGACAAAATTTCTGGAACATAAATTGATTTCTAGCTATAAATTGATTTCTCAAAAGTTAAAAAATTTAGTTTTTTATTTATTCTTCAAATCAATTTCTGGAATAGAAATCTGTTCCAAAAATAAAAAATCAGATCATTACGGCAAACGAATTTCATAAAACCTGTTTTAGAACAATAAACAAGAAAATATAAAAGTAGAAATTTTATCACGCATAAGCGCAAAGAAACATCCCATGTGCACGCATAAAATTTTACAGATTTTTTATTTCACCCAAGAAAAACAGTATAGACATTCTAGAATAAATTACATTGATGAGAGTGCGGATAACTAATACTATGATTGATGTATACAATATGCTCGAATAAACAAAGATTAAATAAAATTATAATTCCAAGTGATGATAAATTAATCTTCGGAAGTGAGGGCTAAACGACATTTGTGTACCTCAACCCACATGATGGTTCCAACCACCATCTGAATAATTGAATTTAAATAATTTGGATAACTATTGGAAGTTAAATTAAAATTGGTACTTGAAATTACATTAACAAGCACCAAGGCGTGATGCAATCGATGGTGGTTGTTTAAGAAAAGGCCAACCTGGAGTCAACAATATAAGGCGAGGAATTCTTGTTTTAGGTTTCCAATTTTTGATATTATTTTTAGTCCCTTTCTTCGAGTGCTGTGATGTGACTTGTCATGCATGCCGTTTCGAGATAAAATCAGATGAATGCTCCAAAATGAATTGTCAATTTTGGCCATCTTGTCATATAATATTCAAATTTTGCAGTCGCTCTCTTTATGATAATATCAAGTTCTTTAGTTCAGGTCACGCGAGGTACATAAGATGCTTTCACCCTTCTCGATGGATGCATCCACGAGACATGACAAAATGTCACTTCAAATTATAAAACTTATCTTTCCTTCGAGACATTTCCAGGAAAATAAGAAAGAAATTATAATGTGATATCCTAACTTTTCAACTCGCTTAATTTCTACGCATGCATGAAGATCGCCTCATTCAAGTGCATCGATCGAGTATAATAAGAATTATGGAGAAGGAAGTATGAAAGGTGAGTCCACACGTTTTTCCTGGGTGGGAGCTGTTTTATTTTAATGTGGAGTGGATCAAAATCGAGTAGCTAACTATTCGAACTCGTATATGGTTTAAAAGAAACAAATAATGAGATATAATTTTAACTAGTTTGATGCACTTCGATGATGTAAAGAGATGGTAAGTGAAATGTCTCGATGTGATAGACGAATCAAGCGAAAGCTATAGAGTCATTATGCCTTAGAAACAATTTAAATTAACATCAATACCAATCCTAATAAGAAATGATGGCATAGGCCAAACAAGGAGTGGACAATCGTTTAGAATAGGGTTAAGTGCAAAACCAATGAATCATCCACCATTGATCTTATGGTCCACACTAATGTTTTTTTTTTCAAAGACGATAGGTCCACACTAGAGTTTCCCTTGTTTATATTCTTTCTCCATCATGCCACAAGATATCTAATTAAAGTAATGATAGGATCAGAAAGGACATGTCATGACTTAGCGTTCGACGGGTGTCGTGCACGTACTTTTCATGAAGTGCTTGTCTTTGGCTTTGCTTTGCGCAATGAAAGATGGCGTTTGTCGTCACGATAGTTGTTTTGCTTTGCGAATAATATTACCTTAAATCATTTCAATCAATCAATGCTTTCTCTTTTTTTTTTAAATATGTAGGTTGAAGTTGGCAAAGTTAGCCGGCCTTAAGGTCTCTTTCGCCTTGATTATTTCTGGAAACACCCGCTTTTGTGTATATTTAAGAAGGCGAATGATGTGCAATTAAAACAGAAAAAAGAAATGTTCCATTTGGAGGGCTTATCTTGTGAGACTTGATTGATTTTATAAACTATGTGTTTTGATAATTGAAAACATTGATTACATAAAAATGAATTGCACAGTTAAAAAAACAAAAAAAAAAAGTAAGTTGTGATCTCGGTAATCTCGACTATGGAGATGATAGGATGGTGAAATTTGAATTATTGGACTAACTACATATTCCAAGATCACAAAATAATTATTGAACACGTCTCTTACCATCATGTTTCAAATCAAAACACATCAGCCGTTTTATAAAATGTTAGTCAATTCTATTGGTGAAATGAATTCACAAAATACAAATAAAATCTTATTCGTGACTCCATGTCAAATTTTCAAATCAAAAAGTGTCAATTGTTTCATAAAATGTTAGTCAATCGGTGACGTGAATTCACGAAATAAAAATGAATTTTATTCATGATCCCATTTGAAAATTTCAAATCAAAACACATCAACTGTTTCATAAAACGTAAGTCAATTTTGTCGGTGAAATAAATTCACGAAATCATAATGAATCTCACTGGCGAACCCATTTCAATATTTTGAATGATGTCTGGTGGATAAGCACTACATGTGCTTGCCACGCGTTTATATAAGCGAGGATGTACTTGACAAGCATAAATAATAGTCACACCCTTGTTCTTTATCAGTGGGAAATCTCCCCAAAAATCAACATATAGTATTACAAATTTGATTGGTTTTAGCCCAAAGTGACAAAGGGGATAATATGATTTATTCTCACTGACAAATCACTTTTTTTTTTTTGGAAAAATGGGGGAATTTATTTAAAAAAATTAGGTGGGATATGAAGAAAAGGTGTCTTGTCCTAAATCTAAGAAGATTGCCCTTTCAGCCCACATGGTGTGCCTACTCTTTAAAACAAAGCAAGAAAATGACCCCCGCCAACAGCGATAGCACCACCAACATGGTTATCATCGCAATAGCAACTGCAAGTCATTAATTTTTTTTTTTCAAAATAGATGTTCTCAATTAGACTATATTCTATTCACGCTATCAAAGTCATTAAACAAAAAGGGAACATTTTCATTAATCTTATTTTGGCACCTTCCGCATTCTTTGATGAATGCAAAAGTGGGTGTTGAGACACGACCAAAGTGAAAAGAGACATTAGGGTGGCTAATAACTTTGATTACTTTATCACGATCTTAAAAAAGATAAAAGCATCGATTGATTGAAGTGATTGAAGGTAATATTCACTTATAAAGCGAAGCAGCTATTGTGACAACACAACATCTTTCATTGCACAAAAATTATATGTGGCATGATTGATTGAGATGACATTATTTATGATGACATGCACTTTTTAAAATTAATATTTTATTAATATGCTGATTTTTTTAAAATTTTTTCTTTTTTTCCACTTTATTTTTTTTCCTTCGTTTAGGGCCGGCAAGGGTCGGTCAGGGAGAGGGCTTGGACCCCCTTGCCAGCACTAGGCGAGCCCTCACTGGCCCTAAGTGGAGGGAAAAAAAATTGAATAATAGAAAAGAATAAAAAAAAATTGTAAAAGCTCAAAAAATTACTAAAATATTTTTAAAAAAAAGTCAATGCCAAGTACCAATCGGCTAAAATTTATACAATTTTAGTAAGTTAAGGAGTTTTTTTTTTTTGGTAATTTTTACAATATAGGGGTGGCCCTATTATCTATTTCTCTTGGATCTTTCTTATTGTTTGGCTCTTCGAGAAGGCAATTCAATGGGACGAAGTATGGGGCACCGAAATTCAATGGTCGACCATTCTTGATTTTCATTCTTAGCTTTAATTTAAACGATTACACGGACTCTATCTGACCTATGCCATCGTTTCTTATTAGGGTCGATCTCGTTTGTTCATTAAAATCGCTTTTGAGGCTTGATGATTTATGTAGCTTTCGCTTTGCTTCATATGTCATACGATCACATTGAGACACGATGCACCTTACCATCGCCTTGCATTATCGAAGCATGTCAAACTGGTTAAGACTATCCCTTTAGATGATCATGACTTGGTTCGTTATTAGGTACTTTTCAGTTATTTGATAGCTTGTTTTACCCTAGGGATGCATATGTTGTCTAAATTTCTAATCATTATAAGATTGGATATGATAGAATATAAAAACCAATTATTTGTTGTTTCATATCTACTGTTTGATAAATCGCAATAATAAAGTTAGATATTTTTACATCATATCATATTAATTATTTGCATGCATGCACAAAAATTAAGATGAATTCAAAAGTTTGAATATCTCATGTTATCAAAAGAACAAAAGTACCTAAGCAAAGTCGAGTCCTTTTCTTAATGTGGAGTCTAGCAAGTTAATCATCATCTATAACTTATTTCTCTTTGCTAGGAAAATCTTAAAGGAACCTTTTATATAACGTAAAAGATATATATATCATCATTTGAAGTGACGTCTCATCAAACCCGATGAGTTTATCCTTTAATAAAAGTGAAAGTATTTTATGTAATAATTACTATAAAAAGTTACATGACTCGCGAGACAAGGGAGTTGAAGATATCATAAGGAAGGTGAGTGCAAAATGTAATTATTTAACCATGGGACAGCCAAAATTGAATATCCGATTTTGAACATTTGATTATCTGTCAAAACCGCATGCGTGACCCAACACATCACGACACTTGAAGAAATTTGTCTAAGGTAGCAAGTTTTTAAAATAAAAAACGGGTTGGAAAACAAAGCAACAATATTTGGCAATCACCATCTATTGCATCACACCTCGACGCTTGCTGATGTGATTTCAAGTACAAATTTTAGTTAATTTTCATGGTTATCCAAATTATTTAAATTTTTATTTAGTTTCATCTATTGCTAACAATTTATTTTTTTTCGGTCATTTCCAAAAAAATAAGATCAAGATCCAAGAATTAGTAGTGCTTAGCAAACGGCCTGGAGACCAAGATAACAACTAGTACAAGATATCATCATCATAACCATTATTATTAAATTAATTAAATAAATAATTAATGTTAATTGCAATTGGGTTTGGATGCATATCGGCTTTAATCTTTATGTCTATTCTAGCAATTAAGCTAGGGAAAAAAAGCATATCTATAAATTACTCATATTCATAATTATCGGCATGCCCATCAATCTAATTTCTTCTAGAATGTCTCTATATTTCTCTTCGCTGAAATTAAATCTAAAAAAAAAAAATTATGCACGCATATTTAATGTTTCTTATTCTTATCAATTCTCATTTATTTTAAGCGATTTCATATTATTTACGTTAACTGATGCCGACGCCATTCCATATTATCATACAACATTGGATGTGAATGTTGCTTAATATTCCATCGTTGCTATATAAATCAAATACATAATGATCGAAATTGATAAAGTTCAAAACTTGTCTTTCTTATCATGTAAATGGCTACAAAACGTCGTTATCACCATCATTATCAGTCGCGTTAAGCTAAAACCAAAACATGATAGGAAGGTAAAAAGGCGTGATTTTGTGTTCAATCCATTCCCGCAAACAGGGAAAGCGTCTTAGAGCAGAATCATGTCGCTCTCTCTGACCCCACATCCAACAAAAGTTGATTAAAAATCAAAATTGACGTAAGATACACAGTCAATTAAATGTCATCAATCGATATTTTCTTTATATTATGATATGAATCCGACGGTTTGAGTTCCTTTTCAAACCTTCCGTGGACCCCTTATGAAGATAAATATGATTGTACCCTTTTTTTTTGGTCGGTATGAATGTACCCTTTTACTGGTCGCAATGTGACGACAACCAAACTTCAGAATATCATACTTAGACAAGAGTACTAGGAAAAATAACATTTGTTCATGATATTTCGATGCAAGCAAATAGAAAGAGAGCACAATTTCTTTTCAATATTAAATAAAAAAAAGATTCCATGCAAAAACACTTCCCGTTGAATTAAATGTTTGCTAGAATTTGAAATATGTAAAACTTTAAGCAATTTGTGCGCTCTTTTGAGCGATTATTCAGGTTACTCAGTTGTTTCAGTACATATCGAATCTTCATTGTTGTATCTGTATTCTACTGGTATGAGAAACATTTCTTATAATATTATTTACAACTAGCACACTGTATATGTGCTTTCAAGATATAGAATGTATTTTTTTTTGCTTTTTTTTTTTTCTGTATTTAGATTATTATCACATGCATGTCAAACAAAAATCTCAATGGGCTGTTGACCCACCACATCCGACAGACACTTTGCTAATTGACCAACAAGATTCACCGGAACAATGGGAATTATGGTCCCCAACCAAAATAAAAGTTCAATATTATTATAAAGAAATTGTCAATATAGATGTACCGTATAGGAAATTATTCATATTCCTTAAGTACAGCTAAGGTAGCAGATTTAATGTACTGTAATTATCTCTGAGCTCGGTTCTGCATTGATTTGTTCATTTTTCGGATAGCAGTCAAATAAATAAATGAATGAACAAATTGTACTAATTAATGCAATAGTTGTGCGGGTTCTCGTCAGTGACATGTGCGCTCTATATTTAACATGAACAAGCTATAAAAATAGGTGAAGCATAGGCATGGGATAAATGCCGACCGTGGTGGATCGGTGCTATAATTATCAATTAGGGTGAACAAATTGATTAAGTTATTGTCTTATTCGGACAAAGCACTTATCATGTGAAGTCTACATAAAGCTCCTATTGCTGATTTTAAGTTTGGTATGATTAAGGTTGTTCAACCACTGTGGATAATCAGTCCAAGAAATCTGTGTACACAAAGTTGTGTTTTATTTTTTGAGATAATGATATAACTAGACCATGAACTATGATTGAACATATAATGTAGTACATGAGTTTTTAATTTCTTTAATGTGGTCATTGAATTTTAGCCTAACGTGCTATGTCAATCCTTAACTTTTAATTTGTTCATAATAGTTCTTGATTTTTTGTTCACATTCAAGTTGGTTCATAGATTGTATAAAAATATTTAATGTTATTGTTTAATTAGTTCAAGTATAGGGATAGTCTTGTATATTTTCATATAGTTTTAAAACTAGATTAAACATGTATCAAAAGTTCATGGATTACATTGAATAAAATGAAAGTCCATAAACGACATTGTACATTGAATTAGAATTCATTGACCATATTTAACAAATTAAAAGTTAAGGAATCATGTTAAAATTTAGAAATTATTTGTTTTATTTTCCCTTATTTATTTTGTCGAGGAAAGTAATTATTGTTTTATCACTTTATTTAATTCTAATATTATGGTCCAGAGTTACTACAAAAATTGAGAGAGTGAGGAGGGAGGAAAGATTTGCGTATTAATATTTATATTACACGAGCGTAGAAATTGTGAGGGAAAGACGGGAAAAGAAAAGGGAGGGGGAATTGGTGGAGAGAAGTGTCGTAGACTCGATCATTTCACGTCAGGAGAGGAAGTATGACTAGAAAAAATGAACAAAATAAATGAAGAAGAAGAAGAAAAATGATGGAAAAGCTCTTCTTTATATTCTTGATTTCTGGGACTACTTACCCATGTTTCCGTGAATTCAATAACACAATTTACTATGCCATTTAGAAAATTATTAAGATAATCATTATTAAATATAATCACTCATTTGGAAATCACCATCTTTTAGACATTTTATTTGTGTATTCGGGTCATTATCTCTAAAATTTCGATGACCTAACATGAAATTAAGAATAACATAGTAAAAGGGAATATTTTTCTCTAGATTTTTTGGAGTCTAAATCACCAAAAAAAAAAAAAGAGATTTGAAATTATATATCAATGTTGACAAGCAATCTGTTGAAATAATGTTCAGATTCAAGCACAATAGGAAATTGAAAAGGGTATTAGAGAGGCAACAATTTACACATCATCAATTAAAAGTTTCCAAAAGACAAAAATATAGGAACACAGTAATTAAAAAGAAAAAAAGGACGTTTATTATGTATTTGTATTTACACAAAAAATTGAAAAAACCATCCCTCTCGATGATTTTTTACCCGTTATTCTCCAACAGAAAAGATATCAAAGAATCTCCCTATATCCAAAAACAAAAACAAAAAAGAGGACTATTTCTTTCCTTTTTCCCCTTTTCGCCCCGGATTTCCCTCCTTTTTATATTTCCCGCCCAGGGCGCTTCCGACCGTTCCTCCTCCTCCTCCGACAGATTCAGGTGCACTCTCGCCGTGACAACCTCGCCGCACGCAGCTCAGTCGCGGTGGCCGGGCCCGCATGCCGCCGTGCGCAGGCACAGGTGCTGCGCGGCAGCAGCACCGCCCCCACCTCCCACTTCCCGCACTGCCCGCATCGTCGCCGCGGTGGCCTCGTCGATTCCGCCTCCGCGTCGCCTTCTCCCGCAGCCGCCGTCCCGGGACCGTTGCTCCCGCAACAGGACTCCGCGTCGTCGACCACGCCGCCGCCGCTGCCGCTGCCGCGGGAGAGGACGCGCTGGAGGGTGGAGCGGAGGGAGTCGGCTTCGAACTCGTTGTCCTGGGCGAGGCCCCGCCACATGTGGCTCTCCATCGCCAGGATCTTCAATTTCTCTTGGAGCAGACCGTTCAATTTCCCGATTCTCTGGATTTCTCTGTCTTTCTCCTTCAGTTTCCTCGCGAACGCCTGTGTCTGCAGACACGTCCAGAACAGGAAAGTTGTCAGGAAATTTCTAATTTTCCTATTTCCCTTTCAATAATAAGTAATTTCTTGACGCAATTCGTGAAAATTTAATATTTCTTCGCCGGGAACAGAGCCGACATTGTTAATGTTTTCTGGGTTTTTTTTCTTGAAATCTCAGAACAAGTGTAAGAACCCTAATCAAACCATCAAAAAATAAAATTATTGAAAGAGGAAAGGAGAAAAAGGGTCTTACATGTTGCGAAATCAAACAGTGGATCTCCGATTCGCGACCTTGGATCTCGAACCCCATCTCGTGCCCCAGAAACGGCGACGCCTTGCTCATCTTGTGAGGAGGACAACGACTCGCCGGGAAGCCATCGCCGTTCAAGTGGTCGTCGCCGATCGCGTCGTCTCTGGACCGCTTGCGGTGGCTCCTGGGGACAGAGACGGCGGCGTTGTAGTCGCTGGTCGATCCGCTGTCGGATTTCACGGACGATTTCGCCGTGCTGAACTCCGGGACGACGCGAAGTTTCAGGCGGCGGCGAGACGGACGCGAGATCGGGTCGGGCGTCTCCGTCTCCGTCGACAAAAGGGGGATGAAATCCTCCGCTTGAGTGGGGTAGGAGCGGATCGCGCAACGGTACTTCCTCGTCGCGATGGAATTGCCGAAGAATCTGCAAAAGAACCGAACCGATTGGAATTAAGCTTGAAAGAAAAGCAGAGAGAGAGAGAGAGAAATAACCCAAATAGCTCACGATATTCAAAATCGAACAGAGACCCACAAATGAAGTTCGACAGAGTACCTGTTCATGATCATCCGAGCGGGAAAAAGAGCGGCGCGCCGAGCTTCGACCGCCATGAGAGTCGCTTCGCTTTTAGAGAGAGAGAGAGAGAGAGAGAGAGGGAGTTTCAGACGAAGAGCATGAAGAAGAGAGAGTGAGAGCGAGAGCGCGTGTGGTGTGGGCGAGGGAGGTTTGGGTTTTTATTAGGCGCGTTTCCGACCGTTGCGACGACGACCGACGTTGTCACGGGCAGGCGCGCGGTGACCGCCGGGCAGTCGGGTTGGCTTGGCACGCACGCCGCGGGCAGACACAGGTGGCGGCACGGCGGCAGCACCCCCGACCTCCTCCTCCTCCTCCTCGCCCCGTACGCCCTGCACCTCCACACCACCGCCGTCACCGCCGCGAGACGCCGCCGCTGCTCCCCCTCCGGGGATAGCTGCTCCCGCAGGCGGACCCCGCGTCGGCGAAGGCCAGATCTGGTCCTCCATCAGAAAAGATTCAAAACTTTCCATCGGAGCAGCCGATTCAAGCTGCCAATGGAGGAGGAGAAACCCTCGAAATTCTCGCAAAGCTTTGGGAGATGGAGCTAATGATGCTGCCATTGATCACCTCTCTCCCTCTCTCTCTGTCTCTCTCTCTCGAAGGAAAGGAAGGGCAGCATAGGAAGAAAGGTGATGTCCATATATCAAAATCCCACCATCAACGAGTGCATTAGAATTCAAATAAATGCACGGCACTTCATTTTTTAACACCTCGTGGGCCCCTTAGGAAAAACCCTAACGGCAAGGATTCGCTCCATGCCCCCTGTTGGGTGGGGGTACAATTTTTCATGGGGTAGACAAAGTTGTCGTGGTGCCGCATGCTAAGTGAGATCGGACAAGGCGTGGGTGCGATTGAATTCGATCCCAATTCGCTTGCTTCGATGACGTTCAAAGGAGAGATGGCTGGATCTGTCACTCCCAAAACTGACTTGTCACCTCCCTAGTAAGGGATTGCACTCGCCTTCCAAACTAGATTTAAGAGTTTGCCATTAACTTAACTATTAATATCAGTTTTTAGCCAGTCATTACCCTGTTGAGCTAAGTAAGAGGAGATTCAAATATCATACAAGTAAATATATAGGCCTAGATGCAAGATCTTGATCATGCTTAGGTTGGAGTGGACTTGAATTTTATGTAATTTCTATCACAAGAGGGAAAAGAGAAAGGGGAGTGGGGTGTTGGGGGCGTGAACACAAATTGGGCGAGTTGTTATTGTTGTTGGGGGTCAATTTCATGCTTTCTTTACATAGAGTTGCCACACCATGTGGTTGGGCCACAGTTTTTGCGTCTTGGGTTTTGATCACGTCATGGCCTAATGTTGCAATCTCCATAGATTTAGGGCAAAGTCCTCGAATGTGTGTACACCCCCTTGTCCCAGAACCAGACGATACACCTTTTCTATATGTTCCATCGAATTTTTTTTAATGGCTTCCTCTTTTTTGCCAAGAAAAGAAAATTGGAAATGTGACTTGTCCACGAGAATCATCGTGTCATCCACACTTACCACATGGGGTAAAACCCATCAATTTTATTTATTTATTTTCAAAATTTTTAGGCAAATTCCACACTTATCAAGAAAAAGGGTATCATAGAGAAAAGAAAAAGAAAAAAGGGTATCATCATTATTTATGTACTTATGAAGAACATCCTCATTCATATTAACGCCCGGGACGCACATGTAATGCTTTGCCAACCTAACATCGTTTGAAAAAATTAAACTAGGTTCGTGAATAAGTTTTTAGAATTGACCAACATTTTATAAAGACAGTTGATGTCTTTTGATTTGACGCACGATGACAAGAGACATGTTTTGATGAGTACGAGCTCCTAAATAATTTTCAATCAGCTTTTAAGTATTGGGTGAGTCAGACACTGTTTTCTAAGGAAAAAAAAATAATACAGGTGTATGACCATAGTTAAATATAAAGTAAATAGGGATATATTGAAATAAAGTACATGGAGAGCTTATCTATAAGTTTAGATGTAAGAAATGAAAAGAAATCAAATAAGATAATAAGAGAAAATATCCTAAATATCTCTAAAAGATATCTAAATATCATAATATTGCTAACACATCTCATAAGCTAACGTCAAAACACAATTTTTCCTTAAGCTAAGGAGTTCGTACAAAAAGTCAAATATCACGACATTATCGTCTTGATGAGTCATGACTATCACCACAATGCATAACCGTCGAAATTAATCAAGTTCAAAGTTTGTTGTTATTATCATGTAAATGGCCACAAAATGTCAACAAGCATATGATCAAATTTAATAATGTTTAGAGTTTCCCACTCTTGCCACATAAATGGTCCCCAAAGGTCATTATCATCATCAGAGGCCCTTTGATGCAATTATTGCCGAACATTCTAGTTTTGATTATAAACTCTCGAGTTTTGGTTTTGCCGAACATTCTAGTTTTGATTGTAAACTCTCGAGTTTTAGTTTGTTATGATATCCCATCATGGACCATAGAAAAAGCCCCTTCTAATGGATTGTAGATTTTTCGTGGAATTTCTAATATTCAAGATTTCAAAATGAGAAAAAAGAAAGATAAAAATGAAAAATGAGATTTGAACTCGATATCTAGATTTATTTAAAAGCTTGGGCGTAAAAATTGGATCGTATGGCTGACCACATAGAGATAGAATTGGTCAGATCTCTAGATCTTAATGAAGTCACATGATGATTCTTTTATTAAATCAGTTTGGGTTAAATTCAGCTCCTTCAAGCATTGACACTTCAACAACCAAATTGAAGAACTTACTACCTCTTCATATCACCAAAAAATCCATAACTTTATCAAAATGCAACTAGTTTACCTTTATGAATCGCCACATTTCTGGAATCTCATGTGATATTCAACTTTTATAACTCTTTTTGTTGGGATCTACAACAAGTAAAATACAAATTAGGTTGCTAAAGATATTACTTAAGGACATAATTTAAAAGGGTCAGATATCACAAAAAAACCCAATCTAAACTCACCATGACACAAACATTATGATTTTTTTTTTGTGTCATTAAAAACTCTTAACTTATCCTTTGTGACACAAATACTCAACACTTTTTTTTTTTGTATTATAAAAAACCCTAAACTTACTTAGTGTGATAAATATACTTTGGATTGAACTGAAATAGAGGGTAAATAAATATGTCACAATTGTATATGTTTGGGTTTTTTTGAGACAAAAAATTGCGGGCATTTATATCACAAGGTATTTTTACCACAGTAGATATAATTTGGGTTTTTATTTTTTATTTTTTTATTTAGCCAATTTAAAAATCGCATACATATTTATTTGTTATAAATTCTTTCACAAGGTCAAACAATGGAACATGGAGATGCATGTCATTTTGCGAAGGAGGAGATGGGGGTGAGGCAAAAGGCGACGGGCACGTGAGCGTTAAAGCTTGGAACATCGCTAATTGCCCCTTTGCCATATCCTTAGTGATGATAATAATGTCTAAAGTTATATTCTATCACCAAAAGTGCCTCATATTTGCAAAATGCCCCAAAATTTACGCGATCGGAAATTTAATGGTTGAGAAAGTGTTTTGTATATTGATTGCAAGGCTAATAAAACAACATAAATTCGAATACATAGCATCTTTTAAGGGCTTATTTGGTTAAGCTTTTTTTTTTTTTAAATGATAAAACATAATTATACGTTTTCGCCAAAACTTAAAATGCTATTAAAAATGCTGAAAATTATGAAAAAATTGCATGCTGATGTACTTATCAGTATTTGTATTGTGCGAGAATTTCGGGTATCTCGATTAAGGAAAAGTATGAACGCAGTTATGGAAAATGATATCAAAAGGTTGTAATTCTTTTTATAACAATAAAGAGTCAGAAATTTCGGGGAAAAAAGAAGAAGAAAAGGGACAAAATGGTGGAGAGAACTGTCTATCGTCTACATCTCAATCACTTCAATTGAGGAAGTACAATCAGAATCATGCCTTGCCCTTTTTTAACATGCTTCTATCTTTTGCATAGCCACCCATAGAGAAAAAGATTGCCTCGGAATAAAAAATGGAAAAAGAAATGGATGGAAAAATCTCTTCATAGAGGTGAGCATAATCCTCATTGAGTTGATCTAGCAACCCAAAGTCCAAACCATATAGTGTTGGTTCTCAATTTTTGGAGCAAAAGACCAATCCCATTAAGGCTAGGACAAAGAACTTGATTTGGTTTTAGGTTTAATTCGGGACCAACCAATTTTTTTTTTTTTTTTTAAAAGGGTAAACATACTGTTTTAAATTATATATATATATATATTAACAATGCAACATTGAACAACTAAATTATGAACACCAATACATATCAAACATAAATATAACATAATGTAATAACAGAAATTTCATGCTTGCTAAAAGTAACAAATCATAAAAAAAATAACACCTTAGGCTAGTGAGGAGACACCAAAGGTGAGCCGCGAGGCAAGCGAATGGAGGTGAGTGGCAAGGTAAGCAAGGCTAGCTAAGAGGAGTGAGCGCAAGGCGAGTGAAGAGAGATGAGTGTGAGGTGAGTGAGCAGAGGCGAGTCAGGTGAGCAGTGAGCGAGGCTAAGGTAAGCAAATAACATGGTGAGCGAAGAGGGTTTTTTTTTTTTTTTCCTCTCAGTTGAATTAAGGCCGTGTTTCTATTTACTTTTTAATTTACATGGTAAACATAAGAAAAAAATATAACAAAGGGGGAGGCACTAGGGTTTAGAATAGACAAAGCATATAGTACAAAATATACAATATTTACAATGTTGGTTTAAGTTGGATCAACCTTAAACTCTCATGATCAGGAATCAACTCAAATAATGTGGGGTTCAGAGGTCCCAGGAATAAGGACCAACCTACTTTTCCCTAGAATTGGATTGAGATTGGTCGGGTTGGGTTGGTTCAGAGTCGGTTCAAGGTCAACTCTTAACCGATGCTCACCCCTACTTTATATCTTTGATATCTCGGAATACATGTCCACTGGACATTTACATCAATTAATCAAAAAATTACTGTATCGTCAAGAAAATTATTAATAAACTAAGAACAAAAATAATACCACTAATCACAAAATCACGACTAACTAATCTTCAGAATTTCGTGTTGACCAGCTAGTCGAAAAATTGAAAAATTCTAAAGCTGTGTTTCACTTAACAAACACATTTCAATTGTTATTAATTTGAGAGGTCCCTATAAGTTAATGCCGCTTTTTTTAACCTTTGATCGATTGTTAATGCTGAAATGCATGATTCCCATTGACGAATCATGTAGCATGCAACGCGTTATACTAGAATTTAGCATTATTAGATGCCCTATTAATGTATTTAAATTTATAAAAATAAGGGTTCGAGATTTCATTATTGAACACCAGCTTTTGAGTCAAAAATGTTATTATTACCTTTCTATAGAACAAAAGATAGTCATAATAAAATTATAAATCGACCTCGAGGAAAAGAGAATTAAGTGCAAAAGTGCTAGAAGAGCAATAATAAAGATTATAGAAAAAATATAAAAAAATCCAAAATTGATATATCTGTAATAAATTTATCCAAATTTTAAATTAATACACTTGTGATAAATTTACCATTTATTAGTTTTTGTTAAGTTTTACCATTAAATTGTTGAATTAAATGACATGTAACAGTTGACGGATATACAAGTTTGGGGTTTTACCCCTCGTTTGTTACAAATAAACCAATTTGTAGTCTTTCATATTTTTAATCCAATTTAATAGAAACTAGATGAGGCTAAATTTATCATGAACGTACTAGTTAGGGCTTTTTAGTGGTTTAAAAATTAATAGTAAATTTATCATATGTATACCACTTTTAAGTTTTTTCGTGGTCAAAAAATTAATTTGGAACAAATTTGTCCTAAGTATATCAATTTGAGATTTCTCGTGGCATCTTTTGCAATGTAAGCATTTTAACTTTTTCCCATTGATACACATAAACTTTCACATAATTCAGATATTAAAATGTGGATCAACATATAAATTTTTCATAATCTTTAAATTTTGACAGAAATTGCCCTTCCCCGCAAAATGACATGCAGCCCAATACCCCACTTTTTGACCCCGCGAAAGAATTAATAGTGAATATAAAAATTTGTCCCCAAATAACATAGTTATCAATCTAACTAAGTCTTTCGACCAAAAAAAAAAAAAGAAGAAGAAAAAACTAAGTAAGTCTCTCCACCAATTCGCCCCCCCCTTTTTTTTTTCTCTTTGCCTCAAAATTTCTATACTTGTGTAATATAAAATATTAATAAGGAAGCTCAAATATATATTTTTCCGTAATTTTTTCAATTTTGAGTAATATTTTTAATTTTGATGGAAAAATATATTAAAAAAAAAAACCTTAACCCAATAGGCCGTTACAGATAGAATAAGGGATGCCATATATTTGAATTTATTTTTCATAGTAACCATGCAATCAATATACAAATCATTTTCTCGATTACTAAATATTCAAGCCCTGTAAATTTCGGGGCATATTGCAAGTGTCCGCACTTTTTGCACGGCGGCAAGGGGCACTTACCATTGTTGGCTTCCGCATGCATCTTCATTCAAATCAATCTATTTGTCGAATTTCAATTCTGAGTCATTCTCATAAATTTTTCTTATAGTAGTTTATGAGAACATTAAAAATGAAAGCAACTTTGATTTGGTCAAGTCTTAGAACAAGTCGAAGTAATTTACTATTTTAAGTACGCATATGCAAGCTAATGGAAATATTAGATTAAAAACTTATTAAAATACAAACTTTTCTTAAAGATAAACCAATGCACTGTTCACAAGTTAGACCTTAAAATAACTAAGAGGCTCTCTCTTTCTCTCTGCCTCTCTCTCAATTTACTTAGTAACTCTCGACTATAACCTAATTTGTCCCTAAAATACTTTCTTCAATTAGAATAAATCAAACACAACTTTGTTGTGCTGATTTCTTGGACTGATTATGGACGGTGGTTGAACAACCTTAATCATATCAAAATTAAAATCAGAAAAAGGAGCTTCACATGCTATGTGGACTTTACATGATTCTTTGTCCGAATAAGACATTTAAATTAATTAAAAAATGTTTTGATTTACCGCATTAGATAATCAAAGCATCGTCCCACGATAGTCGGCTTTAATTACATGCTTTTGTTTCACCTAATTTACACCATTTTCGTGTTAAATATGCAGGGTACATGTCGCTGACAAGAACCCCCAGAACTTTTGTATTAATTAGTACAATTTATTCGTTTCTGTATTTGCTTGCCGTATCATAGTTATTAGAAAAGGTACAAATTAATGCTTGGAGCAGTTTGGCAGTCATTGCAGAATCAATTTTGACAGGTCTGACAATAGCACATAGGGCCCAACTTCTGTTGGTTCCACTACGATCAAACACTTGGCCACCATCTCCCCAAGTTCAGTATGAGAAATGGATCCTACAAGCAAGAAAGCAGAGGACCCCGTGGTGAAGATCCTGCCTCAGTACTCAGTAGGTACTTCTTTTAATCAATTCTCCCGAATCCTTCGCGGGACCAGTTCAAGCAAGAAGATCGACCGTGCAACCGTAGTGGTCCACCTCAGGTTGGATATCATCAACTCGAGACATTAGGTTGAAATGCCACTAGCCTTTTGAACCATCTCGGCATGTGTGTAGGCAGATAATATGCCGACAAAAGTAGCATCATTCGGCATTGGACCTTTCTTCTCCATTTACAAGAACATTTCCAGGGCTTTCTCACTTCGCCCATGTATTCCATACCCCATGATTATAGCATTCCACGAGACATCACTTCTGTTGGGCATCGGATCAAAGCCCTTTCTCGACTAAGGGCGCGCATGATAAAATTTCTGTTTCTCAATTTCTTTTACGTGTTAGAACAGGGTTTGGAGCAATCCGTTTGGTAACACAATTTGATTTCTCTATTTGAAACAGATTTCTATTCCGAAATAGAGAAATCGAAGAAATCGAAGCGAAATTTTTAACTTCTCGGTTTCGAAATAGAAATAGAAATAGAAATTTTTTTCTCAACTTTTCAATTTAGTCCAAAATATTTTAGATCACTAATATTGAAATAGAAATAGAAATAGTTAATTTAGTCCAAAATATTTTAATGATTTTTTAATATAATCATTCTAATAAATATTGATTGAAAATCTTAACCATTGGGCTAGATAGTGAGAATTGAATGAACAAGGCTTCATTTGTTGCACGTAAAAGATTTTATGCATGGTAATAGTCAATTGGTCATATTCATATCTAACAAGTCTTTCTTCACCTACTCTTCCGTGTATGCCCATACGACTCTATTTGGCTAACTATTTTTTTAATCATAAACTTCATATTAAGGCGGTAAAAAGGGGTCAAATCATTAGGGTTTCATCCGATTTTTCTTTTATAAGGAAAATAGATCTAATAAGAAATATGTTGTTCTTGTAAGAGTGTTGATGAAAATATAGATTTTGATTATAAATTTTTAAATAATCCTAGTGTTGATAATTTTGAAAAAAATTGGTGACGATTTTTGAACACGGTGAGGATATTTTTAACAAAATTTGGAAAGAAATTGGAATTAGACTTGAAGTTAGGATTTTTTTAGGAGATTAGACTATTATAATCATGGCTATCATTAGACTTATTTGATTAATGTGAAATCAATTTCGGCAAAAACATAACGACATATTCACTACAATTGAATTTCAATTTATTTATTTTTTTGCCACGTTGGTTATTTTTCGAAAGAAAATATTACGTAATAGGAAACGTAAGCACACGTAATATAAATTCCATGAAATTGTATTTTCAACTTTTCTAATGTATTAGTATTATTTTGACTATTTTTTGTATTTGAGGATTTTCTATATTGTTTTAGTATTATTTCGGCTATTATTTTATATTTGAGAATTTCCTATGTTGTTATCTAATCAATTTCTATTCTTAGAAATAGAAATTTTATTCTGTTATCAAACGGATTCTGTTCCCGAGAAATAGAAATTTTGAGTTGTTATCAAACGGGTTTCTTTGCTCGAAACTTGTCCGGGGAATAGAAATTGAGAAATCAATTTCTGGCCAAAAATCAATTTCTTGAATAGAAATTTTGTCATGCGCGCCCTAAATCTGCAGTGCCACATTTTGCATAAATTGTCAATAGGGGAGTCGAAAGCAGCACGTCAGCTTCAATATCATAATATTTCATGTAAGAATGAACTAAGTGGCCCGCGTTGAGGTCCACTAACAAGAAGTCCTGTTGAGTTTAATCTCTTCCTCTTGTAGCATATTATCAAACAAACTCAAAAACTCCATGTGATCTTTAACACATACGTAAAGAGCCAACATGGTTCTATGTGAAACCGCGTTATGGAAAGGCATTGAATCAAAATAGCCACGAGCCTCTGATGCGTGTGTAATCCTTGCCCTTCCATCAATTGCACAATTCCACGACACATTATCCCTAAACGGCATTCTATCATACAACCATTACGCTTAGCCCGTGTCCTCTCTTGCAACCCTTAATCATCGAATTCCGGTTGTAGATGTTCTTTTCGGTCATTTCATCAAAAAGTTCATGAGAAACATTCACTTTCCATTCTTCACATGACCATCAATCATGGAATTCTAGCTAACCAAAACACAGGCCCCGCATCAAACACCAAGCGCACACTCCTTGCTTTATGAAAAACCAAATATATATGAATCAACGCATTTCCCACGAATAAATCCGACTCAAACCCAAGTTTTAACACAACTTACATTATTCTATTTTTTGAAAAATAAATTAGAATTTAAAAAAAAAAACCACTATTAGTGACCACTTACCCGCATGCATCTAATTCCACGAGACAACACCTCCATCAAGCATCTGATCAAATACTTTCTTGGCTCAATCCATATTGTCACATTTTGCGTGCAATCAGCTTCAATCTCATTATCCTTCATGTACAAATGAACTAAGTGGCCTGTGTCACGGTCCCCTGTATTGGCACATGTGGGTAAACACTCAAAACAATAGCCCTATTGGGTTTGATCTTCTGGTCCGTGGGTGTGCAAAGTGTAGAGTATGCTTAATAATCACGAACCTGCATGTGAGTACCATAGGGTCTCAGCTCATGATCTGCATTGTAAAGTTAGTAGACTTGCACACATATATATTGGCCCTCATATTCACATTTTTCCATGTGGAACAAGACACCTTTATGTTTGTTTTACAAGTAAACTATCAATAAAGCATACCTAGTTAAAATATCCAAACTATGTTTTGAATTTCTTTGCCATCAAATTCGAAGACAAGCGGATATTACGTGCGCCACTTGTTGGGAATGTCGGATTCCCAAAAACCGGATTCGACACTAAATTGAACTCCTAAACTTGTGCAGAAGACAAGCCCGAGAAAAACACATGCATCACCGATCCTAAGGCACATCATAGAATCGAACGTACCTTGTTAGCCACAGATTAAGCACTGACGCTGATATGAGGAAGAGAATTTGGCCCTGTTCGATTCGATGACACCAATTCGCCTTGAAGGGAAGATGAGTGTCGCCTCTTGCTTACTGTCCTTTCTTTTGGAAGTGTTTTGAGGGAGAGAGGAGGAGGAAACGTACGTTACTTCAAAAGGTGCATTCTTCCCTCTTTATTTCCCCTTTATATACGTCATATTAAAAAAGAAACGTGTCCCTTCATCATATCCCTCTATCCATGGGTCATAATATTGTGGGCCGGGCTTTTAGGCCCAACATGGGTGGACGGGCCAACTTAAGCCCATCACAATAATTAATAAAACCATCATTTCCCAATCAAACATGGTGGGCCGAACAAGATTCTCTTTACCTCTCTTTAACATTCATACCGGTGAATAATCTATGCAACCAGCATACTTTGAGAGCTTGTTGCTATACATCTGTTAGGAATATATAGCAGCTCATAATGGACATCACACTCTGAGTAGATTTAGTATGTAGTACCCTAGATCGATCGATTACATTTATATTTCTCTTGATCTCTTTTAAACAATGATATATATATATATATATATATATATATATATATATATATATATATATATATTGCATATACAATGTGATTCTCTAAATTCGATCTTCCTCTTTCCTTCAAACTCTCAATTTCAGTCTAGTTTGCTTTTCTAGAAATGTCCCATTAGATCGAATTAACTCATGACCATTGGCAACATCCTAAGATAGCAAACACTAAATAGAAATCTTGAGAATAAGTAAAAGTCATGAGGGCACTAAAATTGAGGAACTCTTTTCCTCAAGAGTCTCACACGGTATAAAAGTTGAGATCAAACTTTTGCCACTCTTATTGGTCGTCTCATGCATACGTAGTATGAAATACGTATTACGGTATTAACTCATTTCCCATGGAGCGTATGTCTACATCTTCAATACTGTATATATGATAGTTCAGACATACCCAATGTCTAACTAGAGTTCACGTATCTACTCAATTCACAAAATTCATCAGAACTCACATCTGGCATCATAGACAGATAAAGTAAAATATGTGGGTTATTTTACTTTCGGACATAGTAAATATTATGTCCTCATCTTAACACCTAGTTAAGGCGACAAATATATTTTAAGCTTGAGCTCTCGATTATCACCTAGATAATAAGCTTAAAAACCGTCTCATCTCTATTTACCATATAGTAAATAGAGGCGATTACCCGTGTGAGTGGGCCAATCTTATATCTGTTCGACATACTTTCTTAACTTAAAGTAATGTACTGAGCATTAAGATGCATAAAGATCAAAAAAAGATTCATAGGCATTAACAATGAAAAAACACAAGTTCATAAATATGAACAAATCAGGGAAATTACAATTCAGTACATTAGACTCTACGCAATTCTAGAGATTTTACATGACCACAAAACACATCTCTAGGAATTGGCTTTTTCATAGGATCTGTTACCATTCTATGCGTAGATATTTACTGTAAATTCACATCCTTTCGTGCAACCATATCTTTGACAAAGTTATACTTGGTATCTATATGTTTGGTCTTGTCATGATATTTTGGATCTTTGGTGTACGCTATAGCTGCTTAGCTATCACAGTTAACCAATAATGGATTTGCAGCTTTCTCAATAACACTTAAATGATCCAAAAATCTCTTAAGCCAAACTCCTTCTCGTACCGCTGCTGATAATGCCACGAACTTAGCTTCCATCGTGGACAAGACTATACACGTTTGCTTCTTACTGCTCTATGATATGACGCCATTGTTCAGTAAGAAAGCAAATCCAAAGGTAGATTTTCTTTCATCTAAATCTCCTCCCCAATCAGCATCTGAATAGCCTTCAAGTTACAGATCCTTTCCTTGGTAATTCAACTTGTAATCAGCAGTTCCCTTCAGATACCTCAGTATTCTCTTAACGGCCTTCCAATGCGCTTGACCTGAGTTGGATTGGTATCTACTCACCATTCTAATTGCAAAACATATGTTAGGTCTTGTACACATCATAACGTACATCAAGCTATCAACAGCACTAGCATAAAGAACATGTTTCATTTGTTCCCTCTCTTGTGGAGTCCTTGGACACAGTTTATGGCTCAATCCTTCATCTTTTGTAATAGGAGTGTCTATGGGTTTACAATCTTGCATACAAAATCTTTCAAGAACCTTATTTATATATGTTTCTTGCGAAAGAGATAACGACATCTTCGAACGATCTCTTGAAATTTTAACTCCAAGAATGTATGCAGCTTCACCCAATATCTTTCATCTTAAAGTTGGAAGATAACCAACTCTTCATAGCATTTACAAACTCTTTATTGTTTCCGGCAATTAGTATATCATCAACATATAATGATATGATCACAAATTGATCTTTAGATCTTTTGATATATACATAATGATCATCATCTATCATTGTAAAATCATATGCTATTATGGCATTATGAAAACGTATATACCATTGTCTCGATAACTACTTAAGGCCGTATATCGATTTCAAAAGTCGACATACCTTTTCTTCTTGGCCTTCTTTAATGAAACCAACAGGTTGTTCCATATATATTTCTTCATCTAATTCTTCATCAAGGAAAGTAATCTTTAAATCCATTTGATATAACTCAAGATCCATACTAGCCACTATTGCCAAAATAATGCGAATTGAGGTAAATCTCACTACAGGAGAAAATGTTTCTTCATAATCAATTCATTTCTGTTGATTAAACCCCTTCGCCACAAGGCGAACCTTATGCCTTTCTATCCAGTCATCATCTTTTCACTTTATTTTGAGAACCCACTTGTTCCTAATAGTTTTGCGTTCCTTTGGAAGATCAACCAGTTCCCAAACTTGGTTTGAATTCATTGACTCAATCTCCTCTTTCATTGTATGAACCAATTTTTCCTTACTAGGGCAATTTAGAGTCTCATTAATATTTCTTGGCTCATCCTCATCTTGCGGAGCAATCATAAAAGTTTCCTCTTCAATGTCAAAACGTCGACGGAGAATACTTTTGCGACTTATTCGCCGTATGGGAGATTGTGCATTTTGCATATCGTTCCCCATTATGCTCCCACTAGGATTAGATAATGATAATGTCGTTTCATCATGTGGTTGTAATTGAGAATGAGTTGAATTCGATTCATCATTTCTCATATTACTCCCACTTGGACGAACTCCACTAAAATCATTATCTTGATCCAAGGTTTCAGATAGGGAGTAATCTTTCCCTATTTCGCCCTTCTTAGGAAATTCATCCTCTAAGAATGTGACATCTTGCGATTCAAATTCAGTTATACTCCTACTTTCCTGCTCATCTATGAACACATATCCTTTTGAGTATTCGGAATAGCTTATGAAAATACCCTTCTTTCCTCTGGGACCCAATTTTCCAAACTTGTGAGAGGGCTTATAAGTATAGGCAGCACAATCCCATGGCTTAAGAAAACTTAAGTCCGGTTTTCTACCTGTCCATAACTCATATGGAGTGGAAGTAATTGCTTTGGAAGGCACCCGGTTAAGTATATAGGCAGCAGTTAACAACACATCACTCCAAAAAGTGATAGGTAAGTTAGCATGCACTATCAAGGACCTAACCATTTCCAGTAGGGTTCTGTTTCTTCTCTCCGCAACACCACTTTGTTGAGGAGTATATAGAATAGACAAGTGTCTTTCTATTCCTTTTTCATCACATAATTTTCTGAACGCATCAGATAAATACTCTTGACCTCGATCGGATCTCAATGCTTTTATTTTCTTATCTAATTGATTTCCTATCAAGTTCATAAATCTTTTGAAACAACTTAATGCTTCAGATTTATGAGAAATTAAATAGACATATCCGAATCGAGTATAATCATCTATAAAAGTGATGAAATAAACAGCCCTATGCCTTCCTCTCACATTCATTGGACCATAGACGTCAAAATGGATTAAATGCAGAGGAAATTCAGCTCTTTTAACTTTTCCAAATGGTTTCCTTGTCATTTTCCCTACTAGGCAATGCTCACACTTTTTCAATGTTGCCCAACAAGCCCTCTTTGGCTAGTTTATTCATACGTTGTTAGTCAATATGACCAAGTCTAGCATGCCACACATTCACATCATTATCATATGAATTAGGAGACATGATAAGGAAATAACAAACATTTGCATTAACATAGTCAATATCTAATACAATAAAACCATCCAGAAAATAACCACAACCATAGAAATTTGCATCCAAAAATAAATCTACACCTCTATTAGAGAAGTTCATATTAAAACCTAGTTTAACCAACACTAAAATAGACACTAAATTCCGACAAATCTTCGAAGCATACAATATATCATGTAGGAACAAAGTGCGTCCACCATGCATGTTCAGTTGGCAGGTGTCAATTCCTTTTACTTCAGCTCTGGAATTGTTTCCCACATAGATCCACTTAGTTCCAGTTGCTACTCGTCAGAATTCCACGAAGGATTTTCTATCCTTCGCTACATGGTCTGTCGTTCATGAATCCACAGTCCACAAAGGATTAGACTCAGTTAAGAATATAGAACTCGACACATAAGTAAAGTTCTGAAAAGTACAAGGGGTGTATACCTTCTTTGGCTCACGACATCCGCGAGCATAGTGACCCTTCTTGTCACAATTGTAACACTTCACCCTTGTAAGCTTCTTTATTCAAGGGCACTTTTCTCTTTCATGTTGGTTAAGCTTAGGTTTCTTCCCTGAAGGATTTGCTTCCTTGCCTTTCCCTTTATCAAACCAGTCAGGACGTTTGCGTTTGGAGCTTGAAGCTCCATGTGAGCTAAAACCAGCATGATAGATTTCATCTTCTAGCTTAGCCGCCAAGAGGCGGTCCTCTTTCAGCTCAAGATGACGCACTGCATCCTCAAAGGTTTTGATATTCTCATTATGGGTCAAGTGCACTTTCATATGCTCTCAACTTTGAGGCAAGGAACGAATCACTGCTTGCACTTGCTGCTCATTAGTCAAGACATGGCCAATATCTTTCAGCTCATTAATCATGTTTGACATCTTTCTAAGATATTGCTTCATGGTCTGACCATGAGGCTTCTTATAAGAGTCAAACCTAATAGTGAGCTGCCTCAGTCTGGTCACCGAAGTATGATAAAATCTTGCTGCCAATACTTCCCACATTTCCTTGGCATTTTCAAAACGCCTAAACTCTCGCATGACGTCATTTTCCATGCTACTCAGCAACATAATGCGAGCAAGAGAGTTCCTTCTTTTCTATGCAGTAAATGCTTCCTTATCTCTCTTGTGCTATGTAGTGTTTCCTTCTTCAGGTTCTACCATGGTCAGGTTAAGAGCTCCTAGTGCCTCTTGCTCTTTCAGCACATAATGGATTTTCATGTGTCATATTTCATAGTTATCGCTATTGAGCTTTTCACATTTGTTCAGCTCAGCAACTATGTTCTTTGTGGCTGAAACCATTGATCTGAACATATTAGACATATTTGCATGAATTATTAATGCTTATCATTTATGCATCCATTTTGCATAGACCCATTATATTAATGAACAATTTCAAGTAAGGTTTCAGAATCAAAAGGTCACTATGTTTCCAATCATTCTCCAAAAATCCTAAGTTAAAACTATCATTAATATAATTGCTTATGCAAAATAAATTCTATGAAGCTACAAAAACTTCTATGAACTACCCACAGCAATCAATAATAACAGAAAACAAATAATATTTGACATACAATAGAATAATAATGCTTTTATATAATACAACTTACATATCAGTTGCTACATCAACAACAATCAGGTAGAAAAGCATTACATAAGATGTTCGCAAAGCACACTAAACAAAGACCAGCCAATACATCTAACACCAAGTCAATACACAAACTGGGAAAGATCCTCTTTTGTTCAATTTCTTAATCTTTTCCCTTGTAACAATCCAGTAATAATCATCTATAAAATCCATCACAATTTTTTTAATATGAAGCGGCTCTTTTGACATCCCATATGCGATTTAACACTCCTTGCCATTCTGGTGGTAGAGTTTTCATAAAAAATCGCACCATCTCAAACTGTGGCAAGAGACGACCATTCCATATGACCTTTTGAATTTTCCTGTTGACTTCAAGGACGTGATCAATTAAGTCACCACTCTCCAATCGATGATCAGTTAGCTTAGCTATCAACTTAGAAAACCTTACCTTTTGTTCATCGGTAATTGCGCGAATAGGTGTGCGCAACTTCAGGAGAGGCATTGTTCCTGCAACAAATGCAGAACAAATAAGGAATCACATATAATCCACATAGACTTAATTGGAAAAAGAAACACATTCTTTTCCTCCTTTTTTTTTCCTTTTTTTTTTGGTCAACATTCAACGGTCGAAGTCAATGGTCAACGGTCAACGGTCGGAGTCAACGGACAGCAGGTCAGGTCGGTCGGACTGGTCAGACAAACTGACTGGCACGTGTGGCACGCGTGCAGCTGACGTTACGATGACGTTAACTGGCGCGTGCGAGGCATGCGCTAGCGATGGCACACGCACACGTGTGTCGCATGTGCGCGCGTCGGCCATGCACGTGCGAGCGATGCACGTGCCTGCCCCTGTGAATCAACGCACACGCCGAAAATGCCGGTTCGTTCCGGCTGTGCGTGGGGGCGCATCCGGCGGCCTTTGGCAGTGTTCCGCCACTCGTCGCGCTCGTCTCGATGAGACCTTCCATCCAATGCCATCAAAAATGGATTTTGACTTACAGAAACTTGAAAAGAATGGATGAACAGTGCTTGGGTGTCAGGATTTTTCCACCTCGATCGGTGTCGGCCGATTAATTTCATGAAAAATTAATAAGAAATCATCCATAAACATGAAAGGGGTTAGGAAAAACATGGAAAATGATTGGGAAACAAGAACTACTGCTCTGATACCAATGTTAGGAATGTCGGATTTCCAAAAATCGGATTCGACACTAAATCGAACCCCTAAACTTGTGCGGAAAATAAGCCCGGGAAAAACAGATGCATCACCGATCCTAAGGCATATTATAGAATCGAACGTACCTTGTTAGCCACAGATTAAGCATTGACGCCGATATGAGGAAGAGAATTTGGCCTTGTTCGATCCGATGATGCCAATTCAAGATGGGTGTCGCCTCTTGCTTACTGTTCTTTCTTTTGGAAGTGTTTTGAGGGAGAGAGGGAGGATGAAACGTACGTTACTTCAAAAGGTGCATTCCTCCCTCTTTATTTCCCCCTTATATACGTCCCCTCCAAAAAGAAACGTGTCCCTTCATCATTTCTATCTATCCATGGGCCCTAATATTGTGGCTGGGCTTTTAGGCCAAACATGGGTGGACGGGCCAACTTAAGCCCATCACAATAATTAATAAAACCATCACCACTCTTTCAGGACTTTGCCTTCTAAGACTAGATATCAAAATTTTTATTCTCTTATCCATTGTCAATCATTCATTTAACCTATACGTTATAAATAGGATCGTCATTTTTGATTACCTATCATAAAATATTAGGATACAATCGATCAATTTCGACCGTTGGAAATTTTTAAGACCGTCAAAAAGTCAAATGCTCAATCGTATGAACCCTCTTTTATTAAGAGCAAAATTCCACCCCCCTCTTTTTACTTCGCTTCCTCTCCTCTTGCGGACACACAAACCCACTTACATCAATGGTCCTTAATCTTGAAGACACATGCATCTTTATTGTTCTTTCCGAATGCCCTTTGTTGGAAGGTAGTCACTTTGGCCATCTATAACGGCAGGACGAAACCCGTTAGGATAGTTTTTTTTTTTATTGTTCCACCAAGTGAGACGACAAAACCTTTGAAGGAAGGAAAATGTGGAGGAACTCATTAGTGCGGTTCTACGCTCAGAAATGATAATACAAATTGAGAGGTGAGAAGAAATCTACCGGATGCAATCACCAATAGAACGATCATTGCGCTGAGCTTGGCTCGACCCTTCTCCATTTCCAAATATATTGGCTTGATTGCTTGCGGTGTGACTGTAAAGGATGTGTTATGTGCCCCAATGAAGGTTTATATTTAAATGTCTAAAGTTCGGTGTTTTTGGAGTGAGTAAATTCGAGATTCCAAAAAAATGAATAGTAATCGACTTGCTATATATTCATATTCAGCTCTTGATACACTTACCGAGAATTTTTTCTTTGTTACCATTATTTCGTGGGTCTCCATTGAAATTCACATTTGCTTTACTAGGCAAGACAATAAGTACTTGTGGATATAATCGTATAATTTGAGATTTTCCTATCACAATTTGAGTTTTTCTTTGAAGTTGATGCGATAGGCTTACTTATTTTTCTTTGGCAAGAAATTAGAGCCAAGCCTAAGAGTTATACCATTAGTCTCCTAATAAAACTAAATTGTATATGATCTCCTATCAATAAAGGAAGCAAGTCTCTTGATGTCCTATCTAATGCTAGAGTGTCATCTACATTGTGAGGCCTCGTTAATGGTTGGTGGAGGTTGGCGGCCTTAGATGAGGGCAGCCATTCATCAAATTGGAGGGCGTGAGGGCGGCCCTTAAGGGCGTCCCTCACTTGAGGCTGGTAGAAGGAAAAAAGGGCAAAAGAAAAAAGAAAAGAAAAGAATAAATGATAAAAAGAGAAAATGAAAAAAAGAAAAAAAGTAAAGAAGGAAAAGATAAAAATAATATAATTTTAAAAAAACTAGAAATACAATTGAAAATTTTTTACTTTAGTGTTCATCATGTCACATAGGATGATCACGATTGATGACTACATCAATAATTTTGGTCAAAATTGGCTGAATGGATCTTGCCATTGCCTAGAGTTAGTGAGTTGATCCTCACCTAGCCATTGTGAGGTCGCCTTGCTTAGCTGGGTGAGGTCGACCTTGCCGGCCCTCATCTCCAGTCGGCCGTCGGCCATTGTCAAGGGCCGCCATCTGATTAGAGAAGGAAGAAGAAAGGAGGAAAAAAGAAAAGAAAAGAAATTAGAAAAATCTCAGAAAGCTATTAAAAAACTAAAAAAAATTTGTCGCAAAAATATTTTAGGGCCATACTAAATAGTTTTTCTAAAAAACTCAGTATAGGGAATAGAAATAAATTTTTTTTTTCTAAATAAAAATTATTTCAGAGAATAGAAATGTTACTAAATGCACTTTAACAATATCTTACTATTCCTGTGACTGGATTACCAAGGCTCATCGACAAAATTCACTCCCCCTCGAATGGTCCACAAACCTCCTATGGCCTTTTTGAAATATCCCTTGGTTAGAAACTTTCGTGTTTTGTTCAGGTTTCAACTGCGAATGAATGAATGGTTTATTTTCAACCAAAAAAATAAACATCAATTCACCAACTTCTTTGCTGTTTGTGATTAAAGTTTGCCGCTTGATATCGTGAGGCCAAACTTCCGATGTGGGCTTGGAGAGGTTTTTCCGGCATATGATGAATTTGTGGAGAGATAGGGATAAGAATATGGTGTTGGTGGGAGTTTATGGGCAATGGCTTATGTTTGGGTTTTTTGGGAAGCTTTGTGCTTTCGATTTCTAAAGTTTTAGAGCTCAAATTATACTAATGCACTTAGCCAGTGCTCAAGCGGCTAGGGCAAAGATTCATTATATGCACAATCATTTGAGAAAAGCCTTTTACTTCATGCCTTGTTTGTTTAGTGGAAAATGACGATTAAGAAAACATTTTTCAACAAAATAATTTCTTATATTGCTTGAAATGATCAGTCAATGAAAAATGTTTTCACGATCAACGACAATTTATGTCTAAACATTTCGTGAACAGTGATTTTTTTGTTTATTTATTTTTATAAGCGATACAAGCTATCAGTTTTTTAGACAATTATTTTTCAAATAATTAATTTTTTGCAAAACAAAGGAAGCCTTAATTCAACATTTTATAAGGCATGTTAAGTGCATTTACCTTTATTTGTCTTGATACAGCTTTTATTTTAATAGCTAATAATTTATTTTTAAAAGGAAGATATGTAAAGCCAGCTTTTCTGACCGTTTCAGGATGAGAATCTACCCTTATTGTACGAGTGATCCGCATTGATGGTAAAAAACGAACATAACCAGAATGGTATCTTTGATATCTTCATATTTCCCTTGATATCCTCAATTTCAGCATTTCATTTTCTTGTCAACCTAGAGAGCATACCAAGTTAGAATATCCAAACTACGTTTTGAATTCCTTTGACGCCAAATTCTAAGATGTGAATAAATTGGATGTATCGTTCTTTCAGGACTTCACCGTCTTTTGAGAATAGATATTGAAATTTTATTCTCTTGTCCGTTGTTAATTGTTAGTCCGACCTCCGCATAAGGAATAAGACCAACACTTTTGATTACCTAGTTATAAAATTTTAAGATGCAATTGATTGATTACCTAGTTATAAAATTTTAAGATGCAATTGATTGATTTCAACCGTTGGAAATTTTTGAGAACGCTGAAAAGTCAAATACTCATGAACCCATTTTATCAAAAGCAAAAAATCCCCTTTTCTATTTATGCTTCCTCTCCTCTCACAGACGCACAAACTCACGTACATCAATGGTCCTCAATCTTGAAGACACACGCATCTGCCTTCAAAAAAGTAAGGTTGCTGCCCAGGAGGACAAGTTATGGTACAAAGTTCTTCTGGTCCTTTCCGAAAAGCCCTCTGCTGGAACGCAACCACTTTGGCCATCTATAACGGCGGGAGAAACCCATTAGGACAATCTTTTCTGGTTCCAGCATGTGAGACAGCAAGACCATTAAAGGAAGGAAAATATGGAGGACCTCATTAGTGCAGTTCTGTGCTTAGGAGAAACCTACTGGATGATTTCACCAATAGAACGACTATTGCGCCGAGCTTGGCTTGACCCTTCTCTATTTCCAAGTTTATTGGCTTGATGGTTTGAGGTGTGATTAGGAGATATATGTGTTATGTGTCTCATGGAAGTGGGTTATACATAGATGTCTAAAGTTCGCTATTTTTGGAGTTTGAGTAAAAGCAAGATTAAAAAAAAAGGAATAGTGATTGATTTGATACATATTCACATTCAGCTGTTGATACACTTACCCAGTTTTTTTCTTTGTTACCATTTTTGCGGGTCTCGGATTATCCATCGAAATGCATGTTTGCTTTACTAGGTAAGAAAATAATTACTCATGGATATAGTTGTATAATTCGAGATATTTTTATAATAATCAGAGCATTTTTTGGAGTCAATGAGATGAGGTTACTTCTTCTTTTTGGTAAGAAATGAGAGGCAAGCCAGAGAGTTACACTATTGCTCACCTAATAAAACTTAATCCTATATGATCTCCTATCTACAAAGGAAGTAAATCTCTTGGTGGCTTGTAGTCAGTCTTGTTGATGACCAGTAGAGGTTGCTAGCATTAGGCTAGGGTAGCCCTTCGTTAGATTGGGTGGGCATGAGGGTGGCCCTCACCAACCCAAGCAAGGGTGACCCTTGCCCAATCCAGTAAGGGCTTCCCTCACTTGAGGCCAACGGAGGGAAAAAGGGCAAAAGAAAAAAGAAAAGAAGAGAAAAGAGGAAAAAAATAATATACATTTTGAAAAAATATTAGAATACTATTAAAATTTGTCCACATTAGTTAGCCATCACACAGGACAGCCACGATTGCATTTATATCAGGGATTTTCGGTCAAAAATTGACCGTATATACTCAATTGACAAAATGTAAAAGTACAATAAAAATATTGATGAGGTAAAAGTATAATAGATCTATAACTTTTTGGACAATTTTCACATTTAAAAAGTCTCAGTATGGCTGTTGCTCTTCAGCCATATGCTCTGTTCCATAAATGCACCGACAATAAAGATGTGTGTGAAGTTCAATTCTTCACTCACGCCAGAAGTGGGGAAGATGGGAATATTATCAGTTGCTTCTATTGTAGATTTTAATTAGCCTTTATTATTGCTATTGCTTGTTTACCTCTATCAAATGCCCCATCTTTCCCATCTTATTAAACTTGTACTGTAGCATTTTTTGGAGTCAATGAGATGAGGTTACTTCTTCTTCTTCTTTTTGGTAAGAAATGAGCGCCAAGTCATGGAGTTACACTATTGCTCACCTAAGAAAAAACACTTACCCAGTGTTTTTTCTTTGTTACCATTTCTCCGGGTCTTGGACTATCCATCGAAATGCATGTTTGCTTTACTAGGTAAGAAAATAAGTACTTGTGGATATAGTTGTATAATTCAAGATATTTTTATAGTAATCAAAGCATTTTTTGGAGTCAATGAGATGAGGTTACTTCTTCTTTTTGGTAAGAAATGAGAGCCAAGTCATGGAGTTACACTATTGCTCACCTAATAAAATTTAATCCTATATGATCTCCTATCTACAAAGGAAGTAAATTTCCTGGTGGTCTATTGTCGGTCTCGTTGATGACTAGTAGAGGTCGCCAGCATTAGGCTAGGGTAGCCCTTCATTAGATTGGGTGGGCACGAGGGTGGCCCTTACCAACCCAAGCAAGGGCATCCCTTGTCTAATCCAGCAAGGGCCTCCCTCACTTGACGCTAACGGAGGGACAAAGGGCAAAAGAAAAAAAGAAGAGAAGAGAAAAGAGAAAAAAGAAATATAAATTTCAAAAAAATATTAGAATACTATTAAAATTTGTCTACATTAGTTAGCCATGATGTAGGAAAACCACGACTCCATTTATATCAGCGATTTTCAGTCAAAAATTGATTGGATATACTCAATTAGCAAAACGTGAAGGTACAAATTTATGAGGTAAAAGTACAATAAATCTATGACTTTTTGGACAATTTTCACATTTAAAAAGTCTCTAAGTATGGCTGTTGCTCTTCAGCCATATGCTCTGTTCCATAAATGCACCGACAATAAAGATGTGTATGAAGTTCAATTCTCCGCTCACGCCAGAAGTGGGGAAGATGGAAATATTATCATTTGCTTATATTGTAGATTTTAATTAGCCTTTATTATTGCTATTACTTGTTAACCTCTATGAAATGCCACATTTGTCCCATCTTATGTGATATTCAACTTGTATTACTTTTTTGTTGGCATTGACAAAGTAAAATAAAAACTAGGTTGCTAAAGATATTACTTAAATACAAAATTTAAAGATAACACATATATTTTTATTTGTTATTAATTCTTTCAAGAGGTCAAACAACGAGACGTGGGTCTGCATTATATTTTGTAGGGAGGCAATTAGATCGCAAAAAGGCGTATGAGCAGTAAAGCTAGGAACACCCATAATAACGTGTAAAGTTATGTATTTAATTGTTTTTTTTTTCAGACTCCCTAACTCCATTTTCTCGTGATCTTCACTATATACGTAATGCTGGAGAATGCCCCTAAGCTTCTGTAGATGACCTTCTAACTGATGCTTACATTTTACACCAATTTTTTTATTATTCAAGACTAGTAAGTGTCCCAAACTTAGCAAAATGCCCCAAAATAGTGGTCTCTGAGTATTTCATAATCATGAAAGTGCTTCATATATAGTTTGCATACGAAACGAGAGAAATAAATTCAGATTACTTAAACATTTAAATACATTTGATGGGTTTTTGCCCCATGCGATAAAGTGGATGACATGATGATTCTCATTGACGAATCACACACTCTGTGTTTTTTTTTTTTTTTTTTTTAATTTTTTTTAAGGGTGGGGGAGGTGAAGCTATTAAAAATATTAAATGGAATATAGAGAAATCTAGAACATGGGGCTGTACACACATTATGTCACGCCCCGAACCTCAAGCGTGCGCACATCCCTTGGTGGTCGATCGAATTGTGACGTTTCTAGGATGCGTCGCGGACTCATTTATTTTATTGCACATGTGCAAACGAAACAAATATTCTTTAGACAATAATCAAACATGAGATAGAAAAGTAGGGCAATCAATTTCAACAAAACGTACTTTATAAACATATCTAGTTTAAGACCCACTCCGCAGTAGATGCGCTGGTTTGCACCTTGCCTCCTCGTCAGGGAGGGGAGGGGTTTGAAACTTCGCACCCCATTGCGCGACTTACTTGCGGCCCATGAGAGGTGGGTCCCTGTAGGTTGCTCGGGGTTTACGTAACCAATTGCTGGCTGTACGACGGTTCTTGGGTCACAAAAAAAAAAAAACATATTTGGTTTAAGTACATGACTAGTCTATATACAAGAGCCTAACTCCAAAAAGAAGAGCTACTAAGCCATCTAGGCACAAGACTCCTCATCCATGGGTTGTGAGGGCTTCAAGTCCACCACAACACCATTAGGGGTGTCAAGATCCATAGGATGTGCTGCCTCCCACTCCCCAGTCCCACAGGAGGCTTGTTGAAACCTAGCAGGGGACCCTCTCGATCCCCTTGTCGAAAGCCAATGAACTAGGCTATGAATTGATGAGGTACTAACTAAAGTAGACCCTCATCGACCCATACCATGAACTTAACTTGCTTCCAAGTCATGGTGGTTTTGGGAATGGGGGGGGGGGGAAGGTATGCTCAAAATCCATCGTCTATGGGACCCCATATTGTACTTGACGCTCCTCCATCTAAGGACTTGTAAAAATTGTAAACCACAACGGGGTGAGACAATGTCTTAGCGAGTCTACACCGTAAACCCCGATTAGGAAGGTAATACACCTAGAGGCAACCTAATCACACATCACAGAAGACTTACCTCACCTCAGCACCTTCCTGCACGTCAATACAGCTTATATAACATTTATATGTGTAGTAAATGCAATCAATAACTGGAACACTTCACTTTCATAAATCAATCAATCTTAGGGATTCTGATTATAAGACCAAATCGTTATGACACGTCTCATTCCGCACCACATGACTTTGTCCCATAATCCGGCACGGCTATTTCACTTAATCAAGCGTTCCAATTAATTACGGCCCCACGGGCACGACCAACTCAATAGTCGGCGGTCATTTGGCATAGCTGGGTGTCGTCTCCCCTTATCGAGCATGGTAACGTCTACCTCTAGACGGCATTCTCGAAGGAGCATCGGTCCGGCCTTTACCACGATCTGATATCTATTGACAAGGGGCATTCCATATAGGAGCATCGCCCAATCAACCTTCATCAGGTGAAGGGTTCTCATAGTGATCACACACACATTCAATCCCGACCAAGGATATCGTGGTTTGCATTCAAATGCTTCAATTTAAATAATGTGCTTGACCTATTTTTTTTCATATTAAAAACATCTTGTAAAATAATTGTGTGTGGGCACACAGTCAAATTGAGCCATAAAATGCGATACTCTCACTTTTTAAAAATCCCACTATTTGATATAGTACTTAAAAATATTTTTGGTGTCAAGAATTGACACCTGGTATTTTCTAATTAAATACTAAAAATCCAAAATTTTGAAATAATAACCCAAAATCACCAATCAGCATCCAATTGCACAATTCAACACTCAATTGTATAAACCAACTACACCACGACGATTGGCATGGAATTCTAACGATCGGCTATCCTGGTATAATTTCTGGAAAATAATAAATAATTAAATAAATTAAAAAATAAATAAAAAATGCAAAAATAAATAAATAAATCACTAATTATGCTATATACACTAATCTAACCACCTAATTGGACTTAATTAAATAATCTACTAAGCAAACTAAATCACATAATTAATTAACCTCTAATTAAACTAATCTAACCACCTAATGAATCTAATTAACTATTTAAATAACTAATTATACTAACTAATCCTTCTAACCCAAACTTAGTATAAACTAATCCTCTTCTAAGCATAATTAACCTCCTAAGTAAAGTTTATAAAGTAAACTCACTAGTTTAGCGAGCCTATGAGTTCACGGTAATGGCAGCGTGAGAGCGAGTGAGGCTCGGGCCTACGGTGACACCTAGGGAGGTTCGGAAAGGCCCGAAAACAGCTTTGGAAGGCCTATAGCCCAACAAGGATTTCAATTCTGTGGCTAAATCAAAGAAGCTGGTCAGGTGGCTTGGCTGGTGCGGTAACAGCACAATGGGACCAGTTAGGTAGGTGGAGGTGGGTTGGCGGCTTAAGGACTAGCAACAGTGGCTCGGGGGTGGCTACGAGCAACTAGCGTCGCAAGCTTACGTAGCTAGGGGTGCAGGATTGGCAGCTGGAAGCAGACGAGCGGCAAACGGTCTTGGGCTTGGATGTAGCTTGTACGACGGTGAAGGGGCCTGGCAGTGGCTGGCTTGGTTTGTTGGTGTGGTGGCTAGCTCCTTGCTCTGGAAATGGAGGTTTTCAACAACAATGGTGAACAAAGAAGCAAGGAAGAAGAAGAAGAAGAGGTTGCTACAAGTTGAAGTAGGGGGACAAAGGGCCACCAAGGTCCACCACAAATATCCAAATTCATCATCACTTGGCCCCCAAAGTCCATAGCCATGACCAACTGCCATTTTCCCTCCAAATCTTCCCCAACAAGCCAAGGAGGGAGTCCAAATGTTGCAGCCTCCCATGGCCTACGAATTTCAAGCATTTCACATTCAATTCAATTCAATTTCACTCTAATTGACTTCAATTAAATGGCCATAATGCCAAGGTAGGAGCCCACACCAAATTCTTGCTTCACATCACCATTTGATCCAACTTGAAGGCCAAAAATGCACTCAATTTGGCCCCTCCAAATTTCCCGGTTTCAAATCGCCTAATTTTGATTTTTCGCTGAAAATTCGGGCTCACCGAAATTTTTTTGAATGATGAGTTGACATTCCTAAAATAAATTGTGACATGAAAGAACTTTCAATTTCTAAAACTGGGTTTAATTTCGTGGTTAATTTCAACCGGACGTGATTTTAGTGTGACCTAACCTACCAGGTAGCTTTTAGGAATTTTTAGTGCAATTGACCCGTGGTCGATTATTTTCGATCAAATTGTGCATCTTCAACTTATAGGCGACTCTCGGTTATTGTAAAAATCTCGATGTTTCAAATAAGGGCACCGTGTACAAAATCGACAAAAAAATCGATTTAGTACTGTTCGACGTGAATTTTGCAATTAGGTGGAATCACTCACAACTTAATTACATGCCTTTGTCGAATCAATCTATCTCCCATCTCTAATCAATTTTAATGGAGCCGTATTGACCTTTGTAAATTAACACGGTCGAGTAGTCAATTTCTGATCGTATTCTCAAGTTGGTCGCGTTTAGATTCCTTAACACCTTCACCTAATAGATTAGTTATCATATGAGTGATCAGCTCAGAGAAAAAGACTATAGGTGCGTTGATGAAAAGACCATTTCATTTCATCGAAAACAAGATTGAAAATCAAAATGTCACAACTCTTCCCCTCTTAGAAAAATTTCGTTATCGAAATTTAAACCATTACAAATCTTAATAAAAAATGTGGGAGTATTGTCGTCTCATCAAATCTTCACTTTCCCATGTCGCTTCTTCTATCTCGTGGTGTTGCCAAACCACTTTGACCAAGGGAACCGTTTTGGTATGCAGAACTTGTTCCTTGTGATCCACAATCTAAATTGGTCTCTCCACGTACGACACTTTGTCGTCCATGTCTAATTCTTCAAAATTCAGCACGTGAGTCAGGTCAGGTTCATATTTTCTCAACATCGACACGTGGAAGATGGAAGATATTTGGCATATCTATCTCAGTTTATAAGGCAATAGAATAGAGAATTGCTTTGTTTTGATGAACAAAATGAGAATCGAGTAGGCATGTATTGAAAGAGATGAGAAACCCTAAAAGCTAGGAAAGATTGTGAAGGGTTGGATTTCAAAGATCTTGTTACGTTTAATAAAGCTATGTTGGGGAAACAAGCTTGGGGATTATCACAATCCCCATCAACATTGTAGAGTAAAGGTTTGAATGAGTATCTTCTTCCCTAAGGAGAATAATCTATGTTGGAAAGGGGTTCCGCCCATCATGGGTTTGGCAAAACCTTATCATGGTTGAAGATGTGACTTGGCCAAAAGTGAAATGGGCAGTGAGCGACGGTGCAACAATAAGAATTTGTGAGGATTGCTGGCTTTCTTCGGGTGTGTAAGAGGGGCGGCAAACAAAGACGACCCTGAGCTAGTCTCAAAAATTAATAATCGAGAAATAGGTACATGGAAAAACCAAGTATTGAAAAACCTGTTCAATGGGCACATAGTACGAGAAATTCCCCCATTTAGTCTGACACCAAGAGATGTTAGACTAGTTTGGGATGGAAAGAAACCAAAGTCCTATACAAGGAAAAGTGGATATAACACCATGCGAAACAAAGTCTTGTAGGCACTAATCAACCTTCCACGTCATTCTAGCCTCTCAGAAATTTATGGACTAACTTATGGAATCTCCTCCCAAAATTTGCATATTTCTTTGGAGCTGTCAAAAGGAAAGAAATCCCAACAGCGTTGATGGTCGAACTGCTATAATTCCTCCCCAACTTGGTCATCAAGTCGGATAATTTCCTTTCAAGAATACACCTGTAATTCCTTCATGACTTGCTCGTCAAGATAGATCATTCTCCAGAGATTGTATTCCACAAAATTGCGTCTCTTGTAAACCTAGTATTTGGCCCATATATTCATTGTACTGTACAATAAACATGTGTACAGAAGATATTCTCTTGAAATATACAGAAAATACAAGGCAACATTGTGCTTGAATCTTCTTCTTCTATTTAGCCTTCTTTTACCATAAAATTTATACAAAAGAAAGATGGTACCTGACTCCATATGCACCTATGCTCACAAGCCCCTGAAATAGCCGAGCATCTCTTTCTTCTCTGTGGTTGGACAAAAGCAGTGTGGTTAGACCCAAGCATAAATTTAAGAATCTGTTCTTCGAATATCATCTGGATGGATAAATGGCTATTGGAAGTGCTAAGCTCAAATCGAGACTCACCATCGGGAAAATTAGTTGTATAAGTGCTTAGGTCGATGTGGAAATCGAGAAATGGCTAAAATTTCCAAGGCTAAAAACCCAACCAACAGTCGATTGTCCAGAATTCCCTCGCATAGAACAAGAATAGCCTGAGGTGGATTCCATGTCTACATAAGAAGACCATAGCCAAAAGATATGTACCTGAACAATGGAAGCCGCGAGCCACAAGATCTCTCAAGCTAATGGTTCTAGGTGGATTGCATGATAACAGGTTCAGTGGCTGTTGTGTGCTGCGACTCATTTGGAGCTCCGGTTGCTAGGTTTGTCGAATTAGTTCATGTTGGAAAATATGCTTCGAATTAGGTAGAATAATGAAGTTGGATTTTTAGAGTAATCAAGTCGGACTTTGAGGCATGATATCACTTTCTTTAAGAATTTCTTTGCTCTACAAAATTGCTAATGGTTACCGGCAAATTTCCTCTAGGATACAACAAAGTCTTAAATGAGAATACTAGATACAATTTTAATATTTCTCTAGGGTCTCTCATGGGAAACAATTGGAAACAATAGTTGTAGTTTTTTTCGAAAGAAAACGAAAAAATGGAAGAAGAAGTTAGTTTGATCTCTAAACAAAAGTATTTATATCTATCTTTTGAATAGAGGCAACTCTTCAAAAGATTGCAAAAAAGAACAAAGGCAACCTTTCGGGAAAAGACATAAAAAATTCGGAATTAAATATATAATAAATAAAAAATAATTGTAACTTTTTCGTGAACAATCGTACTGTGTCAACAAGACTTTATAGTTAATTTTTATAGTAATAAATCCGAATTTTCAATAAATGAAAATAATGATTGTCGGTTAGTGCCGAATCTCGTCCACACATGCACTTACATCTTTTCGATGTGGGACAATGCACCTCATCATTTATTTTATAAACAAACTACCAACAATCCCATACTTTTGTTTGTAGAAGAAAAACAGGAAATAAAACGTTAGAAATGTACAACCAAAATTTTTGTGAGATTAATATATATATAAAGGTCTCTTTTGAGTTAAACCTCTATTTAATGTAAGTATCTCAAAACTCTATCAAAGTGATAAGTAGCTCGGCTTTAAATTTATACTTTTAAATAATAGAATCGAACATATCGCACATATATCAATCTCTAATTTTAGCAAGAAGTTCTATATACTCCGCACTATTATGGCCTTGTGCTTGATCCTATTTCATGAGCTCTCTTGAAAGTAACCCTAACTTTCATAAGAAGTAGCACCACTTCTAAGCTCATATAGGTGAAGTATCTACTTTGTGTTTATGTTACTATCAACACATTACAAGTTTGTACTATACTTCATTAGGTATTCAATCCAACCTACAAAACGTAACAAACGATACTAACTTATCATATCAGAGCTACATCGATATCAAACAATCACATTCAGTAACTTATTTTTACCCATTAAATCTTGTAACTAGTGATGTTCTAGAAAAAGATCGGGTTATCGTTATTGGTGATTTTAATTAAAGGATTTTAGTCCCGTTTCTTATGAGGTTATTATTACCACGTCTCTTGGTAAAGCCTTTGTCAAGGGATCGACTAGATTATTACTTGACCTTGCGCAAACAATTGTTATGGTACTATATTTAATCAATTGTCTCACATACTCATGTTTTAGACTAATATATCTGGACTTACTATTATAGATGCTATTATAAGCTTTTGCTAAAGTGACCTGACTATCATAAAGGATATAAACAAGAGGCATAGGAGTAGGCCATAATTTGTTATTCAACAACAAATTCCTAATCCATTAAGCCTTTTTCCTAGTTGCCGCTAAAGCAATGAATTCAGATTATATCATTAAGTAAGTTATGTATATCTGTTTCTTGCTCGTCCAAGAAACAACACATTCAAGTAATGTGAAAATTAATCCATTAGTGGATTGTTTATCTCTCACATTTGTAACCCAACTAACATCGGTGTATGCTTCTATTATAGCTGGATTAATATAGGATTACTAGTATTCACTCAACTTGCATATACAAAAAGTAATATCAGGTCTAGTATAATGCATCGCATACATTAAAGACCCATAGCATTCACATTAAAAACCCTCCACCAGGAATCAAATGGAGTACTTATATATTTGAAAACAAGATGTTTAAATTTATACAACATCTTCTCCATGTAATCACTTTGGTTCAAAGAGCCATTATTTTTTTTTTAACTTAAATACTTAAGATAGTATCCACTTCTCTCAAATCTTTCATTTTGAAATGAAAGCTAGATATTTCTTAGTCTCAATGACTTCAGTCATATTGATTCCAAAATTAAATATATACACCAAACCTAATTGTACAATTGAATGTAGCATTTCCAGTAAAACAAGCAAGTGCAAAGCAGCTCAGACTCAACTAAATTATGGATCCCTATTAATGGAGTCCAAAGCACGTCTTTATGTTTGGAGTATCAACCTTACAATATAAGAAAATGCACAATCACAATTTCCCAAATGCAGAACCAAAAAGTACTTTGGTGCAACTGAAATTACCGAAAGACAAGATGCCAGAAAAACGTCACGCACCAAACTAATCCAAACTTATCATTATTTATTTATTTAACTAATTGTCGAAATTAAGATTCCAACTTACAAATTACTCGTGCATCTCGAGCAAGCAATGAAATGTCATCTTACGTGTTGTCCAAAATCTTAAGACAGAAAATGAACAAACAAAAAATCTGCACTTCAACATATATCATGTACACTGGGAACTAATCGAAGCATTACATAAGAACCTTGGGAAGTGCATAAACCAAGACAATGCTATCATCTCTCGAGTGATTCCTTTAGAAATAATATTATGGAGTAAAGCAAAGTTATGAAATTACAAGAACTTCATCAATGCACCATGCATACCGTAAGCAAATCAACATAGTACCACAATTGCAAGTCTTTCGTTACTATACACGGGCGTAGAAAATTAAATTACCAGCACAAATGTCCAACGTGTAAAAACCAAGCCATCAAGAAACCAGAGCACTTGTGGAGTTTGAGCACTCGTAGAATGTGTACCCGCGATCTCGCAAGCAATGCGAAGTCTGAATTTCCCACTATCATGCACCAAAGGTGAAGCTACTTCAAGCAATTAAAAGATTGCACAATCTTGGTCACCCACGGAGTCACGTACCTGCCCCCATTCTTTAGTATCAGATTGAACGTGGCTCCCTTTCGATTGACGAACTACCATTTTCACCTTGCGCTTGATCTCGTGGATCAGTCTGGACATCATCAACGTCAGGCACGAAGGTGATAGATGGTTGATCCTTTGGAAAAATTTGCTAAGCCATCCCTAATGAGCCGCACCAGTGCAAGCACTCAACATGCTATGCATGGTGTACCCTTCCAGCGCAACATGTATCTAAGGCATTGCTTGTAGCAATCTCGGCAAATTCGAGGAGGCCTTTAAATTCATTTTGCTACCACCGACCTTCGATTTAGGGAATTGCATGGAGATAGATCCTAAACCGCCACATGCCCCACATCTTATAAGGGATTTTCATCCTCGTCTTCGCCGCCGGACTCACACAGAGACTGAGACGAACTGAGGTAATCAGTGCCGACATCATTGCGAGTTGAATACAGAGACAATAATCTTCAAAGGAGATTGTGTGTATGGCGAAGCGTTGTGGTAATTCACTGGGGAGATCATCTCTGACTGGTGCGTGCAGTTCCGGGTGTGATCTTATTTTGCTTTGGCTTTTTACTCGACTTCTCCTGCGTAAACTTTGAAGTCCAAGTCACGTCCGCCACATTGGATAGAGAGGTCTACTTGCATATAATGATTTTGGATTTGTCTTCAACTTCAAGGTGATAGAGGCAGTGGAGATGAACAACCAAATAATAATAATCTACAGACCATCCATCGCATTTCCATTTTCTGATAGGCATGTTGCGATGGGCAAAAGAAGAGGAAGATTCGGGATTCATGGACGACATCTCGAGGACCGCTGATGGTGAACCACCACAGGTAGGTACTTCCTCCGACTTTGACTTCGTTGTTACACAGATAAATCATTCAAATTGTTGGAAAATATAGCTTCGAATTGGGTAGAACAATGAAGTCGGATCTTTAGAGTATATCGCAACCTAAATTTCGAGCGCACCATCTAAGTTTAGGCTAATGGACTACTAAGTCTTTAAACTTAGCTCGGGCTCTCCCAAGCCCATACTAATTTGCAACTTAAGGTTCAAATATTTAATATGTAAATGATTATTATCTAGGAGTCGCCACTAATCAGTTTATGGTAGGTCGATTAGACACCTAAGTAAAATAATGGGAGGATTATTTTACTCCTACAAACCAGAGACTATGGGTACAGGGATTTGATTACACTAGATTTCTCTAATGGCCTTTTTTTTTTTTTTCAAAAATGTTTTTGCAATTAGTTTGGATTTATTTTAACCTAAATTACTATCATGTCAAAAGGTGATCACACGGGTACTGAACCATTATTAAACATTCAATAAATAAAATAAATTGCATCAAAAGAAATAAACACACAAAGCAAGCAAAATTTTTTTGGTTTTTTTTTTTAAATCTCGAAATTAATACATGCACCTTAACTACATGACCTAATTTTACTAACAAGCTATTTCTTATTAAATAAACCTAACATGCAGTTGTCACGGGCCGATAGTTTCCTTGGCCGCGGAAGGGCCCGTGCGGCGCCTGACGAGTGAAATTCGCTAGACCAGCCTTTCTTCTAAAGCTGTTCCATGAACAATACGGTGAATGCTTCTTTGTGCGAGATTCTACCGTGCTCAACTTTGCTTGGGCATCTAGTCCATTGAGTGAGACAACAGACCTCTTTAGGCTCAGCAACTGGTTTCGGCCTGCCATGGCCTCGCTAGGATAGCGGCATCAGCTCCCAACCAGTTTGTGCATGGGAGGCCAACCCCGCCTTCAGAGCTCCTAAGTAATATAATCCTTCTATCCTAGAAATCCTAGTACCAACCGTCCTGATGCCACTCCCATGAACCAGTTGTGTTCGTCCTTTCTACCTCCTCACTTTTCACTCGATAGCCCCAAGCACCACTCACAAGTGTCACGAGTACGGGAGGATTCACGGATCGTGACATTCTCCCCCACTCAAATTCACAACACCTTCATTGCGATCTGTTCTGTCGTTTCCTTGCGTCTATTAACCATTGATGCGCCACTTTTGGGATTTCACAACGAATGATCATGCTCACCTAGCAAACCAGGTTTTGCTCCATCAGTAGTCTCTTTTGATCTCAGCTGCTCGGCCATTCTTGGTCACCTGCACTTTCTTTGGCAAGTGTGGCATTTTTTGCCAACCGCATCTTTTGGTAGCACCATTTTTGCCTACTCAGCTTTTTTGACCTCAGCAGACCAAATGGAGGTTCTTTCCTTGTTGAAAACGTGGCAGTAGACCTCTTCTTCGAATTTACCAATCGATCTAGGAACGTTATCCCTATTTAGCAAGGGTTCGATTGTTCTCCAACTCCTTATCAGCTCAGCAAGGAAGCAACTCATCCTAGTACCATTGCCATCCTAGGAACAGAGCCCAGCTTCATTTGCCCCGACCATTCACTCTCCGCTCACTAGGACCGGACCGGGCACTTATTAGTTCGACCCACACTAAGCGAGAAGTTCGATTCTCCGACTCACCCACTTACTGAAGGGATTCTTGCTTTGATACCACTTGTCACGGGCCGACAGTTTCCTTGGCTGCGGAAGGGCCTGTGCGGCGCTTGAGGAGTGGAATTCGTTAGGCCGGCCTTTCTTATATAGCTGTTCCACGAACAATACGGTGAATGCTTCTTTGTGCGAGATTCTACCACGCCCAGCTTCGCTTGGGTATCTAGTCCATCAAGTGAGACAACAGATCTCTTTCGACTCAACAATTGGTTTCGGCATGCCATGGCCTCGTTAGGAAAGCGGTATCAGCTCTCGAGCAATTTGTGCATGGGAGGCCAATCTTGCGTTCAGAGCTCATAAGTAATATAATCCTTGTATCCTAAAACTCCTAGCACCAACCATCCCGACACCACTCCCATAGACTAGTTGTATTCGTCCCTTCTACCTCCTTACTCTTCACTCGATAACCCCAAGCACCACTCACAAGTGTCACGAGTACGGGAGGATTCACGGACCATGACACAAACTAATTGACATGCACCTAATATTTTTGTATTTTTTTTTATTATTAAAATTCGTAATAAAGAGGGAAACCTAATTAAACTATCTAAAATGAATAATTTTCTAATTTATTTTAGGGATTAATTTGACTCAAATCTTATCCTATCTTAGAAAACTATTTTTTTAAAAAGAAAAGTGGGATTACTAAAATGTGCGAACATTATCTAAAATCAATCTTAATCTATTCCAAAAATTATCTAAAAATACAATCCTAAAAATGCAACCCTAATTTACTAAACCAAAACACTCCGATGCAAGATTTGATTTTTGATTTTTTTGATTTTATTTTTTTAGTGTTTTTCAAGAAAAGCAATTATCATATAAGCATTACATCTAAACTGATTAATATATTCATCAAATAAAGGATTACAATAATCGGAAAAATAATCCGTTGTCTTACGGGTTAAATTAACGATTATTTTAACCCTAAATATCACAACATATAAAAATTTCAAAATAATCAAAAATCCGATCCGAAGTCTTACAGATCAAATGAATAATTATAATGATTTAATAAGTTAAAATACTATCAAAATGCCTCAAAATCAATATAATTAAAAAAAATGATCGACATCTTACGGATCAAATTATAAATTTATAGTAATTTTGGGCAAAACCCTATGGATAATGCCTAAAGTATTCATGAAATGAACATTGACATCCAACATGCCAATTTAAGCAATAACAACAAAACTTGATTTTTTTTAAAAAATACCTTCACGAGTTTCTTTTCTCAATGTCTTCCGTAGAATTTTTTGTACATCTAGATTTGTTGGTTGGAGTAGCTTGATTCTGATTTGGACATTCGGCTCAAATCTAAGGGTGGCCATAAGACTTGAAAAGTGGCCTACCTCAAACTTGAATACTGAATCTCGAGCTCTTTCGATTAAGTTCTACTCCTTAATTAATATATGAGCAATTGAAGACTTTCGACTCAAAGTATCGGCGGCCTTATTCAGCTTTCCTGGGTGATATAGAATATCACAGTCATAGTCCTTTAGCAATTCCATCCATCTGCGTTGTCTCATGTTCAATTCCTTTTGAGAGAATAGATACTTGAGACTTTGATGGTCCGTGATTTCCCCGCACAGATAATGTCTCCAAATCTTCAGAGCAAAAATAATTACTACGAGCTCTAAGTCATGCATTGGATAGTTTTGTTCATGAGGTCTTAATTAACGAGAGGCATATGCAACAACTCTACCATATTACATCAGCACACAACCCAATCCTCTGAATGACGCATCACTGTAGATCTCGAATCCTCTAGGATCAGATGGAATGGTCAGCACAGGTGCAGTAGTTAACTTTTCCTTAAGCTCTTGGAAACTATGCTCGCACTTATTTGTTCACACAAACTTTTCTTCCTTCTTCGAGAGTTTAGTTAGAGGTGATGCTAAAGATGAGAACCCTTCCACAAACCGTTTGTAATAACTTGCCAAACCCATAAAACTTATGATTTCTGTCATTGTAGTCGGTCTTGACCAATTGATCACGGCTTCTATCTTGCTCGAATCCATAGATATTCCTTTGCTTGAAATCACGTGACCCAAGAAAGCAACACGAGTCAACCAAAATTCGCACTTGCTAAACTTGGCATACAACTGATGGACTCTTAGCTTTTGCAACACTAATCTCAGATGACTCTCGTGTTCCTCGTCACTTCTTGAATACACCAGAATATTTTCGATGAACACGATCACAAATTGATCTAGATATTCCTTGAATACTCAGTTCATCAAATCCATGAAAGTAGCTAGAGCATTCGTCAACTCGAATGGCATCATTGTGAACTCGTAATGACCATATCGAGTACAAAATGCCGACTTAGGAATATCCTCATTCCTAATTCTCAGCTAATGATATCCCGTCCTCAAGTCAATCTTCGAGAATATTGATGCTCCTTGCAACTGATCGAACAGGTCATCGATTCTCGAGAGTGGATACTTATTCTTGATTGTCACCTAATTGAGTTGTCGATAGTCGATGCACAGGCATAACGAACCATCTTTCTTCTTTACAAACAAAACTGGTACTCCCCAAGATGATGCACTTGGATGAATAAATCATTTATCCAGTAACTTTTGCTTCTGCACCTTTAGTTCCTTCAACTCAGATAACGCCATTCGGTAAGGAGCCTTAAAGATTGGCTCTCTCCTGGGTGCTAGCTCGATCATGAACTCAATTTCTCTCTCTGGTGGCAATCTTGACAATTCCTTTGGAAAGGCATCTAGAAATTCTTGCATAATTGAAATGTCTTCCATCTTCATCTCCTCAACTATTGTATCTCAAGTACTCTCGATCCTCGTCTAACAAACGAGTTACCTCTGGTGACGAGATCAAGATAATTGAGGGACCTCCTCGACTTTCGACAAACTCGAAGCTCTCACCCTTTATCGGGTCAAATTGAATCACCTTGCGATAGTAGTCCATCTTAGCTCGTTCCTTGGTGAGCTAGTCCATGTCAAACTGAATCGCTTGAACGGTGGAACCACCTGCTGGGGCGGCGAGCTAGGCAAAGCAACGCCACGGGATGATAACGAGGCGTGGCAAGGCATGATGGGGGTGGAAGTAGCAAATGGTGGCTGGCGGTGGCGTTTTTGCGTGCGACGGTGACTTCGACGGCGTGAGGGCTGCTGTTGGCTTGCTGCTGGTGTTCGAATTGGCTAGGAAGAGGGGAATGGAGTGCTGGTCGGTAGCCTTGGAGAGGAAGAGAGGGGGACAAGGGGTCCACTTGGCCATTCTTTTCCAATCTTTGGTCTCCTTGACCATCCTCAGCGATAGCTGGTTCCTTGGCCCTCATTCAGCCAACAATGCTCATCCTTGGACACTTGAAATGGTCCAAAACCATAGGTAAAGGGGAGAGCTACGAATTTCAATAATTTTCCTCTCCAATTGGACTTCAATCCACCTTGAATCCATCAATTCGGCTTTGATAAATTCTGTTATCAAGTCAATAATCAAATTGGTGCTTTTTCTCACCAATTGATCCCACTTGCAACCTAATTTTGTGATAAAAAAGGGTCCTTGTGGCATCCGAGAATTTCGACAACCCCTGAATGCGCGTCGGTTCGTGATTAAGTGATGAAAGTATTGTCAGATTATGCCATTGGTGCTATATACGAACATTGGCTCGTATTATTGTTGGACCAATGCATTTCGTTTAGCGATGGTCTAATTGCCGAGTAAACCATAGTCTTGTCGGAAAACTTTCATAGGTTTAAGTGAGACCAACCTCGTTCGTATACTTTTGTCGACCTTAGAAAAATAACGATGCGTCGCGGATTGACGAATTTGTTAATGGATTTCGTCATCGACACCAATGTTGGACCTTGTCGTACCATCATCATCATTGGCACTACTTTGGACCCCGTTGATGTACATACATATTTCTTTCGGTAATATTATGCAATTATACCATCTAAGTGTATATGAAATGAGAGGGGAATTTGGACCTCGATTTAAGTGATTTCCTAGAGAGCCGAAAGAAGGAAAATTTGGCCATGTGTGGGGATGTCTATACACACATGGAGAGGGGGGAACATCCAGGTACAAGCCACCCCACACTCCTCCCCATTTGCTCAACAATTTGGGGTCAACACACCTCACATTTTCCTCTAGCTTTGTTGACCTAGGAGCCTTCATCGTTGGACACGTGGAGGGGGACGCAACTAGCAAAACCGTGGAGTTGGCAACCGGAAGGGGGTGGGGGCCATTGCTTGCCACGCCACTCTCCACCTATCTCTTCCCCTTGAAGCCACCGGATCACCTACATGCAAGGATTGATGATGAATTAATTGAGGGATAAGGCAGGTGGATTAACCGAGGGAGAAAGGGAAGCAGAGTGCTGAGCAAAAGAGAAAGGGAGAAAGAGAGAGAATGAACCGAACGAGTGAGTGAGAGACAGAGTTAGCGAGCGGACGAGCGAATACAGAGAGAGAGTTCGAGTGAGGAAATTCGCGAGTGAGCAGTGAGCAAGTGAATGGTGAAGAGGAAGAAGGGATTGCTGTCTGCCGTGCTCGAGCTACCGCCGTCGACGCCACTTGTTTTTGCCGCCGTCGAGCCGCACTGCTGAACCGAACCCCAAGCCATTAAACCATAGGATTTGAGGCAAGTGAAAGTCCATTAACCTATATCATGTTGTGCTGTTGTTGTCTAGTGGAGTGCAATAGACTTGGAGATGTATGGATTGTGGATGTTGGATGCTGGATTTTGAATGAGTAGAAGTAGTTCTCATAGAATTAGTAAACTGTTTTGTAGAAAACAGCATGACCTTTAATGATTCCGTGAATTTTCTGTAATTATCTAGTTAGGATTGGACTTCGAACCCTTAATGAAAGTTGTAGGGCACATCCTTAGGAATAACATATCAAAATTTGAGAATAAATGGACACGTTTTGGTTAGTAAAACGATTTTATCTGTAAATGTTAAATCTGGAAGCTATTATAGAATGTTAGTAAAGAATGGAGCAATTACTGCTCTTGATATACAATGAATCTGACTCAGCGTTTTTCATGAAAATTTTTCCTTTAGGTCTTGTTTATAACATATGAAAATTTCAGAATTTTTTGAGTTCATTTAGGGGTTATTCCAAAATTGTTACTAAAATTGTGCATTGTGACGTTTGAGTTGTTTTGTTCCGAATTAGCTCAATTTGTCCCAAATATGAATGCATCATGAGTTGTTATTTGACATGATGATATTGGCATTCATCATATCATGCAATATTGAGATTTGATGAAGACTCATGGGATATCTTGTCATTGTATTGAAAAGTGTTTTTGATATTAAGATGTTAATTATTACCATTGGACCCCCGGGTCAACGATGCCCTGGGTGTTGGGATGCCTAGAGGTTCGAATGAGTCGATGCCCTTTGGATGCTTGGTTGTATTATGAATACATGCCCAGAGGTTTTCCTCGGGAGCATTGGGATACCCAGTTGTATGCTTGTCGGTACGTAAATCCGGAGGGTCGGGGTAACCATTTTCATGGCATGCCCCGGAGGTTCCTTGTGATGCTAGGTGGGGTGGGAGATGCCTGGAAGTGTAATGCAACACGCTCTGGATGCCTGGTTGTATTATGAATACATGCCCAAAGGCTTTCGCGACGCCAGGTTGGGTGCGAAATCCCATAAGGACGCAAACATTGGTCCTCTGGGGGGATAAAACCCTTTTGAATGTTAAAATTGATGATTATACTAAGTGTGAGTGTGGTCTAGTTATGGGCCTAAATTGTATGGCATGGAATGAGACGTGTTATAATAGTTTGGCCCTATGATCGGGACTTGTGTGACTGAGCATGATGCATCTTATTGGTTGGAATTGCATTGGTCATTGCATTGAAGAGTTATAGGGTTTAGATGCACACTCATTCCTTGATGACCTATCTTGTCTATCTTACATAAAACTGGATCGTGATGGCTTGCATAGTATAGTTTAATGGACCTTTTACAGCTGAGCGGTTGTACTTGTGGCATCCCAAAAATTCAAGTCAAGTTATAAGGTGTGTTAAGGCCTCTAATTAGGTAATGAAATTACCTATGGTTTAATGCTTTAGCCATTAGTCTCTTTTTAAGATTAGGTGATTTGTGCTTGTGTTTATGAGATTTTAAATTAGATAGATTAATGATAATAATCTATGCTTGGCCATGCACCTTATGAATTAAATTCCTATAAATAAAATGTCACAAGACTTTGGCCATGTGGAATTTAAAATTTAAAATTTAAAATTTATAGAAGAAATTATAAAAGGGGAAAATTTTAATTTTAATTAGGTTGGGCCTTAGGCCCATTGGCCTAAGCCTTGATGGGCCGAATGGATGGCCCAATAGAAGCCCACGGTGGGGCTGTTGACCGGCCCAAAGGAGGCCCAAGAAGAGGAGGCCCAAGCCCATGCATGTATTAAGACAAGTGGCACAAAGGAAGATGGCATGCATTGGTCAATTGGAGTGGCAAGCAATCATTGCAAATGATGAGGTTTGGGGGAAATAAAAGGGAAGAAGAGGAGAGAGAATGGCCGGTTAGTCATTCGGCCAAGTGAGGGAGAGAAACCGTACGAGAGAGAGGGAGAGTGAGGCCGAGAGAGGGAGGCCAAGAGAGGAAGGAGTCGTCGCCGTCCGTCCGCCCGTGTGCCGCCGTGTGCCGCCGTGTGCTGCCATTTGTGTGGTCTAGAGGCAAGTTGGGAATCCACTTCCTACTCTTGCATGTGTGTTTTGTATGTATGTTTGGTGTAGTGTCGAAAATTTGAGTGATTAGAAGGGAGAAACCGAAGCTATAATGACTTGTTCTTGAATGATGTTGCTGTTTTCGTTTGAATCCGCCTGAGTCAGAAACTTGTGAGAGCTTGCATGCATGTTTTGAGTTTGATTTTGACTTTAATCTCTTCATGAACGTTGTAGATAAAATCTTAAAATATAACATACTCAAATTTGGTGTAAAATGATGGAGATTTGAGTGGTCAAACTCTCATCCTACGGAGATGCTAGATCTGGAATGTTTTCGCATAAACTGTTTGAGTCAGAAACTTGTGAGAGCTTGCATGCATGTTTTTAGTTCGATTTTGACTTTAAGCTCTTCATGAAAGTTGTATCTAACATCTTAAAATACAACATACTCAAATGTGGTGTAAAATGATGGAGATTTAAGAGGTAAAACACTCATCCTACGGAGACACCAGATCTGGAACGATTTCACTGACCTTTCGGTGGATTTGTGGTTGTATGCTGAATTATACTAAGAATATATTTTTGACTTCTTCATGAAACTTGTAGATAACATCTTAAGCTACAACATACTCAAATTTGAAGTAAAATGAACAAGTATAACCGGGTGAATCGACTTACTCTTGAAGACGGTAAATCTGGAGACATGGTACAGGACACCCGAGATTTCATGGACCCATATGATGACTATAATCTAGATATTTGGTGTAGATCTCTTCATGAAACTTGTAGAGAACATCGTGAAGTAAAACATATCCAAATTTCAGAAGAAACGAAGAAGAATAGGTAGGTAAAGACTCAGTATTTCGGAGAAGCATGTACTGGATGTTTCGGTGTTAGATCCAGAAGCTTCGTGTGACTGTAGAAAATAATATAAAAATAATTTGGCTTAGAAGACTCATGAAAAATATACTTTAGTGTCTTGGCTATAACCTGGTAGAATTTCATAATTTTCGGAGGTCGTTTGGATATTTTAATAAAATTAGTTCGGAAACTGTGCATTCTGTTTTATCCGAAATTTCATACTGTATTTGGGTAAATTATAAATCTTGTGTGGAAATTGATTGGCCTTGTGTTTTTCATGAAATTATTACCCTATTGTCTTGTCTATCATTAGCCTTAATTTCATGATTTTTGAGAATTATATGGATATTTAATTTTAAATATTTTCAAGAATGATGCAAGCTGGAATTTAAATAAATGTCAAAAAAAAAAAGAGAGAGAGAGAGAAAAGAGGGCATGATAAATGGGCTATTTTAAATTGTATGAATTCCATGAACTTTATCTTTATGGATGATTATACCTTGATGCATACATGATGATGACTAAGAATGCATGTATGGATTGAAGGATGAAAGTGATTTTATTTGCCATTGCATCATGTGCCATGTTAAGACCTAAATTGGTAAATGGGGACAATGAATAAATGAGGAAATTGTTGTGGCGGATGATAATGCCCTAGGAGTATCAGGATGCCTGGGACGGGGGGTGCCGGATGCCCGGAATGTATAGAGATACATTGCCGGATGGCCCTGGGAGTGTTAGGATGCCCATAATGGTTGGGTGCCAGAAGCCTTAGAGGTCTTTGCCCAAGGGGATGCCTCGTGATGCCAGTTGAGATGCGAGATGCCCGTAATGTGGGGGTGCCGGATGCTCGGTGGCCTTGAATGGCTGAATGCCGGAGGTTTTTCTCACGATGCCAAGATCGGGTGTGAGTGTAAAGTATGAGATGAAATTGGTGATCCGAGAAAAGGTGATGTGGTGATCAACTTGAAAGTTAAAAGTGGACATTGAACCATGCATATATGATATGATATGATGATGATCACCCATGGCATGATGATGATGATGATGATGTATGATATGATGTGATCACCCTTGGCATGATGATATGCATGCATGATATGATATGATGATGATCACCTATGGCATGATGACATGTGTATGATATGATGATGTCATGATGACGATGATATGAGTATGACATGATGATGATATGCATGTATGACATGATGTGATGATGATAACCTATGACATGACGACATGTAAGTATTATGATTACGATGATGATGCATGATGGTATATGCATGGCATTGAGGTAAGTATGCATGGATGCATGATTGACATGTATGCTGCTGTGATTGTACTGTATGATGCACTGAGTGGTTATTGGATTCTTTTACCCGCTGAGTGGTTGTACTCACTCCTTTGGGGACCAACATTTCATATTAGCAGCATGCTGCTCCCTGCTGTCACGCGGGGTGTTTTCTACGGCCTACCTTCGGACGTAGAGGTCGAGTGCGAGGAGTTTGATTGTCCTTCTGTTCTTGGTCTTACATATATTCGAGTGCGATGTCAAGTTATGTATGATGTGGGCCTGGCTGGGGGCCTGGTTGTCCAGGAGTTTATATCTGTCCATGTTCGACGCAACGGAGCGATGCGTGGGATGCTGCCGTCGCCACCGCCTGATGCACCGGGTTGGGTGTGAGGGCCTGTGCGTGACGAGTAGGAGCTGGATCTTTTTGAGATAGTTAACCGACACTGATAGATAGTTAACCGACACTGACGATGGGGATTTAGCAAGTGAGTTGTAACGGGTCGAGGGTTTCTTTTTGAGGTTTTAGGCTGGGTGTGGCTGAGTCCTGGCTTTTCCTTTTGATGTACCGACCCAAGAAATCCCATCTTGAAAATATGTAAATAAAGTTTCATGGCTCGTCTTTTAATCATGATGATTAGTGGTGTGCAATTGTATCATGGTTGATAGAGGGCGAGATGGTGATGTTTTATTTTGCTTCCGCTAATGAGTCGCGCTGGGACCGTTTTCAAAATAATAATAATAATATATCTATGATTTTACGATGCTTCTTCTAAAAGATATAGTTAGTGTTCCATTAGGTGTAACGCCAAGTGCCAGTGGCGACCCTTGGGGGTTCGGGGTGTCACAGTACTCACCCCTTTTAGGGACTAACATTTCAGACTAAACAAGATACCTCTACTGCCACCGCCACTAGCAGATGGATCAAGTGGTTAGATATAACTACGAGGAGGAGGATAGCAGAGGAAGAAACTTTTGGACGCCGACATTGATCAATGGACTTTAAGTATACGACTATTGGATAAGATGTCGGTCATCTTTGGAAGTATAGCCGAGTATAGAAGACTACGTCATTTTGGTGTACCGATGAATGATGTCCATCTAGTTTAAGTAAATAGAAGTGTTCGGCTTTTACCTATAAAAATATTTAGTTGGTGTGCATCGTTTTTTGAATATAGGGAAGGGAGTTGTTGGATACACTTCCACCATATAAATTGCGCAGGGACCAATCTAAAATATGTAAATCCCTGAGACTCAGGGACTTATCAAAATTTTATGGTATCGAAGTAATAGACTTTCGGGTCAAGTAATAGAAAGGTAAGCGAACTGTGGCGACCCTAACGGATCAGGGGCCGTTTGGGGGTGCCATAGTCCTGGCCTTTTTCTGGACAAAAACGGCCCTAGGATGACTTTTTCCCAAAAAGTCTCGGGTTGCAAAAAAAATCTTCTAAGACTGAGTTGATGCTCCTAGAATTTATTGTGACATTACAGAACTTTCGGCCTCAAATTTGCGGTTAATTTCCATTTGGCACGATTTTAGTGTGACCTAGGCTACTGGGTAACTTTTAGAAATTTTTCAGTGCAAATGACCCATGGTCAATTTTCTTCGAGCCACAATGAACCCACTTAACACATTGGCAACTCTCGGTTATTATGAAAATCTTGAGAATTCAAATACGGACACACGGTACCAAAATAATAAGAAAATTAGTCTAGTGTCAGCCAATGAGAATTTTCCAATTTAGTAGTGTAATCCACGATTAGCCACACATCTCAGTTGAACCAACCTATCTTTGATCTCAAATTGATTTTTAACTGTGTCGTAATGGCCTCTAAAGATAAGCACGGTCGAGAAGCTGATTCCTGATCAAATTCTCAAGTCTATTATCTTAAAATTTCTGAATGGTTTCCCCATATAGTTTAGTTATCTCGAGAGTGATTAGCTCTGAGAACAGCCCTATAGGCACATTAATGATCGAAAATTTGGGATGTCACACTTTGAAAGTGGGTTGTAATGTTGGTTCGGGAAAGGCTCAGAAAGCTTAAAATTTTCAAGAGGGTTCTTAAGAGTTGGTGATCATCATGGCATCGTGACTATATCACTCGATCTTTTGAAATCATTTGGTTTTTGAAACATGGCACATCTCGAAAGTCCATTGACTAATCATTTCTGTATGGAGCTTTGCTCATTTCTCTAATTTCCTTTGCACTTGCGATGATTTTTATTTTTATTTTTATGCAAGCACTTGGACTTTGGTAATTTTTCTTTCACATAAGATGTAGCCTTTTGGCTCTTTTTCTTAATGGGCATTGTCCTTGCTTTTATTAGGCACACTTCTTTTTCATGCCCCTAATTTGTCAAACTTTTTGCTTTTTGAACTTTTGGATCTCTTATGACTTTCAAGATACTTTTCACGTTTTCTTGTAACTGTCAATTATATTTGGTCAATTTTTATGCCTTGCCCCAATGAAGGGAGATAATCACCGCTCGGGATTCAGAAATGAACAATCAAGCCCAAATTGGTTAAAGCAATAAATATCAATGTTTAGGTAGAGAAGGAAATGCTCTTCTTCACCTTTGAATGAGTCAAGCTTTGATGAGAATTCCTCTGAAGCTATTACCAGGAGATTGATGCAAGTGAAAGTAATATAATCTTTCTCAATCATTCGCTTTACAACACGATCGTAATCTCCTATGCTGCCCCAATGTAGGGTCATTCTCGACAGGGGTACTTAGAAGGATTATCTTTATTTAGCCCAAATGAGTAGCAAGAGATTAGTGCAATGCTTAGGATTGAGGAAGGAAACACCTTTATCATTTCGGTTTTTGCACTCAATGCGAATGAATTATTCGTCCTAGGAGAAGGTTGCTTTTCACTCAACTCTCAAAAGCGTTTGAATGGAAATGGCTTGCCTTTCTTCATCCTAAGCACTTCTTGTTTGGCATGGTTAACGATTCACCTTTCGCTCTGCTAGGATCATTTGAGTAGATCAATCTCCTAGGGAAGTTTGATTCAAAATGAATAACCCACAAAACAAGAAAACAATTTGGAGATAAAAATGACATTATAAAGGTTTATAGAAATTTTTTTTTCCAGTTATTCATTTTTGTGCTTGTCTCTAGGAAAGCGCCAAAGGGTTTTTTTTTTTTTTTTTTTTGTAATGGAAATTCTTCATTTTTTTAATTTAAATTTTGAGAAGAAGGGTACTTACCTACGGCATGGTGACTCAGTAACCTTGTAAAGAATGTGAAAGAATATGTGAGTGTAAAAATCTTTAGGGATTGAAATGTTGGAAACGATACATTATTAGCCTTCACTTGATTTTATCCTTTGGGTGCTAACATTTCTTGGATTCACCCTCGTGGATATTTGGCAACTCGACATTATCCTTCACTTACATTTGCCTTTAAGTGTTTGATGTTTTCCTATCAAATGAAAAAAAGAATCATGTCAAAGATGCTATCAAAATGAGCAATTGGAATCGACACAATTTACCCTTCACGCGTTTTCGTCCTTCGAGTATAAACTTTGCCTGAAGTGACTAGGATTGAATGAAAAATGATAATGTGGCCCTAATTTTATCCATGAAAAGCACTTCTTTATTGCATACAACAATTTACAAAGTTTAATTCCTGTTTTTTCACATGCTCTTTTCAAAGAGACGTTTAATTGACAAAGAGCTTGAAAATTTTAAATATGAATCATTAGATGTGTTTTTCAAGATCTTGCTTTGAAAAGGAGAGGGATTGCTCATTGGTTCCACATTTGAGGATATTGTTCTTTATATGCTTTGCCCATTTATTGCCTGCAAAGAAAAGATTGGACATGTTATTTCCTCGCTTGATTGGGAATCATTTAGGAACTATACACATCCCTTTATGCCAAAATGGACAGTCAGGTCTTAGCATGATTCCCTGATGGAAGGAGTTGCTTCTACGGTTAATGTGCAACATTTTCTCCCATTTATCACCATGTGAGAAGAGGAGATGAAATGAGTTATTTCCATACTTAATTAGGTTCAATTGAGGAACAATACATCCTTTCTTGATGAATTCGACAATGTTGTCCCAACACACTTCATTGGTGGGGGAATGAGAGATTTATTCTAAATCAAACCTTGCTTTCCCACTTTTTATTTGACAAACATTTGCTCTGTTCGAGTCTGTCCTGTACCAAAGAAAATGATATGTCATTTTTTATGCTAAAGAGAATCAAGTTTAAGAATGAAATACATCTTTTTCCAAAATCGGGCGATCAACATCCCAATGTATCTCTTATGGAGGAAGGAATAATATTGCCCCTCTGTTTCTTTTGAATCTTTCTTTGTTTAAGATGAACAAGACTTAATAATACTCCATTGCATTTGTTAGAACGTTACAAAACTTGGTACTCTTGATATCTCCTTGACAATGAAAAGAAAGTCATGTCAGAAATGGTATCAGAAATGGATGATTGGAATCGATATAGTTTACTCTTCCTTCGAATTTGCCTTTTTGGATAATTGGAATCGATACAGCTTACTCTTCCTTCGTATTTGCCTTTTTGGATGCTTGGCAACTCTCTTTATTTGTCTCATCATGCAAAATAAACGAGTTTGATGGGCTATTTTGGCACCTAAGGCATCTCCAAATAAAGAAACTTCTAGAACAAAATTCAACTTCGTTCCACCTCTATTGGAAGATTGCGCCAATGAAGCCTTGATGCATGCTTGCTCCTCAAGTTCCATAAGCTTGAGAAAGCGACCATGTGAAGAGAGGGCCTTAAGCAAAGCTTTCTCGAAATTCATTTTCAAAACATTTTGAAGGTAGACGTAAAGGTTTATTTGAAACACTTCTGAGTTTTTTTTTTAGAAGAAAAAAAGAGGATGATTTTCATGAAACTAAATTCCATCATTAAAAAATGTGAGTCGCATGATCTATAGAAGTAACAATTGGATTCGTAATCAAAACCCAAAATGGAAAACATGATTCTTTGCAAGAATAAGAATAATGATACAATACAAGAAACTTTTATATAGATAAGAATAAAAATCAACTCTTGTCCTAACTCTAGATTTCACTTCTCTATGCGGTCAAACACGAGAATGTCAAGGAGCATTACACATAACTTGCAAAAAGACAACAATGTCAGTATGTAGATGAAAAATCGAACTTTCAATGAGGTCACCTCTTACAGCAAAATCGAGATGACGATTCATGCCCCATAGTTCCTATTATGGGATTTTGGTATTTCACCAATATTAGCCATAAGAGAAGGGACATCATTAAAAGATCGATCAACGGCTATCAATCGAATGTCGACTCTATTCCAAAAGTTTCATATGCAAAAGTGGCATTGATTTTTGAAAGAAGTGACTTCTATTTTGAGAAATTTGTACACCAAATGATTTGCATTTCAGTCCCAAAATGTGAGAATGAGAGAATTTGAGTAGAAATGCAATTTCAATTTTTGTGCCCCAATATATAATCGCAAAATTGAAAGTTTTTTTTCTTTTTTAAATATGATTTTGAGCCCATAACTAGAAATTTAAGCAAAACCATGTGTTCAACAGGGCCAAATCAAATTGTTTAGAACTTGCATTCAATGTTCACTTATCAAGAGTGATTGCCAATTTTTTCAATTATAAGCCTACATAATTGAGGATATTCGATTGGTCTCTCCAAATTTTAAATGAAAATTGAATTAAAAAAAAAAACGAATAAAAAGAAGAATGATACTTACGATTGGGGGACAACTTTTCTCTTCTTTCTTTAAAAAAAAAAATTGCATAGACATACACATGAGATGTGGTTCGATTTTACTCTATATGGCCCAAGATGAAGCCATAGGATTATCAGACCAAACCAACAAGATCGTGGCTAGGTTATGTTTCCCATGACTCCAGTTTCGTCAAAGAACTGACCCGTGTTGCGTGGTTGTAAACCAAGGTGGGGACCTTTGACATCAATAAATAAATTTCAAGGTTGAAATAGGCAACTTGTACTACATGATTGTAGTCATAGTGGTATTCACCTCAACACCATTCTAAGTGATCCTATGCGGCCCAAGTCCGGCAATAGGTAGTGTGTCATGGTGTAGTGCAATGCAAGGAGCACAGACATTACAATTTATAAGCAAGCAACACTTCATAATTTCAAAACATAAACATTCATTCCCAACTCCACTCCTACAAGATAAGGGGTTAACAATCACTCATCCCCTTATAACTCCAACCTGCAAAAACATTTAGCACTCACTTTAGGGACGTACCTAATATTCTCACTACCAAACAAACATATTTTTTTGAACAAGATAGATTTAGGCCTAAGTCCTCTAAGGTTTAAACCAAGTTCGCGGCGGAGTTGCCAAGCCATTGCGACCTACCCCTTGGGGGGAGGGAACGGGTTTATGGGTATTGCCTAAAGGACGGGCCTATGGTCCAAGATTAGGCTTGAGCTCTCCCAAGCCCATATCTCGCATGACATTGGGGTATTCTTAAGAATTTTGCAATAAGGAGTCGCCGCTAGCCTATTGGGGTTGGCTAGAAATCAAGTGAGATATGATAGTATATCTCACTTCCTACACAATCAGAGAATCTAGCGTTAGGGACTTAATTATAGTAATTGACCAATCAGTGCCCTTTTGGTACCTAAGTTTGTTATTTTAGAAGAAAAGATTTTTGTAGGCAATTTGGATTGATTTTACACCTATCCATTAACATGCGAAGTGATCATACGGGTGCGCAACAATTAAAATAATAATTATAGCTATCAATATCTTAATTGCAGTAAAACTGAACACGTGCAATTAAACATTCGCAAACGTAATTAAATATGCAAATTAAACATGCGATATAATCAATATACGAGCAAATAAAGGCCTAATTACACAAAAAAAGGCAATACATAGCAAATCCTAACCAAGCCTTACAATTTTTAGATTATATATATATATATATTTTTAGGCTGGACCAGGTCAGGTCTGGTTTGACTTGACCCAAGTTCGGCTAGGTCGATGTGGGTTGGGTTCGGTCCAGTTGGGGGGCGGGTCGGTCGACTCGCCTAAAAAGGTCAGGCCTCTATTTAATTATGGGTTAGGCCCAATCGATGGGCCCTAACCCCTTTTGCCAAAGGGGTCCCTGCGGGCCCACAACCCAAACCGACCCTGGGCCATCGACTTGCAGGGCAAGAGGGGCTGATTGGGCTAGATCATGGATCTAGCCTGGCCAAGCCCCTTCTCTGGTTTGCAACTTCCCAGTCGTGACCAGAGGAGGGGACACCATGCCTAGGTGGTTCTCTGGCTTAGGCACGACAGGCGCTGCCTCAGATGGGGTGAAGGACGATGTTCATCCTTCGGCTATACCACGGCATCCCCACCAGCAGCCAATCGCTCTCGTGGGATCTCAAGACAGGGGACCATGGGCTAGCCTTCAACTTGGCATTTTAGAGAGCAGGTGGTGCGTGCTAGAGGAGCTATTGATTTTCGACTCGGCCGAGGCCTAAGCGCGAGCCCAGAGAACTAACGAGGCAAGCTTATACACCAGAGATCACGAAAGGGGATAGACGGGGGTTGGAGCTCACCTGAACTAGTCGAGATGAGCTCCAGCTAGCTCAGTTTCGAAGACACACACCAAGTGCTTGACTAAATGCTTACCTGAGCTCTAGCGGAAGTGGCGGGTCGCAGTGGCCGGGCGACGCATTGGTGGCGGTAGCGATGGGTCGTTGGCGTTAGGCTCTAGTAGTAGGAACAATGGCGGGTCGGTGTTGAGTCAGCGAGCTCGGGATAACGGAGCTCGTGTTTAGGGGTGCTCGACACGGCTCCTTGTCACGGGTGCGGTTGCAGGGAAGGAGCAGCAGTGTGTAGCTCGTGCTAGGTGAAGACAAAGGCTCGGCAAGGATCAGCAAGTAGTGTGTCGGGACGGAGGGCAACATGTTGATGAGGCGTCGCAACCGATGAGAGCACTGCGGCAGGGGCAACGACGTGGGTCTCGACCAAGGCTTGGCCAGCAAAACTCTCATTCTCGTCACCCTCTTTTCTCCCCTTTCTTTTTTGCTATTCTCGGTCCTCTCCTCACTCGATATTTTTCCTCCTCCTCCCTTTTCTCTCTCTATTGCCTCTATCTCTTCTACCGCTTGCTTTTTGTTTTCCTCTGCCTGATGACCTCTGCTCCTCTGTGTTTTCTTTTCCTCCTTGCCTAGGTCTTGCGCGCGAAGGTGGCTGGAGGAGGAAGAGTTAGGGCGTGGGCCAGGCCAAAAGGGAGAGGAGGTTGGGCCACACAAGGGAGAGAGGAAAAAAGGAGGGGCAGGTTGGGCCAAGGCCAGATTCGACCCGACCCAGCCCCTCTCGCGTCTTTTTTTTTTTTCCTCTTTTTTGTGTATTTTTGTATTTTTGTTATTTTTTTTCTTTTTTCGTTTAAAAATAGGTGTCAATAGGCATTCTATCATACAAATTGAGAGGTGAGAAGAAACCTACTGGATGCAATCACCAATAGAATGGTCATTGCGCTGAGCTTGGCTTGACCCTTCTCCATTTCCAAATACATTGACTTGATTGCTTGTGGTATGATTGTAAAGGATGTGTTATGTGCCCCATTGAAGGTTTACATATAAATGTCTAAAGTCCGGTGTTTTTGGAGTGAGTAAATTGGAGATTCAAAAAAATGAATAGTAATTGACTTGCTACATATTCATATTCAACTCTTCATACACTTACCAAGATTTTTTCTTGTTACCATTATTTCGCAAGTCTCCATTGAAATGCACGTTTGCTTTACTAGGTAGGACAATAAGTACTCATGGATATAATCGTATAATTTGAGAAATTTCCTACCATAATTTGAGCCTTTTTTTTTTTTTGGAGTCAATGAGATAATCTTACTTCTTTTTCTTTGGCAAGAAATGAGAGCAGAGCCTGAGAGTTATACCATTACTCTCCTAATAAAACTTAATCCTATATGATCTCCTATCAATAAAGGAAGTAAATCTCTCGATGGCCTATCTAATGCTAGAGTGTCATTTACATTGTCAAGCCTTGTTGATGGCGGGTGGAGGTTGCCGGCCCAAGATGAGGGCAGCCATTCGTCAGATTAGGCGGCGCGAGGTCAGCCCCTAAGGGCGTCCTTCACTTGAGGCTGGCATAAGGAAAAAGGGAAAAAAAAAAGAAAGAAAAAAAAATGATGGCAAGAGAAAAGGAAAAACAGAAAAAATAAAGAAGGAAAAGATAAAAATAACATAATTTTTTTAAAAAAATTAGAATACTATTAAAAGTTGTCTACATTAATGTCAATCGTGTTACGTAGGATGACCACAATTGATGACTACATTAATAATTTTGGTCAAAACTGGTTGGATGGACCTTGCCATTGCCTAGAGCTGTCGAGTTGATCCTCACCTAGGCACCGTGAGGTCACCTCGCTTGGCTGGGTGAGGTTGACCTTGTCAGCTTTGGTCTCTGGTTGGTCGTTAGCCATTGTCGAGGCCTAGCGACCGGTTAGAGGAAGTAGAAACAAGGGAAAAAAGAAAAGGAAAAATCTCAAAAAAATATTTAAAAACTAGAAAAATTATTGTCACAAAAAAATTTGAGTCATACTAATCAATTCTTCTTCTAAAAAATTCATCTAGGGAATAAAAGTGGAAAAAAATTATTTCGTAAAAAAATATTCTAGAGAATAGAAGTGTTATTAAATACACTTTAACAATATCTCACTGTTCCCGTGATGCTAATGCCCTTATGGACTGGATTGCTAAGGTCCATCGACAAAATTCTCTTCCCCTTGAATGATCCACAAGCCTCCTGTGGCCTTTTTGAAATATCCTTTGGTTAGAAACTTTCGTGTTTTGTTGAGGTTTCAACTATGAATGAATGTATGGTTTATTTTCAACTCAAAAAAATAAACATCCATACCCCAACTTCTTCGTTTTTTTTTTTTTTCAACTCGCCTAATTTCTTTGCATGCACGCAAAACGTGCCCATCCACGAGCATCGATCGAGGATAACAAGCCTTCGACTCATTGATCAAGTATATCAATCATATCTATGTAGGACATTCAAAAGTTTTCGTGTCCGCTAGTGAACATGCTTCCCTCACAACATAGCATTATACAAAAGCACTTTTGGTGCCTTTCTTTTTAGACTAGATAGATTATATTTGATTTATAATCAACTCTAGCGTAGGCGAAACATTATCTTATTGAAAACATTAATCACAGAAAAATAAAAATAGAAAGCACCTCTAAAAATTGTGGATTTTGGGAGTAATCCAGACTTATCAAGATGACAACAGAGTGAAATTTGAATATTGTAGTAACTCGATGTGTTAAGGAAGAATGTATTTCGACAAAAATTAAGGATACGATTGTTGTGTGCACATATTTTTATTTTTCTCCGAAAGTAAGCTATGACCCATCCAACGTTTAAGAGTTAATTAAGATTCATTTAAAAGATAATACCCATCTTAATACGCCCCCGCCCCCCCCCTCCCCCCTTTTTTTTTCATTATTCGAATCAATATCAACTGTTTTATAAATGTTAGTCAATTCTGCCGGTGAGATTTGTACAACAGCAACTGAATTATGAGATTTGCACCTTAACATTGATTTTTTACTTCGAGACAATGAATTGCAGCGAACAAGAGCGACGATGAACTGCACATAATCAGCTCAAGAGTTACACATTTGAGAGAAAGTGCGGTTTGTCTCTGTTACGTTAACCTTAATGATTGAAGAATTGGTGATAGCTTCAAAGGAGTCGGTTACATCATCTTCTTTGAGGAGTCGGTTACATCATCTTCTTTGACTAACTTAAGCCTCCAATCCACTAACTCTTGCTCGATGATTAGTAAATTTCTCGCCATAGAACAATTCCGTTGCAATATGCGAATGTTTCAACCACCGCAACCATTTTGCTTCATCAATTTCGAAATTCGGGTTTGCTAATGTTGTGGAAATTCAATCTTTCGAAGCTCCTCCTTCACCTTTGCAATGCCGGGGCTCCTTGTGATAATACCTACTTTGGAAACGTGTATTTGGACTCTCCTCATTCTTGTCAGTGTTGATAGTTAATTTTGACGACCCATTTGATTACTCATTGCATAGAAAAATTAAGGATGGACCCTGTCCTCTATTATTAATTTTCGTCATAGATATGAGGAGCATGTTCATAATAGATTCGTCCACATAAATTGCACTCGAGCCAGTTGCGGATGGCATTCGAATTGGGCTCACTAGTTGAGTGAATTTGAACTCAGGTTCTGAATTTTACTCGAACTTTTGAGACCAATCTGTCATAAGCCCGGCCCTCTTTAATGAAGTTAATGGATAGAATTATGATAAAATGGAAAAGAGAATTTCTATATATTTTTATGTTCATAATACTAATGATACACAAGCTTATTTGTAGACTGTTTTAGACAACTATTTAAAGTAATAAAATATTACAATATCAAATCAAATCAATTAAAATCAATAAGGAAAGATAAATATCTCTAACATTAATTGCGAATGGAGAAAGTGACGTTCTTGGCAAGCAGGAGAAATCAGAAGATAAGGCAAAAATAGAAGCTCTTTGGTCTTCAAGAAAAGAGGAAAGCACATTAAGATATCCTCTTTGCTTGAACCGAAGCTTCGTGATCAGGAGGAGTTCATTTCTTGGCTGCGAAAGACAAGAAGACTTTGAGGGAATGAAGATTCTATGGGAGAAGGCTCGAAAAAAGATTTGGTGGGATTTCTTTTGGGGAAATAGGCCTGAAGGAAGAAAGGGAAAAAAAAATCGGTGACATTTTGTGGAGAAGAGATCCATTTCCTTGGAAAAGTCTTGATGGGTCAGGATTAAGGTCAAGAGACATCCTTTTCCCAATAATCACCATCACAATGCAAACTTCCCGGTAAAAACTTTATTTGAAACTAAATTGATAGGCTCTTATTTGAGACAACCAACTATTTTGGGACATTTTTTTCAAAAGAAATGACCTCAATTAAGGCCTTTATTTAAAATTTTCTTTACCTTAATTGTTGAGTGATTGGTGTTGGAGAAATCTTTCCAGAATATTTTGAAGTTGACAAAACGTTTCTTTCAGTCTAAGTCTGGATGTTCGGAGACCGTCAGTTTAAAGTCTGAAGACTTTGTATTCTCAAGACTCAAGACTCAAGACTCAAGACTCAAGACTTAAGACTCAAGACTCAAGACTTAAGTCTATTCTCACTGACAATCTTTCTAATCCAGTGACGAAGGAAATCCAAAGCCGAGGTTTATGGTTGAGGATTCGATCCTATCCTCTGGAATAGATTCTTTGGTTGGATAATCATTTCGGATTCTTTAATTCTTATCTAAGATCGATTGAAGATCCGATGGTCGACGAAATAATCTTGGAAAGTTCTATTCTTGGAAACCGAGATCCTGATTGTATGGGCGAACAGGATTGATGGGCTATCATCGATTCCTTAAATAGCTCGGATGATCTTCTTGATTGATTCCGTCCAACGGGTAGATTGGAGGAATTCCTTTGGTAAGTGCCAACGGCTATGATGGCATGAAGGAGTATAAAAGGAAGTCGTTCTAGTTGTTTTAAGTGTGTGATCGATAGAAAAATTCCGAGTCGAAGACCCTTGATTGTTAGTCGAGACCGTTCGAGCGAAATTGTATACACGAGAGTGTTTGTACTTGGTGATACCTTGAGTGAGTGTGGTAGATCATCTACACCGAGAAATCAAGGAAGATCAACACTGTAACATCTCTTTGTTCATAGTGGAATCCAGCCAATTGGCCGTCAGTGCAGAAGAGTGGACGTAGGCTTGAATCAAGCCGAACCACTATAAACCGAGTGTTCAATTCTCTCTTTCCCTTACTCAGTCTCACGATTGATTTTAATTATTGCAAATTCTTCAACTGTCTAAAGTATTGTGCAATCTTTAAGAAAAATCTTTGTATACCTATTCACCCCCTCTAGGTACTCATACTAGCAATATCAATTGGTATCAGAGCTCGTGTTCTTACTTTGTTTGAAGTGTTTTACTTCAGAGTAAAAGATCCATGGCTGGTATGCTAGCACCGGGGCTGATGGAAGGGCAAAGCAATACCAGACCTCCCTACTTCGATGGAAAGGATTACAACATCTGGAAGAACAAGATGAAAGCTTTCCTACGATCAAAGGATCCTCTCGAATGGGACGTTGTGGAAAGAGGAATCACTCCTGCTGCTGCATCAATCTCTGAAAGAGGGAAAAACACTATTGAAACCAGCGGAATGGCTCAGGAAGAGATAAACAAGAGACAAGCACTCGATGCAAAAGCAATTTACTCTTTATACTGTGCTTTATCTCCAATTGAATATAACAGAATATCTTCTTGTGTTACAGCAAAAGAAGTATGGGATAGATTACACATCACCTATGAAGGGACAGATCGAGTGAAGGAGACTAGAATTAACATTCTCCTCGGTCAATATGAGGCCTTCAAAATGAAACCAGGAGAATCTATAACTGACATGTTTAGTCGTTTTACAGATATTGTCAATGGTCTTGAGAACCAAGGACAAAAAATTTCTGATCCCATGAAGGTGAACAAGCTTCTGCGTGGACTCTCTAAGGATTGGAATCATATAAAGACTTCAATAAGAGAGACGCAAAGAATCATGCCATTATCTGTAGACGAGCTGATTGGAACTCTTCAGTCTTAAGAAGTGGAACGAATTAATGAAGATGAAGATCCAAGAGGTAAGAAATCTATTGCACTAAAATCAAATGATGATTCTGATGATGCAGATTCTGAAGATGATATGGATGATGAGGAGCTTGCACTCATGATAAGAAGATTCAGAAAACTGAACAGAAAAGGCAGAAGGTTCATCCCAAAGAAACAAGGTTTTCAAAGACAGCAGACCAAGTCTGTTGATGATGAGGAACCAAACAAAGATGTAGTTTGCTTCGAATGTAAAAAGAAGGGACACATCAGACCCAACTGTCCTCTTCTGAAAAAGAAAAGAGGAAAAGCTGAGAAGTCTCGAAAAGCTCTTAAAGCCGAAACCTGGAGCGATACGAGTGTGAAGAGAGTGATGAGGAATATGCCAACATGTGTCGATGGCGCAATCGGACTCGGACTTCGATCGGACTCGAGACGGTGAATTTGAGGTAAGTGATTATAAAATCCCTGTCAAAGTCTCTAAATACATTGATGAATTATGCTTTAGTCTTAAGACTTCTCTCAAAAAGATTTCCGAACTTAAAAGGAAAACTCAGTTTTAAAACAAAAGGAAAACATCTTGGAAGAAAAAGTGAAAAGTTTAAACTTGAATGTTTCTACTCTTAAAGAGAATGAAGAAAAACTTTCAAAAGAAAATGCGTTCTTAAAAACTGATTTATCAAATATTTCAAAGAAATTTTCAATAGGGTCGGAAAAACTTGAAAAAGTTCTTTCGTCAAAGACCTTACTTCAATAAGTCGGGTCTAGGTATGACAGCTGAAACAATCCCTTTGATTGATTTTCCGAAAGTAAAAGAAAGAATTAAGAAAAGACCGTCGAGAGAGGCTTACAAAAATCATTTCAAGAAAGTTTTTGTAAAGTCTGTAGGTCGAAATGCTTTAAGGTGTTCAAAGTGTAACAGTCAAGATCATTTTGAAAAAGAGTGTCCTATGGTTTAGAAGCCTGTTAAGAGAGTATGGCCTAATAATGCTCATCCTACTAACACCAAAGGACCCAAGAAAATTTGGGTACCAAAGAAAGCTTGAGACTCTCTTTTGAATGCAGGTCTCCGTCAAGAAAAAGATAAAATGGTATCTTGACAGCGGATGCTCAAGACACATGACAGGAGACTCAAAGTGCTTCGTAAAGCTTGTTCAAGTAAACGGCGGAAATGTTTCATTTGGAGGAAACGGCAAAGGAAGCATCGTGGGATTTGAAACTGTGAGAATTGGAAATCTCACAATAAGCAATGTTTCTCTAGTAGAAGGACTCAACTATAACCTTCTCAGCATTAGCCAATTGTGTGATACCGGTTTCAAGATCTCCTTTCAAGAAGGAATTTGCTATGGACTTAGTAAAGACTCAACTGAGTCTTTCATGGGTCGAAGGCATGGAAACATCTACCTCCTTGATGTAAAACCAAATGAAGCACAATGCCTAATCTTAATTCAAGATGAAGCAGTCTTATGGCACAGAAAGCTTGGCCATGTCAACGTGAAGCAATTAGCCAAAATATCATCAAAGAAACTTGTTCGAGGACTACCTAAATTGCCATACCAAAAGTCTGATTCATGCACTCCATGCATTCTGGGAAAGCAGGTAAGAAATTCATTTAAGCCAATAAATCATGTCTCTACTAATCATGTACTACAGTTGCTTCATATGGATCTCTTCGGACCAACAAGAACCCAGAGCATTGGAGGTAAGAAGTATTGTCTAGTAATTGTAGACGATTACTCTCGCTTTACCTGGGTATATTTTCTTGCAAGTAAGTCAGAAACCTTTTCGTACTTTGAGAAGTTTGCTAAAAAGGTTCAAAATGAAAAAGGATGTGCTATTTCAAGTATAAAAACAGATCATGGAAGTGAATTTGAAAATCAAGATTTTACGAAATTCTGTGATAAATCTGGTTTTAATCACATGTTTTCCTCTCCGTATACTCCAGAGCAAAATGGAGTTGTGGAAAGAAAGAATAGATCTCTTCAAGAAATGGCTAGAACACTTTTAATTGAAAGTAAAATTTATTCACGATTTTGGGCTGAAGTCAAGTTTCAACTGCATGCTATATTATAAATAGAGTCTTCCTAAGACCTATTATTGAAAAAACCCCTATGAATTGTTCAAAGGTAAGAAGCCTATTGTTTCATACTTTCATGTATTTGGTTGCAAATGCTTTATTTTGAAAAATGCAAATGATCGAGTTGGTAAGTTTGAAGAAAGATCGATGAAGGCATCTTCCTTGGATATTCTACATCAAGCAAAGCCTACGAGTCTATAACAAGAAAAGCCAGTCTGTGGAGGAATCAATGAATGTCAAATTCCAAGACTCCACACAAGATGAATCCAGCCAGTTCGGCATGAAGAGTCCGAACCCGCTCTAGACCTTCCAAAGTCTTCAACTCAAGAAGCATCTCGGACTCGGAAGTCCAACATCAAGATGCTCATGAAGATTCAAATAAAGAAAGAGATCATCAACCAAGCAAATCAACCAGTAACTGGAAACACAAATCCAGTCATCCTAAAGATCTCATTATTGGCGAAATCAATGAAGGAATCCGCACCAGATCAAAAAGGCGTGAAGAATTTAGTGCTATTGCTCTCATTTCTGAAATTGAACCAAAAAGCATAGAAGAAGCTTTATCTGATGAAAGCTGGATCGAAGCTATGCAAGAAGAGCTCAGACAGTTCAACATTAACGATGTCTGGGAATTGACATCTAAACCAAAAGGTAAAACTGTTATTGGAGCCAAGTGGGTGTTCGAAACAAGATGAACGAAAAAGGAAAAGTCGTACGAAATAAAGCAAGACTCGTGGCCAAGGGATACACGCAAGAAGAAGGAATAGACTATGATGAGACTTACGCTCCTGTAGCAAGGTTAGAAGCTATTCGTCTATTACTTGCGTTTGCTTGTTACAAAAATTTCAGGTTATTCCAAATGGACGTCAAAAGTGCTTTCCTAAATGGATTTATCCAAGAGGAAGTTTATGTGGAACAACCGCCTGGATTTGAAGACCCAAAGAAGCCAAACTCAGTCTTCGGGATGAAAAGGCTCTATATGGTCTAAAGCAAGCACCTCGAGCTTGGTACGACGTACTAAGTAAGTTTTTATTATAGAACGGATTTGTCAAAGGTAAAGTAGATACTACTTTGTTCATCAAAAAGGAAAACAAAAGTTTCTTACTCGTTCAAATATATGTTGATGACATTATTTTTGGATCCTCTAATGAAAGTCTTTGCAAGAAATTTTCTAAGTCTATGCAGGATGAGTTTGAAATGAGTATGATGGGAGAGTTAACATTCTTTCTTGGACTCCAAGTAAATCAAATGAAGGAAGGAACTTTCATCCATCAAGAAAAATATGCGAATGATCTTGTCAAAAGGTTTGGATTGGAAAAGTGCAAAAAGACCGACATACCAATGTCATGTTCTCGGAGAAGATAGACAAGGATGAAGAAGGGAAGAAAGTAGATCAAAAGCTGTACAGGAGCATGATCGGTTCACTTCTTTATCTTACTGCTTCTAGACCTGATATTTTGTTGAGTGTTTGCATCTGTGCTAGGTTTCAATCAGATCCTAGAGAATCACATCTCATTGCCGTGAAACGTATTATCAAATACGTTGCTTCATCTTCAAGCATCGGTCTTTGGTATCCAAAGAGGGGAGACTTTAATCTTCTAGGATACTCAGATGCAGATCTAGCCGGTTGCAGAGTCGATAGAAAGAGCACTTCTGGAACTTGTCAACTGCTTGGAAACAGGACAGTGTCTTGGTTCTCAAGGAAGCAAAGCACTGTAGCTCTTTCAACGACAGAAGCAGAGTATGTAACTCTTGGAAGCTGCTGTTCGCAAATTCTATGGATAAAACAACAGCTACAAGACTTTGGCATTGAAGACTCATGCACGAAAATCGAGATGTGACAACACCAATAGCGATCAATCTCACCAAAAATCCAATCCTTCATTCAAGAGCAAAGCATATTGAGATTCGTCATCACTTCATTAGAGATCATATTCAAAATGGAGAAATCTCGATTCAATTTGTTGATTCAAAGAGTCAACTAGCGGATATATTCACAAAGCCTTTGGAGAAAAATCAATTCGACTTCATCCGCTCAAGACTCAACATTTTGAAGCTTGAAGAAGTTAAAGTCTAGAGACTCACCAACTCTGAGACTCTGATCTCTTAGACTCTGAATCCTGAGACTCAATCATTCATGGCTAAAGACTGTAAGTTGCTATTTTAACTAAAAGGTACGAATTCTCGTTTATCTTATCTCGAAAAGGTACGTTCTTTCACTCAGATATAATTCGTGTGAAATTTGAAAACTTGTCTTTTTTAAGGAATTAATTTTGGCAGTTATTGATTTTGAAAAGAAGTGTTCGTACACTTTCCTTGTACCGATTAAACTTCTCTTTTCAAATCCGAGATATATATATATATATATATATACAGTTATTCTACGCCCAATTTTCAAAACCCTAAAAGGCACTCTCCTCCCGATACTGTTTCTACTTCTTGTTTGTCGTCGAGAAAGTGGTCATTTTTCTTGGGAAAAGCAAGTGAAGGAATCTTCCAATAGACACAGAAAGATGTCGTCTTCGAGGAAATCATCAAGAATCGCAAGCAGGGGACCACAAAGAATGGAGAAGGGACCGTCTCACTTCGATCTTACTGAGGAAGAAGACTTTTCAAGTCAGCGACAAAGTCCGATTCGCTCTCCTCCACGTCATTCATCGTCTCCTGCCCCACAAGGTGCAAATCTGGAAGAAGAGATAATCGAGGATGCTGACCCGAAGAGTCCAAAACCCTCCGTTATCTATAAGCTTTATCGTGCGTTGAAAAGCACCGGTACTTCGTTAAAATATATAGATGACTTCCTTAAGGACAAAAATTATGGGAATGAGTATCTTTTTCTCGGAAAATGGAGGAATTGGGAATTGCTCCTAAAGGAAGGGCAGAGGAGGCTCTAGCGAACATTCCAAGTGATCCTCGTATGCCAGGACAAAATCTGATTGACGGGAACGATGATGACGACAAAATGTTCCTTGAATTTAAACCTAGAATGGGTGTGGCAGCAAATGTGAAAGGAAATCGGATGGATTTGTTTAAATCCAAGGATCAGGAAAAAGCGTATTTCAGGCTGTTGAAAAGAGGGGTAATAAACCCTAGAAGTGTCGATTTTGACTTCCTGGACACCATTAACTTGAACTTAAGAGAGAAGTTGAATTTGCTTCAACTTGAGACTTTTTGCTCTGACTCTACGGACGGGTATGCTCAACTAACCGCTTATTTCTATTCAAATCTTAGCTTTTTGGATGCGAATAGAATTTCATTCAGTGTTCGAGATCAAGTCTACGTGGTAGATGTGAATATGTTGGCGGATATAGTTGGAGTTGAACGGGGACGCTATCTCCCAATCAAAGTCTCACCTTCTCGTACTACTCTGGATCTTGTCAAAGATAGGGACGTAGAGAAGAAAATTACCTATTCCAGGATGAAAGCCATCAACATTGTGCTTCATAAGATTGTGATCAAGCAAGTCTCGGACCGAAGTCTATGTCAAAGACTTCGTGTCTCTTTCGAAGCAAAATTGATGTATGCGATCAACTCGGACGGAAGTTTTCTCCCGCACACTATTCTCTTCCATATGTACAGAGCATTGTCAAAAGACAAAGGACAATTGCCTTATCCTGTCCGTGACCAAGATCTTCGCACATCTGAACATTGAACCGCCACATACTTTTTGTGTTCGACCGTGTGATAAGATGGTGGTAGGGTTGAAAATGTTAATGAAGATGCGTCTGCAAGAACTCTCCAAGGCAATGGAGAAATTCAAAGTGAAATCTCCAGTTCAGTCTGCCTCAAAAAGAAAAGGAAAAGAGGTCATTGGTGCTCCATCGAAAAAGAAGAAAAGAACTCTCATCCTTGAGGTCGAAGATGAAGATGAAGATGATGAAGATCCCACTATCCAAGCTCTGACAAGAATAAGACGTTCTGTGTCTCATCCGACAGATCTTCAGCAGAACAGAGAAGAAGGAGAACAGAACAGAGAAGAAGGAGAACATAACAGAGAAGAGGAAGAACAGAGAGAGAAGGAGAAAGAAGTTGAAGAAGAAGAAAAAGGAGAAAAAGAAAAGTCTGCTGACAAATCTGGAGAGAAGGGAAATGAAGAGCATGATCATCACTCTTCCCCTTTCAATGTCCTAGAGACAGGGGGAGTTGGAGAGCAAGAGAGGTCTACACCTCATGCTGCTATCAGTGAAGATCTAAGACAATCTCCAGAAGACCCAGAAGAAGTTCAGGTCTCTCAATTGCCTGAAGAAGGTGATGCGTCGATTCCAAATCTGCCAGACCATACAGAAGCGCCATCGTCTGCATACACACCATCTGAGAAAGCCAATGCCAGTACACAGACGGATGATTCTGCAGATTTTCGTAGCATCATGAATATTCTTCTGGAAATGCGTAGCCAGATATATGTTCTGGACTGTGAAATCCAAGCTTTGAAGAGCGGCTGGACAAGCATCTTCAGTCTCTCTCGGAGGACAAATTCAAAGACCTCGCTCGCAACTTCAAGCCAATGCCAAGGGAGAAGAGGTAGCTCATCGAGAGAAGACCTGAAGAAGCTCGAAGGAGTAGTCCATCCATTGGGGATTTCCGGATCGTGCGCATTCCCAAGCAGACATGACTCCTTTCTCACCCTTTTCAATGCTGACAAAAAGGGGGAGAACCAAAATTTGAACCATCTTTTAAAAACTTTGACTTTTGTGGTTATGTTTATTTTTTGAGTATGACTTGAGAACTTGAACTTGGGTGTGAATTTGACTGAATTGACTGTGGATTGTGATGCTTGACTGATTGCATTTATTCAAGTGTTGTTATATGGTGTTTCTTATGAAAGACTAAACAATTTTCTGTGGATGCAGAGTCTGGTTGTTTTATTAATCTTTATGAGTTAGCCATATTGCTTGAGAAATGTTTTGCAGGTCAAAGTTGTTCAAATCTTCAAGAAAGTTTTGTCACCATCAAAAGGGGAGATTGTTGGAGAAATCTTTCCGAGAATATTTTGAAGCCGACAAAACGTTTCTTTCGATCTAAGTCCGGATGTTCGGAGACCGTCGGTTTAAAGTCGAAGACTTTGTATTCTCAAGACTCAAGACTCAAGACTCAAGACTCAAGACTTAAGACTCAAGACTCAAGACTTAAGTCTATTCTCACTTGACAATCTTTCTAATCCAAAGGACGAAGGAAATCCAAAGCCGAGGTTTATGGTTGAGGATTCGATCCTATCCTCTGGAATAGATTCTTTGGTTGGATAATCATTTCAGATTCTTTAATTCTTATCTAAGATCGATTGAAGATCCGATGGTCGACGAAATAATCTTGGAAAGTTCTATTCTTGGAAACCGAGATCATGATTGTATGGGCGAACAGGATTGATGGGCCATCATCAGATTCCTTAAATAGCTCGGATGATCTTCTTGATTGATTCCGTCCAACGGGTAGATTGGAGGAATTCCTTTGGTAAGTGCCAACGGCTATGATGGCATGAAGGAGTATAAAAGGAAGTCGTTCTAGTTGTTTTAAGTGTGTGATCGATAGAAAAATTCCAGAGTCTGAAGACCCTTGATTGTTAGTCGAGACTATTCGAGCGAAATTGTATACACAGAGAGTGTTTGTACTTGGTGATACCTTGAGTGAGTGTGGTAGATCATCTACACCGAGAAATCAAGGAAGATCAACACTGTAACATCTCTTTGTTCATAGTGGAATCCAGCCAATTGGCTGTCAGTGTAGAAGAGTGGACGTAGGCTTGAATCAAGCCGAACCACTATAAACCGAGTGTTCAATTCTCTCTTTCCCTTACTCAGTCTCACGATTGATTTTAATTATTGCAAATTCTTCAACTGTCTAAAGTATTGTGCAATCTTTAAGAAAAATCTTTGTATACCTATTCACCCCCCTCTAGGTACTCATACTAGCAATATCAATTGGAAAGGATGGTGAATAAAATCAGAAATGGAATTTTAATATTTTCGAATTTCCCTTTATATCTCAATTTCAATACTCCATTTTTCTTGTCAACCTAAAGCATACCCAGTTAGAGTATTTAAACTATGTTTTGAATTTCTTTGCCATAAAATTCAAAGACGTGAGGTGATATTGGTTGTGTCACTCTCTTGGGAATTTGTCTTTTAAGTTTAGATATCGAAATTTTTATATCCCTCCTCAATCGTTCGTCTATTCTGTACATAAGGAATATGACCATTGCCTTTGATTACTTTCGATTAATCATTGGAGATTTTCAAGACCACGGAAAAAGTCAAATATTCAATAGCATGAACCAATTTTATTAAAAGAAAATTTCCCATTTTATTTTTGCTTCCTCTGCTCTCACAGAGGCACAAAACTCACATAAATCAATGGTCCTAACCTGCAACACACACGCATTGGTTATTTATCAAGGCGGGATGCTGCCCAAGAGGACAAGTTCCAATACAAGTTTCTCCCGGTCCTCTCCAAAGATCAAGCGTGTGATCCCAGCCTCCTTTTGGTCCTACTCTTGTTTGAGCATGTGAGACGACAAGACCTTAAAGGAAGGAAAATGTGGAGGAACTCATTAGTGCATTTGTACGTATAGAAATGATAATAGTAATGGAGAGATGAAAAGAAACTTACCGGAAGCAATCACCAATAGAAAGACCGGTGCACTGAGTTTGACTTGACCCTTCTCCATTTTTAAGTGTATTTGGCTTGATTGATTGACAGGATAAGATTGTGAAAGATATGTCTTGTGTGTCCCATTGAAGTGGGTTTTTATAGATGTCTAAAGTTCACTATTTTTGTAATTTGAGTAAATGCAAGATTAAAAAAGGAAAAGGAATAGCAATTAGCTTGCTACGTATTCCTATTCAGCTACTAATATAATTACTGAGTATCTTGCTTTACCAGGCAAGACAATAAGTAATTAAGGTATGCAATCAGAAAGGCTGAGATGTTCTTACCATAATTTGAGCATTTCTCAGAGGTAATGGGATGATTTACTTTTCTTTTTTGGTAACAAACGATTACTATCCTAATAAAACTTAATCTTATTTGATCTCCTACCAATAGATGAAGTAAATCTATTGGTGGCCTATCTATTGGTAGAGTGTACCCAAAATATGGCTTGTCTAGCACAAGCAATTGAACATCACGTGCGATGGGTATAAATAGTCATGTGCATACTGCGTGGGTATTAATACAAGTGTGCTAACTTATCGACGAGTATGGAGATAAATATATGTTGATTGACAATGGTATACATTGATGCAATGTGTTCAATTGTCGAAATACAACGACGGACCACAAACAGTTGTTAATATGAATATTAACAATATTTATCAAAAGAATATATATATATATATATAAGCTGCTTTGAAGTTTAAGATCGATAAAACGTAAGGCACACAATTTTAGAGGGAACAGTTACTGTTCAAAGACCAAGTTGTCCGATGAATCAATTGAGACTAGAGGCATAGCTATGTAGGGAACAATTATCATTTAAAGACCAAGTCATTTGATGGATCAATTGGAGTCAATGACACATCTTTTGAAAAGGATAATTACTGCTTAGAAGCAAGATCATGAAGTATGCACCGATTAAAAGAAATCACATCATGGAATAGCTTGTGCACGTAAAATTTAGGAACATGGAGATTTTTGGGAATATCGGATCCCCGAAAATCGAATTCGACACTAAATCGAACCCCTAAAACGAATGCGGAAGCGAAGCCTGGGAAAAGCATGTATCACCGATCGTAAAGCACACTACGGAATCGAGTGTACCTTGTTAGCCACAGATTAAGCACCGATGCCGAAAATCAAGGAAGAAATTCTAATCCCTTTAGATCCGATGATGTCAATTTGCCTTGAAGGGAAGACGGCGTCGCCTTTTTTTGCGCTTGGAGGGAAAAAGAGGGAGAGGAACATACGTTGGAATTATGCCAAAGGGTGCGTTCTCCCTCTCTTTCCTCCCTTATATACGTTCCCTCCAAACATGAATCGTGCCCCTTCATTCATGGGCCCTAATATTGTGGGTCGGGCTTTCAGGCCCAACATGGGCGGACGGGCCTTAAGCCTATCACATAAAACCATCATCTCCCACTCGCACATGGTGGGCCGAACAGGATTTTCTTTACCTCTCTTCAACATTCATACTGGTGAATAATCCGTGCGACCAGTATACTTTGAGAGCTCGTTGCTATATATCTGTTAGGAATATATAGCAGCTCATGATGGGCATGACACTCTGAGTAGATTTAGTATGCAGTACCCTAGATCGATCGATCACATTTATATCTGTCTTGATCTCTTTTAAACAATGATATATATATATATATATATATATTCACAATTATGATTATCCCAAAGACAGTCATAATTGGTTAACCGGTGAATACAAAACTACAATGTAATTCTCCACAATCGATCTTCCTCTTTCCTTCAAACTCTCAATTTCAGTTCAGCTTGCTTTTCTAGAAATGTCCCATTAGATCGAATCAAACTCATGACCATTGGCAACATCCTAAGATAGCAAACACTAAATAGAAATCTTGAGAATAAATAAAAGTCATGAGGGGACTAAAAAATTGTGGAACTCTATTCCTCAAGAGTCTCACACGACATAAAAGTTGAGATCAAACTTTTGTCACTCTTATTGGTCGTTTCATGCATACGTAGTATGAAATACGTATTACGGTATTAACTCATTTCCCATTGAGCGTATGTCTACACCTTCAATACCGTACAATGATAGCTCAGACATATCCAATGTCTAACTTGAGTTCACGTATCTACTCTTTCACAAAATTCATCATAACTCACATCTGGCATCATAGACAGATAAAGTAAAATATGTGGCGTATTTTACTTTCAGACATAGTAAGTATTATGTCATCATCTTAACACTCAGCTAAGGCGACATATGTATTTTAAGCTTGAGCTCTCGATTATCACCTAGATAATAAGTTTAAAAACAGTCTTATCTCTATTTATCACACAGTAAATAGAGGCGATTACTCGTGTGAGTGGGCTAATCTTATATCTGTCCGACATGCTTTCTCAACCTAAAAAATAATGCACTGAGTATTAAGATGCATAAAGATCAAACAAAGATTCATAAGCATTAATGATAAAAACATAAATTTGTCAAATGTAAACACTTAGGGAAATTACAATATTCAGTACATCAGCCTCTACGCAATCCTAAAGATTTCATATGGCCACAAAAAACATCTCTAAGTATTGGCTTTGTCATAAGATCTGCTACCATTCTATGTGTAATATGTACTGTAAGTTCACATCCTTTCGTGCAACCATATCTTTGACAAGGTTATACTTAGTATCTATATGTTTGGTCTTGCCATGATATTTTGGATCTTTGGTGTATGTATTTGCTGCTTGGCTATCATAGTTAACCAACAATGAATCTGCAGCACTTCCAATAACACCTAAATGATCCAAAAATCTCTTAAGCCAAACACCTTTTTATACTGCTGCTGATAATGCCACAGACTCAATTTACATCGTGGACAAGGCTATACACTTTTGTTTCTTACTGCTCCAACATATGATGCCATTATCCGGTAAGAAAACAAATCCAGAGATAGATTTTCTTTCATCTAAATCTCCTCTCCAATCAGCATCAGAATAGCTTTTGAGTTGTAGATCATTTCCATAATAACTCAACGTATAATCAGCAGTCCCCTTTAGATACCTTAGTATTCATTTAACAGCTTTCCAACTTGCTTGACCTGGGTTGGATTGGTATCTACTTACCATTCCAACTGCATAACATATGTCAGGTCTTGTACACATCATAGCATATATCAAGCTTCCAACAGCACTAGCATAAGGACCATATTTCGTTTGTTCATTCTCTTGTGGAGTATTTGGACACAGTCTATAGCTCAATCATTCACCTTTTGCAATAGGAGTGTCTATGGGTTTACAATCCCATATTATTCATCTCAAAGTTGGAAGACAACTAACTCTTGACAGTATTGACAAGCTCCATATTGCTTCCGGCAATTAGTATATTATTAACATATAATGATATAATCACAAATTGATCATTGGATCTTTTGATATATACACAATAATTCTTATCTATCATTGTAAAATCATATGCCATTATGGCATTATGAAAACGTATATACCATTGTCTTGATGACTGCTTAAGGCCATATATCGACCTCAAAAGTCGACATACCTTTTCTTCTTGGCCTTTCACTATGAAACTAGCAGGTTGTTCCATATATATTTCTTCATCTAATTTTACATTGAGGAAAGCAGTCTTTACATCCATTTGATGTAACTCAAGATCCATACTAGCCACTATTGCCAGAATTATACGAATCGAGGTAAATCTCACTACAGGAGAAAATGTATCTTTATAATTAATTCATTCCTGTTGATTATACCCCTTCGTCACAAGGCGAGCCTTATGCCTTTCTATCGAGCCATCAGCCTTTCGCTTTATTTTGAGAACCCACTTGTTCCCAATAGCTCTGCTTCCTTTTGGAAGATCAACCAGTTCCCAGACTTGGTTTGATTTCATTGACTCAATTTCCTCTTCCATTGCATGAATCCATTTTTTCTTATTAGGGCAATTCAGAGCCTCATTAATATTTCTTGACTTATCCTCATCTTGTGGAGCAATTATAAAAGTGGCGACTTGTTCGCCGTATGGGAGATAGTACATTTTGCACATCATTTCCCATCAAGCTCCCACTCGGATTAGATAATGACGATGTCATTTCATCATGTGGTTGTAATTGAGAGTGAGTTAAATTAAATTCATCACTTCTCATGTTACTCCCACTTGGACAAACTCCACTAATATCATTATCTTGATCCAAGGTCTCAAATAGGGAGTAATCTTCCCCTATTTCGCCCTTCTTAGGAAATTCATCACCTAAGAATATGACATCACGTGATTCAAATCCAGTTATACTTCTATTTTCCTACTCACCTATGAACATATACCCTTTCGAGTGTTCGGAGTATCTCATTAAAATACTCTTCTTTGCTTTAGGATCCAATTTCCTAAACTTGTGAGAGGATTTATGAATATAGGTAGCACAGACCCATGGCTTAAGAAAACTTAAGTCCGGTTTTCTACTTGTTTATAACTCATATGGAGTAGAAGTTACTCATTTGGAAGGCACCCGGTTAAGTATATAGGCAACAGTTAACAACGCATCACTCCAAAAAAAATGATAGGTAAGTTAGCATGCGCCATCATGGACCTAACAATTTCCAGTAGGGTTCTGTTCTTTCTTTCCGTAACACCATTTTGTTGAGGAGTATATGGAATAGACAATTGTCTTTCTATTCCTTTTTCATCACATAATTTTTCTGAACTCATCAGATAAATATTATTAACCTCGATCGGATCTCAATGCTTTTATTTTCTTGTCTAATTGATTTTCTATCAAGTTCATAAACATTTTGAAATAACTTAATGCTTCATATTTATGAGAAATCAAATAGACATATCCGAATCGAGTATAATCATCTATTAAAGTGATGAAATAAACAGCCCAATGCCTTCCTCTCACATTCATTGAACCACAGACGTCAAAATGGATTAAATGCAGAGGAAATTCAGCTCTTTTACCTTTTCCAAATGGTTTCCTTATCGTTTTCTCTACTAGGCAATGCTCACAAATGGGCACATCGACCTTTTCAATGTTGCCCAATAAGCCCTCTTAGGCTAGTCTATTCATATGTTGTTGGCCAATATGACCAAGTATAGCATGCCCCACATTCACATTATTATCATATTAAGTAGAAGATGTGAAATAAGGAAATAGCAAATATTGACATCACTACAATCAACATTTAGTACAATAAAACCATCCAGAAAGTGACCACTACCATAGTATTTTGTATCCAAATACAAATCTACACGGCTATTATGGAAGTTTACACTAAAACCAAGTTTAACCAACACCAAAACAGACACAAAATTTCGACGAATCTCCGGAGCATATAGAACACCAAGGTGCGTCCACCACTCATGTTCAATTGGCAGATGTCAATTCTTTTACTTCAGCTCTAGAGTTGTTTCCCATATGGATCCACTTAGTTCCAGTTGGTACTAGTCGTAATTCCACGAAGGATTCTCTATCCTTCCCTCCATGGTCTGTCGCTTCTAAATCTACAGTCCACAAAGGATTGGATTCAGCCAATAATATAGAACTTGACACATAAGCAAAGTTCTCAAATGTACAAGCGGTGTTTACCTTTTTCGGCTCACAACAGTTGCGAGCATAGTGACCCTTCATTTCACAATTGTAACACCTCACCCTCGACATTTTCTTCACTTGAGGACGTTTTCCTCTCTTGTGTTGGTTAACTCTTGATTTCTTGCAACAATGACTTGATCCTTTGCAATTCCACATATTGAACGAATCAATACGCTTGCGCTTAGAGCTCAAAGCCCTTTCTGAGCTAGAACCAGCATTGTAAATATTTATTTTCGGCTCAAATGCCGTTTGGCGGTGCTCAACTAGCTCAAGGTGGCGCATGGCATTCTCAAGATCTTCCATAACATGGTTAAGAGCTTCTAGTGCTTCTTTCTTTTTCAGCACATATTGAATCTTCATATTCAATATTTCACAATTGTTGCCGTTCATATCAGCAATTACGCTCTTAATTGCTGAAACCATCGATCTGAACACATCAGACATACATGCACGAATAATTAATGCATATCATTTATGCATCTACTTTTGCACAGACCCATCATATCAATGAATAATTTCAAGTAAGGTTTCAGAATTAAAAGGTCACTATGTTTCCAATCATCCTCCAAAAATCCTAACTCAAAATTATTATTAATATAATTGTCTTATGCAAATAAATTCTATGAAGTTACAAAAACTTCTATTAACTACCCACAGAAGTCAACAATAACAGAAAGCAAACAATATCTAACATCCAATAGAATAACAATGCTTTCACATAATACAACTATCTATTACACTAAGCAATATATACAAAGAAAATTATCAACATAGAAAGAGATATTCACACCCAGAATACATCTCAAACTAATATAAGAAATAAATAGGGAATGTTCATTCTAATCTATTAGTTAAAATATCTGAGAAATTTGAAGGCACATTTGCCAACCATGGAAAAACTTTTGGAGAGCTTTCATGTCGCCTCCAAGACGCATTCACTCTGTGCCATGTAGCGCTCAATCTAAGGGTTGAAGTTTTGGTTAACTCAATCCTATAGTACTCTCTTACAAAAGCTTCAACTAGCCTTCTATAACCCGGGATCACGTTGACCTCCCATAGCCGATCTAATACTGCTTGTCATTCAGCTGGAAGAGTGTTCATTAAAGCCGGCACCTTATCAAAATTCGGCATAAGATAACCATTCCAGATGATTTCCTGTATCATCTGATTGACCATGACCACATGTGACACTAAATCACCGTCATGCCACCGATAATCAGCTAACTCTGTCATCAGCCTTTTAAGTCTTGCACTTCCCTCGTCTGTTCTCGAGATTGCAGGTATCCGTGTATAACGCATCATAGTTTCTGCAACAAATGCAGAACTAAAAATGGATCACTTATAATCCATAACGAACATAAGGGAAAATACATAATTTTCCATGATTCATGAAAGAAATGCACAATAAAAAAAATGGATTACCTATAACCCACACAGACATAATTGAAAAAGAAAAAAATTCATTTTTTTTTGGGTCAACGGTCAACGGTCAAAGTCAATGGTCAACGGTCGAAGTCAACGGTCAACGGATCAACGTCGGTTAACCGCCAGTCAACACATGACTGGGTCAAGTCAACGGGCGGCGGGTCGGGTCGTCGGACCAGTTGGATCGGATGGGCCACTCGGACCAGTTGGACCGGTTAGGCCGGGTCGGACAGACCGACCGATGCGTGCCTTGCACGTGCCAGCGACCGTGGACGCGCACGTGTGTCGCATCAGTCGCGTGCGTGCGGGCGACGCACGCGCCTTCCCTGCGAATCGGCAGATGGTGGTTTCCAAGTTGCTAATCAATCTACACAAGTTTCCTTCCCTAAAAGTAATATCCTAACATTTTCCTAATATGAGAAATGAGAATGTCACCAAAATTGAGAGAGGGAGTTGATTTCTAAAGAAGGGCAGTAACCGCATGCAAGTCCTCCTTCACAATAAGTTTGCGAATGCCCAATGAGATTGCCATTTGAGATCTAAATATTGTTAACACCTTATTTTTAGCAGATTCGTCTATAAAATGTAAAATGTCAGGTCTAGGGTTTCTGATCACGACGGAATCACTTATGGGTGACCAAAAAATCAACCCTTTTTCCATAAAAAGTTCCTAATAGTCTCAATTTCATTTCAGCCAAAAAAGATTTTGAAAATAAATTGAACTTTTGGCCATAAATCGACCTTTTTAGTGATTAATCATCAAAGGGTAGACTTTTGACAAAAAATTAAAAAATTGAAAAATCCACAAATCACTTTATTTTGGCTTCAATTTGATTTTGGCCATATAAATTTCTCAAAATCAATTAAGGATCTATTTTTCCGAATTTTTTGGATTTAGGTGCAAACTAAAAAATGAAATTACTTTCTTTACCAAAAAAAAAAAATGAAATTACTTCAATTTTAGTTGTATTTTGACTTAGCTTCTTTTATAAAATTTAATATAAAGGTCATTTTAAGATCACTCGTGTGACTATTTTGGTAATTTGGGATATCGAGGTAAAAATTTCCATTTTTAGTCATAATCAAGAGTTTCGATCAATTTCCGACGGGCCCACTTTGGACATCTCATCGGGTGGCTTGACCTCAATTTGGATTGAGGCCCAACAAAATGGGCTTGATTATCTCCCCGGTGACGTGCTCCCTTCCCTAGTCAATCATGCGATCTTCATTCCTTCTCTTTTTTTTTTTCTCCTCTTCTTCACGTAAAAAATGTTGGAAACAGTTCGTTATACCCACCTACGAATTCCTTTCGTGTTGTATCGCAATTCTGGAAGCACGCATTTTGGATGGATCGCTCAAAAAGTTAGATTGGAACATGTACAACTCAAAAAAAAAATATATATATATATATATATATATATATATATATATATATATCAAAAAAGGCTTTGACGTGCCATTTTTAAAAGGAAAATTTAACTTTTGAAGTGTGTAAGGACGACTTCATTTCTAGCCACAAATTAAGACACCTTGGTATAAACTCCATTGTATTTAGATGCACATCTCAAGAATTACATAGAAATCTCCAAATAAACATGTCTCCAGTGAAAAGTCAAGATTCACAATTTCACACACAAAGTCATGCTTAGAACTAAAGGAAACAAATGTTGGAACTTGGAAGACATTGATTGCTGTAAAAATAATTTTTATAAGTACTCTTTATAGTATAAGTAGGAATTATTATATGATGAAACCAGAATGGACCTTTTTTTTGGGTCGGTAAACCAGAATGGACTTGAACTAAAGATAAAGTGTAGGAAAACGTGTTTTGTAATACAATAACACTTGGAGGAGAGCTTTACAAAGAGAAGGATAACTAGGTCATTTTAGCAACATTATTATGTGTAAAGATGAGCATGGTTCCACAGTAGAATCGGGAATTGGTCCGGTTCAATTGTTAATCATTCATCAATATAAACTATGTTTCAACTTTCTTTGTAGTCAAATTCGAAGGTGTGAGGATCTTGGGTTTGCCACTCTTTCGGGACCTCATCTTCTCTTATCTATTGTTAATTGTTTGTCCGACCTATACATAAGTAATACCACCATCACTATTGATTACCTTGTTATAAGATACTAAAATGCAATCGATCAATTTTGACTGTTGGAAATTTTCAAGATAGTCCAAAAAGTCAAATACTCAATAATATAAATCCATCTAACTATGAGGAAAATTCCCTTTTTATTTTTGCTTCCTCTGCTCTCATAGAGGCACAAAGCTCACATACATCAATGGTCCTAATCTGTAACACACGCATTTGCCATTTACCAAGGCAGGATGCTGCGGATCAGGACAATCTCCAACACATGTTTCTCTCGGTCCTTTCCAAATAGCCGAGTGATCCCAGCCTTCTCCTGGTCCTACTCTTGTTTGAGCACACGAGACGACAAGACCTTAAAGGAAAGGAAAATGTGGAGGAACTGATTAGTGCATTTGTACATATAGAAATGATAATAGTAATTGAGTGAGGAGAAGAAACCTACTAGATGCGATCACCAATAGAAAGACCATTACACTGAGCTTGGCTTGACCCTTCTCCATTTCCAAGTACATTGACTAGATTGTTTGTATAGGGTATATGGTTCTGAAAGATATGTGCTTATGTGTCCCAATGAAGTGGGTTTATATAGATGTCTAAAGTTCAGTATTTTTGGAGTTTGAATAGTGAATGCAAGATTGATAGTAATTGACTTGCCATATTCATATTAATTAACTAATTAATTAATTTTTATTGCAACTGAGTTTGGATGCATATCGGCTTTAATCTTTATGCCTATTCTAGCAATTAAGCTAGACCAAAAAAAAAAAAAAATCTATAAATTACTCATATTTATAATTATCGGCATGTCCATCAATCTAATTTCTTCTAGAATGTCTCTATTATTTCTCATCGCTGAAATTAAATCTAAAAAAACAAAAATATGCACGCATATTTAATTTTTCTTATTCTTATCCATTCTCATTTATTTTAAGTGATTTCCATATTATTTACATTAACTGATGCTGATGCTATTCCATATTCTCATACAGCATTGGATGTGAATGTTTCTTAATATTCCATCGTTGTTATATAAATCAAATACATAATGATCAAAATTGGTAAAGTTCAAAACTTGTCGTTCTCATCATGTAAATGGCTACAAAACGTTGTTATCGTCATCATTATCAGTCGTATTAAGCTAAAACCGAAGCATGATAGGAAGGTAAAAAGGCATGATTTTGTGTTCAATCCATTCTCGCAAACATGGAAAGCGTCTTGGAGCAGAATCATGTCGCTCTCTCTGACCCCACACCCAACAAAAATTAATTAAAAATCAAAATTGACTTAAGATACATAGTCAATTAAATGCCATCAATCGATATTTTGTTTATATTATGATACGAATTCTATGATGTGAGTTCATTTTCAAACCTTCCGTGGACCCCTTATGAAGATAAATATGAATGTACCCTTTTAATGGTGGCAATGTGACGACAACCAAACTTTAGAATATCGTAATTAGACAAGAGTACTAGGCAAAACAATATTTGTTCACGATATTTTGATGCAAGCAAATAGAAAGAGAGCACAATTTCTTTTCAAGGTTAAAAAACACAGAGATTCGATGCAAAAACACTTCTTGTTGAATTAAATGTCTGCTAGGATTCAAAATATGTAAAACTCTAAGCAATTTAGGGGTGGGCATCGGTTCAAGGTCAACCCTGGACCGACCCTGGATCGGCCCAACCCTACCGGTCCTAGTCCAGTTCCTAGGGAGATTGGGTCGATCCTCGGTTCTGAGAGTTTCGAGTCGGTCCAACTTGAATTAACCCGGAACATATATATATATATATATATGATATTATTTATAATTTTTTTATATAGTGAAAATCTTTAAATAAATAGCGTCAACAATATTAAATAGCTCTTTAGTAAGGAGTTTTAGTAATTTTATATTGTTCTTTAATAACTTACGTTTTTAATGTCTTTTATGATGTCAATAATCATAATTTATGAATGGGAAAAATGTTTTTGTGAGAAGTTCTCACGGCTTCTAAAAAGGCACCTTATGGCATCCTTTTCTAGTATTCGTTCATTTCTGTCTTATTTGTCTTCTTAGTTTTCAATTTGCCAAAATCGAAAGATTGCCACTCAACACTTGCTTTGGGTCACTCGTGCTGCTCGCTGCTTGATGCTTGCTTCGCTTGTTGCTCCTCGATCGACATTTGATACTCATTCTGTTTGACGCTCACCCCACTTGACCCTTACCACTTGCCTTCCTTAGCTGACCTCGCTTATTATCGAACTTATTGGGTCGGTATGATCTTCAGTTGCCCTTTCAAGGAGTACAAAAAAAATAAAATAATAAATTATTGATTGGTCTTGGGTTGACCTTGAAATCAGACCGAACTCATTGGGTCAGTTCGATCCTCAATCTCTTTTTTAAAGAGTACAAAAAATGAAATAAAAAATTATTGATTGGTTCTGGGTTGACCTTGGAATCGAATCGAACCCATTAAGTCAGTTCGGTCCTCGGTCCCAAGCTCAATAGAGTCGGTCTTTCGTTCTAAAAATTAAGGACAGGTATTGTGCGAGTTGGTCCTAGGGTTAGGAGATGAACCGGCCCAACATTGACCATGCTCACCCTTAAAGCAATTTGTGTGCTTTTTTGAGCAATTGTTTAGGTTACTCAGTTGTTTCAGTACATATTGCATCTTTGTATCTCTTATCATACTATTTACAACTAGCACACTGTATATGCGCTTTCAAGATATAGAATGTATTTTTTTGCTTTTTTTTTTTTCTCTGTATATAGATTATTAGCACATACATGCATGTCAAACAAAAATCTCAATGGCTTGTTGACCCACCACACCCGACAGACACTTTGCCAATTGATCAACAAGATTCACCGGAACAATAAGAATTATGGTCCTCAACCAAAATAAAAGTTTGAAAAGTTATGCATTCAATCAGTCCTCTCTAGGACCTGATGATCGTTTTCTCTCTCGCTATGTAGAGTTGCTTTCTACCGCATGGTAGTTCTATTTTCATCTTCCTTCTAAACCCTAATCCCAGATTTTCGATTTCCACCAATCGAGCTTTTCTCTACCAGTTGGAGTTTCTTGCTGTTTCTATTTATGGATCTCTTCTTAAGGATTGTCACCTTTGCCTCTCGAAGTATAGCCACCTTTTCTTCTGATATCATCCTCTTCTCTTTCAATTTTGAGTCCTACCTTTGAATCGCCTTTACTTGGAGTGCGGGACACCTGGAGTGCCATAACTTGGCACGCCGGGACACTTAAGTGCCATAACTTTAAAATGGTACACTTAAGTGCCATCATCGGAGTAAAATGGGACACTTAAGTGCCACTCCGGCGAAAATCCGGCAAAATGGCTGACGTGGCGACTTTCCGGCGAAGCTCGGTCCAAAACGGCGTCGTTTTGCACGGCGACGTGGCGGAGAAAATGCAAAAACGACGCCGTTTCGCGTCTATGTATAAATAATAGTATATAAATTAATTAAATTAGATTTAAAATATTCAAAAAATTTAAAAAAAAAAAATTAAGAAAATTTTAAAAATTTTCAAAATAAAGAAAAATTTAAAAATTTTAAAAATTTTAAAAAATTTTAAAAATAAGAAAATTTTTAAAAATTTTAAAAAATTAAGAAAATTTTAAAAATTTTAAAAATTTTAAAAAATTTTAAAAGTTAAGAAAATTTTAAAAAAATTTAAAAATTAAGAAAATTTTAAAAATTTTAAAAAATTAAGAAAATTAAGAAAATTTTAAAAATTTTAAAAAATTTTAAAATTAAGAAAATTATAAAAATTTTAAAAAATTTTAAAAAATAAGAAAATTTTAAAAAAATTTTAAAAAATTAAGAAAATTTTAATTTTTTTTAAATTAAGAAAATTTTAAAATTTTTTAAAAATTAAGAAATTTTTTTAAAAAAATTAAAATTAGAAAAAAAATTATAAAAAAGGGGGGTGGGAGGCCAAGCGGGCGGCTCCTTGCCGCCACCGCCGGCTCCTCACCGCCACCACCTCCGCCGCCGCCGCCTCCCCCACCCCCCTTTTTTTAAATTTTTAAATTTTTTTAAATTTTCTTATTTTTTTTTAAATTTTTAAAATTTTTTAAAATTAAAATTTTTAAATTTTCTTATTTTATAATTATTTTATAATTTTTTAAAATTAAAATTTTAAAAATTTTCTTATTTTTTAAATTTTTTTAAAATTTTTTAAAATTTTTTAAATTTTTTAAATTTTTTAAATTTTTTAAATTTTTGTAAATTTTTTTAATATTTTTAAATTTTTTAAATTTTTTAAATTTTTTAAATTTTTTAAATTTTTTAAATTTTTGTAAATTTTTTAAATTTTTTAAATTTTTTAAATTTTTTAAATTTTTAAATTTTCTAAATTTTTTTTAATTTTTTTAATTTTTTTTAATTTTTTAATTTTTTTTAAATTTTCTAATTTTTTTTTAAATTTTCTAATTTTTTTAATTTTTTAAAATTTTCTTTTTTATAAAAATTTTTTTAAATATTTTTAAAATTAAAATTTTTAAAATTTTCTTATTTTTTTAAATTTTTTAAAATTAAAATTTTTAAATTTTACCTTTTTAAAATTTTTTTAATTTTTTTTAAATTTTTATGCTGATTTGGAGCTCCGACGAGCCACGTAGGCAAAAAATAATAATAAAATTTTGCCACGTAGGATTTCCGGCAGGTCGCGGAGGTGGCACTTAAGTGTCCCACTCGAAAAAAAAAGTGGCACTTAAGTGTACCGTTTTGAAGTTATGGCACCTAAGTGTCTCGGCGTGCCAAGTTATGGCACTTGTGGTGTTCTTCTACCCCTTTACTTGGTTCTGTTCTTCTGTCAATTGTCTTCTCTACTCTTACTCGTATGCTGTTTCGACGATTTTCCTGGATGTTTCGCTTTGCATGTCTAGAACAAAACCCACATTCAGTCGGTTCGAAGCTCTGCATGTGCTCCATCTAGCTATTGAATTACTTTGGGTTACCTTTTGACGAATTCTGCACTGCATGGATACTGCGGATAAGGACAAGGAGGCTTGGCTAGCTGCATTATGCCATCATTTGGGCCGATTATGGTCTTCTCAGTAGATTGACGTGTGGGACGAAGAACCTCCTGCAGAGAAGATTGATGAATGTAAGTTGATACTTGTAGGGAAAATTATTGCCAACTCCCCTATAAATTTCCCTACTTTTCAAAATATGATGAAAAAGGTTTGGTGTTTAGACCACGTTGACATTTCGCAAAGAGAAGCAGGTCTTTACGTATTCAAATTTTAGTCGGAAGGAGCAAAGCAGTGTATATTAGAAAATGGCCATTGGTCATTCTCCAACAATCTGATTATTCTCAAACCATGGATCCCTAATAGACCCTTACATTGCTACAATTTTAACACATGTGCTTTCTGGGTACAAGTTGTTGGCCTACCTTTAGAAAGATGTACTGAGCAGTTGATAAGTAAAGCAGTTTGTGATCTTGGCCCGGTTCTGGATGTCAAAATTGAGGCGAAAGATGGTTCGAATTTCAAAGTAGGACGAGCTAGGGTAGAACTGAATCTTTAGGATCCTCTTAAATTAGGAAAGCTAATTCGAGTAGCGGGGAAAACTATGTGGTTGGATTTTCGTTATGAAAGGTTACCAACTTTTTGCTATTCTTGTGGGGTTCTTGGTCACTGTGCTTCCTATTGGAAAGCGATTCCTTATGATGAGGCTAACTTTGAAGTGCGAGATAAGATGTACTACGGCCAATGGTTAAGGGATGAAGTTCGGGATCTTAGCCCATTCTGGCAGGCTTTCTATGAATTAAAACCAACTCAGGATGATGTTGAAGAATCAGTACCTGAAACTCCTCAACCAGGTTTGCTCCCACCAGTACCTTCGGATACATGTACCGAGCAAGTAGATATGGACACTCAGTCGGCTCCGCTTCTCAATATCCCCAACACAACTTTTATGCCAAGCTCCTCTACCCTTGACTCTGCTCAGAAGATTGTCCAAACCATTTTGAAACCCTCTAATTCCCCTGTATTGATCTAATCAAATGATGTTAAAGTAGTAACAGAGTCAGTTCTTACTTCCAAAAAATTAAAAAAATCCATGTTACAGACCAAGACCTCTCCGTTGAAGAAAGTAAAGAGGTATTCTCCTTATGGGTCTCGTCCTGCTCCACCAGAAATTCTAGAAGACAATCAACTTATGGAGACGCCTATCTTTATGGTTGAAAGTGTTTGAGAATGGGCTGAGGTGGCTTGCCCCAATAAGCCACCGCCGGACAAATGAAGATTCTAAGTTGGAACTGTCAAGGATTGGGCAACTCCTTGACAGTTCAAGCACTTAGGGCCTTAGTGGCCCAAGAACGGCCCGATGTACTCTTTTTGATGGAGACACAGAATCAGGAACCAGTTATTCAGCGAGTCCAATGTAGACTGAAATTTCAGAAGAGTTTTGTGGTGAATCCTAATGGTTTGGCCGGAGGTATGGTTATTTTTTGGACAAATCAGATATCTCTTCATGTTAACAGTTATAACGTGCACTATATTGATACTATATGTTCTGAAAACAGTAGTGAATTACCTATGAGCCCTACCTGTTTGCATGTGCCGTCGGTTTATCAACAATGACAATTATTTTGGGCAGACTTGAGGCATCTTAGTACCTTACATACCCTACCTTGGGTGTGTATAGGGGATTTTAATGACATCTTACATCAATGGGAGAAGGTGGGCAAGAGGCCAGTTTAATCTTATAGGTTGCATTCATTTCGGGAGCTACTTCATAACTGTGCTTTGATGGATTTAGAGACTAAGGGTTGTGCCTATACTTGGGTTAACAACATAAATGGTGAGGAAGTTGTCAAAGAAAGACTAGACCGAGCTTTGTGCACTATCGAGTGGCGATTAAGATACTCAGAGGCTGAAATTTTTGCTTTACTTGCCATAGGGTCGGACCATAGTCCGATTCTATTAACTACCAGTATAGCTTTAGTAAAGAGGAGAAAGAGTTTTACCTTCGAATCCTTTTGGCTCCAGGATGCAGAATGCCATGAGGTGATTTCCAAATCTTGGTTTGCTCCGTCATCCGACAATGCACCAATTTCATAGAGGATACGGGCCACAACTACTCCGCTGGCCACTTGGAGTAGGTCCAAGTTTACTGCAGCTCATAAACAGATACACCTTCTGCAATAGCAACTTCAGCACCGCATCAATCAGCCTGCATGTAATTATGATAAAGATCTTGTTACTTCTTTAAAGAAATAGATTCAGCATATATGGGCACATGAAGACCAATATTGGGCCATGCGTTCTCGAATTAATTGGATGTGCTGGGGTGATCGAAACACGAAGTTCTTTCATGCCACCACAATACAATGGTGAAAGAGAAATAAAATCAGTATTTTACAGAATGAACTTGGGGAGTGGATTCGAGATCCAGAACAGGTGAAGAATGAGATGCTTAATTTCTTTAAGAAGCTGTACACTTCAACAGGACATAGAGAATATGGTCCTATTTTAATGCAATGTTTCCAAATAGTAACAGAAGAAATGAACACACATCTCACAGCAGAAGTTATGATGGAGGAAGTCAAGCAGGCCACGTTTCAACTAGGTGCCACAAAAGCACTAGGACCAGATGGATTGAACGGATTGTTCTACCATCGTCATTGGGACATTATTCAGGAAGATGTCTTTACAACAGTTCAACAATTTTTCACCACAACAGTGTTGCCACCAGATATCAACAGAACCTCCATAGCCCTGATTCCTAAGATTCAGAATCCTGAGAGGTTAGACCAGTTTCGTCCTATCAGTTTATATAATTTTACCTACAAGATTATATCAAAAGTTTTGGCTAATCATCTAAAGCCTTGGCTGCCGGTGCTGATTTCTAAAGAATAGAGTGCATTTTTCTCTGGTAGACAGATCCGAGGTAATATTCTTATAGTTCAAGAGGTTATGCATTAGTTGAAAAGTAGAAATAGAAAGAAAATATTTCAAGGGATTCTTAAGCTGGATATGAAGAAAGCCTATGATAGGGTGGAGTGGGATTTCTTAAACGATTATCTATGCCGAATCGGATTTCACGCTCGCTGGGTTAATTGCCTGATGCAATGTGTTTCTACGACTTCTTTAAGTGTAAAACTCAATAGGGAATCTCTCAATTATTTTCGACCCTCGCGAGGATTAAGACAAGGTGACCCTCTCTCCCCCTACTTATTCATATTAGTGGCACATTTACTGTCTACCCTAATCCAACAAGCTGTTGATATGGGCAATTTATGAGGAATTAAACTAAACAGATGGTGTCCTACGTTATCTCATTTATTCTTTGCTGATGACGCTATCTTTTTCCTTGATGGTCGACTCCGGGAAAGCCAAAACTTATCAAACATTCTCAATCATTATTGCCTAGTTATTGGTCAGGAAATAAATAGGAACAAATCTGGATTGTTTCTGAGTAAAAACTGCTCCCATTCTGTTCGGATAAATTTGGCTAACGACCTTAGAGTTCCACTCTTGGATAAGATAGGCAAATATTTAGGCATACCTTCTTATTGGGGATCATCTAAAAGAGACATGTTTGCATGGATTTTAAGTAGAGTCAATACTAAATTGGAGGGGTGGAAAGAAAACCTAATATCTAAAGGAGGGAAGGAGGTTCTGTTGAAATCAGTGGTTCGGGCGTTGCCGCAGTATGCAATGACGATATTTAAGCTTCCTGTATCTATATGTAAGTCGGTGGAACAAAAAATAGCAAGGTTCTGGTGGCAAAACAACATCAATAAATCAGGCATCCATTGGAAAAACTGGGAACTTCTTAAAGAAAGAAGGGATAGAGGAGGACTTGGATTCCGAGACTTAATCTCTTTTAATAAAGCTCTATTGGGTAAGCAGGCGTGGCAACTTTTTATTAACCCTTCATCATTGTGGAGTAGTGTATTCAAAGCCTTATATTTTCCTCATACAAATTTCTAGTTTGCTAATAAGGGGACTAGATCTTCTTGGGGTTGGCAGAGTCTTATTCTCGGTTGGGATTTTATCATTGAGAAGCTTCAATGGTCAGTAGGTGACAGCACTCATATTAGAGTTAGAGAGGATAAATGGTTGAAGATGGGTGTTTTAGGAGGACCAGCTAATAGGGCAGAACCGAAAAGAGTGGTGGATCTTATTCTTCTTGAACATAATTTATGGAATGTGGACCTTCTATATCAATTTTTTCAGGACTACATTGTGAAGGAAATATTATCTATACCACTTTCGTCAGCCTCTTCTACGGATAAAATCATATGGACAGAAACTTTAGATGAAAATTATACTGTTAAGAGTGGCTATAGTTTTGTCAAGCAAAAAGCATATGTGAAGTTTCATTCTCAGGCATCTTCTTCCTATTAGACACCCACCAAGTTATAGAGGTAGATTTGGAAAACTCAGACTGCTCCAAAGATACGCATATTTCTTTGGGCCTTATGCCATAATGCGTTACCTACAGCAAAGAATCTGTTTCAAAGGAAAATTACCCCTGACCCAATTTGCAAACTCTGCTCTTCCAATACCCCCGAAACCCCTGAACATCTCTTTCTGTTCTGTCCTTGGACAACTTATATATGGAATCACCCCCAAGTGCAACTCAAAATCTCTAATCATAGAACACAGCGCATAGATGCATGGCTTAATGACCACATTGATCAGAAGAGGAACGTACCATAGTTTGAGAAAATTGCTACTCTACTTTGGCATATCTGGAAAGCTTGGAATCTTTTTGTCTTTCGGCGACAACGTACTCACCCGGATCACCTGGTTCAAGCAGCTCTTACTATGGCACAATTCAATATTCGAATTCAACAAACAGTAAAGTCAACCCAGAATAGGTGGTTGAACCCTAATCGGATTTGGGAACCTCCGCAACAGGGTATCATCAAGATTAATCTGGATGGCGCTTTTCCTACTGCAAATCAACAATGAGCGATCGCTAGTATTGCTCATGATTCCACCGGCAGATTGGTCGGAGGGTTTACTTGCACTGTTAGGGCTCAATCTGCACTTGAAACGGAAACCCAAGCGCTGTTATATACTCTCGGTGAACTCTTACAAAAAGAGAAAACAGAAGCCTACCTGGTAATCGAATCTGACAACCTCATTCTCGTTGAGACCATCAATGGTTGCTGCGATCCATCATGGGAATGCTGCGCTCTGTTTGCTGAATGCGCAGCCTTGAAGCTTTCTTTTCCCAATCTCCGCGTGTTGCATTGTCGAAGGGAAGCTAATGCCCTAGCTGATTGGGCTGCCAAGGCCCATGGCTGAGGCTATCTCTCACAAAACTGAGCTTCTTCTCCTCCTCAACTTATGTTGGACTTGCTTTGTACTGACGCCCTTGTTAAGGGTTGTTCTTATTTTCCGACTTAAATGAAATGCTACTCTCCTTTCCAACAAAAAAAAAAAAAAAAAAAAACCAAAATAAAAGTTCAATATTATTATAAAGAAATTGTCAATATAGATGTAACGTGTCGGAAATTATTCATATTCCTTAAGTACAACTAAGATAGCAGATTTACTGTACTGTAATTATCTCTGAGCTCGGTTCTGCATTGATTTGTTCATTTTTCGGATAGAAGTCAAATAAATAAATGAATGAACAAATTGTACTAATTAATGCAATAGTTGTGCGGGTTCTTGTCAGTGACATGTGCGCTCTATATTTAACATGAACAAACTATAAAAATAGGTGAAGCATAGGCATGGGATAAATGCCGACCGTGATGGATCGGTGCTATAATTATCAATTAGGGTGAACAAATTGATTAAGTTATTGTCTTATTCGGACAAAGCACTTATCATGTGAAGTCTACATAAAGCTCCTATTGCTGATTTTAAGTTTGGTATGATTAAGGTTGTTCAACCACTGTGGATAATCAGTCCAAGAAATCTGTGTACACAAAGTTGTGTTTTATTTTTTGAGATAATGATATAACTAGACCATAAACTATGACCGAACATATAATGTAGTCCATGAGTTTTTAATTTATTTAATGTGGTCATTGAATTTTAGTCTAACGTGCTATGTCAATCCTTAACTTTTAATTTGTTCAATATAATTCTTGATTTTTGTTCACATTCAAGTTAGTTCATAGATTGTATACAAATATTTAATGTTATCATTTAATTAGTTCAAGTATAGGGATAATATTGGACATTTTCATATAGTTTTAAAACTAGATTAAACATATATCAAAAGTTCAGGGATCACATTGATCAAAATAAAAGTCCATAAATAGCACTGTACATTGAATTAGAATTCATTGACCATATTTAACAAATTAAAAGTTAAGGAATCATGTTAAAATTTATAAATTATTTGTGTTATTTTCTCTTATTTATTTTGTTGAGGAAAGTAATTTTTTTATCACTTTATTTAATTCTAATATTATGGTCCAGAGTTACTACAAAAATTGAGAGAGTGAGGGAGGAAGGAAAGATTTACGTATTAATATTTATATTACACGAGCGTAGAAATTGTGAGGGAAAGACGGGAAAAGAAAAGGGAGGGGGGAATTGGTGGAGAGAAGTGTCGTAGACTCAATCATTTCATGTCAGGAGAGGAAGTATGACTAGAAAAAATGAACAAAATAAATGAAGAAGAAGAAGAAAAATGATGGAAAAGCTCTTCTTTATATTCTTGATTTCTGGGACTACTTACCCATGTTCCCGTGAATTCAGTAACACAATTTACTATGCCATTTAGAAAATTATTAAGATAATCATTATCGAATATAATCACTCATTTGGAAATCACCATCTTTTAGACATTTTATTTGTGTATTCGGGTCATTATCTCTAAAATTTCGATGACCTAACATGAAATTAACAATAACATAGTAAAAGGGAATATTTTTCTCTAGATTTTTTGGAGTTTAAATCGCCAAAAAAAAAAAGAGATTTGAAATTATCTATCAATGTTGACAAGCAATCTGTTGGAACAATGTTCAGATTCAAGCACAATAGGAAATTGAAAAGGGAATTAGAGAGGCAACAATTTACACATCATCAATTAAAAGTTTCCAAAAGACAAAAATATAGGAACGCAGTAATTAAAAAGAAAAAAAGAACGTTCATTATGTATTTGTATTTACACAAAAAATTGAAAAAACCATCCCTCTCGATGATTTTTTACCCGTTATTCTCCAACAGAAAAGATATCAAAGAATCTCCCTATATCCAAAAACAAAAACAAAAAAGAGGACTATTTCTTTCCTTTTTCCCCTTTTCGCCCCGGATTTCCCTCCTTTTTATATTTCCCGCCCAGGGCGCTTCCGACCGTTCCTCCTCCTCCTCCGACAGATTCAGGTGCACTCTCGCCGTGACAACCTCGCCGCACGCAGCTCAGTCGCGGTGGCCGGGCCCGCGCGCCGCCGTGCGCAGGCACAGGTGCTGCGCGGCAGCAGCACCGCCCCCACCTCCCACTTCCCGCACTGCCCGCATCGTCGCCGCGGTGGCCTCGTCGATTCCGCCTCCGCGTCGCCTTCTCCCGCAGCCGCCGTCCCGGGGCCGTTGCTCCCGCAGCAGGACTCCGCGTCGTCGACCACGCCGCCGCAGCCGCCGCCGCGGGAGAGGACGCGCTGGAGGGTGGAGCGGAGGGAGTCGGCTTCGAACTCGTTGTCCTGGGCGAGGCCCCGCCACATGTGGCTCTCCATCGCCAGGATCTTCAGTTTCTCTTGGAGCAGACCGTTCAACTTCCCGATTCTCTGGATTTCTTGGTCTTTCTCCTTCAGTTTTCTCGCGAACGCCTGTGTCTGCAGACACGTCCAGAACAGGAAAGTTGTCAGGAAATTTCTAATTTTCCTATTTCGCTTTCAATAATAAGTAATTTCTTGACGCAATTCGTGAAAATTTAATATTTCTTCGCCGGGAACAGAGCCGACATTGTTAATGTTTTCTGGGTTTTTATTTTCTTGAAATTCCAGAACAAGTGTAAGAACCCTAATCAAACCATCAAAAAATAAAATTATTGAAAGAGGAAAGGAGAAAAAGGGTCTTACATGTTGGGAAATCAAACAGTCGATCTCCGATTGGCGACCTTGGATCTCGAACCCCACCTCGTGCCCCAGAAACGGCGACGCCTTGCTCATCTTGTGAGGAGGATTGCGACTCGCCGGGAAGCCATCGCCGTTCAAGTGGTCGTCGCCGATCTCGTCGTCTCTGGACCGCTTGTGGTGGCTCCTGGGGACAGAGACGGCGGCGTTGTAGTCGCTGGTCGATCCGCTGTCGGATTTCACGGACGATTTCGCCGTGCTGAACTCCGGGACGACGCGAAGTTTCAGGCGGCGGCGAGATGGACGCGAGATCGGGTCGGGCGTCTCCGTCTCCGTCGACAAAAGGGGGATGAAATCCTCCGCTTGAGTGGGGTAGGAGCGGATCGCGCAACGGTACTTCCTCGTCGCGATGGAATTGCCGAAGAATCTGCAAAAGAACCGAATCGATTGGAATTAAGCTTGAAAGAAAAGCAGAGAGAGAGAGAGAGAAATAACCCAAATAGCTCACGATATTCAAAATCGAACAGAGACCCACGAATGAAGTTCGACAGAGTACCTGTTCATGATCATCCGAGCGGGAAAAGGATCGGCGCGCCGAGCTTCGACCGCCATGAGAGTCGCTTTGCTTTTAGAGAGAGAGAGAGAGAGAGAGAGAGAGAGAGAGAGAGAGAGAGAGGGAGTTTCAGACGAAGAGCATGAAGAAGAGAGAGTGAGAGCGCGTGTGGTGTGGGCGAGGGAGTTTTGGGTTTTTATTAGGCGCGTTTCCGACCGTTGCGACGACGACCGACGTTGTCACGGGCAGGCGCGCGGTGACCGCCGGGCAGTCGGGGTGGCTTGGCACGCAGGCACAGGTGGCGGCACGGCAGCAGCGGCTGCGGCAGGACCCCCGACCTCCTCCTCCTCCTCTCGCCGTACGCCCTGCACCTCCACACCACCGCCGTCGCCGCCGCGAGACGCCGCCGCTGCTCCCCCTCCGGGGATAGCTGCTCCCGCGGCAGGACCCCGCGTCGGCGAAGGCCAGATCTGGTCCTCCATCAGAAAAGATTTAAAACTTTCCATCGGAGCAGCCGATTCAAGCTGCCAATGGAGGAGGAGAAACCCTCGAAATTCTCGCAAAGCTTTGAGAGATGGAGCTAATGATGCTGCCATTGATCACCTCTCTCCCTCTCTCTGTCTCTCTCTCTCTCGAAGGAAAGGAAGGGCAGCATAGGAAGAAAGGTGATGTCCATATATCAAAATCCCACCATCAACAAGTGCATTAGAATTCAAATAAATGCACGGCACTTCATTTTTTAACACCTCGTGGGCCCCTTAGGAAAAACCCTAACGGCAAGGATTCGCTCCATGCCCCCTGTTGGGTGGGGGGTACAATTTTTCATGGGGTAGACAAAGTTTTCGTGGTGCCGCATGCTAAGTGAGATCGGACAAGGCGTGGATGCGATTGAATTCGATCCCAATTCGCTTGCTTCGATGACGTTCAAAGGAGAGATGGCTAAAAAGGGTCATTTTACTATCTCTCTCTCTTTTTGAGATGACGAGCTTTCTCTACCGAACTGGTAGTTTGGATTTCTTTCCAACTGGAACCTCAATTTCATGGTTTTCTCATCTTTCTGAGCTTCGAATCGGCCGAGGAAGCTAGGTTGTCTGCCTTATGTAGTCGTTTGGGTCGTCTTTGGTCTTCTCAGCATCTTGAGGAGTGGGATGAAGCACCACCTGACGATACAGTCGCTGCATGTAAGATGATGCTTTGTAGGCAAATTTCTAGCTAATACTACTGTCAATTTCCTAGCTTTTCAACAAACAATGAAAAAAGTTTGGCGCAATGATAATGTGGATATATCTCAGCGAGAAGAAGGTATGTATGTTTTTAAGTTTACTTCCGAGGAGGCCAAATATCGAGTGCTTCAAAATGGACCATGGTCTTTTTCTAATAATCTGCTTATGCTACAACAATGGGTTCCTAATACCCCTCTGCATTGTTATAGTTTTACTACTTATGTGTTTTGGATGCAAATTTTCGGCTTACCTTTGGAACGAAGCAATGAGCAGTTCATAAGACAGGTTCTTAGGGAAGTTGGTCAGCTCTTGGATGTTAGTATTGACAAGAAGGAGGGATCCTCTATTAAAGCAGTGAGGGTGAAGGTTGAATTAACTATATCAGAACCTTTAAAGCCGGGTAAACTTATTCGAGTGGAAGGGAAGTATATCTGGTTAGATTTTCGTTATGAACGTCGCCTCATTTCGCTATTCATGTGGTGTTTTGGGTCACTACGCTTCCTATTGTCAATCTATTCCTTACGAGGAGGAGAAGTTTGAAGGGAGGGATACTATGTACCATGGACAATGGCTGAGAGCTGAGGTAAAACAACATAGTCCGTTTTGGCAAGCTTTTTATGAATTTGATAGTAAGAATGTTGCCACAGAAGAGAGTGTACACAAACACCTCGGTCTGGTTTATTGCTACTCCCGGCTGCTCCTCTTGACTTGCCCACAAAGCCATCTACCATGAATAAAACAGCAGGGCAGCATCAACAACTTTCCAAAGACAAATCACCGATCACTTACCCCGTGCCAGACATTTCCCAAGGAACCACGGTGACTCCGATGGAAGCGCTTCCTTCACTGCGCCGGATACAATCTCGAGGTCATTGTTCATCATATTGCAGCATCATCATCCAAAAAATTCAAAAACTCTCGTTTGATGCCCAAAACTACTCCTTTGAAAAAAGCTAAAAGACGTTCTCTTCAACCTGACTTGTGGGATGAATCTACGTTGATGGAGACTCCTGTACTCCGGCCGACAAGGCCTATGAAGGGGCTGTGGTGGCTTGCCCAAATAAGCCACCAAGTGCAAAATGAGAATCTTAAGCTGGAACTGTCAGGGATTGGGCAATCCCATGACAGTTCAAGCCCTTAGGGCCATAGTGGCTCAAGATAAGCCCGACTTAATTTTTTTGATGGAGACTCGTAATCGGGAATTAGTTATTCAGCAAGTTCAACGGAGGCTGAAATATAACAACAGTTTTGTGGTTAATCCTCAGGGCTTGGCTGGAGGGATGGTACTCTTTTGGACTGATCGGATCTCTTTACTATCACTCATTCAACTCCACATCTTATTGATACTTTTTGTTCTGAAAATGGTGGTATTAACTCAATGTGCCTTACCGCTTTACATGCTCCGGCAACTTTTCATCAACGGCAATTATTATGGGCAGATTTGAGACAACTAAGGCATTCCAATAATCAACCATGGATCTGTTTGGGAGATTTCAACGAAGTTCGTATAGCTGGGAGAAAATTAGTAAACGACCCGGGCGAGTCTTATCGCATGCAATCTTTCAGAGATGTTCTATACGACTGTGCCTTGATGGACTTGGAAACTAAAGGGTGTGCCTACACTTGGGCAAATAATAGAAGTGGGGAGGACTTGGTGAGGGAGAGATTGGACAGAGCAGTGTGTAATATTGAATGGCGTCTAGCCTATCCGAAAGCTGAAGTGGTTGCACTACCAGCAATAGCATCGGATCATAGTCCGATTACGTTAACTACTAAAATAATCACAAGGAAAGGCAAATGAAATTTCACCTTTGAAGCTTTTTGGATTGAACATGAAGAGTGTCGACAAGTGGTGGAGGATGCTTGGTCTCATCATATCTCGGAATTCTTCCATCTCTCGGAGGCTCCAGTCACAAAGACAGCTCTTACACGGTGGAGTAACTCAACTTTTAAAGATAATCATCGCAAACTCCATCTTTTACAGCAGCAACTTCAGTTTTATATAAATCAACCCGCTGGTAATTATGATGAACAATGAGGTTAGTAATTTGAAAAATCAAATACAGCAGAGCTGGGCACAAGAGGAACAATATTGGGGGATGCGTTCCAGAATTCGATGGCTGCGTTGGGGGGATAGGAATACAAGTTTCTTTCATGCTACTACTGTACAAAGACGAAAACGAAACAGAATTAGCATGTTGAAGACTGAGAATGATGAATGGATCCGAGACCCGGAACAACTGAAAAATATGACCGTTTCTTTTTTCACTAAGCTCTATTCTTCATGCGGTCAGAGAGCTTTCGAGCCAATATTATCACAATGTTCTAAAGTGGTCACAGATTCGATGAATGCGACTCTAATTGCTGCGGTTACACGAGAGGAAGTTAAGAATGCTACCTTTCAATTAGGAGCAACTCAAGCCCCTGGACCCGATGGATTAAATGGTTTGTTTTATCATACTTATTGGGATATGATTCAGGATGATGTTTTCCATACAGTTCATAATTTTTTCCTCACAGGGAATATGCCAGCAGATTTAAACAAAACAGCCCTATCTCTTATTCCGAAAGTCCCAAACCCTGAGAGCTTAGATCAATTTCGACCTATCAGTTTATGCAATTTTCTCTACAAGATCATTTCCAAAGTTTTGGCAAATCGATTAAAGCCTTGGTTGCCCACTTTAATTTGTAAAGAACAGAGTGCCTTTGTTTCTGGGAGGCAGATACAGGACAATGTCCTGTTGGTTCAAGAAGTCATACATCGGTTAAAGATTCGTAAAAGAAAGAAACGATTTCGGGGATTCTTAAAGTGGACATGCGAAAGCATACGACGGGGTGGAGTGGGATTTTCTACAGGCTTATCTTCATCAAATGGGTTTTCATGAGTGCTGGATTAATTGGCTGATGCAGTGCATTACTACAACTTCCCTTTGCGTTAAGTTTAATGGTGAATTTCTTTCCTATTTCCAACCTTCAAGGGGACTTCGGCAAGGTGATCCTCTCTCTCCTTATCTGTTTATTCTAATAGCCAATCTATTGTCCAACCCGATACATCAAGGGGTTGATATGGGTAATCTTAGAGGGATAAAGCAACCGCTGGTGTCCCACATTATCCCATTTATTCTTTGCCGACGATGCTATCTTTTTTATTGATGGAACGATTCGAGAATGTCAAAATCTAGCAAGTATTCTGAATCAGTATTGCCTAGCCACGGGTCAAGCCATAAATAGGAATAAATCAGGTTTGTTCCTTACCAAGTATTGCCCTCATATTCTCAAAACTAACCTTGCTAGAGAACTCCGAGTTCCTTTGATGGAAAAAACTGGCAAATATCTAGGTTTGCCTTCTGATTGGGGGTCCTCAAAACGGGATATGTTTGCTTGGATCTTGGCTAGAGTCAATTCTAAGCTTGAAGGATGGAAAGAGGGTCTAATTTCCAAAGGCGGCAAAGAGGTTCTCTTGAAATCTGTTGTTCAGGCTTTACCTCAGTATGCTATGATGACTTTTAAAGTTCCTGTTTCTATATGTAAAGCTGTTGAGAAAAAGATAGCTCGTTTTTGGTGGAGAAACAACAGTAATAGAGCTGGAATTCACTGGAAAAATTGGGATTTTCTGAAAGAGAGTAAGGAGAAGGGAGGGATGGGTTTTAGAGACTTAATATCTTTCAATAAAGCGTTACTAGGGAAACAAGCCTGGCGACTCTATCATGATCCTCAATCGTTATGGGCTAGTGTTTTTAAAGCTCTATATTTTCAATCTACAACGCTATGGAAAGCGGATACAGGAACTAGACCTTCTTGGGGTTGGAGAAGTATCCTTATGGGAAGAGATTCTATTCTAGATGGACTCCAATGGTCTGTTGGCAATGGGAAATCGATCAGTGCTAGAGAGGATAAATGGCTTCGTATGGGTATTCTCGGAGGACCGGTTAACAGGGAGGAACCTAAGCTGGTAGTAGGTTATATTATCCCTGAACAGAATGTATGGAATACAGAGCTTCTTAATCAGACTTTTCAGCCACAGATAGTTGAGGAAATTCTAGCTATAAATTTATGGACAACATCATCTGAGGACAAACTCTGCTGGACAGCAACACAAGATGGCAACTACACAGTTAAGAGTGGCTATCATCATATTAAGCAATCAACACCCAGTGTTTCACATTCTCAGCCATCATCTTCTTATACCCCCCAAAGCTTTGGAAACAGATCTGGAAGACCAAGACAGCCCCAAAGATTCGCAATTTTCTATGGGCCTTATGCCAAAATGCCCTACCGACGAAAGCAAATCTTTTCCAAAGAAGAATTATTCAGGAACCCTATTGCAACCTCTGTGCATCTAATATCCCGAAACATCGAACATCTATTTCTCCTATGTCCTTCGGCACATCTCATATGGCAGCACCCCAAAGTTAATATTGCAACATCCAGCCACACTACACATCGTATAGAGATTTGGCTAACACACATTATTGAGCAGCAGAGAAACTTACCGGATTTTGAGATAGTTGCGGCTCTGTTATGGCAGCTGTGGAAGGCTCGGAATCGTCTCCTTTTTCGCCAAAGAACGAACCCAACCGGATACCATCATTGACTCAGCACTTACTCTAGCTAAGTTGAATTCCCATTCTCACCAGCAGCGAGACATCCGTGGAGCGCCATTCACAGAACCCTCGCACCACATGGCAACCACCACCAAAAGGAGTTATGAAAGTAAATCTTGACGGAGCTTTTTGCGGACCCACTCAACAAGGGGCGATTGCAAGCATCATACGAGATCATACCGGGCGAATAACCGACGGATTCACGCGAAGCGTTCATACCTCAACAGCGCTAGAAACAGAGATCAACGCTCTTTTACAAACATTGCGGGAGTTCGTGAACAAAGGGAACACAGATACTCACCTCCAGATTGAATCCGACTGCTTAATCCTCGTTCAGATCATCAATCGGGATCGCCCGCCACCATGGGAGTATCGTGCGTTGATCGCGGAATGTCAAGCCCTAATCCCCTGTTTCTCTCATCTTCTTGTGCGAGACGTGCGACGAGATGCTAATGTCCTTGCTGATTGGGCCGCAAAAGCCCATGACAAAGGTCTTCTTCAGTCCAACTGGGTTTTATTTCCTCCGCAAGCGATGATGGACATCCTTTGTATTGATGTTATGGGAAAGGGTTGTACGTTTGTTCCTACTTAATGTTAATATACTACCTCTTCCGTCCAAAAAAAAAAAAAAAGGAGAGATGGCTGGTTCTGTCACTCCCAAAACTGACTTGTCACCTCCCTAGTGCATAAACCAAGACAATGCTATCATCTCTCGAGTGATTCCTTTAGAAAATAATATTATTGAGTAAAGCAAAGTTAAAAAATTACAAAAACTTCATCAATGCACCATGCATACTGTAAGCAAATCAACATAGTACCACAATTGCAAGTCTTTCGTTACTATACACGGGCGTAGAAAATTAAATTACCTGCCGCAAATGTCCAACGTGTAAAAACCAATCCATCGCGAAACCAGAGCACTTGTGGAGTTTAAGCACTCGCAGAACGTGTACCCGTGATCTCGCAAGCAGTGCCAAGTCTGAATCTCCCACTATCGTGCGCCAAAGGTGAAGCTACTTCAAGCAATTAAAAGATCACACAATCTTGGTCACCCACGGAGTCACGCACCCCCCCCCCCCATTCTCTAGTATTAGATTGAACATGGCGACCCTCGGCTTCCCTTTCGATCGACAAACTACCATTTTAACCTTGCGCTTGATCTCGTGGATTAGTCTCAACATCATCAACGTCCGGCATGAAGGTCAGAGATGGTTGATCCTCTGGAAAAATTTGCTAACCCATCCCCAATGAACCGCACCAACGCAAGCACTCAACATGCTATGCATGGTGTACCCATCCAGCGCAACATGTATGTAAGGCATTGCTTGTAGCAATCTCGGCAAATTCGAGGAGGCCTTTAAATTGATTTTGCTGCCACCGGCCTTCGATTTAGGGAACTGCATGGAGGTAGATCCTAAACCGCCATAGGCCCCACATCTTATAAGGGATTTTCATCCTCGTCTTCGCGGCCGGACTCACGTAGAAATTGAGACGGACTGAGGTAATCAGTGCCGACATCATTTTTTTTTTTTTTTGGGACAGGAGGAACCAGCTTGCACCGACAGTGCGCCGTAAACCCCCAGGTGACGCTAGCAGGAAAACCACCACCCCGACGTCACGCTTAAGTCACCATTAACAGCTAAGACTGCCCCCCTGCTTTGCAAGGGATTCGAACCAAGGCCTCCAGCGGGGAGGTCCAAGGCCCTACCATCCACGCCACCGCGGTCGGTGGTTTAGTGCCGACATCATTGCGAGTTGAATACAGAGACAATAATCTTCGATGGCGATTGTGTGTATGGCGAAGCATTGTGGTAATTCGCTGGGGAGATCATCTCTAACTGGTGCGTGCCGTTCCGGGTGTGATCTTATTCTGCTTTGGCTTTTTACTCGACTTCTCCCGCGTAGACTTTGAAGTCCAGGTCACGTCTGCCACATTGGATAGAGAGGTCTACGAGCATATAATGATTTTGGATTTGTCTTCAACTTCAAGGTGACAGAGGCGGTGGAGATGAACAAGCAAATAATAATAATCTGCAGGCCATCCATCGCATTTCCATTTTCTGATAGGCATGTTGCGATGGGCAAAAGAAGAAGAAGATTCGGGATTCATGGACGACATCTCAAGGACCGCTGATGGTGAACCACCACAAGCAGGTACTTCCTCCGACTTTGACTTCATTGTTACACAGAAAAATTCTTCAAATTGTTGAAAAATATGGCTTTGAATTGGGTAGAACAATGAAGTTGGATCTTTAAAGTATGTCGCAACCTAAATTTTGAGTGCACCACCTAAGTTTAGGCTAATGTACTACTAAGTTTTTAAACTTAGCTCGGGCTCTTTCAAGTCCATACCAATTCGTGATTTAAGGTTTAAATATTTAACATGCAAATGACTATTATCTAGGAGTCGCCATTAATCAGTTTATGGTAGGTCGATTAGACACCTAAGTAAAATAATGGGAGAATTATTTTACTCGTACGAACTAGAGACTATGGGTACGGGGACTTGGTTACACTAGATTTCTCTAATGTCCTTTTAGTACCATTCTTTTTACATAAGAATAAAAATCAACTCTTGTCCTAACTCTAGATTTCACTTCTCTATGTGGTCAAACACGAGAATGTCAAGGAGCATCACACATAACTTGCAAAAAGACAACAATGTTAGTATGTAGATGAAAAATCGATCTTTCAGTGAGGTCGCCTCTTACAGCAAAATCGAGATGACGATTCATGCCCCATAGTCCCTGTTATGGGATTTTGGTATTTCACCAAGATTAGCCATAAGAGAAGGGACATCATTAAAAGATCGATCAACGGCTATCAATCGAATGTCCACTCTATTCCAAAAGTTTCATATGTAAAAGTGGCATTGATTTTTGAAAGAAGTGACTTCTATTTTGAGAAATTTGTACACCAAATGATTTGCATTTCGGACCCAAAATGTGGGAATGAGAGAATTTGAGTAAAAATGCAATTTCAAATTTTGTGCCCCAATATATAATCGCAACTTGAATTTTTTTTTTTTTTTCAAAATGTGATTTTGAGCCCATAACTAGAAATTTAAGCAAAACCATGTGTTCAACAGGGTCAAATTAAAGTGTTTAGAACTTGCATTTAATGTTCACTTATCAAGAGTGATTGCTAATTTTTTTGCCATTTTTTTCAATTATAAGCCTACATAATTGAGGATTTTCGATTGGTCTCTGTGAATTTTTAAATGAAAATTGAATTTAAAAAAAGCGAATAAAAAGAAGAATGATACTTATAGTGGGGGATGACTTTTCTCTCCTTTAAAAAAAAAAAAATTGCATAGACATACACATGAGATATGGTTCGATTTTTACACTATACGGCCTAAAATGAATGCATAGGATCACTGGACCAAACCAACAAGATCACGGCTAGGTCGTGTTTCCTACGACTCCAGTTTCGTCAAAGAACTGACCCATGTCGCGTGGTTGTAGACCAGGGCGGGGACCTTTGACATCAAGAAAGAAATTTTGAGGTTAAGATAGGTGACTCGTACTACATAATTGTAGTCAGAGTGGTATCTACCTCAACACCATCCTAAGTGATCCTATGTAGCCCAAGTCCGATAGCACGTAGTGTGTCATGGTGTAGTGCAATGCAGGGAACGCAGACATTACAATTTATAAGGAAGCAGCACTTCATAATTTCAAAACATAAACATTCATTCCCAACTCCACACCTGCAAGACAAGGGGTTAACAATCACTCATTCCCTTATAACTCCAACCTGCAAAAACATTTAATACTCGCTTTAGGGACGTACCTAATATTCTTGCCACTAAACAAAAATATTTTTTGAACGAGATAGATTTAGGGCTAAGTCCTCTAAGGTTTAAACCAAGTCTCCAGCGGAGTCGCCAAACTATTGCGACCTACCTCTTGGGGGGAGGGAATAGATTTAGGAGTATTGCCTAAAGGACGGGCCTATGGTCCAAGATTAGGCTTGAGCTCTCCCAAGCCCATACCTCACGCGACATTGGGGTACTCTTAAGAATTTCGCAATATGGAGTCGCCACTAGCCTAGTGGGGTTGGTTAGAAACCAAGTGAGATATGAGAGTATACCTCACTTCCTACGCAACCAGAGAATTTAGGGTTAGGGACTTGATTACACTAATTGACCAATTACAGCCCTTTCGGTACCTAATCTTATTCATTTTATAAGAAAAGATTTTTGTCAAGCAATTTGGATTGATTTTACACCTATCCATTAACATGCGAAGTGATCATGCGGGTGCGCAATAATTAAAATAATAATTATAGCTATCAATATCTTAAGGGTTAATACCTTGAAAAACCCCAAACTGGTAAACTTGTGACAAATTTACCCCGACTGATTATAAAAAACCATAAACTGGTACATTTATGACAAATTTACCCCAAACTAATTTATTCGACTGCAAAAAATCATAAACTGGTAAATTTGTGACAAATATACTTATGCTAAATTGGATTAATACCATAAAAAAAATCATAAAAATTGTAAACTGTGACAAACATAACGTAAAATCCTAAATTGGTATACTGGTTAACTGTCACGTGTCATTTAACTTAATAATTTGAGAATAAAATTTAACGAAAACTAACATAGGGTAAATTTGTCACAAGTGTACTAGTTTGTGATAAATTTGTCAAAAGTATACTAGTTTGAGGTTTTTGGTGGTCAAAAAAATAGTTTAGGGTAAATTTGTCACAAGTATACCAGTTTGGGGGTTTTTTAGGGTATTATCCCATATCTTAATGGCAATAAAATTGAACACGTGCAATTAAACATTCGCAAACGTGATTAAATATGCGAATTAAACATGCGATATAATCAATATATGAGCAAATAAATGCCTAATTACACTAAAAAGACAATACATAGCAAATCCTAACCAAAGCCTACAATTTTTGGATTTTCGAAATTTTTTTATTAATTATTTTTTAAAATAAAATATTTATTATTATTATTATTATTATTATTATTATTATTATTATTATTATTATTATTATTATCATTAGGCTAGATCGGGTCAGGTCTGGTTTGACCTGACTCAAGTTCGGCCTAGTCGGCACGGGTTGGGTTCGGTCCAGTTGGGGGTTGGGTCGGTCGACTCGCCTGAAAAGGGGGAGGCTCGACCACAGGTTAGGCCCAATTGACGGGCCCAACCCCATTTGCAAAAGGGGTCCCTGCAGGCTCGATCGACAAGCCCAACCCCTTTTGAAAAAGGGGTCCCTATGGGCTCACGACCCAGACCAACCCTGGGCTATCGACTTATGGGGTAAGAGGGGCTGATTGGGCTAGATCATGGAATTGCCTCGGCCCAACCCCTCCTCTAGTCTGTGACTTCCCAATCGCGACTAGAGGAGGGGACGCCATGCCTGGGCGGTTCTCTGGCTCAGGCATGGCGGGCGTCGCCTTAAATGGGGTAGAGGACAATGTTCGTCCTCCGGCCAAACCACGATGAACCCTCTGGTAGCCAATCGCTCTCGTAGGATCTCAAGACAGGGGACCAAGGGCTAGCCTTCTAGTCGGCATTTTAGAGAGTAGGTGGTGCGCGCTAGAGGAGCTAGTGATTTTCGACTCAGCCGAGGCTCGAGCGCGAACCCAGAGAACTAACTAGGCAAGCCTATACACCAGAGATCGCAAAAAGGGATAGACGGGGGTTGGAGCTCGCCTGAACTGGTCGGGATGAGCTCCGGCCAGCTTAGTTCCGAAGACGCACGCCAAGTGCTCGACTAAATGCTTACCTAAGCTCCAGCAAAAGTGGCGGGTTACAATGGCTGGGCGACGCGTTGGCAGCGGTAGCGGTGGGTCGTTGGCGTCAGGCTCTGGTAGTAGGAACAATGGCGGGTTGGTGTCGAGTTAGCAAGCTCGGGATAACGGAGCTTGCGGTTGGGGGTGCTTGGCACGGCTCCTCGTCACAGGTGTGATTGCGAGGAGGGAGCAGCGATGTGTAGCTTGTGCCAAGCGAAGACGAAGGCTCAGCGAGGATTCTCAAGCAGCATGTTGGGACGAGGGGCAGCACGTCGATGAGGCATTGTGGCCATTGAGAGCACTGCGGCAGGGGTGGCAACGTGGGTCCCGGCCAAGGCTTGGCCAGCAAAACTCTCGTTCTCGTTGCCCTCTGTTCTCCCCCTTCTTTTTCGCTGTTCTCGATCCTCTCCTCGCTCGGTCTTTTTCCTCCTCCTCCCTTTCTCTCTCTATTGCCCCCTATTTCTTTTGCCGCTTGCTTTTTGTTTTCCTTTGCCCAATGACCTCTACTCCTCTGCTTTTTCTTTTCCTCCTTCCCCAGGACTTGCGCGCGAAGGTGGCTGGAGGAGGAAGAGCTAGGGCACGGGCTAGGCCAAAGGGAATAGGAGGCTGGGTGTGAGGGAGAGAGGAAAAAAGGAGGGGTAGGTTGGGCCAAGGCTAGATTCGGCCCGACCCAGCCCCTCTCTCGCGTCCTTTTTTTTCCTCTTTTTTTGTGTATTTTAGTTTTGTTGTTATTTTTGCTTTTATCGTTTAAATATATGTGTCAACAGGCATTCTATCATACAAATTGAGAGGTGAGAAGAAACCTACTGGATGCAATCACCAATACAAATTGAGGGGTGAAAAGAAACCTACTGGATGCAATCACCAATAGAACGGTCATTGCGTTGAGCTTGGCTTGACCCTTCTCCATTTCCAAAGGATGTGTTATGTGCCCCATTGAAGGTTTACATATAATTGTCTAAAGTCCGGTGTTTTTGGAGTGAGTAAATCGGAGATTAAAAAAAGATGAATAGTAATTGACTTGCTACATATTCATATTCAGCTCTTCATACACTTACCAAGATTTTTTCTTGTTACCATTATTCCGCAGGTCTCCATCGAAATGCATATTTGCTTTACTAGGTAGGAAAATAAGTACTCATGGATATAATGGTATAATTTGAGATTTCCCTACCATAATTTGAGTTTTTTTTTTTTTTTTTTTTTGGAGTTAATGAGATAAGCTTACTTCTTTTTCTTTGGCAAGAAATGAGAGTAGAGCCTAAGAGTTATACCATTACTCTCCTAATAAAATTTAATCCTATATGATCTCCCATCAATAAAGGAAGTAAATCTCTTGACGGCCTATCTAATGCTAGAGTGTCATTTACATTGTCAGGCCTTGTTGATGGCGGGTGGAGGTTGCCAGCCTAGATGAGGGCAGCCATTCGTTAGATTAGGCGGCGTGAGGGCGGCCCCTAAGGGCGTCCTTCACTTGAGGCTGGCATAAGGAAAAGGGAAAAAAAAAAGAAAGAAAAAAATAAATGATAGAAAGAGAAAAGGAAAAAAAGAAAAAATAAAGAAGGAAAAAATAAAAATAACATAAATTTTTTAAAAAATTAGAATACTATTAAAAGTTGTCTACATTAATATTAATCGTGTCATGTATGACGACCACAATTGACGACTACATTAATAATTTCAGTCAAAACTGGTTGGATGGACCTTGCCATTGCCTAGAGCTAGCGAGTTGATCCTCACCTAGCCACCGCGAGGTCGCCTTGCTTGGCTGGGTGAGGTCGACCTTGTCGACCCTGGTCTTTGGTTGGTCGTTAGCCATTGTCGAGTCCTAACGACCAGTTAGAGGAAGTAGAAACAAGGGAAAAAAGAAAAGGAAAAATCTCAAAAAAGTTAGAAAAATCTCAAAAAAGTTAGAAAAATCTCAGAAAAATATTAAAAAACTAAAAAAAATTCTCGTCACAAATTCTAAAAGATTCATCTAGGTAATAAAAATGAAAAAAAAAATTATTTCGAAAAAAAAATATTCTAGATAATAGAAATGTTATTAAATACACTTTAACAGTATCTCACTGTTCCCATGATGCTAATGCCCTTATGGACTGGATTGCTAAGGTCCATCGACAAAATTCTCTTCTCTTGAATGATCCACAAGCCTCCTGTGGCCTTTTCAAAATATCCTTTGGTCAGAAAATTTCGTGTTTTGTTGAGGTTTCAACCGTGAATGAATGCGTGGTTTATTTTCAACCAAAAAAAAAAAATATACATCAATTCGCCAACTTCTTCGTTTTTTTTTTTTTTTTTTAAGTTAAAACTCGCTGCTTGACATCGTGGGGCCAAACTTCCAATGTGGGCTTGGAGAGGTTTTTCCGGCTTATGATGAATTTGTCGAGAGATAGGAATGAGAATCTGGTGTTTAGTGGGAGTTTTCAACTCGCCTAATTTCTTTGCATGCACGCAAAACGTGCCCATCCACGAGCATCGATCGAGGATAACAAGCCTTCGACTCATTGATCAAGTATATCAATCATATCTATGTAGGACATTCAAAAGTTTTCGTGTCCGCTAGCGAACATGCTACCCCCACAACATAGCATTATATAAAAGCACTTTTGGTACCTATCTTTTTAGACTAGATAGATTATATTTGGTTTATAATCAACTCTAGTGTAAGTGAAACATTATCTTATTGAAAATATTAATTACAGAAAAATAAAAATAGAGAGCACCTTTAAAAATTGCGGATTTTGGGAATAATCCAAATTCATTGAGATGACAACAGAGTGAAATTTGAATACTGTAGTAACTTGATATGTTAAGGAATAATGTATTTCGACAAAAATTAAGGATATGATTGTTGTGTGCACATATTTTTATTTTTCTCCGAAAGTAAGCTATGACCCATCCAACGTTTAAGAGTTAATTAAGATTCATTTAAAAGATAATACCCATCATAATACGCCCCCCCCCTTTTTTTCATTATTCGAATCAATATCAACTGTTTTATAAATGTTAGTCAATTCTACCGGTGAGATTTGTACAACAGCAACTGAACTATGAGATTTGTACCTTAACATTGAAAGTGCGGTTTGTCTCTGTTACGTTAACCTTAATGATTGAAGAATTGGTGATAGCTTCAACGGAGTCGGTTACATCATCTTCTTTGACTAACTTAAGCCTCCAATCCACTAACTCTTGCTCGATGATTAGCAAATTTCTCGCCATAGAACAATTCCGTCGCAATATGCGAATGTTTCAACCACCGCAACCGTTTTGCTTCATCAATTTCGAAATTCGGGTTTGCTAATCTTGTGGAGATTCAATCTTTCGAAGCTCCTCCTTCACCTTTGCAATGCCGGTGCTCCTTGTGATAATCCCTACTTTGGAAACGTGTATTTGGACTCTCCTCATTCTTGTCAGTGTTGATAGTTAATTTTGACGATCCATTTGATTACTCATTGCATAGAAAAATTAAGGATGGACCCCGTCCTCTATTATTAATTTTCGTCATAGGTATGAGGAGCATGTTCATAATAGATTCGTCCACATAAATTGCACTCGAGCCGGTCGCGGATGGCATTTGAATTGGGCACCCTAGTTGAGTGAATTTGAATTCAGGTTCTGAATTTTATTCAAACTTCTGAGACCAATCTGTCATAAGCCCGGCCCTCTTTAATGAAGTTAACGGATAAAATTATGATAAAACGGAAAAGAGAATTTCTATATATTTTTATGTTTATAATACTGATGATACACGAGCTTATTTGTAGACTGTTCTAGACAACTATTCAAAGTAATAAAATATTACAATATCAAATCAAATCAATTAAAATAAATAAGGAAAGATAAATATCTCTAACATTAATCATGAATGGAGAAAGTTACGTTCTTAGCAAGCAGGAGAAATCAGAAGATAAGGCAAAAATAGAAGCTCTTTGATCTTCAAGAAAAGAGGAAAGCACATTAAGATATCCTCTTTGCTTGAACCGAAGCTTCGTGATCAGGAGGAGTTCATTTCTTGGCTGGAAAAGACAAGAAGACTTTGAGGGAATGAAGATTCTATGGGAGAAGGCTCGAAAAAAGATTTGGTGGAATTTCTTTTGGGGAAATAGGGCGGAAGGAAGAAAGAAAAAAAAAATCGGCGACATTTTGTGGAGAAGAGATCCATTTCCTTCGAAAAGTCTTGATGGGTCAGGATTAAGGTCAAGAGACATCCTTTTCCCAATAATCACCATCACAATGCAAAATTCGCGGTAAAAACTTTATTTGAAACTAAATTGATAGGCTCTTATTTGAGACAACTAACTATTTTGGGACATTTTTTTTGAAAGAAATGACCTCAATTAAGGCCTCTATTTAAAATTTTCTTTACCTTAATTGTTGAGTGATTGGAAAGGATGGTGAATAAAATCAGAAATGGAATTTTAATATTTTCGAATTTCCCTTTATATCTCAATTTCAATACTCCATTTTTCTTGTCAACCTAAAGCATACCCAGTTAGAGTATTTAAACTATGTTTTGAATTTCTTTGCCACAAAATTCAAAGACGTGAGGTGATATTGGTTGTGTCACTCTCTTGGGAATTCGTCTTTTAAGTTCAGATATCGAAATTTTTATTCTCTTATCCCTCCTCAATCGTTCGTCTATTCTGTACATAAGGAATATGACCATTGCCTTTGATTACTTTCGATTAATCATTTGAGATTTTCGAGACCACGGAAAAAGTCAAATATTCAATGGCATGAACCAATTTTATTAAAAGAAAATTTCCCATTTTATTTTTGCTTCCTCTACTCTCATAGAGGCACAAAACTCACATACATCAATGGTCCTAATTTGCAACACACACGCATTTGTGATTTATCAAGGCGGATGCTGCCCAGGAGGACAAGATCCAATACAAGTTTCTCCCGGTCCTGTCCGAATAAGCGTGTGATCCCAGCCTCCTTCTGGTCCTACTCTTGCTTCAGCATGTGAGACGACAAGACCTTAAAGGAAGGAAAATGTGGAGGAACTCATTAGTGCAGTTGTACGTATAGAAATGATAATAGTAATGGAGAGATGAAAAGAAACTTACTGGAAGCAATCACCAATAGAAAGACCAGTGCACTGAGTTTGACTTGACCCTTCTCCATTTTTAAGTGTATTTGGCTTGATTGATTGACAAGGTAAGATTGTGAAAGATATGTCTTGTGTGTCCCATTGAAGTGGGTTTATATAGATGTCTAAAATTCAGTATTTTTGTAATTTGAGTAAATGCAAGATTAAAAAAGAAAAAGGAATAGTATAGCTTGCTACGTATTCCTATTCAGCTGCTAACATAATTACTGAGTATCTTGCTTTACTAGGTAAGACAATAAGTAATCAAGGTATGTAATACGAAAGGTCGAGATTTTCTTATCATAATTTGAGCATTTCTCAGAGGTAATGGGATGATTTACTTTTCTTTTTTGGTAACAAACGATTATTGTCCCAATAAAACTTAATCATATCTGATCTCCTACCAATAGATGAAGTAAATCTATTGGTGGCCTATCTATTGGTAGAGTGTACCCAAAATATGGCTTGTCTAGCACAAGCAATTGAACATCACGTGTGATGGGTATAAATAGTCATGTGCATACTGTATGGGTATTAATACAAGTGTGCTAACTTATCGATGAGTATGGAGATAGATATATGTTGATTGACAATGGTATACATTGATGCAATGTGTTCAATTGTCGAAATACAATGACGGACCACAAACAATTGTTAATATGAATATTAGCAATATTTATCAAAAGAATATATATAAGCTGCTTTGAAGTTTAAGATCAATAAAACGTAAGGCACACAATTTTAGAGGGAACAGTTACTGTTCAAAGACCAAGTTGTCCGATGAATCAATTGAGACTAGAGGCATAGCTATGTAGGGAACAATTATCATTTAAAGACCAAGTCATTTGATGGATCAATTGGAGTCAATGACACATCTTTTGAAAGGGATAATCGTTCGTCCGACCTATACATAAGTAATACCACCATCACTATTGGTTACCTTGTTATAAGATCCTAAGATGCAATCGATCAATTTTGACCGTCGGAAATTTTCAAGATATTCCGAAAAGTCAAACACTCAATAATATGAATCCATCTAACTTAGGAGGAAAATTCCCTTTTTATTTTTGCTTCCTTTGCTCTTACAGAGGTACAAAGCCCACATACATCAATGGTCCTAATCTGTAACACACACGCATTTGCCATTTACCAAGGCGGGATGCTGCGGAACAGGACAATGTCCAACACATGTTTCTCTCGGTCCTTTCCGAATAGCCGAGTGATCCCAGCCCTCTCCTGTATATGTGCTTTCAAGATATATAATGTATTTCTTTTGCTTTTTTTTTCTTTTCTGTATTTAGATTATCGGCACATTCATGTCAAACAAAAATCTCAATGGCCTGTTGACCCACCGCTTCCGACAGACACTTTGCCAATTGATCAACGAGGTTCACCGGAACAATGGGAATTATGGTCCCTAACCAAAATAAAAATTCAATAGTATTATGAAATTGTCAATATAGATGTACCGTATAGGAAATTATTCATATTCCTTAAGTACAGGTAAGGTAGCAGATTTACTGTTTTGTTCACATACAAGTTAGTTCATATTTTATACAAAAATATTTAATGTTATCCTTCAATTAGTTTAAGTATATAGATAATATTAGACATTTTCATGTAGTTCTAAAACTAGATTGAATATGTATTAAAAGTTGAGAGATCACATTGAACAAATTGAAAGTTCATGAACGGCATTGTATATTGAATTAGAATTCATAGACCACATTTAACAAATTAAAAGTTGAGAAATCACGTTAAAATTTACAAATTATTTGTGTTCTTTTCCCTTATTTATTTTGTTGAGGAAAGTAATTATAGTTTTATCACTTTATTTATTCTAATGTTATGGTCGAGAGTTACCACAAAAATTGAGAGAGTGAGGGAGGGGGAAAGATTTACGTATTGACATTTATATTACACGAGCGTAGAAATTGTGAGGGAAAGATGGGAAAAGAAAAGGGAGGGGGGAATTGGTGCAAAGGAGTGTCTATCGTCCATGTGTCTCGATCATTTCATACGGTTAGAAAAAATGAAAAAAAAAATGAAGAAAAAGAAGAAAAATGACGGAAAAGCTCCTTTATATTCTTGATTCTTGGGACTACTTACCCATGTTTCCGTGAATTCAATAACACAATTTACTATGCCATTCAGAAAATTATTAAGATACTCATTATTAAATATAATCACTCACTAGAAAATCACCATCTTTTAGACATTTATTTGTGTATTCGGGTCATTATCTCTAAAATTTCGATGACCTAACAAGAAATTGAAGAATAAAATAGTAAAAGGGAATATTTTTCTCTAATTTTTTTGAAGTCTAAATCACAAAAAAAAAAAAAAAGAGATTTGAAATTATATATAATGTTGATGGGCATTTTGTTGGAACAATGTTCATATTCGAGCACAATAAGAAAATTGAAAAGGGAATTAGAGAAGCAAAAATTTGTACATCATCAATTAAAAGTTTCCAAAAGACAAAATATAGGAACGCCGTAATTAAAAAGAAAAAAAGAACATTGATTATGTATCAGTAATTACACAAAAAATTGGAAAAACCATCCCTCTCGATGGTTTTTTACCCGTTATTCTCCAACAGAAAATATATCGAATCTCCTTATATCCAAAAACAAAAACCAAAAAAAGAGGACTATTTCTTTCCTCCCCTCTAATTCTTTCCTTTTTCTCCTTGCCGCCCCGGATTTCCATCCTTTTTATATTTCCCGCCCACTGCGCTTCCGACCGTTACGACGACGACGACGACGACGACGACGACGACAGAATCAGGAGCACCCTCGCCGTGACAGCCTCGCCGCACGCAGCTCAATCGCGGTGGCCGGGCCCGCGCGCCGCCGTGCGCAGGCACAGGTGCTGCGCGGCAGCAGCACCGCCCCCACCTCCCACTTCCCGCACCGTCCGCATCGTCGCCGCGGCGGTCTCGTCGATTCCGCCTCCACGTCGCCGCCTCCCGCAGCCCCCGTCCCGGGGCCGTTGCTCCCGGAGCAGGACTCCGCGTCGTCGACCCCGCCGCCGCTGCCGCCGCCGCCGCCGGAGAGGACGCGCTGGAGGGTGGAGTGGAGGGAGTCGGCTTCGAACTCGTTGTCCTGTGCGAGGCCCCGCCACATCTGGCTCTCCATCGCCAGGATCCTCAATTTCTCTTGGAGCAGACCGTTCAACTTCTCGATTCTCTGGATTTCTCTGTCTTTCTCCTTCAGTTTCCTCGCGAACGCCTGTGTCTGCAGACACGTCCAGAACAGGAAAGTTGTCAGGAAATTTCTAATTTTCCTATTTCCCTTTCAATAATAAGTAATTTCTTGACGTAATTCGTGAAAATTTAATATTTCTTCGCCGGGAACAGAACCGACATTGTTAATGTTTACTGGGTTTTTATTTTCTTGAAATTCCAGAACAAGTGTAAGAACCCTAATCAAACCATCAAAAAATAAAATTATTGAAAGAGGAAAGGAGAAAAAGGGTCTTACATGTTGCGAAATCAAACAGTGGATCTCCGATTCGCGACCTTGGATCTCGAACCCCACCTCGTGCCCCAGAAACGGCGACGCCTTGCTCATCTTGTGAGGAGGACTACGACTCGCCAGGAAGCGATCGCCGTTCAAGTGGTCGCCGCCGATCGCGTCGTCTCTGGACCGCTTGCGGTGGCTCCTGGGGACAGAAGAGACGGCAGCGTTGTTGTAGTCGCTGGTCGATCCGCTGTCGGATTTCACGGGCGATTTCGCCGTGCTGAACTCCGGGACGACGCCGAGTTTCAGGTGGCGGCGAGACGGACGCGAGGTCGGGTCGGGCGTCTCCGTCTCCGTCGACGGCAGAGGGATGAAGTCCTCCGGATGGGTGGGGTAGGAGCGGATCGCGCAACAGTACTTCCTCGTCGCGATGGAATTCCCGAAGAATCTGCAAAAGAACCGAACCGATTGGAATTAAGCTTGAAAGAAAAGCAGAGAGAGAGAAATTACCCAAATAGCTCACGACATTCAAAATCGAATTGAGACCCACGAGTGAAGTTCGACAGAGTACCTGTTCACGATCATCCGAGCGGGAAAAGAATCGGCGCGCCGAGCTTCGACCGCCATGAGAGTCGCTTCGCTTTTAGAGAGAGAGAGAGAGAGAGAGAGAGAGAGAGAGGGAGTTTCAGACGAAGAGCATGAAGAAGAGAGAGTGAGAGCGCGTGTGGTGTGGGGGAGGGAGGTTTGGGTTTTTATTAGGCGCGTTTCCGATCGTTGCGACGCCGACCGACGTAGTCACGGGCAGGCGCGCGGTGACCGCCGGGCAGTCGGGGTGGCTTGGCACGCACGCAGTGGGCAGGCACAGGTGGCGGCACGGCGGCGGCGGCGGCAACCCCGACCTCCTCCTCCTCCTCGCCCCGAACGCCCTGCGCCTCCACACCACCACCGTCGCCGCCGCGAGACGCCGCCGCTGCTCCCCTCCGGGGATAGCTGCTCCCGCGGCAGGACCCCGCGTCGTCGCAGGCCAGATCTGGTCCTCCATCAGAAAAGATTTAAAACTTTCCATCGGAGCAGCCGATTCAAGCTGCCAATGGAGGAGGAGAAACCCTCGAAATTCTCGCAAAGCTTTCGGAGATGGAGCTAATGATGCTGCCATTGATCACCTCTCTCTCTCTCTCTCTCTCTCGAAAGGAAGGCAGCATAGCAAGAAAGGTGATGTCCATATCTCAAAATCCCACGATCAACCAGTGCATTAGAATTCAAATAAATGTACCGCACTTTTAACACCTCGTGGGCCCTTAGGAAAAACCCTAACCGGAAGGATTTGCCCCATTCCCCCAGTTGGGTGGGGGTACAATTCTTCATAGGGTAGACAAGGTTGCCGTAGTATTGCACGCTAAGTGAGATCGGACAAGGCATGGATGTGATTAAATTCGATCCCAATTCGCTTGGTTCGATGAGGTTCGAAGGAGAGATGACTGGATCTGTCACTCTTGCGATGACTTGTTACTTTCCTAATAAGGGATTGCACTTACTTTCTAAACTAGAATTTAGAGTCTGCTATCATCTTAATCATCACTATCAGTCTTTAACCAGTCATCGTCCTGTTGGGTCAAGTAAGAGGAGATTCAAATATCATACATGTAAATACATAAGCCTAGATGCTTAGATCTTGATCATACTTTGGTTGGAGTGGACTTGAATTTTATGTAATTTCTATCACGAGAGGGAAAAGAGAGGAGGGAAGGGGTGTGAACACAAATTGGGCGAGTTGTTATTGTTTTTGGTGGTCAATTTCATGTTTTCTTTTTAGAGAGTTGTCACATCATGTGGTTGGGCCATAGTTTTTGTGTCTTGGATTTTGATCACATCATGGCCCAATGTTGCAAATTTAGGACAAAGTCCTCGAATGCGTGTATGCCCCCTTGTCCCAAAACTAGACGATACACCTTTTATATACGTTCCACCTAATTTCTTGTAATGGCTTCCCCTTTTTAGCCAAGAAAAGAAAATTGGAAATGTGATTTGTACAGGAGAATCATCTTGTCATCCGCACTTACCACATGGGGTAAAAACCCATCAATTTTCTTTATTTATTTTCAAAATATTTTCGCAGATTCCACACTTATTAAGAAAAAGGTATCGTTATTATTTATGTACTTATCAAGTACATCCTCATTCATATTAACGGCATACTCATAATGCTTTGCCAACCTGACATCGTTTGAAAAAATTAAACTAGGTTCGTGAGTAAGATTTTTTTTTAGAAATATTTCTCGAATTCTTTTTTTTTTTTTTTTTGGTAAAGGTAATAATATTATAGAGCTTGGACAAATGTACAAAAGATCGGATCCATAACCTGCACTCTTTACCGATTGGCAAAAGTGAAGGGGAACCGATGAAAAAGGACAAGGGCATTAACCCGCTAGGAAAACACGAAGAACAACTAGGAGCACCGGCAAAGGATGGAACCACCGAACCTCAGAATGCGGAACAGAAATGAGAGACAGCTAGTAGTGTCTAAGGATCAAATCCACTAAGAAACACCATCGGATCGAAACCCCATCCTCTTTGAAGTCTTTTGTTCCTCGGAGAAGGAGAGACATTCTTAAAGGTGATGGCTTTGTCTCTAACCACCTTAACAAGGTAATTTTCGAGTGCCGGAACCACAAGGGATTCCCCTGTAAATATGATTGCATTCCTTTTCTTCCAAATGAGATGGCAAAGGGCTCCGAAGGAGAACCGAACTATTCTATGATAGAAGTCATTACCGGTTAGGAACTTCCGAGCCCAAGAGAGCACCTCATTCCAGCATCGACTTTTCCAAGGAAGGTTGCATCTGGCGGCCCAGAAGAAGGCCAAGGAAGCCGAGATGCGACATCCAAAGAAAAGATGGTCTCTCGAATCAGGGACTTCGCTGCAAAATGCACACACATTGAAGTCAATACGACCATAGGATAGAAGCATGACCTGTGTGGGAAGCCTATTCTTCATAATAAGCCAAAGAATGAACTGGTAACGAGGGGTTATGGCGTTGTCCCATATTAAAGGCGCCCAGTTAACCAGAGGTCTCCTGGCTCTAATAAGGTTCCATGCCGATGATACCGAAAATGAACCCGATGGATGGCCGCACCAGGTAAATCTATCAATGTTCAAAGACAACTCTGGAAGAGATATACCCCATCTCAGCAGGAACTCCTTGAACGGCTGGCCCAATGGAGTGAATAAATCAGCAACCACCGCATGATTAGGAATATGGAGGCTGCTTCTGAACGATGGAGGCACGAATGCATCAAGAGGGCCACAAGGCAACCAATAATCATGCCATAAAGACACAGAGAAGCCGTTTCCAATCTTCCATCTAAATGAGGTTCGGAAGTTACTTCTAAGCTGGAGTATTTTCTTCCAGGACCAGGAGCACGTCCCGGGTTGGGATGCAACCCAGAAATTCCTCTTAGATAAGAAGATGGAATGGATCCACCGGCACCACAATGATTCCCTATCGGAGAAGAGGATCCATATGAATTTTACCATTGAAGCTTTATTGCAATCTTTAAGGTTCCGAATACCCAGGCCACCTTCAGATTTCGGCAAACAAACATCTTCCCATGCAACTTTAGCTCCACCTCGGCCAAGGGCCGTTCCTTTCCATAGAAACTGTCTCATAATTCGTTCAATATTAACTAGCATCGAAGAAGGAAGAGTAAATACACTTGTCCATAAGGATTGGATGGCATAAAGCACCGATCGGATAAGTTGTAATCTACCCGCAAATGATAAGAATCGATGAGCCCAAGATTAGATTCTAGCAGTGATACGATCCGTCAAGACAATGCAGTCAATTTTATTCAGCCTAGAGGAAATAATAGGGACTCCCAAGTACCGGACAGGGAGCTTACCTTCTTGAAATCCGAATGTCGTGAGAATTCTATTCCGAATGGAGAGATCACCGCCAGATATAAGGATCTCGCTCTTACTTTTATTTGGAAAGAGACCACTCCAAGAGGAGAAGATGTCAAGGCTTCTCTTTAACATGGACACCGAAGACCAGTCCGCTTGGCAGAAAAGGAAGACGTCATCGGCAAAGAACAAATGAGACAATCGAACCGGTTTACACCTCCAGAAGTATTTGAAGTCGCTGTTCATCGTGCGGGATACCAACACTCCGGAGAAAACTTCCATTACTAAGGTAAATAGGTATGGGGACATGGGATCTCCCTGTCTGAGGCCTCGCCCTCCCGGGAAGAAACCATGGAGGTCACCGTTAATGGCTATTGAGTATCTCGGCGTTCGAATACAAGCCATAACTAATTTGATAAATTCTTCCGGGAACTGGAAGGCAAAGAGGACACTTTCCAAGAAGTCCCAATCAACGGTATCATAGGCCTTATGAAAGTCGACCTTAACGGCACATTTTGGGAGGTAGGGATGAAGATGAAAACCTGCAAAAAGCTCCTGGGCAACGAGAATATTGTCTCTAATTCTCCTACCCTTGACGAAAGCATTCTGAGAATGACTGATTACATCATTTAGAACACCGGCTATGCGATTGGCAAGGATCTTAGTGATAATCTTATAAACGGTATTGCAACAGGCTATCGGTCTAAAATCCGTAACAGCACTAGCATTCGGAACCTTAGGCACAAGAGCAAGGATCGTGGCATTTACCTCTTTAAGGAGTCTCCCAGTTTGGAAGAAGTCCCGGACAGCAAGCAATACCAAGGGACCAACGATCTCCCAATTAGATTTGAAAAACTCCACAGAGAACTCGTCAGGACTGGGGGCCTTGCCCTTTGCTAGTGAGAATAAAGTGGACTTGATGATATCATCAGAAACCGGTTCATTGAAGGCAAGAATCTGCTCTTCATCAAGAGGCCGTCGGATATTACGCTTGAGCTCTTCAGGAGATGGCCTAGATAACGCCTCATGAGGGGATAGCAAGGAAGAGAAAAAATTAATAAACACCTGAGGCAACACTAAAGGGTCAGATATAACAGCCCCGGAGGAGTCTTTGATAGAAAGGATTCTATTGTTGAGCTGCCTCCTTTTTACCGAATGATGAAAGAATTTCGTGTTTTTATCCCCTTCTTTTAACCATCGAATTCTCGATTTCTGTCGGTAGAAAGACTCCTCTTGATTCCTCAGATCAACAAAAACCCGGCGACAACACCTTTCACTTTCGGCAAGATGCAGATTCATTGGGTCAGATTGAAGGTCAGTTTGAACGGCACTAAGGGCCTCTCTTACCTCTGATGCTCTTCCTGAGATCTCCGAGAAAGCTTCCCGATTGAGGATTTTGAGGCGAGCCTTCAACATCTTGAGCTTGGAGACTAGCTGAAACATAGGAACCCCTCTCACCGACGTATTCCAAACCTGAGAAACAATGGATTTGAAATCCGGGTGGTCCTCCCAGAGTTTGAAGAACTTGAACGGCTTCGATGTGCAAGCAGGCCGGAGGACTTTAACAACAATCGGAGTGTGGTCCGAAATGCCTGGGTTGAGGAACGCCGCCTCTGAAAAGGAATGCTCCACATTCCACTTGTTATTGACAAGCACCCGATCGATCTTACGCATCTTCCTTGAGGTGCCAACCGACGTAGACCAAGTATACCGAAACCCAACAAATCTAAGGTCCGTCAACTCAGTTTGAGCCAAGCAATGAGCAAATTCATCAAAATAAGGTATCCAATTGGTAGAGCTTCCAATACGATCCGAAGGGTCTCTAATAGCATTAAAATCCCCGGCGACCACCCACGCAACATCTTGAAAGATCTCATTATAGTGTTGCAGATCTGCCTAAAGCGGCCTACGGCGAACAAAAGAATGCTCCCCGTATACAGCAGAGACAAAGCAACTGAGACCGGAAAGATTGCACTTAAGACAGCCATGGATTGCTTGATCAGTAATAGAAATAGGACAAAAAGAGACAAGCTCCGGGTTCCAACCGACCCAAATCCTCCCACAGGGAGAGCAATTATAATTTGCAACCCAATTCCAACCCCTAATAAGGGTGAACGAGATAGAATCAAAACAGTCCTCCGGAACTTTGGTCTCGAGCAAGCCAATATAACAAAGCTTATTAACCGCAACAAAGCATCTTATTTCAGCACGCCTTAACGGATCGAGAATGCCCCTAATATTCCAGAAACCAAAAAACATCAAAAACACGGATCAGAATGGCTTACCTCCTTCTAGAGGTCTTGGAACCCTTGACAGGCTTCTTCGAACCGATAGGAAGGGGCGAATCTTCCAGCAGCTTGGCAAGCTGTTCATGAAAATTTGCAGCCAATTGCAGGGGCGGATTGATAGTTGCATTTTGGACAGCCTCCAGAGGGTCCTTATCAGAGGAATCCTCATGAAAACTTGAGTTGCATATATCTTCGGAGCTTTCTTGGACAACCATAGACGAGTCCAATCCAGGATCAGCCACATTAGGTGATTGAACATTTGTAGGGGAATGCAACTCATCCTGAGGGCCTTTTTCCTGATTAGAAGGACCACATTTCAAAGCCTGGCCATCTTCCGTGATAGGCGATAGACCGACAAATGCCTTGGCATTAGCCGCCTTTTGAGCAGCCACAGCAGCAGCGGCGGCTTCTCTCACCACCTGCTTCTTCCTCATCTTCTTATTCCTTCGTTTCACCTGTTTCCACCCCATCTCAGCATTCTCAGGCTCAACTGGGTCAGCATTGTTAGGATGATCAATCATAAGTTCAGCTGGGCGAAAAGGAGCCATCTGGCGAGAGCTCAATTCCCCAATAACCAGCGATCTATTAGCATTCGCATTAGGAGGAGGGTCTGCAGAAACCAGGCCCTGAAGAGGATCATTTGAGTTATCATCATTTTGCTCAGATAAGGCCGGTAAGGCCACTCCTTTCCCCTTGGTAGATACCAAAGTAGGATTAGGATTCGCCTTAGATGTAGTTTACGCATGAACCACCTTAGCGGCCGCTTGAAAGGAGCAAGAACAGTATTCTTGCAACTATGGCCAAACATTCCACATTTAATACAAACTAATGGCCTCCATTCGTATTCAACTTCCACCACATCTGTTTTCCCATCAGTAACTAGATCAATAGACTCATATAAAGTTTGCTGAACCGTTATCTCAACGCACACGCGAGCAAATGATAGCATGGACATTTGCTCCATTCTTTGATCGACATGTAGAGGCCTACCAATAGCACTTGCAACTTTGCCAATCGATTGAGCTGACCAATACGCGAAAGGAAGGTTTCTCAGTCTCACCCATATCGGGACAGCCATATGAGTGTCTCTCTTAAGCTCGACTCCCGGCTGCCATTGCTGCAATATAAAGGGAATTCTGGCCACTGTTATGGGACCGCCCTCCGGGAGTTTTCTTCGAAATCCTTATCAGTGATCCGCAGGAGAAAGAGACCTCTTCCATTGGATAGGACTTCGATCAAAGCCGGTCCCCAAGCTCTCTTGAGGGACTCTTCAACAAGCTTAAACGGTAGTTTTCTACCTATGAAATAGCCAACAAGACAGTCATACAGCTTTGGATCCGCTGCCTGCAAATCAGATTCATCCATATGTATAACCGGTTTGTTGCTTACGATCTGAGGAGGAGAGTATTCCAAATCGTAGCCCTTGTTAGCAGCGCTAGCTACAGACGCCCAAGAGCGGGGGACAGGCTTCTTCGATCCACCCTTTGAGTGGGGTCGAATGGATTTAGATCTACCCCTATAATCCGATCGACCTCTACGAGCTACAGAGGAAGGTCGCGAAATCGCCATACCCGGGGAAGCAGCCGGAGCACTACGATTATCCACAGCCAACGAAGGAACAACCGAAGAAGGACGGTCAGTTCTAGGAGAGGAGGGAGTTCGAAGACTCGGCCCCTTATCATTTACCCGGTTCAGTGACTGCTTAGGAGGGGTTTGTAGAGCATCGAAAGGTACCTCTTGTCGCCAAAATTCGGGCCCAACCGCCAGCCAGACCGATCGGAATCCGCAGCAGCAGCTTCGCAGGAACAGTGCCAGATCGGGAGTTTGGAGAGCTTCGATGAACAGTGTCCCTCGCTTTTGTCCGCTCCGATATTCTTCTATTTCTCGAATTCTTTTCACCTATAGAATTGACCAACATTTTATATATAAAGACAGTTGATGTCTTTTGATTTGACACACGATGAAAAGAGACATGTTTTGATGAGTACGAACTCCTAAATAATTTTCAATCAGCTTTTAAATATTGGGTGGGCTAGACACTGTTTTCTGAGGATAAAATAAATACGGGTGTGTGACCACAGTTAAATATAAAGTAAATAGGGATATATTGAAAAAAAGTACATGAGGAGCTTATTTATAAGTTTAGATGTAAGAAATAAAAAGAAATCAAATTAGATAATAAGAGAAAATATCCTAAATATCTCTAAAAGATATTCAAATATTCTAATATTGCTAACGCATCTCATAAGCTAACGTCAAAAACACAATTTTTCCTTAAGCAAAGGAGTTCGTGCAAAAAGTCAAATATCACTACGATATCGTCCTGATGAGTCATGATTATCACCACAACGCATAACCATCGAAATTAATCAAGTTCAAAGTTTGTCGTTCTTACCATGTAAATGGCCACAAAATGTCAACAAGCATATGATCAAATTTAATAATGTTCAGAATTTTCGACTCTTGCCATATAAATGGTCCCCAAAGGTCATTATCATCATCAGACGCCCTTTGATGTAATTATTGCCGAACATTCTAGTTTTGATTGTAAACTCTCGACTTTTAGTTTGTTACGATATCCCGTCATGGACCATAGAAAGAGCCCCTTCCAATGGATTGAAGATTTTTCGTGGAATTTCTAATATTCAAGGTTTCAAAACGAGAAAAAGAAAGATAAAAAAAGAAAAATGAGATTTGAACTTAATATCTAGATTTATTCAAAAGCTTGGGAGTAAAAATTGGATTGTATGGCTGACGACATAGTGATAGAATTGGTTAGCTCTCTCGATCTTAATGAAGTCACGTGACGATTCTTTTATCAAATCAATCCTTTAAGCATTGACACTTCAACAACAAAATTGAAGAACATATTACCACTTCTTATCACCAAAAAAATTCATCACTTCATCAAAATGTACCTAGTTTACATTTGTCAACCGCCACATTTGTGGAATCTCATGTGATATTCAACTATTATAACTCTTTTTGTTGAGGTTTACAACAAGTAAAATAAAAATTAGGTTGCTATAGATATTTCTTGGGGACATAATTTAAAAGGGTCAATATCACAAAAAACCACAATCTAAACCCACCATGACACATACATTTCGATTTTTTTTTATGTCACTAAAAACTCTAAACTTATCTTTGTGACACAAATACCTAACACTTTTTTTTTTTGTATCATAAAAAACCCCGAACTTACTAAATGCGATGAATATACTTGGGATTGAATTGAAATAGATGGTAAATAAATATGTCACACATGTATATATTTGGGTTTTTTTTCGAGACACAAAAAAATTTGTGGGCATTTATATCACAGGGTATTTGTCACAGTAGTTATAATTTGGGGTTTTTCTGTGATATTTAGCCAATTTAAAAATGGCATACATATTTATTTATCATAAATTCTTTCACAAAGTCAAACAATGGAACATGGAGATGCATGTCATTTTGCAAAGAGGAGACGCGGCCCCGGGGGGGGGGGTGGTGTGAGGCAAAGGGCAACGGGCACGTGAGCGTTAGAGCTTTTGCCATATCCTTAGTGATGATAATAATGTCTAAAGTTATTCTATCACCAAAAGTGCCTCATATTTGCAAAATCCCCAAAATTTACGTGATCGGAAAATTTAATGATTGAGAAAGTGTTTTGTATATTGATTGCATGCCTAATAAAAAAACAAAAATCCGAATACATAGCATCTTTTAACGGCCTATTTAGTTAAGCTTTTTATTTTATTTTATTTTATTTTATTTTATTATAAAACATAATTATACTCTTTTTTTTTTTTTTTGCAAAAACTTATAATGCTATTCAAAATGCTGAAAATTATGAAAAAAATTGCATGCTGAAGTACTTATCAATATTTGTATTGTGCAAGAATTTCGGGTATCTTGATTAAGGGAAAGCATGAACACGCGTTATGGAAAATGATAGGGAAAGGTTGTAATTTTTTTTTATAAAAATGAAGAAGAAAAGGGGCAAAATGGTGCAGAGAACTATCTATTGTCTGCGTCTCCATCACTTCAATTGAGGAAGTTGTTGCGACCAATTTTTCGGGGTATGAACCACCTAAGATTTTGGCTAATAGATTGTTAAGCCTAAACTTAACTTGGGTTCTCCCAAGCTCATACCAATTCGCGACTTTCGGTTCAAGTTCTTAACATGTAAATAATTTTCAATCAGGAGTCGCCACTAATCTATTTTTTGGTGGGTTGATTAGAAACCCAAGTAAAGTAACGGGATATTTACTTTATTCCTACGAACCAGAGACTATGGGTACGGGGACTTGGTTACGCTAGATTTCTCTAACGCCCTTTCAGTACCATTTCTTTTATTTTGAAAAATATTTTTGCAGGCAACTTGAATTGATTTTAATTTCTTAACATGTGAGGTGACCATGCAGGTGCGCAAACCACCAATTTAACACTCAAGAAAGCAAATGAATAAATTGTAGGACTTACCATCTGCGTTGTTAGTTTAGAATTCACATCAGTAGTCCTAAATATGATTTCTAATTAACACGCAATTTTTGTTTTGTTTTCACTCAGTTAATGAAAATCATGCAATATGCAATGCATGCCACTAATTTAACATGAAATGATATGACATGGCAACATGACTTAGCTATATGACCTAAGCAATATGACATAACTAAGCATGTAGTTTATCCTAAGCATGAGATGATTTATTCTAAATAATTTTTTTGTATTTTCTATGAGATTCGAAATTAAAGAAATGCAACATTTAAATATGCAATCTAAATTAATCTAATGACTGACAATGTTTAATTAAATGGACCTAACAAAAATCACTAAATGACGTGCATTGTATGAACATAATTCTATATGACGTGCACATGGTTTTTATTCTAAATAAGCATGCAATTTATTCTAATATACAATGACGTGCAAAAGATGGATTAATTTTACATGACATATGCATAATGACTTTTTTTGTGTTTTTCCTTTTTTCCCTTTTTTTTTAAATTTCAAAATTAATAATTGCCAAATAATTAAACATGCAATCCAAATTAAAAAAAAAAGAACTAGCAACCTAAATTAATTGATTTGATTTTTTTTTAATTTTTTTGATTTTTATGAAATTCGAAATTAAAATTCCTATTCTAAATATGCAAACCCTAAAACAAGTAATATCCTAACATGCATCTAATCTAACCCGATTTTTATTTCGAAAATTATGATAAATAGAATGCTTTGCCTAAATATGCAAATAACCCTAAAACATGTGATATTCTATCTCAAACATATCTCAAGATAAATAAAAAAGATCAAATCCATTTAAAATTATCCCAAAAAGGACATCACATATCGCTTAGATCAAGGGATAATATTTCGCTAGTAAAATCGATACTTTGATCTTAAGCCTTAAAGATTAAAACATCAATTTTATTTCCGCTTAATTAATTATTTCATCTAAAGCCTTATAGATGAAATAAAAAGCTCTGGCACGAATCGGGTGATACATTGAGATTTTTAATTATGCATAGATAGGTATTTCAATTAAAGAAAACAACATATAAAGAGATAATAATAAGATAAATTAAAAAACCTAAACTTGCCTAATAAAGTAAAGTAAAAATACCTAATTTAATTTTTTTCTTTTTTCTTTTTAGATAAAAAAAAATAAAAAGCTTGGCCGGTTCGGAGGTCCGGCGAGGGAGAGCTCGTCGGCTAGGGTTCCGGCGAGGGAGGCAGGGGCGGCACGCCGGCGGCACGGCACCGGGGCTTCGGGATCAGCACGGAGCTGGGTGCGAGCGTCGCAGGCGATGGATTCGGCGGAGGCGAGGCGTCACGGGCGGATCGGGGAGGGTGGTGTGGTCTCCGGTGGCGTCGGGGCTAGGTCGCGACGGTGGGGAGCGAAGAGGCGGTGCTACTCGGAGACCGGCGGTGCAGGCTCGCGGAGGTGACGACCGACGCAAGCTCGAGTGCTGCGGGGGCGTCGCGGAGGACTCGAGCACGGCTGCTGGTGTCGCGGGGCGCGTGCGACCGTGGAGGTGGGCTGAGCGGTGGCGAGCGGTGCTGGCGCGGTGGACGGCGGGGTCACACCAGGCGCGGTCGGGGAGGACCCTTTGGGGAAGACGACACTGTAGAGTTTTCCTTTCTTTTTTTTTTTTTTTTTTTTTTTTTTTCTCTCTCTTCCCTCACGTCTCTCTGTACCCTCTCTGCTGACTTTTTCTTTTTTCTGCAATTTGTCAGGAAAAGAAAAAGGCTTCTTTTGACTGAAGATAGACAAGGGAGAAGGCTTTTTCTCTCTTTCTCTCTTTTCACTTTCTCCCGCACTCTCTCAATTTTTTATTTTTTTCGCACCTCTGAAATTTTTTCTAAATTCCCCTCAAACGTGGCCATCGTACGTGACTCTTTTATACACCAAAAAGAATGTATCTTTGCAGTATATTTCATTACCAATTTTGTTCATGTAAAATTCCATTGAATATATCATTTCACCTTGCGCAATATTTTTTGCATATCCGATCAAAAAAAGGTTCCCCTTTTGCGCAAAAATGCATCTCCCAGTGTATATTACCTAAATATGAAAAATATTAACAAAATATAACAAAAAAACAAAAAATAAATTTTCCTAAACTATATGCCATGTGATTATGATTTTTTTTTATTTAGCAAAAATTAACCCCAAAAATTTAGGTGTCAACGAAGTACAATCGAATCATGCCTTGCCCTTTTCCCTTTTTTACATGCTTTTATATTTTGCATAGCCACCCATAGAGAAAGAGATTGCCTTGGAATCAAAAATGGAAAAAAGAAATGGATGGAAAAAGCTCTTTATGGAGGTGAGCATGATTCTAGTTGAGTTGATCTAGCACCCCAAAGTCTAGTCCATATAGTATTGGTTCCCAATTTCTGGGGCCAATGACCAATCTTGTTGATACTAGGACTGAGAACTGGATATGGTTTTAGGTTTAATTCAGGACCAAACATTTTTTTTTTTTTAAAGGTTAACCATACTGTTTTTAATTATATATACATCAACAATGCAACATTAAATAACTAAATGTGAACATCAATACATATCAAACATACATATATGATAATGAAGTAACAGAAATTTCATGATTGCTAAAAGCAACAAACCATAAAAAAACAAACATGTTAGGCAAGCAAGGAGAGACAAAAGGTGAGCAGTGAGCCAAGTGAATGGAGGCGAGTGGGTGAATGAAGAGAGGTGAGTGTGAGGTGAGTGAGGAGAGGCGAGTCGGGTGAGTGGTGAGCATGGCTAAGATGAGTAAATAGAGCGAGGCGATTGAAGAGGGTTTCTAATTTTTTTTTTTGTTGAATTACGGCTATGTTTCTTTTTACTTTTTACTTACATGATAAATTAAATTATATAAGAAAGAAGATAACAAAGGAGGAGGCACTAGGGTTTAGAATAGACAAAAGCATATAGTATACAATATTTACAATGTTGGTTTGGGTTGGATTAACCCTATACTCTCATGATCAAGAATCAACTTATATAGTGTAGAGTTCAGAAGTCCTAGGAGTAAGGACCGAATTGGTTTCCCTAGGAACCAAATCGGGATTAGTCGAGTTAGGCTGGTTTAGAGTCGGTCGAAGGTTAACCCTAGGCTGATGCTCACCCCTACTTTATATCCTTGATATCTTGGAATATGTGTCCATTGGACATTTACATCAATTACTCAAAATTTACTATATCATCAAGAAAATTATTAATATACTAAGAAAAAAATTACCACTAATTAGAAAATCAAGACTAATCTTTAGAATTTCATGGTGACTAGCTAGTCGAAAAGTTGAAAAATTCTAAAGCTTTGTTTCACTTGGCAAACGCATTTCAATTGTTATTAATTTGAGAGGTCCCTATAAATTAATGCCGCTTTTTTTACTGTTGATCGATTATTAATGCTGAAATGCATGATTTCCATCAACAAATCATGTAGCATGCACACCGCATTAGACTAGAATTTAGCATTATTAGATGCACTAAAAATGTATTTAAATTTATAAAAATAAGGGTTCGAGATTCCATCATTGAACACTAGCTATGAGTCAAAGGTGTTATTATTACCTTTCCATAGAACAAAAGATGGTCATAATACCCAACTATAGGCGTGTAGTTGGTGTGTGTTTTCTCTTTTATCGCCGAGGTCGAGGGTTCAAACTCTCTTATTGAAGTGTCTTAAGTGGGGGCTCGGTGTTGGGGTCTGGGCTAGCCCCCCTCCAGTATTGATGCTTAGTCCAAGGCGCATTGCACAATTGTATGGGCCGTCGATTGTCGAGCGTAAGCACGGCGGGTTTGGCGGATCCTAGATATCAAAAAAAGAAGAAGATGGTCATAATAAATCGACCTCGAAGAAAAGAGTATTAAGTGGAAAAGTGCTAGAAGAGCAATAGTAAAGATTAGAGAAAATATATAAAAAAACCCCAAATTGGTATATCCCAATTCCAAATTGGTACAACTATGATAATTTTACCTCATATTAGTTTTTGTTAAATTACCATTAAATTGTTAAATTAAATGATACGCAACAATTGACGAGCATACAAGTTTGTGATTTTACCAATCGTTCATCACAGATGTACCAATTTGCGGTCTTTTATATTTTTAATCCAATTTAACGGAAACTAAATGAGACTAAATTTATTATGAATGTACCAGTTTAGAGTTTTTGGTGATTTAGCAAGTAATTTATAGTAAATTTGTTACGAGATATACCACTTTTTGGTTTTTTCTTGATAAAAAAAATGAATTCAAGTAAATTTATCATAAATATATGGATTTAAGGTTTTTCGTGATATTAACCTTTTGTAACGTAAGCATTTTAACCTTTTCTCAATTGAGACACATAAACTTTCACATAATTAGATATTAAAATGTCGATCAACATATAAATGATTCATAATTTTTTAAATTTTGACAGAAATTGTCCTTCCCCTCGAAATGACATGCAGCCCAACACCCCACTTTTTGACCCCGCGAAAGAATTAATAGTGAATATAAAAATTTGTCCCCAAATAATATAGTTATCAAACTATCTCTCCACCAATTCGTCCCTTTTCTTCTCTTTGCCTCGAAATTTCTATGCTCGTGTAATATAAAATATTAATACGGAAGTTCAAATATATATTTTTCGTATTTTTTTTCAATTTCGAGTAATATTTTTAATTTTGATGTAAAAATATTTTTTCTTTTTTCTTAATAAAAAAATTAGCCCAATAGGCCCTTACACGTATAATAAGGGATGCCATATATTTGAATTTATTTTTCATAGTAACCATGCAATCAACATATAAATCATTTTATCGATTACTACATGTTCAGGCCTTGTAAATTTCGGGGCATTTTGCAAGTGTCCGCACTTTTCGCACGGTGGCAAGGGGAACTTACCATTGTTGGCTTCGGCATGCATCTTCATTCAAATTGATCTATTTGTTGAATTTTAATTCTGAGACATTCTCATAAAGATTTCTTATAGTAGTTTATGAGAACATTAAAAATGAAAGCAGCTTTGATTTTGTAAAGTCTTAGAACAAGTCGAAGAAATTTACTATTTTAAATACGCATATGCAAGCTAATGGAATGATTAGATTAAAAAAATTATCAAAATACAAACTTTTCTTAAAGATAAACCAAAAATGCACTGTTCACAAGTTAGAAGAATCTTAATTCCCTTAAAATAACTAAGAGGCTCTCTCTTTCTCTCTCTCTCTCTCTCTCCCCCCCCCCCCTCTCTCAATTTACTTAGTAACTCTCGACTATAACCTAATTTCTCCCTAAAATACTTTCTTCAATTAAAATAAATAACACATAACTTTGTTGTCCTGATTTCTTGGACTGATTATGGACGGTGGTTGAACAACCTTAATCATATGAAACTTAAAATCAGAAATAGGAGCTTCACATGCTATGTGGACTTTACATGATAGTGCTTTGTCCGAGTCAGACATTTAAAATAATTAAAAATTATTTTGATTAACCGCATTAGATAATCAAAGCATCGTCCCACCATAGTCGGCTTTAATTACATGCTTCTGTTTCACCTAATTTACACCGTTTTTGTGTTAAATATGCAGGGTACATGTCGCTGACAAGAACCCACAAAACTTTCGTATTAATTAGTACAATTTATTCGTTTCTGCATTTGCTTGCCGTAACATAGTTATAAGAAAAGGTACAAATTAATGCTTGGAGCATTTGGGGAGTCATTGCAGAATCAATTTTGACATGTTTGACAATAGCACATAGGGCCCAACATCTGTTGGTTCCACTACGATCAAACACTTGGCCACCACCTCCCAAAGTTCAATATGAGAAATGGAACCTCAAGCAAGAAAGCAGAGGACCCCGTCGTGAAGACCCTGCCTCTGTAGGTACTTCTTTTAATCAATTCTCCCGAATCCTTCGCGGGACCAGTCCAAGCAAGAAGATCGACCGTGCAACCGTAGTGGTCCACCTCAGGTTGGATATCATAAAATCGAGACATTAGGTTGAAATGCCACTAGCCTTTTGAACCATCTCGGCATGTGTGTAGGCAGATGATATGCCGACAAAAGTAGCATCATTCGGCATCGGAACTTTCTTCACCATTTACAAGAACATTTCCAGGGCTTTCTCACTTCGTCCATGCATTCCATACCCCATGATTATAGCATTCCACGAGACATCACTTTTGTCGGGCATCGGATCAAGCCCTTTCCCGACATAAATTGTCAATAGGGGAGTCGAAAGTAGGACGTCATCTTCAATGTCATAATATTTCATATAAGAATGAACTAAGGGCGCGTTTGGCGACCATTTTAATTTCTAAGCAAAAAAACGCATTTGGTAACTGCATAAAATTTTTGATTTTGAAATAGAAAAATAACATAAATGCGTTTGGAAATTACATAAAATTTCTATTCTTATTCTTTTTCAATTATCTTTTTAGATGAATGTAAATTTGATATTGAATTCTCATGGACCACTTTCGCCAATATAATTATCTTCTTATGAGTGAATCAATCATATTATATTTTATTATATTTTCAATTTCAAAAGAATTCAGATTTAGAATTTTATTTCATTCTAAAATTCTATCAATCATAGAAATTCTATTGATTAATTGTATTTATGCTAAGTAATAAAAAATGCTAACTAATCAAATTTTTATTAAATAGTAAATAATAAACTATAGTATAAACTATAAATATAAATACTAAATAAATTAAATAAAAAATTAAACATGTATTTTATATATAGCAAAATTTCGATTCCTATTTTAAATCATTTCTTTTATTTTTAAAACATATTTTTTTTTTTCATTTCTTTCTCCCCTCGGCCTTGGGATGATCGGCGATTGGCCAGATGAGGGCCGGCAACCTCACCAGAGCGTCGCCGGCCCTCAGCGAGGTTGTGCCTTGTCGGCTGAGCCTTGGTTGGGCGAGCAGCCTTGCCCATATTTGGTGAGGCTGAGCTCGCCCAGCCACCAGTGGGGCTCGATCTCGCCAGGCCACCGCGAGATTGGCCTTGCCTTGGCTGGGTGACGTTGACCTCATAATGGCCTGGTGAGGTTGAATCTCGTCGGTGGTTGGGCTCGCCAGATTTGGGCAAGGCTCGCCGATGGCCGGGGAAGGTTCGATTGGCCACCGATGAGGCCAAGCCTCGCCAGCAGCTGGGCGAGCCTTCAGCGCCTCGTCGGTGGCTGGGCGAGCCTCTAGCGACCGATGGCAGTGGCGGCAGGTTCGGTGGGGGGCGGCGGCAGTGGCATACGACAATGGCGACGGCGGCAAAGACTTGAAGAACAAGAGAGAGGGAAGAAGAACAAGAAGAAAGAGGAGGAAAAGGAAAATAAATAGGTAGACTTGATTCTAGAATTGTTTCTAGGAACAAAGAATTAACTTTTTTTTTTTTTTATTCTTGATTCTACTTCAAATCTGTTTCGAGGAACACAAGTTTTACCAAATACGATTCTGTTCCAAAATTACTCCAATAAATAAAAGAATAGAAATAAACATTGTTTGGCAAGTTAACAAACAAGCCCTAAGTGACCCGTGTTGAGGTCTTCTATATTAGCACATGCGGATGCGGTTAAAACACTCACAAGAAGTCCTATTGGGTTTAATCTCTTCCTCTTGTAGCATATTATCAAACAAACTCAAACACTCCATGTGACCTTTAACACTTAGTAAAGAGCCAACATGGTACTATATGAAACCGCGTTATGGAAAGGCATTGAATCAAAATAGCCACGAGCCTCTGATGCGTGTCTAATCCTTGCCCTTCCATCAATTGCACAATTCCACAACACATTATCCCTAAACGGCATTCTATCATACAACCATTACGCTTAGCCCGTGTCCTCTCTTGCAACCCTTAATCATCGAATTCCGGCTGTAGATGTTCTTTTCGGTCATTTCATCAAAAAGTTCATGAGAAACATTCACTTTCCATTCTTCACATGACCATCAATCATGGAATTCTAGCTAACCAAAACACAGGCCCCGCATCAAACACCAAGCGCACACTCCTTGCTTTTTGAAAAACCAAATATATATGAATCAACGCATTTCCCACGAATAAATCAGACTAAAACCCAAGTTTGAACACAACTTTCATTATTCTATTTTTTGAAAAATAAATTAGAATTAAAAAAAAACCACTATTAGTGACCACTTACCCGCATGCATCTAATTCCGCGAGACAACACCTCCATCAAGCATCTGTTCAAATACTTTCCTGGCTCAATCCATATTGTCACATTTTGCATACAATCAGCTTCAATCTCATTATCCTTCATGTACAAATGAACTAAGTGGCCTGTGTCACGGTCCCCTGACTGGGTATACTCAATTAGCCATCACATAGAACAACCACGACTGCATTTATATTAGCGATTTTCGGTCAAAAATCGGCTGGGTATACTCAATTAGCAAAACGTGAAAGTACAATAAAAAGATTTATGAGGTAAAAGTACAATAAACTTATGACTTTTTGGACAATTTTCACATTTAAAAAGTCTCTAAGTATGGCTGTTGCTCCTCAGCCATATGCTCTGTTCCATAAATGCACCGACAATAAAGATGTGTATGAAGTTCAATTCTGCACTCGCGCCAGAAGTGGGGAAGATGGAAATATTATCATTTGCTTATATTGTAGATTTTAATTAGCCTTTATTATTGCTATTACTTGTTAACCTCTATGAAATGCCACATTTGTCCCATCTTATGTGATATTCAACTTGTATTACTTTTTTGTTGGCGTTGACAAAGTAAAATAAAAACTAGGTTGCTAAAGATATTACTTAAATACAAATTTTAAAGATAACATATACATTTTTATTTGTTATTAATTCTTTCGAGAGGTCAAACAACGAGAAGTGGGTCTGCATTATATTTCGTAGGGAGGGCAATTTGATCGCAAAAAGGCGTATGAGCAGTAAAGCTAGGAACACCCATAACGATGTGTAAAGTAAAGTATTTAATTATTTTTTTCAGACTCCCTAACTCCATTTTCTCGTGATCTTCACTATATACGTAATGCTGGAGAATGCCCCTAAGCTTCTGTAGATCACCTTTTCACTGATGCTTACATTTTACACCAAAATTTTGTTTATTCAAGACTAGTGAGTGTCCCATACTTAGCAAAATGCCCGAAAATCGTGGTCTCTGAGTATTTAATAATCAAGAAAGTGCTTCATATATAGGTTGCATAGGAAACGAGAGAAATAAATTCAGATTACTTAAAAATTTAAATAAATTTGATGGGTTTGCCCCCATGTGATAAAGTGGATGACATGATGATTCTCATTGAAGAGTCACACACTTTCTTTTAGGATGGGGGGGGGGGGGAGGTGAAGCTATTAAAAATATTAAGTGGAATATAGAGAAATCTAGGACACTGGGTTGTATACACATTGTGTCACACCCCGAACCTCGAGTGCGCGTGCATCCCTCGGTGGTTGATCGAATTGCGACATTTCTAGGACGCATCACCAACCCATTCATTTTATTACACATATGGAAGCGAAACAAATATTTTCCAGACAACAATCAAACATGAGATAGAAAAGTAGGACAATCAATTTCAACAAAACATACTTTATAAACATATCTGGTTTAAAACCCTCCCCACGGTGGATGCGCTGGTTTGTGCCCTACCCCCTCATCCGGGAGGGGAGGGGTTCAAAACTCTACGCCCCCATTGCGCGACTCAATTGTGGCCTGTGGGAGGTGGGTTCCTGCAGGTTGCCCCGGGTTTACACCGCCGTTTGTCGACTGTACAATGGTTCCTGGGTCACCAAAAAAAAAAAAACATGTATGGTTTAAGTACACGACTAGTTTATATACAAGAGCCTAACTCCAAAAAGAAGAGCTACTGAGCCATCTAGGCACTAGACTCCTCATCCATGGGCTCTAGGTCCACCACAACATCATCAGGGGTGTTGAGATCCATAGGATGCGCTGCCTCCCACTCCTGGTTCCAACGGGAGGCCTGTCGAAACCCGCGAGGGGACCCTCCCCGACCCCCTTGTCGAAAGCCAATAAACTAGGCTATGAATCGATGAGGTACTAACTGAGGTAAACCTTCATCAACCCATACCACAGACTCAACTAACTCCCGAGTCAGGGTGGTCTTGGGAATGGGGGGAAGGTATGTTCAAAATCCATCATCTGCGGGACCCCGTATCATATTTGACGCTTCTCCATCTAAGGACCTATAAAATTATAAATCACGACGAGGTAAGACAATGTCTCAGCGAGTCTACACCCTAAACCCTAATTAGGAAGGTAATACACCTATAGGCAGCCTAATCACACATCATAGAAGACTTAACTCACCTTAACACCTTCCTGCACGTCAATACAGCTCATATAACATTTATATATGTAGTAAATGCAATCAATAACTGAAACGCTTCATTTTCATAAATCAATTAATCATAGGGGTTCTGATAATAAGGTCAAATCATTATGACATATCCCATTCCGTGTCACATGATTTCGTCCCATAATCCGGCGAGGCTATTTCACTCAATCAAGTGTTCCAATTAATTACGGCCCTGCGGGCACAACCTTATGGGCACGTCCAACTCAACAGTCAGTGGTCATTCAGCATAGCTAGGCGTCGTCTCGCCCTATCGAGCACGACAACGTTTACCTCTAGACAGCATTCCCGAAGGAGCATTAGTTCAGCCTCTACTGCGATTCGACATCTGTTGACAAGGGGCATTCTATACAGGAGCATTGCCCACCCGACCTTCATCGGGTGACAAATTCTCATAGCAATCACACGCACATCCAATCTCGGCCAAGGATATCGTACTTTGCATTCAAATGCCTCAATTTAAATAATGTGCTTAGCCTATTTTCTTCATATTAAAAACACGGTAAAATAATCGTGTGTGGGCACACTGTCAAATTGAGCCATAAAATGCGATATTCTCACTTTTTAAAAATCCCACTATTTGATATAGTACTTAAAAACATTTTTGGCGTCAAGAACCGACACTTGGTATTTTTCTAATTAAATACTAAAAATCCAAAATTTTGAAATAGTAACCCAAAATCACCAATCAGCATCCAATCGCACAATTCAACACTCCATTGTAGAAACCAACTACACCACAGCAATCGGCACGGAATTCTAACGACCAGTTATCCGGTATAATTTCTGGAAAATAATAAATAATCAAATAAATTACAAAATAATTAAATAATACAAAATAATTAAATAAATCACTAATTAGGCTATATACACTAATCTAACCACCTAATTGGACTTAATTAAATAATCTACTAAGCTAACTAAATCACATAATCTAATTAACCTCTAATTAAACTAATCTAACCACCTAATGAATCTAATTAACTATCTAAATAACTAATTCTACTAACTAATCCTCCTAACCCAAACTTAGTCTAAACTAATCCTCCTTTAAGCATAACTAATCTCCTAAGTAAAGTTTAAAAAGTAAACTCATTGGTTTAGCGAGCCGATGAGTTCACAGCGGCGATGGAGTGAAAACGAGTGAGACTCAGGCATATGATGACACCTGAGGAGGTCCGGAAATGCCCGAAAATAGCCTTGGAAGGCCCACGACCCAACAAGGATTTTGGTTTTGTGGCTAAATCGAAGAAGCTGGTTGGGTGGCTTAGCTGGTGCGGGAATAGCACGGCGAGACCAAGTGAGCAAGCGGAGGTGGGCTAGCGACTCAGGGAACAGCGACAGCGGCTCGAGGGCGGCTACGGGCAACCGACGTCGCGGGTTGACGCGGCTAGGGGTGCGGGATTGGCGGCTAGAAGTAGACAAGCGATGGACGGTCTTGGGCTTGAGTGCGGCTTGGATGGCGGTGAAGGGGCCTGGTGGTGGTTGGCTTGGTTTGCATGTGTGGTGGCTGGCTCCTTGCTCTGGAAATGGAGGTTTTCAACAACAATGGTGAACAAAGAAGCAATGAAGAAGAAGAAGATGAGGCTACCGCAGGCTGAAGGGGGGGACAAAGGGCCACTAAAGTCCACCACAAATATCCAAATTCATCATCACTTGGCCCCCAAAGTCCATAGCCATGACTAGCTGCCATTTCCCCTCCAAATCTTCCCCAACAAGCCAAGGAGGGAGTCCAAATGTTGCAGCCTCCCATGGCCTACGAATTTCAAGCATTTCACCTTCAATTCAGTTCAATTTCACTCCAATTGACTTCAATTAAATGGCCATAATGCCAAGGTAGGAGCCCACACTAAATTCTTGCATTCACATCACCATTTGATTCAACTTGAAGGCAAAAATGCACTCAATTTGGCCCCTCCGAACTTCCTAGTTTAAAATTGCCCAATTTTGATTTTTTGCTGAAAATCTAGGCTCACCGAAAATTCTTTGAAGGATGAGTCAACATTCCTAAAATAAATCATGACATGCCGAACTTTCAATTCCTGAAACCAGGTTTAATTTCATAGTCAATTTCATTTGGAGGCGATTTTAGCATAACCTAACCTACTAAGTAGCTTTTAGGAATTTTTAGCGCAATTGACCCGTAGTCGATTATTTTCGATTCACATGTGCATCTTCAACTCATAGGCGACTCTCTCGTTATCGTAAAAATCTTGAGATTTTAAATACGAGCATTGGATACTGAGAATCGACAAAAAAATCGGTTTAGTTCCGTTTAATGCAAATTTTGCAATTAGAAAATTTAATTACATGCCTCTGTTGAATCGACTTATCTCCCATCTCTAATCGATTTTAATAGAGCCATATTGACCTTTGCAGATTAACATGATCGAGCAGTCAATTTCTAATCGAATTCTCAAGTTGGTCGTGTTTAGATTCCTTAACTGCTTCACTTGATATTAGTTATCTTGTGAGTGATCAGGTCAGAGAAAAAAACTATAGGCGTGTTGATGAAAAACCCGTTTCATTTCATCGAAAACAGAGTTGAAAATCAGGATGTCATAACTCTTCCCCTCTTACAAAAATTTCGTTCTTGAAATTTAAATCATTACAAATCTTAATAAAAAAAGTGGGAGTATTGTCGTCTCATCAAGTCTTCACTTTCCCATGTCACTTCTTCTGTCCCATGGTGTTGCTAGATCACTTTGACCAAGGGACCTTCTTGGTACGCAGAACTTGTTCATTGCGATCCACAATCTGAACTAGTCTCTTCACATACGACACTTTGTCGTCCATGTCTAATTCTTCAAAATTCAGCACATGGGTCGGGTCAGTTCATATTTTCTCAACATTGACACGTGGAAGATGGAAGATATTTGGCATATCTATCTTGGTTTATAAGGCAATAGAACAAAGAATTGCTTCGTTTTGATGGAACAAAATGAGAACCGAGTAGGCATGCATTGAAAGAGATGAGAAATCCTAAAAGCCAAGAAAGATCGTGAAGGGTTGGATTTCAAAGATCTTGTTACGTTTAATAAAGCTATGTTGGGGAAACAGGCTTGGAGATGATCACAATCCCCATCAACATTGTAGAGTAAAGGTTTGAATGAGTATCTACTTCCCTAAGGAGAATAATCTATGCTGGAAAGGGGTTCCGCCTGTCATGGGTTTGGCAAAGCCTTATCATGGGCGGAGATGTGACTCGGCCAAAAGTGAAATGGGCGGTGAGCGATGGTGCAACAATAAGAATTCGTGAGGATTGCTAGCTTTCTTCAAGTGTGTAGGAGGGACGGCAAATAGAGACGACCCTAAGCTAGTCTCAAAAATTAATAATCAAGAAATAGGTACGTGGAAAAACCAAGTATTGAAAAACCTATTCACTGGGCACACAGTGCGAGAAATTCTCCCATTTAGTCTGACACTAAGAGATGTTAGACTAGGTTGGGATGGAAAGAAACCAAAGTCCTATACAAGGAAAATTAGATATAACACCATGCGAAATAGCATCTTGTGGTTACAAATCAACCTTCCACGTCATTCTAGCCTCTCAAAAATTTATGGACTAACCTATGGAATCTCCTCCCAAAATTTGCATATTTCTTTGGAGTTGTCAAAAGGAAAGAAATCCCAACAACGTTGATTGTGGAACTGCTACAATTCATCCACAACTTGGTCATCAAGTCAGATCATTTCCTTCCAAGAATACACCTGTAATTCCTTCATGACTTGCTTGTCAAGATAGATCATTCTCCAGAGATTGTATTCCACAGAATCAAGTCTCTTGTAAACCTAGTACTTGGCCTATATTTTCATTGTATTGTACAATAAACATGTGTACATAAGATATTCTCTTGAAATATATAGAAAATACAAGGCAACGTTGTGCCTAAATCTTCTTCTTCTATTTAGCCCTCTTTTACTATAAAATTTATACAAAAGAGAGATGGTACCTGACCCCATATGCACCTATGCTCACAAGCCCCTGAAATAGCCGAGCATCTCTTTCTTCTCTGTGGTCGGACAAAAGCAGTGTGGTCAGACCCAAGCATAAATTTAAGAATCTATTCTTCAGATATCATCCATATGGATAAATGGCTATTGGAAGTGCTAAGCTCAAATCGAGACTCACCATCGGGAAAATTAGTTGCGAAGTGCTTAGGTCGATGTGGAAATCGAGAAATGGCCAAAATTTCCAAGGCGAAAAACCTGACCAGCAGTTGATTGCCCATAATTCCCTCGCACAGAACAAGGACAACCTGAGGTGGATTCCATGTCTACATAAGAAGACAATAGCCAAAATATATGTACCTGAACAATGGAAGCCGTGGGCCACGGGATCTCTCAAGCTAATGGTTTTGGGTGGATTGAACGACAACAGGTTTAGTGGCTGTTGTGTGTTGTGACTCATTTGGAGCTTTAGTTGCTAGGTTTGTCAAATTAGTTCATGTTGAAAAATATAGCTTTGAATTGGGTAGAACAATGAAGTTGGATTTTTAAAGTAATCAAGTCGTACTTTGAGGCATGATATCACTTTCTTTAAGAATTTATTTGCCCCCAAAGTTGCTAATGATTACTGGCAAATTTCCTCTAAGATACAACAAAGTCTCAAATGAGAATACTAGATAGCAATTCTAGTATTTCTCCAAGGTCTCTCACGGGAAACAATTGAAAACAATAGCTATGGTTTTTTTAGAAAGAAAACAAAAAAAATGGAAGAAGAAGTTAGTTTGATCTCAAAACAAAAGTACTTATATCTGTCTTTTGAATAGAGGAAACTCTTTAAAAGATTGCAAAAAAGAACAAAGGCAATCTTTCGGGAAATGTTGCAAAATGAACATGTACTTTTCAAAGGTTACGTTGAAAAGAAATAAAAAAATTCGAAATTAAATATATAATAAATAAAAAATAACCGTAACTTCTTCATGAATAGTTGCACTGTGTCAACAAGACTTTATAGTTAATTTTTATAGAAATAAATCTAAATTTTCAATAAATGAAAATAACGATCGTTGGTTAGTGCCAAATCTTGTCCACGTGCACACCTACATCTTTTCGATGTGGGACAAGGCACCTCTTCATTTGTTTTATAAACAAATTACCAACAATCCCCTACTTTTATTTGTAAAAGAAAAATAGAAAATAAAACATTAGAAATATACAACCAAAATTTCCGTGAGATTAATATACATACATAAAGGTCTCTTTCGAGTTAAACCTCTACTTAGTGTAAGTATCTCAAAACTCTATCAAAGTGACAAGTAGCTCAGCTTTAAATTTATACTTTTAAATAATAGAATCGAAAAAAAAATGAATAGTAATTGACTTGCTACTTATTCATATTCTGCTGCTAATTTACTTACTCACTGAGGGTTCTTTCTCTGCTAAATTTATTTCGTGGATCTCCATTGAAAAACACGTTTGCTTTACTAGGTAAGACAATAAGTACTTGCGATATACGATTGAATAATTTGAGATCTTCTTGTCATAATTTGAGCATTTCTTGTAGTTAATGGAATGATTTTACTTTTTTTAAACTAAGAAATGTAGGCAAAGCTTAAGAGTTGCACCATTACTCTTATGAGAGAACTTAATCCTATCTAATCGACTATCAACAAAGGTAGCAATAAATGTCCTATACAATGCTAGAGTGTCATTTACATCAAATGATTGAAATATCCAATATGCTAACCAATATGTGCATGAGTTTCCTTCCATAAAAGTATGTACGATTTTGACCTGTTAAAAATACTCTTAACATTTTCCTAATCTGAGAGATGAGAATGTTAAAATTGAGAGAGGGAGTTGATTTCTAAAGAAGAGAAATAGCTACTTGCGAGTTCACCTCCACAATAAGTTTGCGAATGCTCAACAAGATGGCCATTTTGAGACCTAAATATATGCCCAAAATTATGCTTTGAGCAAAAAGCACACTCCCATGGTCTGTGCAAACTCAACAAGCCAATTGCCTAATTCATTTTGAGAAGCCCACCTACTGAAGTTGGACTTGGGTTGCCTTTAGAGGCCTATCAGAATTGGGTTCAATCTAACTAGAAGGATGGACAGGCCAACCCACAAACATATCCTCAATTCTCCTTATGAGAAGACAATTTGTTTTCTGTCATACGAGTTGAAAGATATCCTTAACATATCCCAAAATCAGTGCTATAATATTTAAATATTAAATCATACATTCATCTAATAGTTTAAAGCTTTTAGAATAATCAGTTATGGTCTCACCAAATTCTCATATGGCATCAAAGTTAAAGATTCTGAGTTCGAATCTTTGTAGGCCCCTGTTGCCTCCCCAATTAAATTTTCAGGTTTAGTACAACACAAAAGACTAGATTAAGCCTACTTACCTTTTACCAAAAAAAAAAAAAAAGAGACTAGATTAAGGGTGAGGGGAAGTGTTAGAATATTTAGATATTAAATCATACATTCATCTAATAGTTTAAGCTTTTAGAACAGTTGGTTGTAGTCCTATCAATTTCTTACAATTAGGTCTATAAGTGCGTTAGGAGGAGAAAAATCCGTCTAAAATAATCTCTTATTTCTCTCGAAGCATAAATAAAGTAATAAATTATTAATTTGTCATCACATTATCACCATTTAAAGGGTACATTTAACATTCATTTTAATTTTCCTAGTACAAAGTTTTGTTATGGTGCTTTGTGAGAGGAAAAAGAATTTTTCTATGACATGTCCAATGTCTAGAAAATAACAAACCCTAGATGAAGAAATCAAATTATTTTAACAAAGGAAAATAGGACACACACTCTAGAAGAAATTAGATTGATGAGCATGCTGATATTTATGAATTAGGATAATTTATAGAATATGCTTTTTTTACTAGCTAATTATAACCATGAGGGTCTTCATCACATATTTATAACATCCAATTGCTAAAATAAATAAAGATTAAAGCTGATGTGCATCCAAATCCAAATCCAATTGCACTTAACATTAAAATTAAAAGCTGAATTAACATTCTTTTATCTTAATTATTGTTATCTTGTTGGTCTCCACGCCGAGCGCTCAGCAAGCGAATTCTTGGATCTTGATCTTATTTTTGGGAAATAACCCTCTTTTTTTTTTGTGGTAAATTTTTGGGAAATAACCCTTTATCCGACAAGATGAGAAAAACAAATAGATTAATGATAATAGATTGGCTAACTATGCATGATTCTCACTTTGCATGGCTTAGAGAGTTAATGCCTCATCTCATCTGTTGGCTTATATAAGTAAGACTGAAATCTTACTTAGGACATGAATAATAACTATTCTATTCTCGTGCCTTATTTTGGCATTCTATTTCTATTTCTTGGATGATTTTCTAAGCGAAAATACACGTTTGATAACAACATAAAATTTCTCCCTCCCAAGCGAGCAGTAGTGAGAGGCAGTTAGGAGGCGGATGGTGGTGGGGAGAGGAGGTGGACGGTGGATAATAGCCGGCCGATGGGGGGAGGTGAGTGGTGGTGAAAAGAGGGTGTGTGGGCAGCCTGCTAGTAGTGAGGATAGGTGATGAGAATAATTTTTATTTCTTATTTCTATACTAGAAATAGAAGGTATAAAATTCATGCTTCTCATTTCTATTTTAAACCTATTTATGAGCTAAAAATTTATCATGAAAATAAAAAATAAAATAGCGTTATCAAGCGGATTTTTATTTTAAACCTGTTCCGGGGATAAAAAAAAATTAAAGAAATAGAATTATTGTCATTCGTATCCTTACCAGAGCCAAATATATTCCTCATTTACTCGCATTCGTTTGTCTCCTTGCGTGTCCATGGGTCGTAAGAAGTTGTGGTGAATAAATCAATAATAGGATAGTGCTGACAATTGATATGGTGCAATTTCCTTATTTAAAAAAAAAAAGAAAAAAGAAAATATATGCCACGGGTACCATTTTCCCACTCGGAAACCAGCGGTTTGGTTCGAAGACGAAATGTTGTTCGGTTTCTGATTCCAAAGATTTGTGAACTATCCTGCTGGTCCGTTCCTGATTTCTGGATGGGAATTGATCACTCCTAGTTCAATACAATCCATAGTCTTTGCTTAAGAGAAGGCCAATCTGGAGTCAAGTATCTAGGGCAAGAAATTTTCCTTTTTAAATAATCACTTCTTTGGTCCTTTCGAAGCCAATTTTGTGGGTTTGCTTTACGGTTATATTTTATTTAAAAAGTTCGCCACCTCAAATAGCTTGAAGTCTTCGAGTATAGTCACTGGTCATGTCATGCATGCCGTTTTAAGAGAAAATCAGATGATATTTGAATATGGATTATAAATTTTGGTTATCCCATGATTAAAATTCAAAATTTTCAGACACCCTCCATGTGATATCTTTAATTTTCTTGATTTGAGTTATGTGACCAATTGATGTGAGTGCTACATAAAGAGTTTTATATTTATTAAGAGAACAGTTTGTAAAATCCGATGAGATGTCACTTCAATAGCATAACGTATTGGAACTTTTGAACTTGCCTAATTTCTTTGCATGAACGCAAAACGTGCCCATCCACGAGCATCAATCGAGTACAACAAGCCTTCCACTCATTGATCAAGTATATCAATCATATCTATGTGGGACACTCAAAGTTTTCACATCCCCTAGCGAACATGCTACCCCCACAACATAGCATTATATAAAAGCACTTTTGGTGCCTATCTTTTTAGACTAGATAGATTATATTTGGTTTATAATCAACTCTAGTGTAAGTGAAACATTATCTTATTGAACATATTAATTACAGAAAAATAAAAATAGAGAGCACCTTTAAAAAATGCGGATTTTGGGAATAATCCAAACTCATTGAGATGAAAACAGAGTGAAATTTGAATACTATAGTAACTTGATATGTTAAGGAATAATGTATTTCGACAAAAATTAAGGATATGATTGTTGTGTGCACATATTTTTATTTTTCTCCGAAAGTAGGCTATGACCCATCCAACGTTTAAGAGTTAATTAAGAATCATTTAAAAGATAATACCCATCATAATACGCCCCCCCCCTTTTTTTCATTATTCGAATCAATATCAACTGTTTTATAAATGTTAGTCAATTCTGCCGGTGAGATTTGTACAACAGCAACTGAACTATGAGATTTGTACCTTAACATTAATTTTTTACTTCGAGACAATGAATTGCAGTGAACAAGAGCGACGATGAACTGCACATAATCAACTCAAGAATTGGTGATAGCTTCAAAGGAGTCAGTTACATCATCCTCTTTGACTAACTTAAGCCTCCAATCCACTAACTCTTGCTCGATGATTAGCAAATTTCTCGCCATAGAACAATTCCGTCGCAGTATGCGAATGTTTCAACCACCGCAACCATTTTGCTTCATCAATTTCGAAATTTGGGTTTGCTAATGTTGTGGAAATTCAATCTTTCGAAGCTCCTCCTTCACCTTTGCAATGCCGGTGCTCCTTGTGATAATCCCTACTTTGGAAACGTGTATTTGGACTCTCCTCATTCTTGTTAGTGTTGATAGTTAATTTTGACAACCCATTTGATTACTCATTGCATAGAAAAATTAAGGATGGACCCTGTCCTCTATTATTAATTTTCGTCATAGATATGAGGAGCATGTTCATAATAGATTCGTTCACATAAATTGCACTTGAGCCGGTCGTGGATGGCATTCGAATTGGGCTCACTAGTTGAGTGAATTTGAACTCAGGTTCTGAATTTTATTCAAACTTCTGAGACCAATCTGTCGTAAGCCCGGCCCTCTTTAATGAAGTTAACGGATAGAATTATGATAAAATGGAAAGAGAATTTCTATATATTTTTATGTTTATAATACTGATGATACACAAGCTTATTTGTAGATTGTTCTAGACAACTATTTAAAGTAATAAAATATTACAATATCAAATCAAATCAATTAAAATCAATGAGGAAAAATAAATATCTCTAACATTAATCGCGAATGGAGAAAGTGACGTTCTTAGCAAGCAGGAGAAATCAGAAGATAAGGCAAAAATAGAAGCTCTTTGATCTTCAAGAAAAGAGGAAAGCACATTAAGATATCCTCTTTGCTTGAACCGAAGCTTCGTGATCAGGAGGAGTTCATTTCTTGGCTGGAAAAGACAAGAAGACTTTGAGGGAATGAAGATTCTATGGGAGAAGGCTCGAAAAAGGATTTGGTGGAATTTCTTTTGGGGAAATAGGCCTGAAGGAAGAAAGGAAAAAAAAATCGGTGACAGTTTGTGGAGAAGAGATCCATTTCCTTCGAAAAGTCTTGATGGATCAGGATTAAGGTCAAGAGACATTCTTTTCCCAATAATCACCATCACAATGCAAAATTCGCGGTAAAAACTTTATTTGAAACTAAATTGATAGGCTCTTATTTGAGACAACCAACAATTTTGGGACATTTTTTGAAAAAAATGACCTCAATTAAGGCTTTTATTTAAAATTTTCTTTACTTTAATTGTTGAGTGATCGGAAAGGATGGTGAATAAAATCAGAAATGGAATTTTAATATCTTCGAATTTCCCTTTATATCTCAATTTCAATACTTCATTTTTCTTGTCAACCTAAAGCATGCCCGGTTAGAGTATTTAAACTATGTTTTGAATTTCTTCGCCATCAAATTCAAAGACGTGAGGTGATATTGGTTGTGTCACTCTTTTGGGAATTCATCTTTTTAAGTTCAGATATCAAATCTTTTTATTCGCTTATCCTGCCTCAATCATTTGTCTATGCTGTACATAAGGAATATGACGATTGCCTTTGATTACTTTTGATTAATCATTGGAGATTTTCGAGACCACGGAAAAAGTCAAATATTCAATGGCATGAACCAATTTTATTAAAAGAAAATTTCCCATTTTATTTTTGCTTCCTCTGCTCTCACAGAGGCACAAAACTCACATACATCAATGGTCCTACTCTGCAAGACACACGCATTGATTATTTATGAAGGCGGATACTGCCCAGGAGGACAAGTTCCAATACAAGTGTTTCCCGGTCCTTTCCGAAGATCAAGCGTGTGATCCCAGCCTCCTTCTGGTCCTACTCTTGTTTGAGCATGTGAGATGACAAGACCTTAAAGGAAGGAAAATGTGGAGGAACTCATTTGTGCAGTTGTACGTATAGAAATGATAATAGTAATGGAGAGATGAAAACAAACTTACTGGAAGCAATCACCAATAGAAAGACCAGTGCACTGAGTTTGACTTGACCCTTCTCCATTTTTAAATGTATTTGGCTTGATTGATTGACAGGGTAAGAGTGTGAAAGATATGTCTTGTGTGTCCCATTGAAGTGGGTTTATATAGATGTCTAAAGTTCAGTATTTTTGTAATTTGAGTATATGCAAGATTAAAAAAGGAAAAGGAATAGTAATTAGCTTGCTACGTATTCCTATTCAGCTGCTAATATAATTACTGAGTATCTTGCTTTACCTGGTAAGACAATAAGTAATCAAGGTATGCAATCAGAAAGGTCGAGATTTTCTTACCATAATTTGAGCATTTCTCAAAGGTAATGGGATGATTTACTTTTCTTTTTTGGTAACAAACGATTACTGTCCTAATAAAACTTAATCCTATCTGATCTCCTACCAACAGATGAAGGAAATCTATTGGTGGCCTATCTATTGGTAGAGTGTTTTTGGAGTGAGTAAATCCGAGATTCCAAAAAAAATGAATAGTAATCAACTTGCTATATATTCATATTCAGCTCTTGATACACTTACCGAGAATTTTTTCTTTGTTACCATTATTTCGTGGGTCCCCATCAAAATGCACGTTTGCTTTACTAGGCAAGACAATAAGTACTTGTGGATATAATCGTATAATTTGAGATTTTCCTACCGCAATTTGAGCTTTTCTTTGGAGTTAATGAGATAAGCTTACTTATTTTTCTTTGGCAAGAAATCAGAGCCAAGCCTAAGAGTTATACCATTAGTCTCCTAATAAAACTTAATCCTATATGATCTCCTATCAATAAAGGAAGTAAATCTCTTGATGTCCTATCTAATGCTAGAGTGTCATTTGCATTGTGAGGCCTCATCAATGGCCGGTGGAGGTTGGCGGCCTTAGATGAGGGCACCGGCCATTGATGAGGGCAGCCATTCATCAGATTGGGGGGCGCAAAAATAAATGATAAAAAGAGAAACGGAAAAAAAAGAAAAAAAGTAAAAAAAAAGGAAAAGATAAAAAACAATATAATTTAAAAAAAAATTAGAATACTATTGAAAATTATCTACATTAGTATCCACCATGTCATGTAGGACAACCACGATTGATGACTACATTAACAATTTTGATCAAAATTGGCTGGATGGACCTTGCCATTGCCTAGAGCTGGTGAGTTGATCCTCACCTAGCCACTATGAGGTCGCCTTACTTGGCTGGGTGAGGTCGACCTCTGGTTGGTCGTCGGCCTTGTCGAGGGCTAGTGCCCGGTTAGAGGAGGAAGAAGAAAGGAGGGAAAAAAGAAAAGAAAAGAAATTAGAAAATCTTAGAAAGCTATAAAAAAAAAATCATCACAAAAATATTTTAGGGCCATACTAAACAGTTTTTCTAAAAAAACTCGTCTAGGGAATAGAAATGAAAAAAAATATTTCTAAATAAAAATTATTTCGGAGAATAGAAATGTTACTAAATACACTTTAAAAATATCTTACTATTCTTGTGATGCTAACGTCCTTGCAGATTGGATTGTCAAGGCCCACCGACAAAATTCACTCCCCTTTGAATGGTCCACAAACCTCCTATGGCCTTTTTGAAATATCCCTTGGTCAGAAACTTTCGTGTTTTGTTCAGGTTTCAACCGTGAATGAATGAATGGTTTATTTTCAACCAAAAAAATAAACATTAATTCGCCAACTTCTTCGTTGTTTGTGATTAAAATTCGCCACTTGACATTGTGAGGCCAACTTCCGATGTGGGATTGGAGAGGTTTTTCCGGCATATGATGAATTTGTGGAGAGATAGGGATGAGAATTTGGTATTTGGTGGGAGTTTATGGGCAATGGCTTATGTTTGGGTTTTCCGGGAAGATTTGTGCTTCCAATTTCTAAAGTTTTAGAGCTCAAATTAGACTAATGCACTTAGCCAATGCTTGAGCGGCTGGGGCAAAGTTTCGTTATATGCACAATCATTTGAGAAAAGTTTTTTACTTGATGTCTTGTTTGTTTAGTGGAAAATGATGATTAGTCAATGAAAAATATTTTCACTATCAACGACAATTTATGTCTAAACATTTGGTGAACAGTGTTTTTTTTGTTTATTTATTTTTATAAGCGATACAAACTAACAGTTTTTTAGACAATTATTTTTCAAATAATTAACTTTTTGCAAAACAAAGGAAGCCTTAATTCAGCATTTTATAAGGCATGTTAAGTGCATTTACCTTTATTTATGAATCTCTTTATCTTGATACAGCTTTTATTTTAATAGCTAATAATTTATTTTTAAAAGGAAGATATGTAAAATCAGCTTTTCTGACCATTTCAGGATGAGAATCTACCTATTGTCCGAGTGATCCGCAAGGATGGTAAAAAACGAACATAACCAGAATGGTATCTTTGATATCTTCAAATTTCCCTTGATATCCTCAATTTCAGCACTTCATTTTCTTGTCAACCTAGAGCGTGAGAATATCCAAACTATGTTTTGAATCCCTTTGCCGCCAAATTCTGAGATGTGAGGATATTGGATGTGTCGTTCTTTCGGGATTTCGCCATCTTTTGAGAATATATATCTTTTTATTCTCTTGTCCGTCGTCAATTGTTAGTCCAACCTATACATAAGGAATACAACCAACACTTTTGATTATCTAGTTATAAAATTCTAATACTCAATAGCATGAACCCAATTTATCAAAAGCAAAATATCCCCTTTTCTATTTATGCTTCCTCTCCTCTCACAGACGCACAAGCTCACGTACATCAATGGTCCTCAATCTTGAAGACACACGCATCTGCCATAAAAAAAAAAGTAAGGTTGCTGCCCAGGAGGACAAGTTATAGTAAGGTTGCTGCCCAGGAGGACAAGTTATGGTACAAAGTTCTTCTGGTCCTTTACGAAAAGCCCTCTGCTGGAACGCAACCACTTTGGCCATCTATAACGGCGGGACGAAACCCATTAGGACAATCTTTTCTGGTTCCAGCATGTGAGACAGCAAGACCATTAAAGGAAGGAAAATGTGGAGGACCTCATTAGTGCAGTTCTGTGTTTAGGAGAAACCTACTGGATGATTTCACCAATAGAACGACTATTGCACCGAGCTTGGCTTGATCCTTCTCTATTTCCAAGTTTATTGGCTTGATGGTTTGAGGTGTGATTAGGAGATATATGTGTTATGTGTCTCATGGAAGTGGGTTATACATAGATGTCTAAAGTTCGCTATTTTTGGAGTTTGAGTAAATGCAAGATTAAAACAAAAAGGAATAGTGATTGATTTGATACATATTCACATTCAGCCGTTGATACACTTACCCAGTTTTTTTCTTTGTTACCATTTTTGCAGGTCTCGGATTATCCATCGAAATGCATGTTTGCTTTACTAGGTAAGAAAATAAGTACTCATGGATATAGTTGTATAATTCAAGATATTTTTATAGTAATCAGAGCATTTTTTGGAGTCAATGAGATGAGGTTACTTCTTCTTTTTGGTAAGAAATGAGAGGCAAGCCAGAGAGTTACACTATTGCTCACCTAATAAACTTATATAGGACCTAGTAAAACTTAATCCTATATGATCTCCTATCTACAAAGGAAGTAAATCTCTTGGTGGCTTGTAGTCGGTCTCGTTGATGACCAATAGAGGTTGCTAGCATTAGGCTAGGGTAGCCCTTCGTTAGATTGGGTGGGCATGAGGGCGGCCCTCACCAACCCAAGCAAGGGTGACCCTTGCCCAATCCAGCAAGGACTTCCCTCATTTGAGGCTGACGGAGGGAAAAAGGACAAAAGAAAAAAGAAAAGAAGAGAAAAAAGGAAAAAAATGATATACATTTTGAAAAAAATATTAGAATACTATTAAAATTTGTCCACATTAGTTAGCCATCACATAGGACAGCCACAATTGCATTTATATCTGCGATTTTTGGTCAAAAATTGACTGTATATACTCAATTAACAAAACGTGAAAGTACAATAAAAATATTGATGAGGTAAAAAAAGTATAATAGATCTATAACTTTTTGGACAATTTTCACGTTTAAAAAGTCTCAGTATGGCTGTTGCTCTTCAGCCATATGCTCTATTCCATAAATGCACCGACAATAAAGATGTGTGTGAAGTTCAATTCTTCACTCACGCCAGAAGTGTGGAAGATGGGAATATTATCAGTTGCTTCTATTGTAGATTTTAATTAGCCTTTATTATTGCTATTGCTTGTTTACCTCTACCAAATGCCACATTTGTCCCATCTTATTAAACTTGTATTACTTTTTTGTTGGCGTTGACAAAGTAAAATAAAAACTAGGTTGCTAAAGATATTACTTAAATACAAATTTTAAAGATAACATGTATATTTTTAATTGTTATTAATTCTTTCGAGAGGTCAAACGACGAGACGTGGGTCTGCATTTTATTTTGTAGGGAGGACAATTTGAGCACAAAAGGCTTATGAGCAGTAAAGCTAGGAACACCCAAAATAATGTGTAAAGTTATGTATTTAATTTTTTTTTCAGACTCCCTAACTCCATTTTCTCGTGATCTTCACCATATACGTAATGCTGGAGGATGCCCCTAAGCTTCTGTAGATCACCGTCTAACTGATGCTTACATTTTACACCAAAAAAAATTTATTCAAGACCAGTAAGTGTCCCATACTTAGCAAAATGCCCCAAAATCGTGGTCTCTGAGTATTTAATAATCGAGAAAGTGCTTCACATATAGATTGCGTAGGAAACGAGAGAAATAAATTCAAATTACTTAAAAATTTAAATACATTTGATGGGTTTTTGCCCCATGTGATAAAGTGGATGACATGATTGACGAATCACATTCTCTGTTTTTCTTTTTTTGAAGGGGGGGGGCAGGGAGGCGAAGCTATTAAAAATATTAATTGGAATATAGAGAAATCTAGGACAAGGGGGTGTACACACATTGAGGGCTTTGTCCCAAATCTATGAAGATTGCACTTTAGCAACATTTGGCCATGATATGATCAAAACCAACTATGATTCAACAAGCGCACCCAATAATTTCAACCCTTATGGTGTGGCAACTCTCTAAAAGAAAGCATAAAATTGACCCTCAACAACAGTAACAACACACCCAATTTGTGTTCACACCTCTGACATCCCTTCTTTTCTTTTCCTCTCTTGGTAGAAATGAGATGAAATTTGAGTCCATTCCAACCTCAGCCTATATCTTTCCCTATATAATGTTTGAATCTCCCTTATTTGGCCCAATGGAGTGATGACTAGCTAGAGACTGATATTGACAATAAAGACAATGACAAACGTTGAAATTAGCTCGGGAGGCAAGTATGATTTCTTGCCGGGGGGATATGTATAGAAATTTTACCTAAAATCTCGCGATAAAAATTGTATTAGGAACCAAGTCATCGGGGAGTGATGGATCCAGCCATCTTCCCTTTGACCGTCGTCGAAGCAAGTGAACCGGATTGAATTCAATCGCATCCATGCCTTCTTCGATCTCTGGTGGCACAATAACTTTGTCTACATGAAAATGAAAATTGTAGCCCCACCCTAGAGGGGGTGCGGGACAAATATCCCCCGTTTGGATTTTCCTAAGGGGCCCCCGAGGGGTTAAAAATAAAGTGTCGTGCATTTATTTGTATTCTAATGCACCTTGTATGGTGGGGTGTCGGTATATGGACGTCACCTTGCTTGCTTGGTAACATTCCTTTGAGAGAGAGAGAGAGAGAGAGAGATATGATAGATGGCATCATAGCTCAATTTCACAAAGCACTTGTCCGCATTTGTGAGAATTTCGAGGGTTCTCCTCCATGGGCAAATTGAATTGGCTGCTCCCAAACAAATTTCAAGTCCCTTTTGATGGAGAACCGGATCTGGCCGCGTCGACGCCGAGTCTTGCAGAGGGAGCAGCTATCCCCAGGGGGAGGAAGCGGATGGCCGTGATGCTGCGGCGGATGGCAGCGGCGTCTCGCAAAGGTCATGGTGGTGGTGGGGGTGCAGGGAGTAGGAAGTGTTGGAAAAATTGCTTTGAATTGGAAAAAAAATGTTGTTAATGGTTTACTGGCACATGAAAATTGTGGAGTCTAATTTCTAGTTCACTTTTTCATTTAAACAAGATAGAATACATTCACCATTTATATGATGGCCCACGTAACTCAATCTTTTCTATGTGGGATAAGAAGAAAATACTATTTCATTTGTTTTACGAACAAACAACCAATAAGACATACCCACAACATCTGCCCGTGATCACGTGGAACCGTCGTGCTGCCACTTGAAACTTTGCATCATCCCCAAGTTTGGCACATCGAAATTGTCCGTGAAAGCTGATGGTGCATTGACCAGCAACTACAATGCCCCCACCGTTTCTGTCCCCATGAGCCACTGCAATCGATTCAGAGACGCGATCGGGAGGTGAATCATAATCGTCGCAAGATGAGCAAGGCGTCGCCGTTTCTGGGGCACGAGGCTGCGTTCGAGATCCAAGGGCACAAATCGGAGATCGACCGTATTTCGCAACATGTAATGACCCTTTTTCCTTCTTCTTCTTCTTTTTAATAATTTTATTTTTGTTGTCGTAGTCAGTTATATTTTCGACAAATCTTTGATGGATTGATTACGGTTATTACTTGTTCTGGGATTTCGATAAACAAAACCCAGAAAAGATTAACAATGTAGATTCTGTTTCCCAAAAAAGCCCTACCTATTCATCGTTATGGCAAACGTCTCCTCGTGGTTAGTGAATAAATCAACTGAGGAAGGAAGCATCAAAGGAATCAAGTTGAATAAGTTTTGCCCAGTTCTCTCTCATTTACTTTATGCTGATGATACTATTTTTTTATTATTTATTTTATTTATTTTAATGGATTTGACAATTAGGGAATGCCAAAATTTGGTTGCTATCCTTAACCAATATTGCTTTGTAATGGGTCAAGCTATAAACTTGAACAAATCATACATATATTTTAGTGGGGGCTGCCCTTTCAACTTGAAAAGAAATATGGCACAAGAGCAGCAAGTTCTGAGTATTGTGAAGATTGGGAAGTATTTGGGCATTCGTTTGGACTAGGGCCATTAAAAAAAAAACAGAAGTTTCCTTAGGTGTTAGCAAGGGTAGAAAAACTAGTGGATTGGAAAGAGAAGTTGATAACCAAAGAAGGAAGGGACATCCTTATCAAAATGGTGTTGCAAGCATTACCCACATAACCTATGTTGATATTTGGCATATCTTTCTCGTTTTATAAGGCAATAGAACAAATAATTGTTTCGTTTTGATGGAACAAAATGAGAATCAAGTAGGCATGCAATTGAAAAAGATGGGAAATCCTAAGAACCAGGAAAGATCGTGAAGGGTTGGATTTCAAAGATCTTGTTATGTTTCATAAAGCTATGTCGGGGAACCAAGTTTGGAGATTATCACAATCTCCATCAGCATTGTAGAGTAAAGGCTTGAATGAGTATCTACTTCCCTCAGGGGATTAATCTATGCTGGAAGGGGGTTCTGCCCCTCGTGGGGTTGGCAAAGCCTTATCATGGGCTTATCATGGGCAGTGATGTGACTCGGCCAAAAGTGAAATGTGCGGTGAGCGACGGTGCAGCAATAAGAATTCGAGAGGATTGCTGGCTTTCTTCGGGTGTGTAGGAGGGACGGCAAATAGAGACGACCCTATGCTAGTCTCAAAAATTAATAACCAAGAAACAGGTACGTGGAAAAAATAAAGTATTGAAAAACCTATTCGATGGGCACATAGTGCGAGAATTTCTCCCATTTAGTCTCTGACACCAAGAGATGTTAAACTAGTTTGGGATGGAAAGAAACCAAAGTCCTTTACAAGGAAAAGTGGATATAACACCATGCGAAACAGAGTATTGCGGGCACTAATCAACCTTCCATGTCATTCCAGCCTCTCAGAAATTTATGGACTAACCTATGGAATCTCCTCCCAAAATATGGATATTTCTTTGGAGCTGTCAAAAGGAAAGAAATCCCAACAGCGTTGATTTGTGAAACTGCTACAATTCCACCGCAACTTGGTCATCAAGTCAGATCATTTCCTTCCAAGAATACACCTGCAATTCCTTCATGACTTCAAGATAGATCATTCTCCAGAGATTGTATTCCACATAATCTCGTCTCTTGTAAACCTGTTACTTAGCCTATTGTATTGTACAATAAACATGTGTATAGAATATATTCTCTTAAAATATACAGAAAATACAAGGCAACGTTGTGCCTAAATCTTCTTCTTCTAATCAGCCCTCTTCTACCATAAAATTTATACAAAAGAAAGATGGTTCCTGACCCCATATGCACCTATGCTCACGAGCCCCTAAAAGCATCTCTTTCTTCTCTGTGGTTGGACAAAAGCAATGGGGTCAGACCCAAGCATAAATTTAAGAATCTGTTCTTTGGATATCACTTGGATGGATAAATGGCTACTGGAAGTGCTAAGCTCAAATCGAGACTCACCATCGGGAGAATTAGTTGCAGAAGTGCTTAGGTCGATGTAAACCCGACCAGCGGTCGATTGTCCAAAATTCCATCGCATAGAACATGTTGTACTTTAGCTAGTTAGCTAGTACGTCCATGATGGGGTGCGATTGGATCGCACCATTTGAACTTGATATGCTACGATGGAAAGACACTAATGGAGGGGTACGAAGGGAGACATATAAAAAGCTCCCGAACACAACCATTGATACGGTTGGCCATTCATTCACACCAAAATTTCCTCTCCATTTCCATCAAAGAAGATCAAGGCGTTCCATTTCATTTTTGCAAGAACAATCGGCATTTACGCCATGGAAATCGGGTGTTTTCCTCGTGATTGCATCTAAACTAACGTGAGGAAGTGTTGTTGGAGAATCATCGACAATTCAATGTTCGTTCCAGGGCCATTTGCTATTTGCGCATCGGAATCAGGTAAGTCGTCTTCCGCCGACTCGAATTCCAACATTAGTATTAAAGCCCGATCGTGATTTCTGCCTTTTTTTCATCGAGTTTTCTTGATTACCATTTGATATTGAGATCAAGAGATTGTATTCTACACTGTTTGGATTTCTGATAGTCGGAATTGCCATATAAAAAAACTCAAAATTGAACCGGAGCGAAGAACAAGTTCGGGGTCCCGTGCATTTGTGAGGTTTTGGCCGTTTTTCGAAATAATTTTTTGGTCAAAATTAATTTTTGAATATACAGGGTGAAAGAGCTCGTCGAGACGAGTCCGACGATGGGTCGAGTGCCGCCGGGCGACGTCGGACGCGCCCATACGCGCGGCCAGATGCCGCTCCGCGTGGGCGCCACACGCCTGAAGCGCTGGCGAAACTAGTGCATGCGCTACACGCACCGGTTGGCGAACCAGCGCGTGTGCGACGCGCGCCAACCGGCGAACCAGCGCGTGGTGACGTCATTGGGATGACGTGATCGACGATGTCACCGCCGGCGACAGTTGGTTGGCCGGAGACCCGACCCGACCGGCGACCCAACTCGACCCGAGAGTTGACCCGACCGTTGACCGGTCACCGGTTGAATCGGTTGGACCGATCACTGGTTGGACCGGTCGGACCGGCCAAGAGCCGTTTGGCTCGCTAGCGTGTGCGCCACACGCGTCGCACACTCAAGCAGCGCGTGGGGGCGTGTGCGGGCTCCGATTGGAGTGTGGTCGATGGCGTTTGGTTCGTATGAGTGTCCTCTACACAGTGGTATAATTATTTTGTACTTTTAAATTTTATAAATGTATGAAAATGCGTAGAAAACCCTATGTACGCGTATTTTTTGTGGGTTTAATGCAATTTATTCATTTGTGGCTAGTATTTTCTTGTGATTAGGGAAATACAGTAGCTAGCTTGTGTGCAAATGATGTTATATATGCTGTGTAGAGCTTGGTTCAATGATATGATGTATACATTTTAATATACCTGCAATTTTCTAGTTGCTAGAAAATTAGAACGATAGTAGGAAATCCATTACATGTTGAATTGCAATTTTAATTATAATTGAAGCATGATTATTGTTTATACACGTTGGTTATTATCATGCTATATTCTTGTGTTAAGGAAAAATGTAGAAATTACATAAGGTCATGTAATTATTTTTTCCTAGTGGGAGTTCGTAGGTTGGTAGAATTGATAGGAGTTCTCACCTAGAACTTGAAAATTTGTGCAAATTAGACTAATTAATGATAATAGAACAATTATACATAGAAATTGATTGGGAATATTGTGAACTTTTGCTTTTGTGTCTTTTGTTGAATTATCATTAATTTAGTTTGTCTTTGCTGCAAATTAAATATGTGTGTTATTTTGTAAAGTGTGCTAGTATTGATTCTGTGTTTATTATGTCAATGTGTTATATCAATTAATTATGACTTCGGCATCCAAGACCATTGTGGCTGACCTCAATAAGGGTGAGAAGCTGAACGGTGACAATTATGATATTTGGCACCGAAAGGTTCAGTACATCCTTTGAGGAGCAAGAGGTTTTGAAAACCCTCAACCATACCATGGATGAACCTGAGTATGGAACTTCAACTCAACACATGAGAGATCTGGAAGCTTATCAAGCTTGGAAAAAGAAAAATAGCATTGTTCGCATCACGTTGTTGAGATGTATGCAAGATGATCTCATGTGTAAGTTTGAAAGTTATGACAAAACTCAAGCTATGTGGGTTGCCTTGAAAGATAAGTTTGGGGGTACATCTGCCACTAAGCTGAGGAGACTCACCATCAAGTTTGACACATTCCAAAAGAACCCAAATGTAATGATAAAGCAGCATCTTCGGGAGATGTCAAACATGATCCATGAGCTGAAGTCGGCAGGTCACTCCCTTACTGATGAACAGCAAGTTCAGGCTGTTATAACGTATCTTCCTGATAATTTGGAGCATATGAAGATCAATATGACGCATAATGAGAACATCGTCACTTTTGATGATATTGTGCATCATTTGGAATTAGAGGATGAGCGTCTAGAGGCTGCCAGATCCTCTACCCATGCTTATATTGCTGAATCGAGTTCGCGCAAGACTTCGGGCTTCAAGCGCAAGAGGAATCTTCAGTTCAACAACAAAGGGAAGATGACTGATCAGGGACCCAAGAGAGCTAAGACCTTCCGACGCAAGAGGCGTGGTGGGAAGAAAGACAAGGCTAAAATGGAGTGCCACAATTGTGGCAAGATGGGTCACTTTGCTCGTGAATGCACTGAGCCGGAAAAGGTACCATATTACTCCATTACTTTGAGTAATGCTTTTGTTTTTAGTACTGTAATGCTTGCTGAATCTTATCCAATGTGGACTGTATACTCAGGAGCAACATACCATGTAGCTAGAGACTGAGAAGCATTTGTGGAGTATCGTTGGATACCGCCTAGAAAAAGATGGATATATGTTGGGAATAACTCGAGTTGAAGTGAAGGGTATCGGCACATATAAATTAATCTTACGTGGTGGTCGAAACCTATTCCTGCATGATGTCTTTTATGCTTCAGATATTCGACGAAACTTGGTCTCTGTAGTTGTTCTTCTTAGCTTAGGTTATGTATTAAATTTCCATGGTGATTGTGTTGACATTTTGTATGGAACAGTTTATTATGGTTCAGGTCATGTATCGAATGGTTTTATGGTGTTAGACATTGACTATGATCAGTACAATGTTAATGTTGATGGTTGTTTTTCTTTAATTGCGTCTTCAAATAACGTTGAGATTGATGCAAGCACTTGGCATGCTAGATTATGTCACATTGGATTGCAAAGAATGCAAAGATTAGCTAGAGAATGTCTTTTAGGGTCACTCACTAATGTTAGTCTATCCGTATGTGAACATTGTCTAGCGGGAAAATCAACTAGAAAACCATTCGGTAAAGGGACTAGAGCTGAATTTCCATTGCATCTCATACATTCTGACATTTGTGGTCCTTTGAATGTGAGGGCGAGGCATGGAGCCTCATATTTCATCACTTTCATAGATGACTTCACACGTTTCGGTTATGTCTTTCTTGATCTCCCATAAGTCAGAAGCATTAGACTGCTTTAGACGATATATAGCGATGGTAGAGAATCAGTTAAACAAGACAATAAATGTATTGAGAATCGATCATAGACGTGAGTATCTTCGGAGCAATTCAAGGCTCTTTGTGATGAAAATGGAATTGTACGACAATTAACTATTCCTGATACTTCACAACAAAATGGGGTAACTGAGAGAAGGATAGAACCCTATTAGAAATTGTTAGGTCTATGATAGCACAAGCAAATTTACCTATCTCCTATTGGGGAGATGCGTTATTGACTGCTGCCTATATACTTAACCGTGTGCCCTCAAAATCGGACACTTCCACCCCTTATGAATTATGAACTGGTAGGAAACCATACTTGAGTAGTCTACGTCCATGGGGATGTGCAGCTTATGTTCATGAATCTTCCCATAAACATGGCAAATTAGGTCTTAGAGGGAAGAAATATATCTTTATAAGATATTCCGAACACTCAAAAGGGTACGTGTTCATAGGTGAACAAGCTGATGGGAGTGTGACCGAAATGGAGTCACGAGATGTCACGTTCTTGGAGAACGATTTTCCTAATAGAGGTGAGATTGATAAGGACTTCCAATTATATGAGATGGAAGATCCTGATAATACACCCACTGATGTTGTAGAGGGAAATGAAGATTTACCTCAACACACAAGACTTAGTGGGAGTGTTGCATTGCCTGATGAATTGAATTCAAGAGAAATTCAATTGCGTAAAAATAATCGTAAAAGTATTCCCCGTCGTTGTTTTGAGATTGAAGGGGAAGTATTTATGATTACTCAAAAAAACGATGCCGAGCCTAAGACTATTCAAGAGGCTCTCTCATCCTCTGATAAGGAATAATGGAGAAAAGCTTTGGAAAATGAGATGGAGTCAATGAGGGCAAACCATGTTTGGAACTTAGTTGATCTACCACCCAATCGTAAGGCCATTGGAAACAAATGGGTCTTTAAGATTAAGCGTAGGGCGGATGGATCCATTGAAAAGTATAAGGCTCGCCTTGTGTCGAAAGGTTATACTCAACAAGAGGGTATAGACTATGAGGAAACGTTTTCACCAATTGTAAGGTTTGCCTCAATACACCTTATTCTAGTCATCGTTGCACATTTGGATCTTGAATTATATCAAATGGATATAAAGACGGCATTTCTCAATGGAGAATTAGATGAGGAAATCTATATGAAACAACTAATAGGTTTCATAGCTAAAGGTCAAGAGTATAAAGTTTGCAAGCTTTATCGCTCAATATATGGCCTTAAGCAATCATCTAGACAGTGGTATCTTCGTTTTCATCGAGCAATAATAACATTTGGTTTCACGATGATCGAAGAAGATCACTATGTATATGTCAAGCGGTCTAAAGATAAATTTGTGATTTTATCTTTTTATGTGGACGATATTCTGTTGGCTGGAAATGACAAGGTTTTGGTTATCACCATAAAAGAATTAGTGTCCTCTAATTTTGAGATGAATGACATGGGAGAAGCTGCTTATATATTATGAGTTAAGATCGAAAGAGATCGATCAAGGAAACTCTTTACTTTATCATAAGAGTTTTATATTATGAAGATTCTTGAGCGTTTCAATATGCAGCATTGTAATCCCATTGATACCCCTGTCATGCAAGGTGAAGGCTTAAGTACTGAGATGTGTCCTAAGACTCCAGAAGAAATCAATGTGATGGAAACTGTTCCTTACGCTAGTGCGGTCAGAAGTTTAACGTATGCTATGATGTGTACTCGACCCGACATATGCTATGCCGTGGGATTGGTGAGCCGATATCAATCAAATCCTGGTCAAGCACACTGGAAAGCAGTGAAGAAGATCCTAAGATACTTGAAGGGCACCATGGACTATGGACTATGTTACTAAGGGAATGATTTACGCCTATTGGGTTATTCAGATGCCGATTGGGGATGGAAACCTGGATGAGCGTAAATCGATTTCTGAATATGCGTTCTTGCTCAATGGAGTTGCGATTTCTTGGAATAGCAAGAAACATACATGCACGGCCTTGTCTACGATGGAGGTAGAATTTATTGCATGTTCTGCCGCAGTGCAAGAAGCAGTATGGCTAAAACATTTCTTGAAAAATTTAGCCATTGTCACTGAAGTTCCAAGACCGGTGACAGTTTATTGCGATAGTCAAGCAGCCATTGCCTATGTGAAAGATCCCAAGTATCATGGAATGACAAAGCACATTGACATAAAGAATAATTTCGTCAGAGATATTATAGCGCAGAAAGAAGTGATCCTGCAATACGTTTCAACCAATAGAATGGTTGCTGATTCATTTACGAAGGCTTTTCCTAGAGACATATTCTTGACCCATAGGACGTCACTAGGATTGCGTAAAACGTGATATTTGTTATTGTAGAGGATCATTGGTTTATGTATTTGTGGACAGATGTATTGTACTTGTTTGTTTATTAATGATTTGATGTTTTATCAATAAGTACAAATCCACTATGAGACTAGCACAAACACACATATATTATTGAAAAGTATGTCAACAGGCAATGATTGGCTCACTCACACGAGCAATCGCCTCAAGTGCTATAGTTAGCATGTTGAGATGACACGTTATGTACAAATAAATGCTGAAGAGCAAGTTTGGTACATAAAATATATCGCCTTGATTAGAGTCAAGATGAGGTTTATGATTGGTTTATAATAAAACCGAACATGATAGTCCCACAATCATGTATGCCTGAAAGATGCCGGATGCGAGTACTTAATTGGGCGCTATAGAAAGCGAGCTAATATAGCACTCGGGCTAAACATGAGTACGTGAGAAACACGTGACTATGTTTAGGCTAAAATCTGTATGGTGGATATATTTGATAAATGACATATGCTATTATAGAAAGAGTAATCCACTATAGCATGTAATTCGTACTACATGTGCATTGTACGACCAATAAGGGAAGATGAGTTAAAATTATCCCTATTTATTCATCGTGTGAGCCCTTGAGGTAATTTGTATTTTACCTCAAATTTTGTGCCCTATGTTACTTCTGACTATGTTCTCGAAGTGAAAGATCAATATTGCTACTTTAGCATGTTACGGGCGATCATGAATAAATATGACATATGGGACATGTCTAGGAAAGCAGTTGTTCTGAAATTGAGAGAGATATGAGTGCGAATGAAGATTATTGTTGTTTTATATCTATCACATGTATTTACTGGTCAATCAATTATATCGCCCTATGTGGTTGCGGATATAATTGTAAATACATGGTGTTTTAAGAATAGTCAAGTATAGCCTTTAAGGGATAGGTATACTTAGGCTGATGTAACAAAATATGTCTGGGGCATTGTGAGATATCGATTGTTTATTTCCTTTCAGGGTTGTAGCCATTATGTCATCCCTAACAGGTGCATAATTTGAGCTCCCAAGTGCAGGTGTACTCACTAGTCGCATGGCTTATTTGCCAGTATGAATTGTTTTGTAAAATTGATGAATATTGAATGCCTCATATTCTTGATAGAGAGCTATCAAGTCCATCATGTCCGAGTGGGAGATGTTGTATTTTAGCTAGTTAGCTAGTACGTCCATGATGGGGTGCGATTGGACCACACCATTTGGACTTGATATGCTACGATGGAATGACACTAATGGAGGGGTACGAAGGGAGACGTATAAAAGGCTCCTGAACACAACCATTGATATGGTTGGCCATTCATTCACACCAAAATTTCTTCTCCATTTCCATTAAAGAAGATCAAGGCGTTCCATTTCATTTTTGCAAGAACAATCGGCATTTACGTCGTGGAAATCGGGCGTTTTTCTCGTGATTGCATCCAGACTAACATGAGGAAGTGTTGTTCGTGAATCATCGACAATTCAACGTTTTTCTGGGGCCATTTGCTGTTTGCGCATTGGAATCAAGTAAGTCGTCTTCCGCCGACTCGAATTCCAACATAACAAGAACAGCCTAAGGTGGATTCCATGTCTACGTAAGAAGACCGTAGCCAAAAGATACATACTTGAACAATGGAAGCCGCCGGCCATGGGATCTCTCAAGCTAATGGTTCTGGGTGGATTGCACGACAACAGGTTCAATGGCTGTTGTGTGCCGCGACTCATTTGGAGCTCCGGTTGCTAAGTTTGTCGAATTAGTTCAGGCCACATCTGCACTGGGCACCGAAGCTTTGGTGATCCGTTGTGTTCTGTTGTACTTGCTGGAGAAAGCAGATCCGATTTTGCTGCTAGATACGAATGTTGCGGGCTTGGAGAGGTTTTTCTGGGATTTGATGAATTTGTCGAGAGATAGAGATGAGAATCTGGTCTTTCGTGGGAGTTTATGGGCAATGGACAATATCGTTCCCGACTAATGTCTAGTTTTTCCGGAAAGCTTTGTTCTTCTGATTTCTGAAGTTTGAGAGTTTAGATCATGCTGATGCACTCGTTCGGTGCTCGAGAGTGCGGTGGCTGGGGCAGAGATTTATGCGCACAACCTTTTATAATAGTAATGGAGAGATGAAAAGAAACTTACTAGAAGCAATCACCAATAGAAAGACCAGTGCACTGAGTTTGACTTGACCGTTCTCCATTTTTAAATGTATTTGGCTTGATTGATTGACACGGTAAGAGTGTGAAAGATATGTCTTGTGTGTCCCATTGAAGTGGGTTTATATAGATGTCTAAAGTTCAGTATTTTTGTAATTTGAGTAAATGCAAGATTAAAAAAGGAAAAGGAATAGTAATTAGCTTGCTACGTATTCCTATTCAGCTGCTAATATAATTACTTGAGTATCTTGCTTTACCTGGTAAGACAATAAGTAATCAAGGTATGCAATCGAAAGGTCGAGATTTTCTTACCATAATTTGAGCATTTCTCAAAGGTAATGGGATGATTTACTTTTCTTTTTTGGTAACAAATGATTACTGTCCTAATAAAACTTAATCCTATCTGATCTCCTACCAACAGATGAAGTAAATCTATTGGTGGCCTATCTATTTTTTTTTTTTTTTTACGGTAAACAACAAAATATATTATGGGCAATAGCATCCACACATAATAGGTTCAAGAGAGGAGGGGGCGGATGAAGAGTCGAAATACAAGTCATAGGATTTCTATTATGGGCCTTATAGGCCCAGTCAGCAATCGTGTTAGCCTCCCTGGGACAGAACCCTAGCGAAAGATTGGCAAAAAGGGTTAACAGAAAGGCTGCCTTTGAGAAGAGAGCACGATCCATCCATGGTGGCTGTGTTCTATGATTCAATACTTCCACCAGGGAGAGGTTATCAGATTCGACGAGGAGTGTTGCCTTTTGGAGCCCTTGATCAAGAAGATGCCGAAGCGTCAAGGACAGGGCTTGGATCTCGACCTGCAGAGCGGAGGACGCTATGACCCTTGCTGAGAAAACATCAGCAAGTCTACCCTGGTAATCCCTGCAAATACCAGCTATACTCCCTTGATTACTACCCTGTTGATGAGATCCATCAATATTAACCTTCAGTGTGCCCGGATTTGGGGGACACCAGAGATGTCCCTTTCGTTTGACTATGAGATTCTGATGTGTGCAGGAGGGCAAAGACAATCGATCTACCTAGGTATGAGTCAGAGCTACTTCTGCGACCTGGGTCGGATCGGGAAAATTACCTCGGAAGAGGAAGCCATTCCGAGCTCACCAGATCTGCCATAGGACATTAGAGATAAGCGCAAGTCGAGGTAAGCGGTTGCCATTGCCTACTGTGGATACAATCCATGAGTCTAGCCTCTATATATTGTTGGGGTCAATTGATATGCCAATCTGGGAGTGGGACCACACCTGTTTAGTCCATGAATAGAGCAAGAACAGATGTTCTAAAGTTTCTGGAGTTTGTTTTTTACATATTGAGCAACAAGGACTTTCTATAATATGCCTTCTATGCAGATTGTCTCTCATAGCCAAGGAATTGCTGTAAATGGACCAGAGAAAGATGCGAATCTTAGGGGCTGCAGGCATCTTCCATAGATTGCACCAAAGCCAGGTAGGAATTTGGTAGAAGTAGAAGCACCAGTTGTTGACCCACTTGATTTAGTCTGTGTGATTGCATGGTATGCTGATTTTACCGTGAATGTACCCTGATTAGTAGCTGTCCAAATGAGTGCATCTTTGGTAAAAGTTGGTATGATCTGAATGTCTGTGATTTCTTGAATTATTGGCAAGTCGAAAAATTTGTGTAGTAAGTCTAATTTCCAAGAACCGGTAGACTGATCAATGAGATCAGCTACTAGGAGGGGTTCTTCTTGGGCCTTTGGTCCACCTAGAATACCCTTAGGTAGCCATCTATCTTCTCTAATGTTGATGCATTTGCCATCCCCTACTGACCAACGAATGTTGGGTGAAATAGCTGCTCTTCCACTCAAGAGACACTGCCAGCCCCATGATAGGCAAGAGCCCTTGACAACTTTAATAAAAGTGGAGGAATGAAAATATAAACCTCTAAAGAGCTTTCCCCATAATGATAAAGGTTGTTGAATAAGACGCCAGGCTTGCTTGCCAAGCATGGCTTGATTGAAACTGATTAAATCTCTAAAGCCCAAACCCCCTTGCTCTTTTCGGTTCTGTAGCCTTTCCCAACACTACCAATGAATTCTAGATTTGCTTGTATCATTACTCCACCAGAATTTAGCCATACGCTGTTCTATAACTTTGCATAAGGACCTAGGAATCTTAAAAACAGACATGGCATATTGTGGAATAGATTGAATCACAGTCTTAAGCAAAACTTCCTTTCCTCCCTTAGATATAAGTTTCTCCTTCCACCCCTCTAATTTGGATTGAATCCTAGTCGAAGCCAAGAAAACATATCCCTTTTAGAGCTGCCCCAATCAGTAGGTATCCCTAAATATTTACCACATCACTGCAAAATAGGTACTCGTAATTCACTAGCCAAATTCTCTTGTAGAGACATAGGACAATATGGACTGAAGAAAATTCCAGATTTGTTTTGATTAATAGTTTGTCCAGTGGCCAAACAATACTGATTTAGTATGTTAGATAGATTCTGGCACTCCATCAAGGTACCATCTAGAAAGAACACAGCATCGTTAGTGAAGAATAAATGAGATAAAGTGGGACACCATTGATTCAACTTAGTGCCTTTGGGTAAGCCCATATCCATAGCATTCCGAATGAGGAGGGATAGGAGATTAGCAATGAGAATAAATAAGTAAGGGGATAAAGGATCACCCTGCCTAAGCCCTCTGGTAGGAAGAAAGCTCTGTAGATAATCACCATTCATTTTGACGCACAAAGTTGTAGTTGAGATGCACTGCATAATTAGCTGTACCCAGTGAGAATGAAAGCCTAGGCGAAGTAAGTAATCCTGAAGAAAATCCCATTCAATGCGGTCATAGGCCTTCTGCATATCTACTTTGAGAACAGCTTGAAAATGACGCTTTCTTTTTCTGATTTTAATCTGATGAATGACTTTCTGTACTATAAGAACATTATCTTGAATCTGTCTTCCAGCAATAAATGCACTTTGTTCCTCGAAATTAAGGTAGGCAGCGGGGTTTTAACCTATTAGCAAGTACTTTGGAAAAAATCTTATATGCATAGTTGCACAAGCTAATAGGCCGATATTGATCCAAGCATTCTGGATTTGGGGTTTTGGGGATCAACGTAATAGCAGTTCTATTTAAGTCTACCGGTAATGATCCAGAAATGAAAAAATGCTGAACTGCCCGATAAATATCCTCTTTAAGTACCTCCCAATGAGATTGATAGAACATACCAATCAAACCATCGAGACCCGGGGCTTTTGAAGCACCTAATTGAAATGTTGCCTCTTTTACTTCTTCAATTGTTACCTGTGCTAGAAGCATGTTATTCATTTATGTGTTAACCATCTGTGGACACTGTTGTAATACATGTTCATAACAGCAAGGGCCGGAGGTGGTATATAGGAGTGAAAAATAATCAGTAGTCATTTGTTATAGCTAACCAGGATCCCGAACCCATTGCTGATGATCATTTCGCAATACTGAAATATGATTACATTGTCGTCTTTAGAGAGTAGTAGCATGAAAGAATCTAGTATTACGATCTCCCCACCTTAACCAATTTATCCGAGAACGCATTACCCAAAATTGCTCTTCCCTCTACCATGCTTTTTGAAGTTTTGTTTTTAAAATTCGCTGCTGTGATTGATTTGAAGAAGTAGGATACTGGTTAGTCAGCATTTCTAACTGTTGCTCCAATTGTGTTGCTTGTTGCCTATTGTGGGAGAACTTCTTGTGACTCCAAATGGATAAATCAGTAGCAACCGCATGAAGTTTTGTTGAGAGAGGAGAGTCCTTTCTCGAACCAGATTGCCAAGAGGTTTGAATGATTGAGCGACAGTCAAGATCCTGATTCCAGAAAACTTCAAAGGTAAAATGTCTCTTTCTTCGAACCATGCAGGGTTTTGTATCTAATACGAGTGGACTATGGTCTGATCCTACTGCAGGGAGTGCAAGCACCTAAGCATTGGGGAACATGACGCGCCATTCAGCAGTGCATACAGCTCGATCAAGACGTTCCTTCACTAAGGCATCCCCATCTCGATTGTTGGACCATGTGAATGCGCAGCCGTGAGAAGGAAGATCCAACAAGCTACAATCATTAAGAACATCTCGAAATGAAGATAGGCGATAAGAGTCAGCGGGCGAGATCCCATTTTCTCCCAACGGTGAAGAATTTCATTGAAATCGCCAAGGCAAACCCAAGGTAAACCATTGTAACTGCTAAACTGTCTCAAAGTCTGCCAAAGGTACTAACGATCATGAAAAACTGCAGGAGCATGAAGACAAGTAATCCGCATGGATCTGCCCTCCGAAATATCCTGGCTGATGAAATCAAAAAAATGCTGAGTGGAGGTAATATTAGTTAACCGAATGCCATCATTCCAAAAAAGGGCTAAGCCACCTGCAGAGCCCACAGGACTGAACACTTGAAGATGCAAAAAACGCAAGGTACGTTTTAACCGAAATAAAACATCATCACCATTCTTCATTTCCATCAAAAATAACAAGTCAGGCTTTTTTTTTGCCATTAGGGCTTTTAAAGCTTGAACTGTCAGGGGATGCCCAAAGCCTGACAGTCCCAACTAAGGATTTTCATCTTTGCACTGGTGGCTGTTTAGGGCCAGCCACCATCGCCCGTAAGTTATCTTCAGCCGCCACAACAATTGGCGTATCCATTAAGAGCGAGTCATCAAAACCTCCCAGTTGTCCTCCAGGTATGTCATATGGTGTATAACGTCGAGGTTTCTTAGCAGGACCTATTTTAATACTCTGACGCACATTTTTCCCTTTCTTTGCTAGAGGAACCGAGATCTGTATTTGCACCCCATTAAGCTTGTCCTCCGCAGGGATTAAGGCAGTAGTGAGATTGTGACATGTTGAAGTATCTGAGCTCAATATGGTGGATTTAACTTGCTGCGCAGAAGTAGTTACTTGGGGGATAGGTGGTGGTAAAAGAGGGAGGGGTTGAACGTTGGTAGGAGGTGTTTCAGGTATTGTTTCCTCCCTTTCCTCCTCCACGGATGATGGTTCATAAAAAACTTTCCAGTATGGGCTATATTGTTGAACTTCAGCTTTTAACCAGGGACCATAAGGTGTTTTCTCAAAGTCTGTGATCATAATCTCCTCAAAAGGTATTGACGGACAGGAATTAGTGTAATGGCCCAATCGACCACAGGAGTAACAGTAATGAGGTAACCGCTCGTACTTGAAATCCAGCCAGAGAGTTTGATGATTGAATTTAATGAGTCTACCGACCTTCAAAGGTTCAGATAAAGGCAACTCGACTCGTGCTCGGCCTGCTCTCAAAGTGGAACCAAGTACAAAATCTGATTTTATTTGCAAAACAGTGCCCACTGTACGTACTGCCTTACAAATCATGTCATATGTACAACATTCTAAAGGCAGTCCGATGATCTGGACCCAGAACGCACAAGTGAAAAAATCATAACAGTGCAGAGGGGTGTTGGCTACCCAAGGTTTGAAATTAATAAGATGTCCCGAGAATTGCCAAGGTCCAGTTTCTAGGATTCTCTGTTTCTCAGCTTGAGACCGGAATTTTGCTAAATAAATGCCTTCTTCTCGTTGCAGGATATCAACTTTCTCCGACGTCCATGCCCTCTTCAATACCGATTGGAAAGCTTGGAAATTAAAGGAAGGATTCGAAGGAACTTTACCGATTAGTGTTAACTTGCACTCCTCAACTGCTTTAGGTGTGGGTTGAACATGCCATTCGTCAATTTCTTTTTCTGAGCATAATCGGCCCAATTTTTGACAAAGTGCAGCAACTCAATTTGCATCGATATCGTCCTCGCTAGCCATTACCAGAGAGGGAATGTCGCCTTATAAGACGAAGGCATACACTGAGAAAGTGTGGACATGCAGATGAAAATGAAACCCAGAGAGTGGAAGACCAAAATTCAGCAAGCCATTACAGGAGAGGGTAAGTCGCCGTAGCCGATAAAAGCCGGACACAAAGAAAATGTGGACATGCAGATGAAGAGGGACCCAGATGGTGGAAAATCGAAGAACATCGAAAGATATACTAATTGGAGACAAGGGTTATGTGTGGAATGTGGGAAAGCTTCTGAGAGCGTGGAAAGGAAGAAGATAGAGGAGGATTGTGATGAATTGCCATGCGCATGGTGACAGCAATGTATTAACGACCTGAGGAAGAAACAAGGTTAACAGAGAAGAAGAACTCTATCCATTGATAGAGAGGAAGCTCGACAAGACGAGAGTGGTGGCCTATCTATTGGTAGAGTGTTTCTGGAGTGAGTAAATCCAAGATTCCGAAAAAATGAATAGTAATCGACTTGCTATATATTCATATTCAGCTCTTGATACACTTACCGAGAATTTTTTCTTTGTTACAATTATTTCATGGGTCCCCATCAAAATGCACATTTGTTTTACTAGGCAAGACAATAAGTACTTATGGATATAATCGTATAATTTGAGATTTTCCTACCGCAATTTGAGCTTTTCTTTGGAGTTAATGAGATAAGCTTACTTATTTTTCTTTGGCAAGAAATCAGAGCCAAGCCTAAGAGTTATACCATTAGTCTCCTAATAAAACTTAATCCTATATGATCTCCTATCAATAAAGGAAGTAAATCTCTTGATGTCCTATCTAATGCTAGATTGTCATTTGCATTGTGAGGCCTTGTCAATGGCCGGTGGAGGTTGGTGGCCTTAGATGAGGGCAGCCATTCATCAGATTGGGGGGCGCAAAAATAAATGATAAAAAGAGGAAAGGAAGAAAAGAAAAAAGTAAAGAAGGAAAAGATAAAAATAATATAATTTTAAAAAAAATTAGAATAATATTGAAAATTGTCTAAATTAGTATCAACCATGATTGATGACTACATTAACAATTTTGGTCAAAACTGGCTAGATGGACCTTGCCATTGCCTAGAGCTGGGGAGTTGATCCTCACCTAGTCACTATGAGGTCGCCTTACTTGGCTGGGTGAGGTCGACCTCGCTGGCCCTTGTCTCCGATTGGTCATCAGCCTTGTCGAGGGCCGGCGCCCGGTTAGAGGAGGAAGAAGAAAGGAGGGAAAAAAAGAAAATAAAAGAAATTAGAAAATCTCAAAAAGCTATCAAAAAACTAAAAAAAATTCGTCACAAAAATTTTTTAGGGCCATACAAAATAGTTTTTCTAAAAAAACTTGTCAGGAATAGAAATGAAAAAAAATTCTAAATAAAAATTATTTTGGAGAATAGAAATGTTACTATATGCATTTTAACAATATCTTACTATTCTTGTGATGCTAACGTCCTTGCATATTGGATTGTCAAGGCCCACCGACAAAATTCACTCCCCTTTGAATGGTCCACAAACCTCCTGTGGCCTTTTTGAAATATCCCTTGGTCAAAAACTTTCGTGTTTTGTTCAGGTTTCAACCGTGAATGAACGAATGGTTTATTTTCAACCAAAAAAATAAACATTAATTCACCAACTTCTTTGTTGTTTGTGATTAAAATTCGCCGCTTGACATTGTGAGGCCAAACTTCCGATGTGGGATTGGAGTGGTTTTTCCGGCATATGATGAATTTGTGGAGAGATAGGGATGAGAATTTGGTATTTGGTGGGAGTTTATGGGCAATGGCTTATGTTTGGGTTTTCCGGGAAGATTTGTGCTTCCAATTTCTAAAGTTTTAGAGCTCAAATTATACTAATGCACTTAGCCAATGCCTGAGCAGCTGGGGCAAAGTTTCGTTATATTCACAATCATTTGAGAAAAGTTTTTTACTTGGTGTCTTGTTTGTTTAGTGGAAAATGATGATTAAGAAAATATTTTTCAACAAAATAATTACTTATATCACTTGGAATGATTAGTCAATGAAAAATATTTTCACTATCAACGACAATTTATGTCTAAACATTTTGTGAACAGTGTTTTTTTGTTTATTTATTTTTATAAGCGATATAAACTAATAGTGTTTTAGACAATTATTTTTCAAATAATTAACTTTTTGCAAAACAAAGGAAGCCTTAATTCAGCATTTTATAAGGCATGTTAAGTGCATTTACCTTTATTTATGAACCTCTTTATCTTGATACAGCTTTTTTTTTAGTAGCTAATAATTTATATTTAAAAGGAAGATATGTAAAATCAGCTTTTCTGACCACTTCAGGATGAGAATCTACCTATTGTCCGAGTGATCCGCAAGGATGGTAAAAAACGAACATAACCAGAATGGTATCTTTGATATCTTCAAATTTCCCTTGATAGCACTTCATTTTCTTGTCAACCTAGAACATACCAAGTGAGAATATCCAAACTACGTTTTGAATCCCTTTGCCGCCAAATTCTAAGATGTGAGGATATTGGATGTGTCATTCTTTCGGGATTTCGCCATCTTTTGAGGATATATCTTTTTATTCTCTTGTCCGTCGTTAATTGTTAGTCCGACCTATACATAAGGAATACAATCAACACTTTTGATTATCTAGTTATAAAATTCTAAGACGCAATTGATTGATTTCAACTGTTTGAATTTTTTTAGAACGCCGAAAAGTCAAATACTCAATAGCATGAACCCAATTAAGATCCCCTTTTCTATTTATGCTTCCTCTCTCTCACAGACGCACAAACTCACGTACATCAATGGTCCTCAATCTTGAAGACACACGCTTCTGCCATAAAAAAAGTAAGGTTGCTGCCCAGGAGGACAAGTTATGGTACAAAGTTCTTCTGGTCCTTTCCGAAAAGCCCTCTGCTGGAACGCAACCACTTTGGCCATTTATAACGGCGGGACGAAACCCATTAGGACAATCTTTTCTGGTTCCAGCATGTGAGACAGCAAGACCATTAAAGGAAGGAAAATGTGGAGGAACTCATTAGTGCAGTTCTGTGTTTAGAAATGATAATAGTAATTGAGAGGTGAGAAGAAACCTACCGGATGATTTCACCGATAGAACGACTATTGCGCCGAGCTTGGCTTGACCCTTCTCCATTTCCAAGTTTATTGGTTTGATGGTTTGAGGTGTGATTAGGAGATATATGTGTTATGTGTCTCATGTAAGTGGGTTATACATAGATGTCTAAAGTTCGCTATTTTTGGAGTTTGAGTAAATGCAAGATTAAAAAAAAAAAAAAAGGAATAGTGATTGATTTGATACATATTCACATTCAGCCGTTGATACACTTACCCAGTTTTTTTCTTTGTTACCATTTTTGCGGGTCTCAGATTATCCATCGAAATGCATGTTTGCTTTACTAGGTAAGAAAATAAGTACTCATGGATATAGTTGTATAATTCGAGATATTTTTATAGTAATCAGAGCATTTTTTGGAGTCAATGAGATGAGGTTACTTCTTTTTGGTAAGAAATGAGAGGCAAGCCAAAGAGTTACACTACTGCTCACCTAATAAAACTTAATCCTATATGATCTCCTATCTACAAAGGAAGTAAATCTCTTGGTAGCTGGTAGTCGGTCTCGTTGATGACTAGTAAGGTTGCTAGCATTAGGCTAGGGTAGCCCTTCGTTAGATTGGGTGGGCATGAGGGCGGCCCTTACCAACCCGAGCAAAGGTGACCCTTGCCCAATCCAGCAAGGGCTTCCCTCACTTGAGGCCGATGGAGGGAAAAAGGGCAAAAGAAAAAAGAAAAGAAAAGAAAAGAGGAAAAAAAATAATATACATTTTGAAAAAAATATTAGAATACTATTAAAATTTGTCCACATTAGTTAGCCATCACATAGGACAGCCACGATTGCATTTATATCTGCGATTTTCAGTCAAAAATTGATGTATATACTCAATTAACAGAACATGAAAGTACAATAAAAATATTGATGAGGTAAAAGTATAATAGATCTATAACTTTTGGGACAATTTTCACATTTAAAAAGTCTCAGTATAGCTGTTGCTCTTCAGCCATATGCTCGGTTCCATAAATGCACCGACAATAAAGATGTGTGTGAAGTTCAATTCTCCACTCACGCCAGAAGTGGGGAAGATGGGAATATTATCAGTTGCTTCTATTGTAGATTTTAATTAGCCTTTATTATTGCTATTGCTTGTTTACCTCTATCAAATGCCACATTTGTCCCATCTTATTAAACTCGTATTACTTTTTTGTTGGCGTTGACCAAGTAAAATAAAAACTAGGTTGCTAAAGATATTACTTAAATACAAATTTTAAAGATAACATGTATATTTCTAATTGTTATTAATTCTTTCGAGAGGTCACGCGCCGAGACGTGGGTCTGCATTTTTATTTTGTAGGGAGGGCAATTTGATCACAAAAGGCGTATGAGCAGTAAAGCTATGAGCACCCATAATAATGTGTAAAGTTATGTATTTAATTTTTTTTTTCAGACTCCCCAACTCCATTTTCTCGTGATCTTCGCCATATACGTAATGCTGGAGGATGCCCCTAAGCTTCTGTAGATCACCTTCTAACTGATGCTTACATTTTACACCAAAATTTTTTTATTCAAGACCAGTAAGTGTCCCATACTTAGCAAAATGCCCCAAAATCGTGGTCTCTGAGTATTTAATAATCGAGAAAGTGCTTCACATATAGATTGCATAGGAAACGAGAGAAATAAATTCAAATTACTTAAAAATTTAAATACATTTGATGGGTTTTTGCCCCATGTGATAAAGTGGATGACATGATGATTTCCATTGACGAATCACATTCTCTGTTCTTCTTTTTTTCTTTTTTTTTTTCTTTTTTTTCTTTTTTGGGGGGGGTGGGGGAGGGAGGTGAAGCTATTAAAAATATTAATTGGAATATAGAGAAATCTAGGACGAGGGGGTGTACACACATTGAGGGCTTTCTCCTAAATCTATGAAGATTGCACTTTAGCAACATTTGGCCATGATATGATCAAAACCAACTATGATTCAACAAGCGCACCCAATAATTTCAACCCTTATGGTGTGGCAACTATCTAAAAGAAAGCATAAAATTGACATGACCCTCAACAACAGTAACAACACACCCAATTTGTGTTCACACCTCTGACATCCCTTCTTTTCTTTTCCTCTCTTGGTAGAAATGAGATGAAATTTGAGTCCATTCCAACCTCAGCCTGTATCTTTCCCTATATAATGTTTGAATCTCCCTTATTTGGCCCAATGGAGTGATGACTAGCTAGAGACTGATATTGACGATAAAGACAATGGCGGACGTTGAAATTAGCTCGGGAGGCGAGTATGATTTCTTGCTGGGGGGATATGTATAGAAATTTTACCTAAAATCTCGTGATAAAAATTGTATTAAGAACCAAGTCGTCGGGGAGTGATGGATCCAGCCATCTTCCCTTTGAAATATCTGAAAAATATTAAAAATTATAAATTTTATCCACGTGGCGCCACATAAGATTGCCGGTGGCCATGTGAGCTTTTTCCGGCTTAAATTAGCCGGATGGATTGATTTGGTACTAATGTAAAAATGTTTAGGACTAAATTGGTCCAATTGAAAAGTTTGACTAAATTGGTACTAATACAAAAGGTTTATGACTTTTTTGGTACTTTTTCAAAATTGATAAGCTCTTATGTGAGACAACCGACTATTTTGGGACATTTTTTTGAAAAAATGACCTCAATTAAGGCCTTTATTTAAAATTTTCCCCAACTTAATTGTTGAGTGATTCGAAAGGATGGTGAATATAATCAAAAATGGAACTTTAATATCTTTGAATTTCCCTTTATATCTCAATTTCAATACTTCATTTTTCTTGTCAACCTAAAGCATACCCGGTCAGAGTATTTAAACTATGTTTTGAATTTCTTTGCCATCGAATTCAAAGACGTGAGGTAATATTGATCGTGTCACTCTTTTGGGAATTCGTCTTTTAAGTTCAGATATCGAAATTTTCATTCTCTTATCCCTCCTCAATCATTCGTCTATTATGTACATAAGGAATATGACCATCACCTTTGATTACTTTCGATTAATCATTGGAGATTTTCAAGACCACAAAAAAAAAAAAAATCAAACATTCAATAGCATGAACCCATTTTATTAAAAGAAAAATTTCCATCTTATTTTTGCTTCCTCTGCTCTCACAGAGGCACAAAACTCACATGCATCAATGGTCCTAATCTCCAATACACACGCATTTGATGGTCCTAATCTCCAATACACACGCATTTGCCATTTATCAAGGCGGGCTTTTGCAGAGGAGGACAATCTCTAAAACAAGTTCCTCCCGATTCTTTTTGAATAAGTGTGTGATCCCAGCCTCCTTCTGGTCCTACTCTTTTCTGAGCATGTGAGACGACAAGACCTTAAAGGAAGGAAAATGTGGAGGAACTCATTAGTGCAGTTGTACGTATAGAAATGATAATAGTGATGGAGAGATGAAAAGAAACTTACCGAAAGCAACCACCAATAGAAAGACCAGTGCACTGAGTTTGACTTGACCCTTCTCCATTTTTAAGTGTATTTGGCTTGATTGATTGACAGGGTAAGATTGTGAAAGATGTCTTGTGTGTCCCATTGAAGTGGGTTTATATAGATGTCTAAAGTTCACTATTTTTGTAATTTGAGTAAATGCAAGATTTAAAAAAAAAAATAGTAATTGGCTTGCTACATATTCATATTCAGCCGCTGATGTACTTACTGAGTATTTTTCTTTGTTACCTTTATTTCGCAGATTGAAGTGGATTTTTATAGATGTCTAAAGTTCAGTATTTTTGTAATTTGAGTAAATGCAAGATTAAAAAAGGAAAAGGAACAGTAATTAGCTTGCTACGTATTCCTATTCAGCTGCTGATATACTTATTGAGTATTTTTATTTGTTACCTTTATTTCCCCGATCTCCATCAAAATGCATGTTTGCTTTACTAGGTAAGACAATAAGTTAACAAGGTATAAAATCAGATAGGTTAAGATCTTCTTACCATAATTTGAGCATTTCTCGTAGGTAATGAAATGATTTACTTTTTTTTTTTTTTGGTAATAAATGATTGCACCACCGCCTGCGGTGGCCTAGTTGAATAAGGCTCCCATGATCCTTTGCGAGGATGAGAAGAGTTCGAATCTCGCTGGCCGCACGGGACCTTAAGTGCGACGTCGAGGTGGTGGGTCCTCCGCTAGCGTCGCCCCAGGGTTTGCCCACCGGCTGTCGGCTTACGGGGTTCCCTGAGTCATCAAAAAAATAAAAAAACAAAAAAATAATAAATTAAAAAAAATGATTGTTGTCCTAAGAAAATTTAATCCTATCTAATCTCCTACCAACGGATGAAGTAAATCTATTGGTGGCCTATCTATTGCTAGAGTGTACCCAAAATATGACTTGACTAGCACAAGCAAGTGAACATCACGTGTGATGGGTATAAATAGTCATGTGCATACTACGTGGGTATTAATACAAGTGTGCTAACTTATTGACGAGTAAGGAGATATATATGTCGATTGACAATGGTATCAATTGATGCCATGTGTTCAACTATCGAAATACAACAATGGACCACAAACATTTGCTAATATGAATATTAACAATATTTGTCAAAAGAATATTAATAAGCTGCTTTGAAGTTTAAGATCAATAAAACGAAAGGCGCACAGTTTTAGAGAAAATAGTTACCGTTCAAAGACTGAGTCGTCCGATAAATCAATTGAGAGGCATTGCTATGTAGGAAACAATTATCGTTTAAAGACCAAGTCATTTGATGGATCAATTGGAGTCAATGACACATTTTTTGAAAGGGATAATTACTGCTTAGAAGCAAGATCATGGAGTATGCACCGATTACAAGAAATCACGTCATGGAATAGCTTGTGCACGTAAAATTTAGGAACATGGAGATAACGGGCAAGAGTTATTAAGGAGATTATAACCGCTGGGAATTGTCAAAAAGTAATCACATTAACCATTATACATATTATCAGTCACCAACCAGAAAGCCCCCCACGTAAATCAAGCAAAATATTATCTTGCAATTATCTCTATCTTTCCTACACTTCACTTTAAATTTCTTAGTTGTATCTCTTATGTTTGCATCGTCAATTAAATTCCGACATGTATCTATATCTTAGTGTTGTAACATCTATCAAATTTCAACATTGTATCCCTGTGTTCTCAAGTTATGTCACCAATTAAGCTCGGCATAGTTTGTCCATGTTACGTTATTGAGTCCATAATTTCTTAGTCTTGCAATTTTGGCTCAATCAGGAGTTGTATAGTGTTGTTTGAATCAAAAGAAATCAATTTCCTTTCGCATGAGATATCCTTTATCCTAAGTTAGTACAGAAGCTTGGTCTCCTTAAAGAAAAATCGAAGAGCTACTTTCAGTGAAAGATATTTTTTTGCAAAAGCAATTCGAGTGCAGATGATCATTTCTAGTTTGCTAATCAATCTACACATGAGTTTCCTTCCCTAAAAGTAATATCCTAACACTTTCCTATTTTGAGAAATGAGAATGTCACCAAAATTGAGAGAGGGAGTTGATTTCTAAAGAAGGGAAGTAACTGCATGCAAGTCCTCCTCCACAATAAGTTTGCAAATGCCCAATGAGATTGTCATTTGAGATCTAAATATTGTTGACACCTAATTTTTAGTAAATACATCTGTAAAAAGTAAAATATCAGGATTAGGGTTCCAATCATGACGGAATCATTTTCTGAACAAAAAAAGTCAGTTTTTATTTTTTGCCATTGGCCCATCATTTATGGGTGATTTCCTAATCATTTCCATCAAAAACTCAAAAAGTGAAAAGTTGACTTTTGAGTTGATTTTTTTACTAACTATTTGAATAAAAAGTCAACCCTTTTGCATAAAAAGTTTTTAATAGTCTCAATTTCATTTTGGCCGAAAAATATTTTGAAAATAAGTCAAACTTTTGGCCATAAATCAACCTTTTTAGTGATTAATCATCAAAGGTTTGACTTTTGACAAAAAAAATTGAAAAATTGAAAAATCCACAAATCACTTTATTTTAGCTTCAATTTGATTTTGACCATAAAAATTTCTTTAAAATCAATTAAGGATCTATTTTTCCGTATTTTTCGGATTTATGTTCAAAATAAAAAATGAAATTACTTCAATTTTTGTTGTATTTTGACTTAGCTTCTATTACAACATTTGATACAAAGGTCATTTTAAGATCACTCTTGCAACTATTTTGCTAATTTGGGATATCGAGGTAAAAGTTTCCATTTTTAGCCATAATCAAGAGTTTCGATCAATTCTTCATGATTGATGAAGAATTTTTTTCTTAATGTCAATCCAAATATGGGGTTAATTTTGGCAAATTCATATGAGAGCTTCTCAATTCAGCAAATTTGGCACATCCAAAAGTTACGAAATGGTGAATAGGTTTGGATTGAGCCAATCTAACTTGACCGATTCTAGACTAAGGTTTAAATTGATGAAATGAAATTTGATTTGAACAATTGAACTTCAATTTCATTATGATGTCCAGTTCATATCTTCATATCATTGCCGATTTGAGTGCATTAGGCCATATTGAGTGCAATTAATTGAATCGATAGATATTGTGTAATATTAACTGCATTCAATTTCAATCAATTTTGTAATTAAGCATGAGAAATGTGGCAATTGTGTTAATTGTTCAAAAAATCCGAATTCATGTACTCATTAAATCCACTCATAACTTTTGATATTTTTTTGATAAATAGGCAAATTTAATCCATTAAGATTTTGTTAAAAGGGTTTAATTAATTTAATTTGGTTGAATTTGGACCGCTTCCCTTCAATTTAGCCCATTTCCCTTCTAATTGGATAGAAATCCTTTATAGGGACCTAATTGCACAAAACTTTGAATAGAACTGGCCTAAATTGATCAAGGCTAGCCAAACCAATTTAGATCGGCCTCCGGCAAGAAAATGGCCGGTGTCTTTGTGGCAGCCGACGATCACCCCTAGTTGGCCTAACTTGTGACTGACTTCTTTATACCATCAGTTCACTAAAATTACAAAATTACCCTTTCGGGGTAAAGATGACCAAAATATCCTTTGACTGTTTTTTGATTTAAAAGAGGATTCGATATCAAGTATTCATTTGAGGATACATCTTGGCCATTAGATGTGCCATATCACTAATCCATGTGATTAAAATTACAGTCAACCATAAATTTACTTAATCCCTAAGCATTTTTTATCTTATCCCTTGAGATTGAATTCCAACCATTGATTGTTGACACATAATTTTTAATCAATGAGTCAATAAAGGTAAAATGCCATGCCCCAATCCTCGGGCACGCACTCATCCCTTACCTAGTTGATTAAATAGCGACGTCTCAGGACGTTTCGTTGACCCATTCATTTTAATACACATGCGGAAGCATATAATTAGTCCCCAAACAATAAAACAATAGGATAGAAAAGTAGGGTCATATTTTTCACAACTAAAGAACCACAACCTTTTATAACACACAGGTTTATTTACAGAAGCCTACAAAAGGGAATCGACTTTCAACAAAAGAAAAATGTCTTAGGACTAACTAGTCGAACATGCTCGCCAATTCTTCGGGCTTCACCTCCTGAACTTCAGACCTTGATTTCCACACCATTGCCAACTAGGGGCCTGAAAATGGTTATACAATAACTAGTGAGACAACGTCTCAGCGAATTCTACCCTCTAAGACCTAATTAGGAAGCCAATATGTCCTAAAGGCTGCCTAAGCACAACACGGGTCAGAGGACTTACCTTGGCCTCAGTTCCATCCTACAATTCAACATTATTTACAGATGCCTTATATCACCTCAATCAATCAATTCATAACATCATATCAAATCAGTGATTAATCGACCTAGTCAATCACATGTCATCTCAACCCTTCTTGGTCGACTCATCTCATACTATCTATATATTCTTTTCATATTAGGACTGCTCACTGCTAAGCTGATAAATAGATAGTATAGCTTGCTTCTAAGATGATTAGGTATACTACTCTCTACTAAGCTGCCATATCGTCCTTCGGCTAATATAGTATACCGAAAGTGTTCAATCTAAGCTAATAAGGTACATTGCTTTCTACTAAGCTGCTATATCGTCCGTAGGCTAATATAGTATACCAACATATTCTATCAAAACTAACAAGGTATACTGCTCTTTGCTAAATTGACATATCGCCCATAGGTCGATATAGTATACCATCCTAATCATATAACCAATTCCATCTTTTTATCATTCTCGATAAAATAGCCGTGTGTGGATATATGGTCAACCATAGCCAAAATATAAATATCACATTTTTAAACATCTCACCAGTTTCAACAGCCCATAACATATTTTTAGTGCTGTAAACCGACACTCGATAATTTTTCCATTAATTACCAAAATTAAATAATTTACGAATAAAATCCTAAAATCATAATTAAATCAATTCAGCGTAAACTAACGCTCATATACATAAACAGACTGTACCACAATAATCATCGTAAAATTTCGGTCATTGACTATCCTAGCCTAATTTCCAAAAAATAATTAATTAATTAATTTCTGAAATTATTAATTAATGCAATAAATCCAATTTAGGCCCGTAATACCTAATAGGAAGCCAAAACGAATCCGAAAAATTTCCGAGATTCGTTCAATAAATAATGAAGTGTGTCTACTAGCCAACTACACTAACCAATTACCTAACATGCATTGATAAGACACTAATTTAATTACTCTATTATAATCTATCCACCTAATCATACTTAATTAAATCTAAACAACCCATAAACATCATTAGCATACTAAGTGAGGATTAGTGAGTAAAACTCACTTGTTTAACAAGTGGGTCAGATCAAACTGATGGGAATGTCGCAGGGGACAATTCTTCTCAAAGTGAGCCTAGGTTTCAAGGCCCGGAACACCTCCAAAACGAGCCTAGCAGCACCTTTAAAACCCACTAATTCCCTCTCTAGTTTGAGCTGCAAAACTAAGAAAATAAAGCTGGTTTGACGAAGGAATGGCGATGGTGGACCAGTGGATGGTTTGGTGAGGTAACTGACGACCGTAGGAGCTCCAGTGGGCTTCAACAATGGCTTAGACAACCACAGTAGCTTGCTAGAGGCAAGAATGGCAGCGAAACAGGCTGGAACGCACACAACTAAGCGGTGGCGCACACGAGGGTGAGGACGGCGCGCGGTGGTGTGATCGGCGACAGTGGCTGCGTGCAACGGCTCCAAGCAGTTGCTGCTCCTTCCACTAGCTTCTTGCTAGCTTGAGGGTTTTCAAACAAGCAAGGAGGGAGAGTGGAGTGGGGTGGACAGCAGCTAGGGGGAGAGGAAGGGAAGGGATAAGGGGGTGGGCCACCAAGGCCATTTTCTTCCATGCCATTGTCCCATTGATCCATCCATGGCCAAGTATGGTCTCTTAGCCCTCCATCAACCAACAAGACCTCCATCTAGAAGCTTATGGTGGTTCAAATGTTGAAGGTAGTGGGGGCATGCGAAATTCCAAGCAAAATGCTTCAATTGGATACCCATTCGTGCTTAATTCAATCCAATTCGGCATCAACAAATCCCGTGGTCGAGTCAATACTCAATTTAGTATTTTTCCTCACCCCTTGAACCATCTTGCATCCCAAATTTGTGATAAAAAACGATCCTCAGCTTTTTATAAATAAAAATGGTCCTATGCCAACTTTTTTCCAAAAAGTATCAAGTTGCAGAAAAATCTTTTGAGACTGAATCGATGTTCTTAGAATTTATTATGACATGACAGAATCTTCAATTTCTGAAATTGGACTCAATTTCGCAGTTAATTTCACTCAAACGTGTTTTTAGCGTAACCTAGGCTACCAGATAGTTTTCAGAAACTTTTAGTGCAAATGACCCGTGATCGATTTTTTTTCGAGTCACAATGAACCTACTTGACACATTGGCGACTCTCAGTTGTCGTAAAAATCTCGAGAATTCAAATATGGACATAAGGTACCAAAATGATAGAAGAATCAATCTAGTGCCGGTTGATGAGAATTTTCCAATTTAGTGGTATCACCCACGATTAGCCACACATCTCAGTCGAACGGATCTATCTCTGATCTCAAATCGATTTTTAATTATGCCGTAATGGCCTCTAAAGATGAGTACGGTCGAGAAGTCAATTCCTGATCAAATTCTCAAGTCTATTACATTAAAATTCATTAATGGCTTCCCTAGATAGTCTAGTTATCTTGAGAGTAATCAACTCTGAGAACAGCTATATAGGCGTGTCGATGAAATGCCCATTTTATTCAATAAAAAACAAAACTAAAAATCTGGGATGTCACATAAAAACTCAATATTAGGGTTTCCAATCGAGACAGAGCTCATTTTTCGAAGAAAAAATGTTGTTTCTCATTTCTTTTTCTTTGGCCAATCGTTTGTAGGTAATTTCCTAGTCATCGTCACCAAAAACCCAAAAAAACTAAAAAGTCGACTTTTAATCAATCATTTGATAAAAAAATTTTGAAAAAAAAAATACAAAAACCCCTAAATCATCATGTTTTAGCTTCAATTTGATTTTGGCATCAAAAATTTTACAAAAATTGATTAAGAACCTCATTTCATTAATTTTTCAATTTTTGATGTAAAATCAACTAAAATGAAATTACTTTCATTTTGTTCACATTTTAGCTTAATTCTTTTTACAACATTCAATCTAGAGTTTGTATCATATTGACTTATGTGGCTAAGTTTGAGATTTGAGGTGTTAGAATGAAAATTGCCTTTTTTTGCTTTAATCGGGGATCCAAATCAATTCTTCATAAGTTGCATGCTCGCACTTCCATTCAAATCATTTTGTTAAACCGAATCCAAATCCAGGGTTAATTTCGAGAAATTCATTTTCTTAGAGATTTGAGCCTATTTGACTTAGCCCATTCTAGACTGGCGTCCAATTAAAGATATGAAGCTTCAATTCAGCCAAATATGGTCCAGTTTTAAATATTAGTCTAGTCTATGGACATGATTTAATTGAAATTGATCCAATTTATGACCTTTCTTGCATAATTAGTCACCAGAGGTGATCTTATTTCGAACTAATTGATTCAATCGCATTCAATGAGCACGCAATTGTTTTAATTGAACAAAATTAAGAAAAATCGGAACAAAATACCTGAAGAATCGAACCGGTTCAACCTGGTCCGATTGGGTGTCAACTTAGTTTGACCAACATTGGCCACATGCCACTTTTTGGTGGCCGGAGTCCAGTTTCGATCCGACCAACACCTGTTCGGTGTCCCCTTATTCCTATGCTATGAATTTACAAAATTACCCCTGGGTTTGTGAAATTACAAAAACATTCCTAAATTAAGTTTTAATTTCAAAATTGATTATAACCGTTTGTCGATATCGCATCTTCACCATCCAAATAGACGTGTATATTAGCTGTCATCTTAAACAAACTCAACTGCTAAGAAAGTTTATTAAGCTAAGGAGATCAATCCCTACCCCTTAGATTGGCTCTCACAAGGAGATATAAATAGATATTTCCCTCCAAAACTTAAAAGGGGAGGCTATTTTTCTGCAAATTCTCTCTCTCTCTCTCTCTCTCTCTCTCTCTCTCTCTCTCTCTCTCTCTCTCTCTCTCTCCCTATCTTCTTCTCTTTCTCGAAATCTGTCTCTTGCCGCCTAACCCTTTAACGATCCTTAGCTCCCCCATGACCCAACTGTGACCGACATTCCCCTCACTTGTTGCCGGAGCCTCGCCAGCATCCAAGACCGGCGATAGAGCTAGTCCTTTTCTCGATCTGTTCCACGATCAATCTAGGCAGTCTGGCGGTCTCCTTAGTTATTTCCTCGGCTAGTTTTGGAGCTGTTGATGATTGGAGATCTATTGAACCTCCATCGGAAGTCCTTATTCCAGCAATTCCTCTCTCCGACAATCTTCCAACATCCTCGGCCTCCGCCGAACCTCCCTTGAGGTGTCTCAAGTTCTGGCGTGATTCGGTTGAAGCTCAATTGAGCTTTCTTGTTTGAAAAATCCAAATGTAGACTCTCTATCACTTGAGCTTAATGAATCGAGATTACCTTAGGCAATGGGGGCAAGAGACCGACCTAGGTTGCAATTCTATGTGATCTTAGAGAAGTATTAAGTCTTAGGATGATCATGAAGGGTAATAGGTACGCTATGGTGGTCTATGTTTGGATGATTGCTTGGATGTTGCTTGATCTACAATTTGGATGCCTTGGATGATCTGATTGTCTGAATGTCTTGGAATGAGTTGCTGAATATGCCTATTAGGTCTCGATGTCTTCGTATAGTGGACTCCACACGCTTTTTAATGACAGATAATATGTGTCGATCGGACCTCTTTTGCCCTATCAATTGCTTGTCGTAATTTCTTCAATAATTTGTTGAAGTTGCTATGGTTATTCATTGGCTGAATGACCTGTTCGATTTGTCATTTTTACATGATTTTTTGGGGAGTTGATTTCCATTACAACGTCTCCACAGAATTTAACCCTAATATTTAGTCCTATTCACATTAAAAATCTTGTGAATTCTGCATGTCATATAAATAAGTAGGTTGCATGTGAATCAACTGGGTTTTGCAAATTGGGATGCCAAACTGAACATCTTTGATAAATGTCTTTGATTTGGCTTGTCATCAAAAGGACTTTTCAAGCTTTCAAATGACATATTATATATGTAGATTGGACTCCATTCGCGACGTCAAAACTTGTACCAAATTCAAGTGATCTATTCTAGGGTGTAACATTCTGCTATTGTGATTGAGGCCAACTGATCTATTCAATTTCATGAATTTTTATGATTTTTTTTTTTTTTGTGTTGATTGCAGCCGGTGACCGATCACAAAGAATGAAGAAGAAGAAGAAGAAGAAGAAGAAGAAGAAGAAGAAGAAGAAGAAGAAGAAAAAAGGAAAATAAAAAATATAAAAATATAAAAATATTTTTTAAAAATGTATTTAAAAATTAAAAGGAATGAAAAAAATTAAGAATCCTACCAAACACATTTCTATCCCGAGAAAAAAAATTTCTATAGTTACCAAATGTGTTCTTTTGTCAAGAAATTATTCTCGGAAATAACATCAGAAAAAACCATTTCGATTAAAAATTGTTGCGGGGAACATAATAGTTACCAAATGCACCATAACATGCCACCCACAAGAATGCATTGAGTAAATGAACTTTGGGGCTTATCTTTTGACACTAGATTGATTTTACAAAACATATGTTCGGATAATTGAAAACATTTATTAAGAATGTTAGAGATATAGTTATATTTAGGAAATTCATCTTGATCTATTCTAATTTAACGTAGCTGATATTTTGTTACTTTAAATAGTTAACCTCTAAAGCCTATACATATATGTTCATGTATTCTTCATTAGTAATACACTGAATATTATATTTTTCCATCACTAAAATTCTCAACTTGGTATTAGAGTTGAAGTTCTTGAGTTTGAATCTTTCTATGCTTCATTTGTCTTTTCAATTAAACTTTCACTCTTAGCACATAGCAAAAGGTCAAATTAAACGTGATGGGGAGTATTTGAATAATTAAATAATAAATCACAATTTCATTAAATAGCTCAAGTTTTTAGAATAATTGGTAATGGTCTCACAAAATCTCACATAGTATTTGAATATTTAGAACAGTAGGCAATGGTACCACAAAATGTCAACTTAATATCAAAGTCATTCTTTTTATGAGGAAGCATCCATTCAATTTTACGCCAGTTGCATTGGCCGTGCACTATGGTTTCACCCTCAATTGTTCACGCTCAATTTTGCAGCCGACTGAGACTCTTTCGCTGCTAATTTCAGATAATCGGTATCGTTATTAGGATCCTGAAAATTCCTTGTCCAAGGACGCCGGAATCCTCTCCACACGCCACCGTGTCTCAAACCCAGGAAGCCACCATTGTTCTGTGCTAATTTGGCACTTTCCGTCGAGTATTTCAGAAAACCAACCATGAAGCGTCATCCTCCGGCGAGTTTGACCCAAAAACCCTGTCGAGAACGGAGATCGAACACCGTAGCACACGTCGCATGTGCCGCCACCTCCAACGAACCACCGAGCCTGAGCCTTTTGGGAGTTATTTCATCCATTTTCATTGCTCAGATTTACCAACGACCACCACCATCAACCTCCTGGAACTCCGACGAGTTGACTCAACTCAATCGCATTGCCTCCGGATACTCAACTCACCCTCATGCGCCACCTTTGCTCTTTGCGCGTGAGATCCATGCGTTTGCTGTCGTGAATTTGGATAGGAAGAATCCAGAAGCAATTACGAACTTTCTAATGACATAATTCCCGACTATTTCATGTGCACACACAATTGTCACTTGTGTCAAATAACTCGACGACCGTCCAATTCTTCTAATTCGAAATATGCTTCAAATAAACTATCAACCCATTTTTAAATTTTTAGAGAAAAAATTGAATTATCCAATGCCATAATTTTCATATCCCCCTCCCACCAATCCCCAGAAGAATTTATTTTTCAGTAGGAAGAGATCATGACGTGAAAACTGACAATGGCATCCGCTGATTAGGTCAACAATAATGGCAGTGATTATTATGCTTCTTGCCACGAAAACATCATGCTATATGGTCTAAAGCTCATCTCTTTCACCACGTAATTAGTCTCTCCTCTTCATGTAGTACCCAGCAAACTTGAGATGATCAAGAGCACACCCAAAGACGACATGTGAGCTTCCTGGCGAGAAAGCCATAGGGCCATGTCTTGGTTCATTGATTTGAACATAGACGGCGACACCTCTGAACATGGAATGACTGATGAATGAAATAATAATGCTTTGACTAGAGACTTGATCTGGGTAACATTTGAGGGAAATCATGACAGCAAGAGTGTGTGAGAGAAATTACTAAGATGTATTTTATGAAATCAGCATGATGATGTCTGTTAAGGTCGCAATGGCCTACAAAGACCTTATCGAGGTCGGTAGGTGGCAATGACTAGGGTGTCCAAAAACCCGACCTGTACACCACCCAAATACAAACTGAACATGAAACAAGTTGAGTACATGTTTCAGGTCTTAATGTTATTCGGATAATGATTATAAAAAATAAATATATTTTGGGTCGGGTTAGGGTCTGAACATTGTTTGGCCCCGAAACACGTTATTGACCCCAAACAATGAAACGTATATGTTCTCTCACCCAAACACTCCTCATCCAAAGCCAAACACATTAGACCCTCGTCAAGCCAGCTTCTCCTCCCGATGAGGCGACGACCGTGCCTTCTCCTTCTCGTCGACTCCGCTGCCGCCCTCTTCTTTACTCCTCACATTCTAGGGTTTCACTTCGCGGTAGGATCTCCAACAAAGCTTTCGTCGCCTGCCTACGCTCACGACTGCTGGTTCGACATCTGCCGCCACCACTACACTCCCTCTCTCCTCTGCCCACGCCGATCCTCTACCCAGCGCCAACCCTCGTCTCCCTTGAAAGCTTTTTTTGCAGCTTTTCTTCTCTTGAAGTGTGAACTCTCTCTGTCTATCTGGTTTGGCTATGGGGGCTTTGGGAGCAGTGCTCAGATTCAGAAGTTCTCTGTTCAAGGGAGTGGTTGAGCCTCCCGACCAGTCAAACCTCTCTATACGAGTTGTCTTTATTTTTGGTTTTGAGAAGAGACAGATTTCACAGGTTTACATTGTTTCCTTTTGCGCTTCTACCTGATTTTCATGAGCTTCGCATTCTTGCGGGTGGAATGGGCTCGGGTGTCTTGTTTCAGAGGTCAAAGTCTGATTGTTTTCATAGTTGCCGACTTCCTTACAGACCAGATTTCTTCTCCCTTTTCTCCTTTTTTTCTCGTCTGTGTTTCCAGATTGTTGAGTTGTCTATGCTTTTTAATGTTGTTTGGGGTACAATGCAGATTAAGGTGGACTCGTAATTGGTTGTCACAATATTGGGGAGGTCGAGCAATTCCATTTCATGCTCATTGCGACTGACATTCTAGTTAGATGCTTACATTTTCCTATGTTTTCTTGTACCATGATGATTCCTGAATTGGCTTGCTTCATTTGGTGTTCTTTTTTCTTAAATGAGATTGTTGGTGGTTCCATGTTGTTTCATTCGATGCATCTTGTGGGTTGTGGGTATCCAGGAAGTCGAGATTGGGCCTGTTGCGCGCCTCTCTGGCACTAACTGATTACTTAAAACGGGTTGTGAATCTTGAGTTTAATTTTATGGAATTGGATATGTCTAAAGTGGAGAAAAGAGCATTATATTGTCTGTGATTATCTTATGGCATAGAATCAGATCCTCCCATATTAAACAAGCACAAAAGGAAAACTAAATGAGATGACTAAACCACTGGGGGTTCGCCCCAATGGCTACCCTTCCAACTTGGAAGAGGGAGGTGAGGGGTTCAAATCCCCACCTTCTCAGGGGGAATTGGGATGGGGACAATTTCATTTTAGGAGTGGGTTTTGACTCCCATGCCCTGTAAGGAGGCAAGACAAAAGTCGAAGAGTGAGTATTAGAGTAGGATTAGAGTAGGACCGACAAAAAAAAAATGAGATGACTAAATTGAAATATATTGAAGTTCCAAACAAGTGCTAAATCTAGAAAATAAAGACCAGTTTAGTGATAAGTACTGCAGTTCACCTCCATGAACTGTGTCTCCTAGGAGATGATTAGTTTAGGACGTCTCGGTGTCCTTTGTAAAAGTTTGTCTAATGTATTTTTCGTTCAAGTGTGCTCTGTATGTTTATCTAGTTAGTGAGTTTCTCAGTTCTACTCCTTATTGTTCTTTGAAGTGCTAGATGCATCTCTTCACTTTTACAATGCCGTTGTCATGTTGGCTTTGTAGTATGTTGCTACTTTAACAGAACAGCTGGAGCAGCTGGCTAAGGAGAGAACCTCAGATGGGTTACCAAGGTCCTTCACATGTCCTTTGGAACTCTCTCTCATTTATTGTTGTTGTTGAATTAGATGAGCATTCCATCTTGGATTTTTCATTTTTAAACATCGGACTGCTTGTTGGACATTTTTCATATGAGTTTTCTGGTTACGGACCCTACGACATGGTCTTGTTGGCTGGATCACAGACTGCTTGTTGTTACCTCTTATATTCGCTTAGTAGGACCAGCAGAAAGAAGACTTTCACCATCGACCGTTTAACCAATTAAATATTGCAAGCTATTTTGAATTTTTATGTTGATTCCTTGGTTTTGTAGATTATATGGGAAGGTTTTCTAATCTGTCCAAATCATAGGCTACTAGAATGACCGTTGCAGTCACACTTATTTATGGTTCTAGAGTTACTGGTTCTCAGCTTAGCAACTTTCATCTGAAGCTACTAGCTAACACTCTAGTTCATATAAGGCATGGTTCAAAGAAATGGCTTTAATCTGTCCCATGATGTTTGCTAGTGAAAAACTAAAACTCTTCCTTATTCACAAGAGTGTGTGGATCCGAAGCCAGATAGGCTTGCAAATCTAGTGTCGAATGAGAATTTTACTAATGCACTCAAACAAAAGTTTAACTATCGGAATCTGCAAGGGGATGCATCCACAGTCTATGACGCAATGTCAGAGAAGCTACTCGATGACAGCAGCCTGATTGCTGAAGGAGAGATCAGCGAAGAACTAGCCGTCAATGATAGTAACATATACATGGAACTTAAGGCTACGTTAACTTAAGGTTACGTTTGGTCATCCAGATTTCTAATCAGGATAGAACTGGATGGAATAGGATGTAAAATCCAAAGAATTTTAATATATCCTATCCACTACTTGGTGATTGCAATAATAAAGTTGAATATATTCACATAATATCATGTACATTATTTGGTATAAACGACATATTAGTAAAAATAAACCAAAAATTTTATAAACAAAAATGGTGAAAATCTCTCACGACACTCTTTTTATTTTCCTCTGTTTTATTAATTTTTTTCTTCTCCTCCCATCATTCTATAACAAAATTTTATTAAATAGTAGATTGTATTAATATAAAAAAATGCTAAAATATCTCAAATATATAATTTATATTTATATATTGAAAATATTTTGTAAAATATAATTAAATCCGAATATATATAAATAAAAATAAGATTATATGAAAATAACTAAATTATTATTTTTTGTTATATTGAATTCCTTATATTGGAATTCACTTATTATTTATATAAAGATATAATCTTAATTTTGTTAATTTAAAAATGATATAATCTTAATTTTGTTAATTTAAAAAGTCTGTAATTTGAAAAAAATAATTTTCCTATTATGGATGCTAGAAATCCTATCCACCATTATCCACCTCCCTCATGGGATATTTTTATCCGATTTATATCTCCCTTATATCCCCATTTATCCTATCTTGAGCAGGCACCAAACATAATATAGGATAAATTTTATTCTATCTCGAATTTTATCCAGACACCAAACATAATATAGGATAAATTTTATTCTATCTCGAATTTTATCCTGACTGCCAACGTAGCCTAAGAGTATCTAATCAGGGCTGCTAGGGCAAGGTGAATGAATTCTAAGGAGCAACTCACGACATTAATGCCTTCACCTGTCATATGATCTTTTCCTCGCCCAGCAAAGATGTACAGATGATGGGAGGTTCTCCCTTGGAAGGGTTTAATTAGACTCTGCTCGAGTGCATGAGCTGGTTCCCGAAGTTGCAGGCTCAAAAATGCCTAAAAGACCATTCTTCCAATGGGGAAATACTCGGTTAGATTCAAGCCAAGTCCATTAGCTCTTGGCCTCATAGTTACACCGCTCTGTTGCAAAGTTACATGTAAATTCCCGTGGTGACAGTACCTATTAAATGTTAGCAAGTTCACTTGAGGCTTTACTTCTACAATACCACTAAGTTTGCACAACTCTGTTTTATCCATATATCTTATCCAGTTTCGTATGGTAGTACCTCACCATATAGCAATGATCTTTTTACCAAATTTGAATGGCGTTCATTCGGGAGCAATAAAGAAGAGGTGAGGAAGGAGGAAAAAAAGGGTAAACACAAAACCTGACTAGGACCCTACCCAACCCAACCCAACCCGAATTTTCACTTCAAGTATTAAGCTCTTTGGGCCAATTCGGATCGAGTCAGAACACACTGCCTTATGATTTGGGTTGGGTCGAGTAATGTGAAAACCCGACCCAACCCAACACATTGACAGACCTAGTGGTGACTATTTTTGGATACAATTATTTGTTTGGGTATGAAGACAGAGTATGGTTAATTTTATCAACTAGAGGTTGCTAAGTTGGATTTTCAAATATAGAGGACGCAAAGTGATAGAGCAAGAAAAACTCAAGAATGGGTTTCTATATACCCCTTCTTTTTTTCACCTACCAACAAGAACTAGCGGAGTAAGTAATTAACCGAACAACAATCCCAACCGATGGTTCATGGCTCCGACCAAGCTCTTTTGGGTTTGCTCGAGCCTTTGGACTAGGTCATTCTTTACACCATGACAAAAGGAAATTTCCTGAATTTAATCTCAATAGGACTCTTCGATGCTTAAGTTAGTATTGAATGATAATGAAGGGAAAGGAACCTGGCTCAAGAGCTTTCTCTAGAAGAGAGCCAAAAAGCCAAAGAAAATGTGGGACTCATCCTTAATCATTTATATATCTTGACATAGTTATTCATTACCATAAATGTCTTACTCCCATTCGTGGAATTATCAAAATTTGGTCCATAACTATTTAATTTATCCACAGGAATGCGAGCCATCACCGTAACCCCATCACCATGCTAGAAGCCACAAACTCTCTTCACAAGAAGTAGCAAATATCCGAAGCACATATTAATCAGACTGTTCACTTATGATATGATTCAAACTTGTGATCTCATGAAAAGACAGCCAGACTCCTTTATAATTGGGCTATTACGCTCGACGATGGATACCAAACTTGTCTTCCAAGTAAATATTCGAGAATCTTGACTAGCCATGCCCCATGATGATCGGATAAATCCTTTAAAGCATTCAAGATATGGGCCGGCCTACTTTGGATATCTTATCGGTCGGCTCGACTGTGGTTGGGTTTCTCCAAGGGGTCTGGTCCAGTTTTTTTCTGATGGATTGAGGCCCAATCAAATGGGCCTGATAATCTCACCCCACGTCACCTATGACGAGCGCCCCCCCTTCCCTGATTCATCATGCCATCTTCATGCCTTCTCTTCTCTTTTTTCTCCTCTTCTTCACGTAACAAATTTCGGAAACATAATCAAAATAAAAAGATACTTGGACGATTCTCTGAAGATGACAGAAAATCGACCGCTTGCAATAGACTATTTTTAATCGATAAGAAGCCTTGAAAATGGTTGAGTGATCAAAGACCAGGCCCTTCCGGCATTACTACTTCTCCCAAAGGTTGAATGTGATGTGTGCATTTCATTTCTTTGACCTTATTAGACATATTTGATTTACTGAAACCAATGGATCAGATCAATCCTAAGTGATCCTGAGTTTTTATATTGTCAAAAAAATTCATTCATTCGATCACACTATAATACCCATTTATGAATTTCTTCCGTGTTGTATCACAATTCTACAAAAATGCATTTCGGATGAATTGATCAAAAAGTTAGATAGAAATTTTTGCAACTCTAGAAAATAATATTATATATTAAGATAGGCTTTAATGTACGACATTTAAATGGAAAAGAATTTATCACTTTCAAAGTGTGAAAAGACTACCTTTTCTTTGCCAGAAATTAAAACATCTTGTTTGGCATCAACTTCAATGTATTTGAATGCACATCATGCTACCGAAGAAAAATTGCACATCACAAGAATCACATTTAAATCTCCAAATAAACATACCTCAAGTGAAAGTCGAGATTAACAATTTCACACACAAGGTAGCACTTAGAATTAAAGGAAACAAATGTCGACATTAACATACGATGAAACTAGAAAGGATTTGGACTGAACATACAAAACAATAACACTTGGAGAACTTTACAAAAAGAAGGATGATTAGGTCATTTTAGCAGACTGTGATATGTAAATTGTAGCTTTGAAGATAGAAATATTTTTCTATCGTGGGGAAAAAATTAAGGCATGTTTTTGGTATTTTTCCTGCTTTGGTTTTTTTTTTTTTTTTTTTTTTGGCAGGTTGCCTCCAAAATTAAAAGCTGGGTTATTTCGATTAAGATCTAAACCTTCGCCCTTTGATTTTTCGAAAGATAAATAATACTGATTTGGCTTAAGAGTGCTGCTGAGTTAGCTTATTGAAAAAGAGAAGGGCTACCAAATTTGTTAAATTAGCTTCTATACGTCGGAGTTTAATCGTTTGAAAGAATAGATCTTTACAAGTAGGCATATTTTTCCATGCTTGGAATGGGTCTTGTGTTGTATGATTTTAAGATATTTAAATTTAGTAAAGTTCCTTCTCAAATTTTGCCCATTTGGCTTGTGTGAGAATTACAATTTTTTGTGCGTAGAAGTGATGATAATAATAAAATGTGATATATGAAGTAAAAACAATAAAATAATACATATGAAAGCAAAATATAATGATAAATACGTAGATTGAGTTGCCTTACGTATGAATTGCTCTAACAGAAATATTGTATACTTCTTTTTTAACTACATTCAATAATATTAAATTGAATTTAACATCGACTAATTTTTATTTACAATCTGATATAGTTTCTTTTCTCACTATCCTTTTAGACAGCACAAATAACAAATGTTGTATTCCATTATATATTGTATTTTACAAGAAAAATGTAAATTCACTATCAATAGTATTAAGTAGACTCATGTTTATATAATTAGAGACATATCTCCATTAGAAAAAGTACATCATGCACGATAAGGTCATACTGACTTGCAATTGTAAGTAAATGCGATGTACTATTTTATGGAAATTTAGCCTATTTTCGCTAAACCACCTAGTCTTATAGATACATATCTTTACTTACAGTATTTTCTCTTTGCCACATAACACGAAGTGAGTCGAATTGATTGAAATATATAATTAGGAGTATTTTCTCATTAGCAAAAAAGCATCATGTACGTGGGCCCCATGATTTTTTAAAAAAAATACTAGAACCAAGTATATTAGAGAATTTATGAATATCCATCATGGACGTATTTTAAACAAATTCGATGGAAAGATTTGGTAAACAACATCATGGACGTATTTTAAGAACAAATCCTTTTTGATTTTGTTAATGATATAACACTATATTCAAAAAAGGAGAAAACGAACAAAACGAAACCGAAACGACATCCACCATCATAAAAAAGAAATTGAAATAATTCGACTACAAAGAGAGTTTGCATAATTAATGTAATTACATTATTAGTTTAGTATATTAGACAAGACGGATGACGCTAAATGAATTCTTCTTTTTTTTATAAAACCTTTTAGATTGTGTAAATATTAAAATTTTTCATAGGCTGAAGCTAAAAATAGGAAAATTAACTTGCTACGTCATCATCAAAGTAAGTCCACGTCATCGCGCCCATTTGCTGCCGTCGTTCTGACACACTCCGCTCGGTGAAAAGCGAAGTCAAAATCACCGTAGACCACGCGGGCCCCCACGCCGTGCACGAGCAGGAAGCACCTCGTTCCGATTTTCCCTTACTACCCTCCTCCCAAACCACGATTTACAAGCAAACCACGCCAGGAAGCCACGTGATTGCTACAGCAGTTGAGGGCATAATCAACATTTCATCGCGAAAAGTATGGGGGGAGATCCCGGCAAAATCTCTCATCAGCCCTTTTTAAAACACCCTGGCGTCACCCTCTCTAAGTCCTCCGACGACGAACAAAAAGAGCCAAACAACAATGGCGGACGCGTCCACCAATCGCCGCCGCAATCGCCCTCCGACCACCGCCCTCCTCCTCGCCGCCGTCCTCGCGCTCGGCCTAATCCCCAACGTCTCCGCCGAGCCCGCCCCGGCCCCGCCGGCGCCGGCCTGCGGGGCCGAGTCCCGCGGCGGGTGCCACGACAGGGCCGAGGCCCTGAAGCTCAAGGTGGTGGCGATCGCGGCCATCCTGGCCACGAGCATGATCGGGGTCGGCGCCCCGCTGTTCTCCCGGGAGGTCCCCGCGCTGAAGCCCGACCGGAAGCTGTTCGTCATCATCAAGGCCTTCGCCTCCGGGGTCATTCTGGCCACGGGGTACATGCACGTGATGCCCGACTCCTTCGACGACCTGCGGTCCGAGTGCCTGCCCGAGGTCCCGTGGCGGAAGTTTCCGTTCACCACGTTCGTCGCGATGCTCTCGGCCGTGATCACTCTGATGGTAGACTCGTACGCCATGTCCTACTACAAGAAGATCAATGCCAAGATAAGCGGCGGGGATGCGAATGGTCAAGCGAAGGACGCGGTGGTGGGGTTAGAGCATGGAGGGGCCGATGCGCACCTGCACGGCGGCGGGGCCGCCGGCGCGATCGAGGGAGAGAAGGAGCAGCTGCTCAGGTATAGAGTCGTCGCTCAGGTGCTGGAGCTGGGCATCGTGGTGCACTCGGTGGTGATAGGCCTCTCGTTGGGGGCCTCCGACAATCCATGCACGATCCGGCCGCTCATCGCCGCCCTCTGCTTCCACCAGATGTTCGAGGGGATGGGCCTCGGCGGGTGCATACTACAGGTACGTTGATCAATTCCCGACACGACACGACACAAGAACCGAGAACCCATGTGTTCTTCTGTCGGCTACTTTCGGCTAGGGTAGGATGCTAACACGAACGAGTGACATGGTTTGACAGGCGGAGTTCGGGCTCAAGGTGAAGTTTATCATGGCCTTCTTCTTCTCGGCCACCACGCCGTTCGGGATCGCGCTCGGGATCGGCCTGTCGAACGTGTACAGCGACAGCTCCCGGCGGCGCTGATCGTGGAGGGGCTGCTGAACGCGTCGTCGGCGGGGTTGCTGAACTACATGGCCCTCGTGGACCTCCTCGCCGCCGATTTCCTGGGCCCGAGGTTGCAGGCCGACATGAAGCTCCAATCGTGGGCCTATGTCGCGGTCTTGTTCGGAGCTGGATTCATGGCCCTGATGGCTAAATGGGCCTAGCTTTATTATTTTTTTTTCTAGTGAATTAGGTGTTTTATTCCTTTTTGTCTATTTCAAAATTCGTATGTTTAGAATCGTGTTGTTTTTCAGGGAGGAAATGGAATTATTGGCGGTGGAAATTTTCATTTATGGTGTTGATATTTCTTAAATTGAGAGAACTTTTGGTAAATGTTCAATCGAAATTCCATTGAAAATCAAGCTTGAGACTCAAATTCTTTTAAGTTGATAAAAAAATCCAAACCAAATCAAGTAAAATTAACGTCGTATCAAATCAATTTAGTTAGGGTTGAGCCCATTATAAAATAAGTCTTGGTTTTCTTTTTTTTCTTTTTTTTTTAAGATTCAAAGCACAAATCTTTATGATATGTGCATACAGTTTTTAAGTAAGCTATGACGTAGCACCAAAGGAGTCGTTGAATTTCACTCGACCAACGGAATAAGAATAGTAGGGTACAGACATCACACATCGCTGTACCAAAGAAGGCTACTTATGTAATAGACCATTAATATTTTAAAATATTTACATGCTGGTCCAAGCTTCCCGAGTTTCTTTTATGAGAAAATACCGAAAGCATATCTAAATTTTTACCCCTTGAAAAGGGAAAATGACACAAATGATCTCTCACTTTAATCAAATACATAATGTGATTTATGAACTTTTTATTTATTCAACATGATCCTTAAACTTTAGCTTGATATACAATATCATTTTTGAATTTTTAATTTTTCTCAATGTAACCCCGAGCTTTTGGTATATATTCAATCCAGTTTCTAAATTATATGAAAATATTTATTATTGTCATTGAGCTTAAATAAATGGAAGGACAATATTGAATATTCATATCGTTGAGAGACTAAATTGAACATGTAAAAAAAAAAAAAAAAAACCTAGGAATCACATTAAACAAATTACAATTTTAAGGATGACAATGTACCTTAATCTAAAGTTCATTATCACTTTGAACAAATTACAAATTCAGGGATCACATTGCAAATTAAAAAGTTTAAAACTGAACTAATCAAATTTTGCCTGCACTTTCAACACACCACGTCACGTCTATCACTGAGGCAAGGAATGGAGTGCCCTATCCAAATTGAACGACACCGGCGCACCCATTGCTCCGATCACTAGCTGCACGGGTTTGCAATAGATTTCAATGTTGCTTTAGGCGTGTCCGATCATGCTCGCGTCCATGCTTGCTGCATTTCTGGAGTCCGCGTCACCCCTCGCCTGCCTTCAATTGACTTTCCAAGTTTCCTTTTCGCATTCATCAGTTCGGCAAGTGACGAGAATGAGCCGATTTTCATGGAAAGAACCCGCGATCATCGACCTGTCAGTGAGACGAGCAAGAAAGCATCTGAAGTTATGAGGGGACAAACACAATATGCAACAAACAAAAACACCAAATTCAACCCAGAATTAACAACTCTCTCAATGTACAAGACCCGACATACTACAAACTGGGGATGTAGGGTTTCTATATTACCCAACCCGACCACAATCATAAGGGTCGCGTGCTCTATCTAGTCCTATCTGACCCGAAATGCATTGGGCCCGAAACGAAAACCCAGGTGTCAATGACAATTTGTAGAACAGACAGCAACACCAACCAGTTTTATGCATTAACTCATCAATCTTTCGTTTGTTGCGTAGGGTTTCTAAGGGTTCAGTTGGTACATGAAAAAAAGAATCTAAGACATGATCTTTTGCCGAGAACCTTATGATGTTTCCTAGGAATTGGGATGGCTAAAGCTTCCTGAAAATACACTGATTTATAACCATCACCTCCCATAACCGGCACTGATAAAACCTCCGTCCCTAGTTTCTCATCCTCCAAGTAGTGCAAAGGTCAACGCACCGATCATACTCTACATATAAACCTATCAAAGTAAGTTGATTCGGGTTTGAGATATGTCATAAATGGTTCAACTCAAATTAATTCATTTACCATGTTTCTGATAGAATCATAAAATGATATCATCATGATTTTTTATCAATTGCATTATTTAAAGTACAAGACTTTATAGAAATATCATATCTAATAACTGAAATTTATTGCCAATAATGCTTATGTCAAGTGAAATCACAATCATATTATATTTGTTTCTGTAAATATAAATAAAACAATCACATTTGAGTAAAAAATGATTCTCGACATGTTCCATGTTTTTTTTGTTTTTTGTTTTTTAGGTTTAATATGTAAGTATTATAGAGCAAATGAAGTACAACATCTTAGGGGCATCCCCCAACATTACAAATAGATCTAATAATTCGAAAAGATGGAGGTGGGAAGTCTCTATATAGTAGCCAATACAACATTTGACGAGAAGATCTTTTTTTTTTTTAAAGTGAAACTTTGCCTCTTACATTTTTACGCACCTTGGCTAAAATAATATGGATGTCAATTGTTTTATTTTGAAACCGTCTATAGTTACGCTCCATCCAAATGCAATATATGGCTGCCAGAAAAGACACTTTGAGGATTCTCACCACCAAATCTTTGTCTTTCGTTGCCCTAATCATCCAGTGAAGTTCTTCATTCCATCCTCCTAAAAACCACTTAATCCCATGTTGCACATGGATACTATGCCAAATGCTGCCTATCCATTCGCACCGGAAGAATAAATGAGTTATGTTCCATGTTATTTATCCGTTTATAATTCGATTCACTAAAAGAAATGAATACTCTTCCACAAGTTCAGAAATTATGCAGGAGATAGAAGTTCTATTGACAATAGCATACTTGAGTTTTGTATAAGAGTTCAAGTATTTTACTAGCACAGTTCTTAATCATTTATCAACAAAGTCTGTTATACGATCGTACTATATGCAAGTATCATGTATAATCCATTTCTCTCGATGTCGATGACCTATGCTTGAATAATCCAAGAATTTAGACTTGATTTTACATGTCTTGTCACAATGGGAGAAACGGATGCAATGTGAGACTTCAAATTTCTTTGCTCCATCAGGAGCGTAAAATGATAACCATATGAGGTGGAGACTGTTCATAATGTTATGCATCATATTGTCATGAGAATTTTATCGGTTTTAAATAATTTGTTTCATGAAAAATGAATGATTTGAAGAATATTTCTCAAAATAATTGATCATATTATTTAGAATAATAAGCCAACAGAAAAAATGTTTCATTATTGGCAAAAGTTTATGCCTAAATTTTTTCATGAACAATGATATTTAGGAAAATATATTTTTAAATATGGGATTTTTGCGAAACAGATGGATTTAAGTTTTTCAATTTGAGGTGAAATATTTGTGGTAAACCGTCCTAAATATTTGTCGTAGTTTATATGCGTTGTTAGTTCTTACTCCCCTTAAATTAGATATTAAGTAGTCCATCCTGCTGCCATGGGAACGTGCCATGTGTGGCCAGATGTCAAATGACAAAGTTAGCCGAGTTTGGAGCACGACTCATGAATCTAAATCAAATCATGTTCACTCAATTGAAGTTTCCAAGGTCACACCCATCAAAGCGCAAAAAAGAACAGATTCTTCTTAATTTCCATGTCGATATCCAAAGTAATAAGTCATAGTTGATTCCTAATGTTTATAAAAGAAAATAAAATAAAAAAATCAGCAGCATCGCTAAATTTCTAAAATTATTAAAGATAATTAAACAGGATACAAAATCTCAATCACGACAACTGCTTATGCCGAAAGTCTACTAGTTATAGAATAGTACTTGTCCAGTTCGCCTTCTTTCTCATTTTAAGTACAAATATTTCACAATTTCAGTCTAAAATGCCTCAAAAGAAATTAAAATTTAGAGCTCCAATGCCATATCTAATATCATATATAAAGTTGGCTCCTCCTAATTAATGCACCGTATCGATTATGGGAAAAGACAAAAACGAATTCAATGAGTAATATCTAATCTAATTAAATTTAATATAGTACGTATAACGTTAGTTCTCCTAATAAATAATAAATATCTAATCCAGTTTAATCTACTTTATTTAAATTTGATATCTAAGATATATACACTTTTTTTTTTTTTTGGTCAAGAAGATATATACACTTCGCTCCTACTATCAGTTAGCCACATTAATTACATCGCTTAACGATTTAAAAAAAAAAAAAAAAACCATAGATTGGCCAAATGCTATCCAATCTACTCTGATATCTAGTCTTATATGTATGTATATATGTATGTAAAGAAGGTTTTCCGCGGCGGCATCATTCGAAGATAAAACCGATTTTTAGCTTAGAAGTAGGAAAACAAAACGATAAATTATCAACCCACCTGTCCTGAAAAATCAATGGTGGACTCACACCATACCGAAACCGTAATGTTTGGTCTATTGCTCATAAAACAAAATGATGCTTTGAGTTGGAACGGTTTTTTAGTATAGCCATTATGGTCGCTCGCCAAAGACGAGACGACGTTGCCATTTGGATGCAGTTCGTGAAGCTCTCTTGTTACCGCTACATAGAATATGGGTATACATTATCGAAGATTATCATCTAAAGAAAACTCTTCAAAAAGTCTCGAGACGCACTAACAATTTGGGCTTGATCAGGTAACCAGCCAGTCAATAGGACATCTTGGAACTTGGACATTGAGCAACATTTGCGATATTTCTACTGGTCGGTAAACAACTATCTGCACCTTGAAGCCACTTTTTAAATTTATGCCTTCCCTTTTATGGCTGAAAATGTACTTTGTAATAGTTTCATTAATCAATCACCCAAAAAAAAAAACCGCATAAAAATGAATAGGAAAAAAAGAAGACTGTGATATATGTTGGGGTTAAATTATTGATCCGTTTTCTAGAGTTTCTTAGATTTTCTCTAAGACTCAATTATCTAGACGGTCCTAGGTGAACTCTTGCGGTAGTTAAAATTAGGGATGAATATTGATGGAAAATGTGTTCTTCCCTCTTCTTGAAACACTTTCGGTCCTTTTCATTCGTTATTGTTTTCCAACTGACTAGTTCAAAGTTCCGGAAACGAATCATATAGCATTTAGTAAATTTAAGCATGATCAAGCTGAGGCTTAATTTTTTGAACTGTCTTTGCAGCAATGTGTTACATATCTGACCACCGCCCGCGGTGGAAGCGTTGGTTAGGGCTTGGTACCCCAAACGCAGGGGGAAGGGTTCGAACCTCCGTGGAAGCGATGCTTCAATGCATAACGCGCGTCTTACCTGCGCTTGGGGGTCAGCGGTGGGGGCCCCCGGCGCTCCAGGGTTTACTCTCCCCGCGAAGCGGCGTTCGGAGGTTCCCTGGGTCACCAAAAAAAAAAAAAAATGTGTTACATATCTGATAGATGAATAATTACTCCAACATATGCGATATTGCTGTGGAAGAGTTTCATGACCTCCATATTATTCAACATCATCTCTAAAAATAAAATGCCAAGAGAGCTGTATAAAATGGATAAAAAAATCTCTATGTATTGAGGATGCATTTGTTTTGCGAAAAATCAACGGGTTAGAAAACATTTTTCAAACTGGAAAAGATTCATTTATATTGCGTGCGAAATTGAATCGACAAAAATGCATTTTCATCATCATGTTTAAGATAGAACGTCATCGATTATTAAATTATTTTTTGTCAAATTATTATTCTAGGCAATGAGGACAATTGTTTTTAGGTAACTTACGTAATGAAGTAAAGCGCTGACACTTGGCAGAGACACTGCTGGATTTTTGAACTAATGTCGATTCTTTATTGGTCCCGGGAAAGTTAGATGAAGAGTAGGTAGAAGCATGTTTCTTTCGGCCTACAGGCTGCGGTCCTTTTCGTTCATATTAAAAGAGGGGAAAAACCTCCCTTTCGTCTATTTTTAAGGAAGTTATCATCAAAGCAACTCACTCACGAGACGAAGACATCGTGTGTTCTTTGCCGTCTCAAACCAAATAGCCAGAATCAGATTTCTTATCACTCAGAGCATGGCTGAATCACTCCTTTTCAGCACTGCAGAGAGCGTGCTAAAGAAGATAGCATCGCCGGCGCTCCAAGAAGCCATCGCTATTTGCAACATTGAAAATCAGATCGGCGAACTCGGAGAGATGTTGACTACCATTAAGGCAATGTTGTCAGATGCTGAGGAGCAGCAGGCGAAGAACGCCCTTCAGCAATTGTGGTTAGATCGGCTTCAACGTCTATTTTATGATGCAGAGGATGTGGACGATGAACTCGATTGCGAAGCCTTACGAAAGCAGGTGATAAGTCACTATGGAGGCGTTAGAGGGAAGGTACGCCGCTTCTTTTCCTCCTCGAACCCACTCATGTTCCGTGCGAAAATCAGTCATAAAATCAAGGAGATTGGAGAGAGACTATCCAAGATTTTGTCTGAGAAAGATCAATTCAATCTTAATATGCGGAGTGCTGACAATGGTGTGGGACATACGTGATCACGAGAGACTCACTCGTTTGCAAGCAATTTGGATGTTGTCGGAAGAGATATTGATAAAGAAAAGATAATTGAGATGTTGATGTGGCCAAATGACAAAAACCTCTCAGTGTTTCCCATAGTTGGAATAGGAGGTTTGGGCAAGACGGCCGTAGCCAAATTAGTTTATAATGATGACAAGGTGAAAGAGCAATTTACGTTGCGACTATGGGTGCGTGTACCCGAGGACTTTGATTTGAGGAAAACTATCGAAGGAATCATCAAGGATGCAACTTATCGAGATTTGAGTATCTTTGCTATTGGACAATTGCATAACTTGAGTATCCTTGATATTGAACAATTGCAAAACTATCTCCAAGGCATCATCAAAGACAAGAAATTTCTACTAGTCTTGGATGATGTTTGGAGCAACGATCAGTATCACCATAGATGGAAGGAATTGAGAGACTTGTTATCCAGGGGGGCTAGTGAAAGTAAGATAATTGTGACCACCTGTGATAAGGGAGTTGCTTCTATTATGGGTACCCATCCAATGCATAACCTAAGAGGTCTTTCTCATGAAGACTCTATGGCCTTATTTAAAAAACGGGCATTTGACGAAAAGGAAAAAGAACCATGTCTTGATCTCCTAGAGATTGGAAATGACATTGTTAAAAAAACTCACGGAGTTCCTCTCCTTGTGACAACTCTAGGGAGCCTTCTACGTTCAAGGAAGGATGATAGGTATTGGAAACATATAAGGGATAGTGAAACATGGGAGTTAGTGGAAGTGGAAAAGGACTTTTTGCCGGTACTCAAGCTTAGCTATGATCATTTACCATCCCACTTAAAACGTTGTTTTGCCGCATTTTCACTTTATCCAAGAGGATTTGGAATGAAGGTCCCTTCTTTGGCTAGGTTATGGATGGCTTTAGGACTCATCAACTCAAAAAGGGAAAAACGAGCATTGGAAGATGTTGGTATTGATTACATCAAAGGGTTGTGGAAGAAATCTTTGATCCAAGAAGTTGAAGAGTACGGACCAGTATTAGTAGTTAAAGTACATGATTCGATCCATTCTCTTGCAATGAGTGTGGCACAAGATGATTGCTCTATTGTTGGCTTAGATACTCTAGAGATTTCAGAAAGTGTTCGGTGCGTTTCATTCTCTAGAACTTCATTAGAGGGAATCTCAAATTTCGATGGAGTCCCACCCTTTTGAGAAAGCCAACTTCAAAGAGGCTGCGTGCCATTTTATTTCAAAACCAAGTTGATGATGGAGTTATTACTAGAGAGTTTGCTAGAACATGCATCTCCAAGTGTATCCACATACGGTTTCTGGATTTGTCATGTGGTAGTTTTGAGGAGCTGCCAAGGTCCATATGCAATTTGAAGCAATTAAGGTCATTACTTCTCAACGAGAACAAGCGATTAAAGAAACTTCCAGGTACCATTTGCGAGCTACAAAGTTTGCTAGAGTTATCCCTTGTTGGTTGCTTAGAGCTATGCAATTTACCCAAAAATATGAAAAGACTTGTCAACCTTAGATATCTACACATAACAACAAAGCAAAAGAGTTTGCAAGAAAGTGGAATACAGTATATGGAAAATCTACAATTTTTGGGACTCAATGGATGTGAAAATCTCGAAGTTTTTTTTGAAGGTACCTCTCGACTGACTTGCCTTCGGGACTTGAAAATTGGTAATTATGAGGGACCAATATCTCTGCCTTCTGGGGAATTAATCGCCCTAGAGTCCTTGAATATTGAAAGTTGCAAGTTTGCGTTGACCATGGAGAATAAGTCCAACTTTCCATTGAATCTTCGTACTTTGGTGATTATTAACTCCGAACAAGTGATGGAGTTGCTCCAATATCTCGAAGGATTGGTTTGTACTTTGGAGTCCTTTTGTATCCTTGACTGCCCGAGCTTGACAACTATTCCTAAATGGCTACCCAACTAGACACGTCTTAGAGTAATTCACTTGATCCGATGTCCCAACTTAGTGTCCATGCCGCAAGGAATCCAGTCCCTCACTACCCTCAAAGAATTACATGTCAACAATTGTGGAGAACTGAGCAAAAGATGTGAGCCGCAAACTGGCAAGGATTGGAACAAAATCGCCAACATTCCTCGAATCCGACTTGATTCGATAGATGTACAATGGATGGATGATTAGGTATGCATCAATCTACCTCTCCCTTCATTTTTTCTTTCTGCATGGATGTGATACATACATACATACATACATACATACATACATACATACATACATACATAATGTATGGGATTCCCTTCGTATCTTTTTTTGCCTAACTTCCTCACTTAATGAAATTTAGAATAAGAGAATAATGCTTTATGCACATTCATAATATTGACAACTTTAACTATATGATTTTGGACAACTTCCGACAAATCCCAACTTTTTAATTTCTTCAACGTAAAATTCGATTCCCTATGATGAAATCTCATGTCCTCTTGTTACTTGGAAATCGGCACATGACATACTGTTTGAATATTTACTTTTTCTATTGATGATTATTATTGCATAAGATAGGGGAAAATTGTCCAAAAAGTCCTAAACCTATTGCAGTTTTGCCAATTGAGTCATAAACCTTTCAATCTTGTCGATTAAGTCCTAAACCTTTTGTCAGTTTGCCAATTGAGTCAATCTGGCCAATTTTGACTGAAAAATGCTGATGTGGACGCCAGCGATGCCACATAGGACTGTCGGCGCCCCTCGCCAGATCTGGCGAGGCCGGTCCTCGCCGGGGCCAAAGCGGCCTTGCCCGGCGTCGCTGTCGCCCGGCCGGGCCTCGCTTATGGCGGGAGAGGCCAGTCTTGGCCTCGGCGAGGGCCAGCCTTGCCAGATCTGGCGAGGGGAGCCCTTGTCGAGGCTCGCCCTTGCCCAGGAGAGCGTCAGCCTCACCCAGACTAGATATGGCGAGGCCGGCCCTTGCCTGGCTGGCCGGGCGTCGGCCTGTGGCTAGTGGCCAGTCGTCGCCCGCCTGGCTAGGGGCGAGGCCAACGCTCGCCTGGGTGAGGGCGACCCCCGGCAAGGGCTCCCCTCTCTAGATCTAGCGAGGCCGGCCCTCGCCAGGGCTAGGGCGGCCTCACCCAATGTCGCCGTCGCCCGGTCGGGCCTTGCCTGTGGCAGGCGAGGCCAGCCGGCGGGCTATGGCTGGTGGCTGGCTGTCGCCTGTGGCCGGTGGCCGGCCACTGGAAAAAGCCAAGGAAAAAGCCAAAAAGGAAAATAAAATAAAATCGAGGAAAAAAATCAAAAAAATCAAAAAAAAATTTAAAATATTAAAATATTATTAAAAATTATCAACGTCGCTCCCGTCGTCCTACATGGCACCGCCGTCCACGTCAACATTTTCCGGCTAAAATTGGCCAGATGGACTCAATTAACAAATTGACAAAAGGTTTTTGACTCAATCGGCAAGATTGAAAGGTTTATGACTCAATTAGCAAAATTGCAATAGGTTTAGGACTTTTTGAACAATTTTCCCCATAAGATAGCTGCTCTTGCTTAAGTTGATAGTTTGATTATAGTTTATCAAATGAATCTGTTGCCGTGTCCTAAAAGGGCTAGTTAAGTTCACTAATCTTTTCATAAATAAATTGAGAAATACTTTGAAATTTATTGTAGAAAATGCACTTGCTAGAAATTTACAACTCCTTTGACTTCAGAAAGATTTCTTTCTTGCAACTTGAGAACATAAAATAGGTGGTCTTCAAAAGCTCCATGTTTCATTTAGAATGAAAACACGGAAAATATTGAAAAGTTATTTCAAGTCTATACTTTAAACTAGGAAACAATTTCCCTCATTTTAATTTGACAATTGTTTTTAGATAATATAATTTGAAGATTTGTGATAACCCTTGTTGCAAGATACTTGGCTTAATACCAGTTCTATGAGCTTCTAATGGAGCCAGTGAAAAATGCCCACAATCAACATTAAAAAAGATGAATTATCTAATAAAAAATTATTTTAACTCGATATGCAAGAAAAGATGACAAATAAAGAAATCTATTCACTTTTAATTTGACTTTCCTACTTGAGAAAAACTAATTTCTAGGTCTTATTATAGAAATATCGAATGTCTTTGATTAATTTGTGCGTGATAAGATTTAGATTCGAGGCTATATTTAAACCCTAAATTTTGATGTAAATAGTAAATCAAGATTCATTACTCCAATACCATTAGCACTTTGTTAAAAAATAATGTGAGCCATCAAAACGGTAAGCATAGTGTTTACACAGCGTATAAAAGGTATGGTTTCCACGTGTTATTTGGATACATGTCCCTTTGGAGTCATGATATTATTATTTTTAGAAAAAAAAAATTGAGAAACACATAAGAACGAAAACAAACGGAAATTTTTATAAAAATTTCTACATTTTTAGACAAAACAAAAACTTCTACATAAGTTTTTAGTTAAAGATATTTACATCCATATAAAAATTAATTTTGCTAACAGTGAAAAATATCTTGGTAAGTAGAATACCAAAGAATGACAAATCTGCATGACACATAATAGAAACTTTGAGCTTATTTATTTTTCTTTTTGTTTTTTAGATTTTGATGCAGATGAACTCCCCTGATCCATTTGCCATGCCATGTGGATCTCTGCAAAGATTTGGACTTGAACTCCCATGATCTATTTGCCATGCCATGTCATTGACATTGTACTTTTTTCTTTCTTTCCTTGAATGAGTGTTGTTCTTTATTATTTATCTGTGTTTGTATTGCAAACTTCTCCATGGAGAAAATGCCTCAATCATATTATATGAGACCAACTATAGCATTATCATAATTTGAATTTTTTGAAGACAGTATTTATCTTTCATTCATAGACAGTGAATGAACATAACACCGCACCATCGAATTTTATTTTTTGTAAATTAGTGTCAGCAACTTGATCTTTTTATAGTTATTCTAGTAGACTATTTAAAGAGTTTCATAGAAATAATGCATTTAAAAAAACTGTGTAATTTTTCCATTTTTTTAACTTATTTGAATTCACTTCTACAGAGGAAGATGATGTCTGTCTTTATCTTTTCTCCTAAGACTATATCTTATGAATATGAATGCACAAAAGCTAATTGCATTGACAAAAATTTCTGTTACGTGCTCAACGCCTTCGTCCATTTTAGTCTCCCCAGTACTTTTATATGAACTCATGATTTTGTATGCTATAGTCCCTATAAACCCAGCACCCCTTGGTCAATTTAATGACTGCAATGGAGCGCTCAAAACTGCACAAATTGGACAAATCAGTATTATTCGAGGCTGAAACGGGTTTCCAGCCTTGAAAGCGAGAAAACAAAAGCATAATTGTTAACTACATGTCCTCCAAGAATCAACTGTCGACTCGCCCCATATTAAAACCTTAATGTTCTGTCCGTTACTTGGAAAACAGAACGATCCTCTTAGTTGGAATGCTTTCTAGTACAGCCATTACGATGACTTGCCAAAGACGAGATCACGCTGTCATCCACCATTTATGATTCATGAAGCTCCGCCGATTACCACTACTGTTTTTCCAACGACAAGAAAAGAAAATAGCTGGATCAATTGTTTTCGACATCGCAAAGAACGTGCAGAACCAGCTTAAATCGTGTGCTCACCTGTAATTGGCATGGGATGTTCTAGGCAAAACCGTGCTTCCTAAGTTCGTGCACAACAACGAGAAGGTGCAATAACACTAATTTCAGAATATCGGTATGCATTTCCTATGATTTTGATCTTTAAAAATAAAAAAATAAAAAGAAATCTTGAAAAAGTCTTGAGAGATGCTATCGGTCAAGACTTGATTAGAGTTCCAACAGCTACCAGATACCTTGAACATTGAACATTTCACTGTAGGTCCAGTTCGAAATAATTACAACGCATTTGTCAAGCTTATTCAAGACCTATTAACAAGAACTACAAAAGTAAATATATAAGTTTACTCACTTCAGATGTTCGAAAAGTTTAATATAAAAGAAATGAGCAAGCGACCTCCATTTTCCAACTTTCAGTTCCATGGTTTTGCTAACCCACGTTTGTGTGCGCCTTACAAATTAATCAAAGTTCCTCCATTTTAAGTCAATCAGTATGACAGAGTCTAGAATTTACCTAAGTCATACTTGCTCTATTCGTCATATTTCTTCACTGATTAGTTCATTAGGGGATGTGGTATGAATAAAGAACTGATTACAAGGTTAATTTCAATTGATCACAGGCCCATAAAGAAGAGTTCCCACAAACTCTCTCCTCTCTCTCTCTCATGTCTGAAGTACTTTCTAGTTCATTTTCAGAATGGATTCAGAGCAAATACACTCCACTCATACATGAGATTTAGATATAGACATACTCAAATTTGCCATGTGACTTCATTATCTTGGATTCACTTATACAATTAATTCTCTCTTGCCGGAAGAGCTCTATCTACCACTCTGGGGTAGTTTTGGGCACATTTGGTAACGTTTCTGTTCAAAAATTGTTCTAGGGAACAGAAATAAAAAAAAAAAACTATTTCTACTCCGCGGAACAATTTTTGAATAGAAGAAGGCGTTTGGTAAACTTGTTCCGGGAATAAAAAATGAATAGAAACACGTTTGGTAAATTTGTGTTATTTTTTTGTTTATTTTAATTTTTTAATATTTTAATTTTATTTTTCTTTCTTTTTGGTTTTTTCTTTCTTTTTTGTTTTTTCTTTTTTTTTCTTCTTTTGGCCGGTCGCTGGCCTCGGCCCCCTGGCCGTGGTTGGGCGAGGCTCGGCCTCACCTTAGCTAGGCGAGCTAGGGCTCCCCTAGATCCAGCAAGCCCGAGCTCGCCCAGCCACTGGCGAGGCTCGGCCTGGCTGGGCCACCGCCAAGTCGGCGAGCCTCGCCAGGGGCCGGTGACACTCCGGTGAGGTCGTCGGCCCTCGACGACGTCGCCGGCCAAAGAAAAAAGAAAAAGAAAAGAAGAAAAAAAGAGAAGAAAAAGAGAGGAAAGAGAAAATTTGTTCTTAAAAATTGTTCCAGAAACATGTTTTTCTTATTTCTCATTTCTGTTCCAAACGTGTTCCTGGAAACAAAAAAATAGATTTGGAACAAAAACGCAAACAAACACATTTCTGTTCTTTTTTTGTTCATTGGAACAAAAAATCAGAAATTTTATTTATAAACAGAAAAAAAGAACGTTAACAAACAGGGCTTTTGTCTCCTTCTACCTTATTCAAAACCCTAACCTGAAACTAAGGGTGAGCGTGGTTCCCGAGTAGAACCGGGAACCAGAATTGGAGGTTCTCGTTCGGTTCCGCTTCTAAGGGGCCGGTTCCGGTTCCCGGTTCTCTTTTTCTGGGAACCAGCGATTCCCAGTTCCGGTTCCGGTTCCCATAGGAACCGGAACTGGCAAGTTAAAAAAAAAAAAAAAAAAAAACCCTAACTCCTCCACCACGTGATTTCCCCCCTTTACCTTTCTTTTTTTCTCTCTCTCTCTCTTTTCTCCCTTTTTTCCTCCTCACGTCACTTCCTGTCCCCCCCCAACTTTTTTCTTTTCCTCTCTCTCTCTCTCTCTCTCTCTCTCCTCTTTCCCCCTCTCTAGGCCGAAACCCCCCCTTCTTCTTCTCCTTCCTTCCTTCCTTCCTCTCGTCGGCTGCTGCTTCACCCACCACCACACCGCCGCCCCATGCCCTACTCACCACCACCTCTTGGCCACCGAACCCCTACCACCCACTGCTCGTCCGACAAGCCATCTCGCTGTTGAGCTTGACGAGCTGTCTCGCCGTCTGCGCCACCGTGAGGCACAACCGTTGTCCCTAAGCCACCGTCACCACCTCTTGCCGCCGCTCGCTCGGCCGTCCGGGCCGTCGTTGCTCCGAACCGTCACCACCTCCTCTCGAACCGAGCTCTTCCCCCCTTGGGTGTGGGTTGAGCGGTGACCGCTGTTGCTCTGCGTTCTCCGTGCCCCAAATTACTCTCACAACACTCAGTCTCACTATCTCACGACACTCCGCCCTCTGTTCTCTCTTTGCCCTCTGCTCAATGCCACCAAGTAGCATCCCCGCCGCGCCTCGCCTCGCCTGCAGCCCGCACCGATGTCGCTCCTGCTCCACCCACTGCTGCCTTCGCCACGCCTCGCCTGCAGCCCGCAATGCCACTACTCTGCCTTCGCCGTGCCCTGAAGCCCCGCGACGTTGCTGCGCTCCCTTCGCCATGCCCTAAAGCCCGCGACGCCACCACTCTGCCTTCGTCGTGCCCCGAAGCCCTTGACCACCGCCGCTCGCCCTTGACCACCGCAGTGCCTTCGCTCAGCTCCGAGCTTTCCCCGAGCGACGCTGCTGCAACTCGCTGCTTGCCCTCGACGCCACCGTCGCTCGCCCTTGACCACCGCCGCTCGCCCTCGCCACCGCTGACCTCTGCGCTTACCTCTTCTTGTGAGTGTTCTCTCTCTCTCTCTCATTTTGAAACTCATATTTGTTTGTTCTTTGTTGCTCATAAGTTTTGTGGAAGATGTTTGGGGTAGAACGCATGTTATAATTTGTAACAGTTTGCCAGTCGGAACAACTCTAACAGTTCGTTGTAAATCCAAAGATGACGATCTCGGGATCCATTATATAACGAGTAGCTGGGAATTCAAATTCAGACCTAGTTTGTTTGGGAAAACTTTATTTTTTTGTAGCAAAGCAGGGACAGTTATGAGGTGGTTTCTTTGCATTTTAGATTTCATGTTTCAGGCTAATACTACTCATTTTGGCTGTGCCTTTGCATTTCTATATTTGCAGCTTACATTATTTGCTATCAGTGCATCTTCCATTCTATAAATGGTTGAATATTCCTTCGCAAGTCATCCAGAATCTAACTGAGTTCTTTTCTATCTCATTCTTGTTTTTGTTGGTTATTTAGGATTCTTTGCTGTAAATTTCTTTAGTTGTTTTAATCTCCTGTTTACCTTTTGCAAGCGGAGTAGGTATACCAGAGTCAAGATTGAATGCTGCCTCCCAAAGGATCAACAGTCAGGCCAACCGCTCAAATTACCAAACTCTTGCTTCAGCATTGTATGAAGCTACAAATGGTTCTGGAGTTGCTTTGGATAGGAATGGTGATTACACATTCGTTTCACTTGCCATCTCATCTAATTTTGGCTTAATCTACTTATATACTTCCTTCCAGATAAGTGACAAATATGATCATCTGATGTTTGTATGTAAGAGAATAAAGTAAAATGGAGCAACATCCGAAAAGTTGAATGTACTGAAACCATTGATTGCTTTGCTTATCTTATAATTATGCAATGTGGTGCTTTGTATCACATTCTAAAAACTTGTTAGATGTAATCATTGTCTTTAAATCAAATTGATTTCAGGTTGTCTTCGAATCTAATGATGTTATTTTACTTGAAACAACTCAAAATTCATTGACTAGTGAGTGGTGTTATTATTTGAATATCTATGTGAGTACTTTGTGGTTCAATTGCAACATGCTATAGAGACATTTTGCGGTCCATGCTTTCTTGGCATTTTTAAGTGAGCACGATTAAACATGTTGTTTGATCAAGTTTTGTTGAACACAGGCGAGTCAGGTTCCACAGCAAGTGCAGATCCTGTAGCAATGATGGAATTTTACATGAAAAAGGCTGCCTAGGAGGAGAGGAGGAGACAACCTAGACAATTGAAAGACGAAATGCCTCCACCTCCTTCTCTTCAAGGTTAGCTTTTCAATTCCTTGCGAGCGGGCGTTATTTTTGTTTTCTTGTGTCTTGCTATATGCATCTTAGTTGAGATGACATATTTGTGTTTTGTTTCATAGGACCCGCCGAAAAAGGTCATCACATGGGCGACTTCATTCCTCCGGAAGAGCTTGAAAGGTTTTTGGCTTCATGTAATGATGCCTCTGCCCAAAAGCTGCTAGAGAGGCTGCTGAAAGGGCTAGGATTCAGGCTGATAATGTTGGCCATAAGCTTTTGTCAAAAATGGGGTGGAAAGGTCTTTTTTTTTCTATTCCCTATGGCTCTTGGTTTCATTCCATCCAGAAGATAAGGCAGTTTTGATGTAGCTAGATCCTTTTGTTAGGATAAATGTTTCGCTCAAGCAACTTAATCATTCATGTGTGCATGATGTACTTAAGTTTTCATCTTCTCTGTGCATATGAATGTGTCGATTTGTTAAGCACCATTTATAGCTCCTAAGTGGCTCGAGTATGGGGAAACTCCCTGTCCTGTGACATTTAAGCCAACAGTGGTGGTGGATGAGGAATTTGTCTTATAGTGTCTGACTTCTTAATTGCATTTGTTATCGCTTATGATCGGAGGGGAAGAGGCTAATGGGTGCACCTGGCTAATTGAGCAGGTGAGGGTCTTAGAAGCTCCAGAAGTGGTATTGCTGATCCAATCATGGCTAGTGAAGTGAAGAAAAACAATTTGGGCACCGGTGCTCATAATCCTGGAGAGGTGGCGCCAGAAGATGATATATATGAGCAATTATGGTCATCGTTAGAGCACGTTTCATCCATCATGTGCTTGAACTACTGGATTGTTTGTGAGTGTAAAAATAGTTTGTTTATTATTGCTTCTAAAATGCTATTTGCTGTTTGTGTTATATTCTCTTTGATGAATGACAAGTTTGTTTATTATTGCTGCATTCATTTCCATTTTTTTAAACTAAAAATGAAAAAAAAAAAAAAAAGAGTACCTATTGAAACCTGGAACTGACTCTAGAACCTGTGACAGGATAGGTTTCAGGTTCTTGGTTCTGACGGGTAGGTTCCAGGTTCCAAGCGGAACCCGTAAGGAACCGGGAACCACTCATCCCTACCTGATACCCTCGCCTCCTCCTTACTTTACCTCCATAGCCATCTTGAAACCCTGACTTTTTCCGTTCCTTGCCCTACAGGACTGTGCAAATTTCTCTTATTTCATTTACCACGTCAGAAATCACTTGGATCATCTTTTCGTCTCATTTCACATCTCAAATCCTGGTTTTCTGAGTACATTTGTCTTTCCAACACCAGAGATGACAACAAATGCCGCTTCAAAAGATCCTGCTCCCTGTCCCTGCGGTGATTTTTTTTTTTTTTTTGGCCATATACCCTCTAGAGTTGGGTTTAATAGGCGAGCCTTTACCTCCCCTGATGATCTTGTCTGCTCAGAGTCAATATTAGAGATGACTTAAGTTGTGCATGACAATACTTTTTGGCTGAGAAAGAGTTTTTTTTTTTTTTTTTTTTTTTTCAGAAATAATTCTTTTCTATTTCTATTATGGAGAACAATTTCTGAGTAAAGTAAGGTGTTTGGTAACTACACAAAATTTCCACTCCAGAAATAGAAAAAGAATAAAAATGCGTTTGGTACAAAATAATTTCTTTTTTGTATTTATTTATTTTTTATTCTTACTCACGGATTGCGGACTGGCCGTCATCGCCGGTCGCCGCCCACCATCGCTGCTACACGACCACCAGCCGCCCGTCGCACCTATTTTACCACCCTAAAAGTTGAATTTTTCATCCATTATTTCAACAAAGGAGAGAGAGAACAATCAAGGGATTCAAAAATTTTCATCCACTACAATGTCATTTGAATAGCAAGTAACTCAGCGCCCAAAAGATATCTAGTCATGGTAGACCAGCTACAAAAAATCAAAACTGCTATGTGCTTCACCATGAACTGGAATTTTAGGTCCCGTTTGTTTGCATTTCTTTTTTTTGTTTTTAAACAGTTTTTCTGTTTTTTTGTTCCCAGGAACAAAAAAGGAATAGAAACGCGTTTGGGTGCGTTTCTGTTCCTTTTTTGTTCTTTTGTTCCCAGGAACAAAAAAGAAACAGATACAAGAAACACAAATTTTGTGTTTCTTGTTTCTGGAACACAAATCAGAAACAAAAAAGGAACAAAATTGTGCTCCTTTTTTATTTCTTGGATAGTGTTCGAACAGGGCCTCCTCTCCCCCCCGCGACGAGCTTCCTCCTGCGACCTGCGACAAGGGACAAGCGACGAGCGACGAGCGACGATCTTCTCCTCCGGCGACCTGCGACGAGCTTCTCCTCCTCCGACCTGCGACGAGCGTCTCCTGCGACGAGCGTCTCCTCCTGCGACGAGCGCCTCCTCCTGCGAGCAGAGAATTCCATCGTCTTCTCCTGCGCCTGTCTCGACAGCCGCTGCTCCTTCACCAGGTAAACGTCGTCACTGCTCCTCCTTCACTGATTGTCTTCACTTCGGCGAGAGCTCGAGTGTTAGGGCTCGCTCGAGGCAGCGCTTGCCCAGATCTGCGACAGCAGCTCGTCTGCTCGCTCGAGATCTGGGCGAGCGAGCAGAGCAACGAGCTTCGCTGCTGCTCGGGCTCGGCTCGAGCGAGCAGAGCAGCGAGCGTCGCTGCTGCTCAGGCTCGGCTCGGGCTCGGCTCGAGCGAGCAGAGCAGCGAGCGTCGCTGCTGCTCGGGCTCGGCTCGAGCGAGCTCGAGCTCGCAGCGTCGCTGCTGCTCGGGCTCAGCTCGGGCGAGCAGAGCAGCGAGCGTCGCTGCTGCTCAGGCTCGGCTCGCCACCACCATCTTTCATCAACTTCTGCAACAGTATTTGAAATTTGATCCTCCCTCTTTGATGAATTCTTGAATTTCTTGTGGTTGTTTTGCTTCTGGGTCGTCCGGAATCAGTCCCAAAATTCATCATTTTCCTGTGTTTCGCTTGAAAAAAGAATAGATGGCCTGGTTTCAACGAGAGGTAACTCACTGGCGAGCGAATTCGGTTTGACCGTGAGTCGGTGTGGGGTTTGCGGGCCGTGTTGAAGGGTGGTTGGGCGGGCAAAGGTTGGATCTTTCGGTTTCTCCCCCGAGCACTTAAGAACTTATAATTTTTCTCAATCGGCAAGAAATAATTATTAAATCTCGCTCTCAAATCTCAATTTCGAACTCTTCTCTCCGTCCATCACTACAATACCAAAATAGTCCACCGCCGAGTTCATCACGTGCGAGAGAGAGCGCGAGAGATACATTCATGGAATAAATATACAATAACCGTCACTAGTTGCTCTCTTCAAATCTGACCAAACCCTTCTCTTGCTCTGCTTTGCCATGTATGAGCAGTAGCATATTCATCCCGGTTCATTCTCTTTCCGGGTCTTCCAAGAACTGACCATTGGGCTCTCAATACAGAGGTAAATACTCTTTCTTTTGTGCTTGTGTTGATTGGTTTTCCTTGGTTTCTTCATTCGTCTATCAAAGGATGTTTATCAATTGATTGGTTCTGGCAGTCTATGCATTTACTTGTTATTTGAAATGACAAAACTAGCGGCGTCGTCGACGACATGGATGGGTACCTGAACTACCTCTCCCCCGAATACGAGTCCGTCTGGGACACCAAGCCTTCCTGGTGAGACTTCCCATTTCCGTTACCCATCATTTTAACTGTACGACAGGGTTTAATTTTGGTTGTTGGATGTCAAGGTGAAGTTTTTGATCGACGCGTTGTTGTTTCCGGTCGATTAGGCGATTGTTTGAGGTTTTGCAGTTGATGGGTCATTGGAAATTTCTGATACAAATAAGTACATAAGCTGTTCTAGCGAAAAAGTCCAGTACTTTAGTTCGATGTGAGAACAAGTGGCCGACCATGCTTTTGACTCGTTTCTTTGCGAGTTTGACTTCGAGATTCATAAGTCGATTTCGGAGGCCCGGCGATGCGGTTGTCATGGTGATCCATTCATGCCCGACCAACCGTTGAACTTGTTTGGGGTTCTCTTAGGTCAAGATAGTAATTGGAAGTGTCATTTTTGCGACAATTGAACACACTCTCTTGAGTCATGTTTGGGATATAGCATATGGTTCCATGTCCAAGTTGTTGAACTTGGGTACAACTAAGCCGGCTTTGAAGGAGAATGAGTATTGGACAAAGTTCTATGTAATGCCATGTTGAACGATGTGGAACCTTTGTGGATGCGTCTAGAAAATTGTCATGGTTGATGGCCCGAGTGCCTTCCGGGAAAAAATGGGATGACTAAGGAATCCATAGATATCTTGACAAGCAATTCAATTCGACCTGCACCGACATAATTTATGGTTTTGATCAGTAATTTGCACACTGTTTTTCAGTTTTAGGCATTCTGAATTATTTCCTATTTGTTTAATCCTTGCATTGTTTTATGCTATCGTCATCTGCCAAAAAAAACTTGCTTTCTAGAATTCTTTAGGAGCTCTGAATTACTTTACATGTAGGTCTACACACTTTGTCATGTTTCTTGTTTACTTGCATTGACGGAATCCTTTAACAAACATTCTCCATGGATAGTTGATTCAGATGTACGATCAGTGCAACTTCAGTCATATCTCTGTGAAGATGCAAGTTCTGTCTAATGTTGATGGCGAGTTGTTAACTCATATTATTATTGTTCAATCCTTTGAAAGACTCGCTTGCGAGACTCTCGAGATGTTTCGGTCTATGCGTTCTCCCTTCAGCAACTCGTTTGATACCCGTGAACTTCCCTTGTAAGATGTGTTCAGCTAATATTCATATACACCATCTGGATGTTGTCTGATAAACTTGAAATTTGGGAGAGAAAGTGCCATTGAGATGTTAGGGTTGTCTAAAATCTTGATATCGGAGCTTAGAGGTTCTTTTGTAAACTTAACATATGGATATAGGGATTAAATGTGGCTTTTGGTTCTTCACATTTTAGAAATTGCATTCTCCTTTACCATATGGATAGCTAGGCTGCTTATAGATTGCTTAAAATGGGAAATGATGTGGCTTATTTCATGATGCTTAGGCACACGATCTCACATCATGCATCTGATTTCATTCCAAAGATACTAATGGAAAATATACACTTCGTCCTCCATCATGAAATTCCAATAAGTCTTCTTCACAAAGAGTTTAATAAAGTTGATGACCGAGTGATCGACCATGTTTATATTGTGAGGACTCGAATACCATGATTGAGATCCCATGCTATATAATACATAAATCGGCATGTGTCCTGTTGATGATAACATAACTTGTGTACAAGGTCTCACCCATATCAAGGAAAGTGAACTACCGCAAGAGATGGATGTTACGTAATAATTATAGCTCATATCTCTTGAGTCGGGCCATTGGTTTGCTCAACTTTAATGGGTATTTGTAATTTTATTTTTTTCCATTTTGGCTCCTAGGATTGTTTTGTCAAAAGTTCAAACAGGAATCCTTCCTTTTTATTAGTAGTTTTCTAATCAAGTTTGTGCATCCAATTGTTGCATTGACAGTGTCGGCCTTGGACAATAACATTGACAGAATGTTAGCGATCACCGTAGTTGGCTAATTTTGCATTCAATGTTGGTAACGACAATTATATCTTTGCTAATATGCTCATGGTGCTACATCTTCCTTTACTCTTACCCTAAGGTATGGCCATAGCCCCGTCAAACATCCCGCATTAAGGGAAGGGGATAGATTGGTTCGCAAGATTTGCTTTTCCCGTGTTTCGTGCATACACGGACATGATCGCCGAGAGAAGAAAGAGGGTAAGAAGTGGCATCGAAGATATATTTGGTTCGACAAAGGCTGATGGTATAGACCAAACCTCCAACTGATCATTAGGTCAAGCGGGGAAGAAGAAGGATGAAGGGTGCAAAGTGCCGGTATCTTGCGGACTGATGAGGAATTTTTGAATGTCAAAAGCATCTCATGGAATGAAAAGATCTGTATTTAACGTGAGCAGAAAAACGTTCTTCGTTTATAGTCGGTAGTATTGTATAATTGTGTTGCAATGAAGAAAATACATTTTATGTCTCAAGAAAATGTTGAAGAATGTCCTGAGTTGGAAGACAGCGTGAAATGCAAGAACTGCAAGATTCTTCAGAGTATGCACTTAAAACTATGTTAAGAATGTTTGACTTTACTCACCATGAACAAAATTAAATTGATGAACATTTTATGATAATGAGAATTCAAAGTCAAGTTTACACTTTATTTAAAAAAAAAACAAACTGGAAAATTTTGGTACGAACTTAAAATATTTATTCCGTTCAAAGCAAATATGATCAAGTTTAGAATGTTTGTTTTCACTTAATATGAACAAAATTAAATTAATAAGCATTTCATGAGAATGATAATTCAATACCAAGTTCACATTTTATTAAAAAAAAAACAATTGGAAAAAAATTGGAACAGAAATTTTGTACATAACCAAACGTGTTTTTTTCTTTTTCTATTCTAGAAACAGAATTTTTTTACGATTAAACGTGTTTTGTTCTTTTTCTATTCCGAAATAGAAATTTTATACGATTACCAAACGCGTTTTTTTGTTCGAAATTGTTCCTGCGAACGAAACACTTTTTTCTATTTTCGCTTTCTGGAACAATTTTTAAACAAACGCAAACAAACGCGCCTTAACTTCGTAACAAAAAACATATTGATAAAGAAGAAAAATCCTGAGCAAACAAAGTTAGAAAGAAAGATTTGAATAAACTCATAGGGCATTTGGTATAGTTAAGTCACATAACAAGGGACAACTTCAATCATGGAGCAGGAACATGATGTGCTTTCCTTTTAACCACTTCCAATTGAAGCCATTGAAAACCCTAATTTGGCGAGTTGGGTGATAAAAAAACCATAATCTCCAATTCAATGCGATGTCGTTTGTCTCCATTTTGTTTAGTTTCCCTCAAAAGGACGTCGGTTAGGGGAACTATTTTCCAAGTGCACCTCCACGACGAATCCATTGGTCACCACATTGAATTCTTCATTCAAGCGTTGTTCTCGGCTATTGCTCCGTACGCATCTTAACGAGGAAAGCTAAGGTAAGAAAGATGGAAGTACCGATTTGAAATTTTACATAAGAACAAGTCGAGTTTTGAATAAAACACACCTTTTTCAAGTACCAATTTTGCATATACCAACCTCATTATTCAGAAGGATAAAAATTTTTAAAAAAAAATGAAGGAGGGGAAAAGAGGGAAGAAAAATAAATACAAAAAGAGGGGCAAAAGAAAAGGAAATTACAAAAAAAAAAAAAAAAAAAAAAAAAGGTGAAATTTAGGCCACGAACATGAGGACGACACAGAGAAAGAGAGAGAGAGGCACGAGCTTTCAATTCCTCAGTTTCTCCGCCCAAACACCATCTCTTGCAGCTCTCTCTTTGCTGTGGTGGGGTTGAACAACCAACGCCTCCCTCTCTTAATTTCTCCGCCCGATTCAGTCTCCCTCTCCCGTATAAAGATCGCCCTTCTCTCTTTCTTTCCATCTCGCGCTCTTCTCTCCCTCTCTCTCGCATCGTTTCTTGCGGGTTATTACTGCAATATCTCCAATGGCCGCCGCGGTTTTCCAAGGTTTCGGGGCCTCCACGGCTCTGTCGCTCTCCAAATCCTTCGACTCCAAAAGGGTCAAGCTCCCTTTCGGCAGATCTCTCTCGGGTTCGCTTCTTGTCCTTGGGTTGTCTTTTGCTCTGGTTTCTTGGCACTGTTCTGTGCGAATTTCAAGAATTAGTCCTCGCTTGATCGTGGGGCGTAGCGTAGCCGGCATTTTAATCTGATTATGCCTTTTGGGTCGATCTCTGTAATTCGAGAAATGGAAGAAGTATGATTTCCTTTCTGGGTATTGATTTCTTCTTCTTCTTCTCATTCTTTTTTTTTTTTTTTTTGTGTTCCTGTGTGGTTTTGATGCAGAGAGAAGAGCAAGTTTTGTTGTAGTTGGATCTGACGGGAGAGTGGTTTTGGATTCAAGCCGTGCCCGAAAGCTTGTCACCAATGCAGTTGCAGTTAATTTATTTCTCTCTCCCTCGTTTCTTGGTTCTTTTGATTTATCGAATTTGGTATCCAAGCTTGAGATTTGGTTCTTGTTTCTTCTTGTGGACGTGTAGACGAAAGGAGATAGTGCGGCGGCGACTTCGGCATCCAAACCCGGGTATCTCTCATATTTTTCGAATCACAATTAATTGTTGCTGTGGTAGTCTCTGGTTTTACATGTGTTTGCATTTTGTGTTCGAGTTCATTCTTTCATTTTGTGGGAAACTTGCTCTGCCGTCCCCTTCCCCTCTAGGTAAGTTTACATCATGAAGTAGCCCTTTTGCCCAGCATGTTCAACAAGCCAGACACTGGTCTCTAATCAAGCTTTTTAATGTCAATCTTCTGGGTTTTAGAGGATGGTCTGATGTTATTCTCTTCATTCTTGGGACTGTTATTCGTCTATGAATTGCATTTGCTCAGGCGAATAGGTGAAAGGATGAAGCCTGATTGCAAGTTTATTTGCTTATGGAAAGCTTTGATTTTTTGTGCCGATCGTTAGGTAGCACTCTCCCTGAGTTTCCTTAGACTTTCCAATTTTGACAAAGACATAATCCTACATAACTGATGTGATAGTCAGACACCTGTGACAGGGGTATGTGAAGCATAGTTGTGGAGACATGCTAAAAATAAGTATTTTGAAGGTTCTGTTTCCCCTAGATGTAAGACCAACAGTACTCTTAGCTTATGTTTGGAACAATACAGCTCGATTGTGTGAATGAACTTCAAATGATGGAGATATTGTTGTAAGTCAAGCTAGGATAGCTGTGGGCATACATGAGCTTTTTCCCCTTGCATCATCATTCTATAATACAGCCACACTTGACTTCCACAAAGTTCATATTATGTTTTTTAAGGTTACAGCTTGTAAAGTATGCTTCACTTTGAAGACGCCTAAAAAGGAATCCAATTAGAAATAATGTGCAAAACTAAGTCCTCATCTTGTGTGCTGACTTTGATAGAATGTAGCGTTCTGAAGAAAGAATCAGATTGTAGCTTCCAGTCATTCACATCCCTTTAAGAACTTCTGCTCCCAAGGAGCAGAATTCCCATTTTGATTTGAGTAGTAAGATGACAAAAGTTAAGTTGAATATATTTAGCTAAACAACAGAGAGAAGTATCAGTGCACCACAAGTCGGTCCAGAATTGATCATCTGTCCTCTCTGGACTCCCGAATTAACGAACTGTGAAAAGTTACTTTAACCTGCTTATGTGCTTTCACTAGCTTATGCCATTAGAGAATCAAAGTTTCGCATTATTCCAGGCCCTTTTGGAGGTCCATGCTTCAAAATATGCCCTGCTTTCAGAGGCTTCCTTGTTCTGTGGAGAGCCTCCAAAGCAATACCCAAAATGTCTTGATTAACTCTCTCTCTATACACCATTGATTGCTGAATTATCTTCCACTTAAATGAGATGAGTTTCCTGTCATTATCTCTGTTTCCCTAGAAGAAAATCTCTTTGAATCTGAGAAGGTGAGTACACCGGTAGACCAAATAAAGATTTATACGTTAATGCATGAAATCACTCCTGTCATGGGATGGAATATTCAAATTAGAGATCAATGTTAGCATCTCATTTCCTGATTAGATGTACCAGATGTGAAAAGTACCACTTGCTTGTATCCTGGGATGATAGGTGTATTGATCATATTTATGCGAATTTACTTTCCATTTGCGTATGCGCACGGTATATATTGATGCAGAGGATGAATTTTGTTTTTCTTGGAGAGGGAAAAACTGTGTATATAATTTGCTTTAGTGAAAAAAACTCAAATCTGTGGTTCTGTGCCATGGAAGTGTAATGTCAATGAACTTTTGTCTCCTGTGGACATGCTTTTTCCTAATTGAATACAAGTACTAGATTCAGATTCATCTCTGCATTGGTGTTTAAACCATTGAGAGTATCCTTCATTCGATAAGCCATAGCTTTTCCTATTCTGGGATGTTGGAACTTGTTGTATGATGTACGTGCCATTTTCTTGAACATCTGTTATTCAAGCTTCGTTTTACCGAATGCTTCATTCATCCCTTTTGGTCTCAAATTTGTAAAAAACTTACTACGCCTGGCCTGTAAAGGCTTTTGCCAGCCTTTACATATTTATGGTATAATATTACCAACAAAAGCATTGTCCCTGCATCTAACAGATCTGCATTTCCATGTTATAAGTGTTATTCTGATAATACTATCTGATTGAGAATCCAACTGAGTCTTTGCATTTGATTACCAGGCATGAGCTTTTGCTTTTTGAAGCTCTTCAAGAAGGTCTGGAGGAAGAAATGGAAAGAGATCCCCTTGTATGTGTGATGGGCGAAGATGTGGGTCATTATGGAGGATCCTACAAGGTCACTAAGGGACTAGCTACGAAATACGGCGACCTTAGGGTTCTTGACACGCCCATTGCTGAGAACTCCTTCACGGGAATGGGAATCGGAGCTGCCATGACTGGCCTGAGGCCAATCGTTGAAGGTATGAACATGGGGTTTCTCCTTCTCGCATACAACCAAATTTCCAACAACTGCGGCATGCTTCATTACACTTCTGGGGGCCAATTCAAAATACCAATAGTTATTCGCGGCCCCGGTGGAGTCGGGAGACAACTTGGAGCTGAGCACTCACAGCGTCTGGAGTCGTACTTCCAGTCCATCCCTGGGATTCAAATGGTCGCGTGCTCGACCCCATATAACGCCAAGGGCCTGATGAAAGCCGCGATTCGGAGCGACAATCCTGTTATTCTGTTCGAACATGTCTTGCTCTACAATCTCAAGGAGAGGATTCCCGATGAAGAGTACGTGTTGTCCCTTGAAGAAGCCGAGATGGTCAGGCCCGGGGAGCACGTGACGATCCTAACTTACTCAAGGATGAGATATCACGTGATGCAAGCTGCGAAAACCCTGGTGAACAAGGGCTATGATCCCGAAGTGATTGACATCAGGTCGCTGAAGCCGTTCGATCTTTACACGATCGGGAATTCCGTGAAGAAGACTCACCGCGTGTTGATCGTGGAGGAGTGCATGAGGACGGGCGGGATCGGTGCTAGCTTAACAGCAGCTATCAACGAGAACTTCCACGACTATTTGGATGCCCCGATAGTGTGCTTGTCTTCCCAAGACGTGCCGACCCCATACGCCGGGACGTTGGAGGAGTGGACGGTCGTTCAGCCCGGGCAGATTGTGACGGCGGTCGAGCAGCTCTGTCAGTAACCACACGGCCGAGGGAGGCACCATAGGCTGCGCCATCAAGCCACCTGAGATGTCCTTTCTCCTATTTATAGCAGCATGATTCTTTCTGAACCATCTTTTGAGCTCCTTGTGATAATTGAAGTATTTTCTGTGGAAACTTGCTAGTTCTTGACCGTCATATGAGGCAAATAGCTTGGTGTTTTCCCTCATTCAGCAGGCACATCATGGGACCTTGTCTTATCTTGTTTGTGATTTGCCTTTCGATTGCGTAACCGCGACTGCATTACATATAGTCAGCAATTTGTATTTGTATTTGAGGGTGTGATTGTTTGGCAAAAATTAATGCTATAAAAATATTTAAAAAATGATTGTTTGTTAAAAAAATTAAATAAACGAAATATTTTTATCGTTTATGAAAATATTTAGAAATATTTAGACATAAATTATTATGTATAATTTAAACGATTTTAAAATATATTTTTCAAGTCATTCATTAAAACCCTTCAATTTTTTATTACGAGGTCTAGATAAAGCGGTTATCTCAACATTTATTGTAAGCCCGCTGGTCAAAGAGTGGCAAAAGAAAAAGAGTTCCATTGCTTATTTAAAAGATTAAACATTTCAAATTGTCGACCCTTAAATAAGAGTGATTAAACATAATATATATACATATATGTCTCCATATATATCTGTATATATTTATGCTTCCATTCGTGTCATTTTGCACGTAAGTTAATTTACTAGGACAAATTAAGCTTGTTCGTATTTGCTTGTTGTGGTGCAGATGAATAACCTCGTGACCACACCAACAGAATAATATGATAAGCGAATTAAGAATATGCAATTTTGGAATAAGTAAAATTCGTATAAATAAAACACAAATATTAGCGTATCTATCGTACCCCATGATGAATTTACTTGAAGATAACTCGAGTTACATGGTTCCACTTCAGTTATATGGATATAGTCAACTCGACTCTTTGACCCAAAAAAAAAGAAACTCGACTCTTAATAACAATAGGATGTTATTAAATTATTTGGAAAAATGTATAGAACAATATTGGCAAAAAAAAAAAATACTTGGCAATCACAGATAATATCTAATTATTTCTAGGATATAATATTTTTTGGGACTTGATTATAACTAAAATGTATTTCTTACAACTAAAAAAAGTATAACACCACAATATACTCTTAGAACTTGATTTGGATATAGACATTTAGGAGACATATTGGTCAAGATTCCAAATGCATCCGACAATATAAAAATAAATATAATTTTTAATGTACTCAATAATCATAAATAATATTCATTCTTTTAGGTTGTAAATTTATTTCTAGAAGCTTAGTGCAACTGATATGAAAAAATTACCGAAAAAGTTTTAAACTTATTGAACATGTGTCCATTTAGCTTTAAACATTTTAATTTCACTATTTTTTTTGTCGAATTTTGATCCTATATATTTTGATTATGTTTCAATTTAGTTATTTCAACCAATTTTGGCAAGAAACTGCTGACATGTACTTTGATCATCTCACATTGCATGATCAACGCCAATGTGGATAATCTTTGGTAATTTTTTAATAAAAAGAAATTTATTTTTCCTTTTCTCTTGTTCTTGATGCTTTTTTTTTTTTTTTTAATAACATTTGTGTCGATGAGAATTGCTTGTGACCCTTATTGGCCAAGAAGGCCTTGTGTGTAGTTGCAATGGGCCTAGACAAGAGGCATCGCAGCCCTCACCTAGATTTGGCAAGGCAGCCCCATTAGCGACCTAGTCACTGTTGCCCACAAAGGAAAAAAAAAAAAAACAAAGAAAATGAAATTTTCAAAACCCTTCTAAAAAATTTATAAAAAAAAATTACGTCAACATTAATCATGGAACGATTGAATTTGCCAGTTAGTGAATTTTCAACAGAATTATGACTAAATTAGTCAAATTGAAATATTTACAATTAAATTGGTGCAAATGAAAGGGGTTTAGGACTTTTCTAGTATTTTTCCCAATCAAAATCATTAGCTAAATTTTGAGTCTATGGAGATATTATAGACACAATCTCATAATTACATAATTATTCACAAAAAAGAAAGGCTCATGTAATGCTCGTATTTTATAAGGAATACAGGGATAACTTAGGAAATCTAGGAAAGAGAAAGCGAGTTGTTATTTATGAATGAGATATAAAATTGTACTTTGGCATAAACATATGGGTTAATACTTACGAAAACCCTAAATTAATATATTCATGACACATGTATTACAAATTAATTTTTTGACTATAAAAAATTCTAAATTGATACATCCATGATAAATTTACCTTCAATTAATCTTTATTAAATTTTACTGTCAAATTACATAGTCAGGTGATATAATTGATAAGTATACTAATTTGGGCCTTTATGTATCGACTTATGTTTTTTGTAAAATTAATTCAATTTTGAAAATTAATCTGTTTAAATTTATTACAAATATATCAGTTAGGATTTTTAATAGTAAAAAGATTAATTTAAAATAAATTTATCACGTGAATATTTGTTTGGGATTTTTTATGGCAAGTCGAGTGAAAACAAGGAAATAATAAAAATTAGTCTAAGATATCTCAAATGTGAATAAGAATCAGAGATAGTCAAAAAATCTCGCCACATCTTCTCTCTCTCCATCTAACCTCGCCCTTCCTTTTCTATTCCCTTCTCTTTCCTTCTCTTCCTCGCGCACTCTCCTTTCCTCTTTCGCTCGCACGGCGCAGCCGCCCTCCCCTCGCCGCCGCCGCCAACCCTCGCCGCCATCGCCGGCCCCTTCCCCGGCCTCCCCGCTCCCCGCCGGCGCCCCCCGCAGCGCGACCCGGCCCGACCCGACCCGGCCCCGTCCCTCTCGTCATCGGGCCCCCCTCTCTCTCTCTTCTTCTCTCTCTATATACGTATCCGCAGCAACCCTAGCTCCGGCCCTCTCCTCCCTTTCGGCGGCCCGCCGGCTCCGATTCGCCGCCCGACTCCGCCGCCGACGCGCCCGGGCCCGCCGATTAGCCGTCGGAAACGAAGGTGAGTCCCGTTCCCGTTCCCGCTCCTCTGCGCGCGGGTTTGTCAGATCGCCGAGATGCGGGCGCTCCGGCGAGCGCCGATTGGCCTCCCCCCCGCCGCGTGCGGGTTAGGAACGCCGTCGCCCTTCCGCCCCGCGCGGGTTGCGCGGCGGTGGCGGGGCGGGTTTCCTGGGGTAGGGGAACGCGAACGCGAACGCGAACGCGATACCCGTGCCCGTCCCTAGGGTTTTCGCGAGTGTGCCTTTTGTATTCTTATCTCCTAAAGCTTGGATTTTGCTCTGGCTTGTAATGTGTAATTCTTGTTACAGAGTGTCTATTATCCTATAGAAGTCAGCTCGCGGCAACCGACGCAGGATTATGCCCTAATTTTCTTTCGGCTGGATATTGTACCCTATCCTACAGAGAGTACTTTTCTTTTTTTAAAGTTGACTATCTGTTAGTTTGTGATCGCTGTAGAGCTGGATTCAACCTCATCCAGGTCTAAGATTCTTTGAGAGCACCATTTCACAGTTCGTTCCTTTAGGAGTTTCTGTTGGCCTAGGAGTTGTTTGGCAGACACTTAACAATGCCTTACCCCCATTGAATTTTGAGTCAGTGTGTGTACTTGGTCTTATTAACACTCTTGGAATACTGTATTTTCTTTATTATCTTGTGTTTTAGTCCAACTGGAAAAGGTAATCAAGGTACTTGACTTTGATCAATTTCTGACGATGAGAACGAACTTGCGTCACTCATTATTCTGGTCCCTAGTTGAATTAGATAATCTATCAATCAGTAGATTTGAAACATGAGTGGAGTACACAGAATCCGAAACACGGGGAAAAAGTAACACTAAATCAGAATAAATCATACCTAACTACCAAATTGTATAGATAGAAAAAGTTGGTAATGTATTATGAGCCTGAAGCACCAACTTAAGAGATAATAAAGATCACATCTTCTAAGTAAGAGATACTTGTTAGCTACCTCCTTATTGTTAGTCTGTCGTTGTGCAGGTAGCACTTTAAAGCTCGGTCTTTTTTGTACTTTTATATCCTTTCTATCTTCTGGGTTGTAAATGGGAGGTACGCCGTTGGTGCTCTTAAAATACTTATAGAACAAAAGAGAATGTAGTTTTATTTTAGAAATTTGTGGATCTGCTATAGCTTGCTTGCCAAAAGTCTAGGAGCTGAAGAAGCATATCCATGCCATTATATAAACGGTCAAATGAGCACAAATTATGTAATTGATAGACATTTCATAATAAATAAGAACTATATTGTATGTGTGGTGTGCACCATGGTTGAAAAAGGACTTGTTTGTGACAGGTTTCGTTCACCACATCTTAAACACATTTGGTTGTTGAGCCATCCTTTCCAGTTTTGTTTGCTTCTTGCTTGGTCTATAAGGTTGCTAGGTATTTATTGGGATAAAAAATTACTTATCTATTGAAGGCTTTCTGTCATGAGGATTATTGGGTATGGGTGTGTGAGTGTGCATGTACGTGCGTGCGTGTAGAGAGGAGAGAGAGATGATAATAAGCATGAGCAGTCTGTGTATAATTACAACAACAAAGTAAGTCTTATCTGACTAATTAGGATTGTTTGGATGAATTAGGTTATGCTCTTAAGTTGCTTATGTAACTATTATCATGTGAGATCCTAGTATTCTGTATCCTTGTTGTTGTTTTTTTTTTTATTTTTGCCGTAATGCCTCTGTCCTTTTAAGTTATACCCTCCCTATCCCATAAACACATCTCGCCAAACTACCTCAAGCTTGCTTTCTTATTTCAATTTGGGTGCACTCCTTTTTCCATTGGTATTTTTTCATTAATAATATTGTCTTTTCTCAAATGCTCAGAAATCCAGTGAAGCAGTCTCATCGATGCTATAGTCATTGTCCATGTGTTAGGCTTCAATTATGCTTGATGCTAGTTACAGTAAGATTAATGTACAAAAGTGGTACATTAAATAATGTGATGAATATCAAGGGGACTTTTCTATCAGAGTGTATCTTATAACTTAGTATATTGATTTTGTAAATATATCTTAAGATACCTGACATTGTTCCCAGCCTTACTGTCCTTAGAGTTGGTGCAGTTGGTTGGGGTTGTCAGGGCATTTCTGACAAAAGAGTTGGAGGCAACCTGTTCAAATCCTACTAACTATTTGCGAGCCACTTTAGTTTAGGGCTACTTGCATAGATTAAAGGTCTGTACTTGAGCTGATCATGGGGTTTGCAGGGTATTTATAGCTGTTCAGATAAGTGGGCCTTTCTTCTTGCCCCTAGATTACAAAAAGATTTGAAATTTGATATTTGGTTTTAAGTGGGATATTATATTGAGAGTTTCCCATTCATGTGTCTTGTTTAGAGGTTCTATTCCAACTGGTGAATAGTTTTTTTCAGAAGAGTATTCATGTGTGATTGTAATTATTTCTTTTTAATTGTATTTGAATTGTGTGCTGAAATTCTTCTCTTAAGTGGTATGCTTAGATATCATGGGTGCGATGCTTAGAAAGCTTTAAGTGTGATGCCTAGAGGAATATATTTGTTTTGAGTTATCAAGTGATTACTCTTCGTGTTTTATATCATTTTGGGCTCACTATTTTGCATCTCATCATGCTACGTGTCAATCCAGTTGAGCTCAGGTCTCGAATTGAATTGGTTAGACTAAGGTTTGTAATGCCCATAATGGTGGCTCTAACCCTTAATGCTGCAATACCATTTCTTTGTTGCTATATTGAGCATTTTATCTATCATTTGTTTTCTTCTATTACATATATAGATATCATATTTTGGTCTGAAACGTTGAAGGCTGATAGATGACTATAAATTATTGTTTAGATAAACTAAATGGCGGCCTACATCGGAGGAGAATCTTCTTCACAAGGACTACAGCAGCAACAGCAAGAAGAAGGTATGGGAGGTCGATGGTACATGTTGCGAAAAGAGATTGAAGAGAATTCACCTTCAAGACTAGATGGAATTGACCTCAAGAAGGAGACTTATCTACGGAAGTGCTATTGCACCTTTTTGCAGGATCTTGGCATGAGGCTCAAAGTGTAAGCTTAATTGTCTTATCCTTACTCTCAAAGTCAACACTTCTCTGTGTTAGGTTTACAATTATACTTCGAGTTATTGAGTACAGTAATTCAGTATCTTCGTGAAAATTTTTGGGCTAAAAGATATGAAATGTTTTAGGATAATGATATTATTGTTCGTGCCAAATTGCCAATTTGTTCTTCAATCATCATGATTTTAAGTGCAGGATGTCCTTTTGTCTTAATCCCAGATGTTTATAGGTTCGCTTTACTTTTACCATTTCTTAATTATTTGGAAGTTTAGGTCTGGGATTAGGAGGGAGAAAGGTGTCACATTGTTGTCTTGTTGTTGTGGGTGTTTTCGTTAGTAGATGTAATAACAGTGTCACTATTTAAGCTAAACTAGTGGTGTGGACATTCTCTGCAATGTAGGAGCATATATGTAGGTTTCACAGGGATTTCAACTGGATAGCTGTAGGCAAGGGAAAAAGGGCGGACATGATAGACTGAGAATTTTGGAGCCTCACTGGAAACCCTTTCTTTAGGTTATTGAAGTGATTTCTGGGTGGTGCTGTTGAATGTTATTTAATGGCTTTTTTGTAATTTTTTTATGAAGTGGGAGAAAGAATAATTTTTTTGGGGCTGGGTATGTTTACTTATTTGGGAGGGGGTTTGTTTCAAGGGATTTTCAATTGGGAGCCCTTTTCTTAGATTATTTATGTGAACTTTTTGGCTGTAATTAAATGCCCTTTACTATAGAGAAGAACTGTTTTTTTTGATGATCAGTTTATATCCTAACAACGGAGAGCGATCTTTAGTATTTAGGTTGAGGCTGATCATTTAGCTTGTTGGTATCTTCTGCAAATTGTTTCTACATTATTAGTTACTATTAGGGCTTGTGGGTTGTTGAAATATAATTATCTATTACCATTTCAGTAGACCAAATTGTTCGGGTAAGGTTTGTGAGTTGTTGCCCTCTGAAATCCTAGATATGTGTCTCCATTCTTAAATTAGACACCTAATTTATTTGTTCATTGCCATGTCAGTGCACCAAGTTGTGGAAACTGTGTTTTTGTCATTAGAAATGGTCAAGGCTCGTGGGTTGTTGTCATATGAAATTTTATTGCCATGTCTAGCTGATGGAATGATTCGGATGAATGATGCACTGGAGCTTTATAATCATTGGATGGAGCTCACCCTGAATCCTATTTATGCTTCTGTCTTGACTGTTACTTTAGGTTACATCTAATATGAGATAAAAGCTTCTGCATATGATCGTATTACATCAATTGGCCACTATAGATTAGGCATCCAACTTTTTCATTCTGGCAAAGTCTAGTGGCGTTCTCATTCCATGCTGCTGAATCATATCGTACTTACATGGATGTGACTGGAACTATTATGGTTTATTGTGTAGGCCTCAAGTAACAATAGCTACAGCAATTATATTTTGTCATCGGTTCTTCCTCCGGCAATCACATGCAAAGAATGACAGAAGGGTCAGTGATTTTATAGTATTTCTGTTGTCTATTTGGCTATTTAAATATATGCGTTGTGCACTGGCATTTGCATTTAGCATGCTTAAGATTGATTATTGGATGGCTGTCTTCTTTAAGCAAGCAGAAGACTGACTTTGGCAGGTGGATTAATTTGCTGAGAGAAAAATATGACATCATATATTCACATTATGAAGAAAAATTATTAGTTTGGAGTTATAATTTAACCTAATGTGGTCTTGAGATTTACTAGAAACAATCCTGAATGCATAACTACGTAGATATATGTAAATCCTCTCCCCTCAAGCCCCAACCAAAAAAAGGAATGCCCTACATGCGCATTATATATGGACAGAAAGACATGACAATTGTGTGTGCTGATTTGTTTTGGCAGATGATATGGTCATTTTTAGACTTTTAGCTATTTTTCCTAGCTTTATCATTATCATTTGTGTGAACCTTAAAAGATCTATTGAAGTAGAGGCCTTGCCTTATGTTTTATGTGCTTATGTTGAGTTCGGTTAACAAGTGCTCCTCGGGTACCAGTTAATTAAGTTAAATAAAAGTGGAAAAAACATTTCCAAGACACTTTGAAGATGGAGGAATTACATATTGCAGTAAAGTCACATTCTTCAAATAGTAAATTTGAAAATTCCAAAGCATATTCAATAAGGTTTAACAAGTGCCTGAGGGGCTCTCTTAACATTTTCCGTTTATGTTAAACTAGAAAATAAACCTGAGCGTTGCTTTAAAAACTATATGCCCTTCATTAAGAAATTTACTAATGTCATTATATAGTCTTTTGTAATAGTCAGTCAGGGGTTTAAGAGACATAATTTTTGGGAAACTCTGAGAAAATTGAAAGAAATGATTTACTTATGGACTGATATTTGAAATTTTAATGATTTTAAGTGAGAATAGACAACATAATTACCGTTTTCATGATTATTTGAAGTGCTAAATATAGAAAAAGAAATAAATAATTATTCCTTGATAAGCTTGAAACGTTTCTCCATAGCATTATACTGTACTTTTCTTCCTTGAAAACTAATTGTGGTTAATAACATTTTGCATGTCTGGTGGAGTTTAGTTTTAAAATAAGTAATAATAATAGTTGTGCTCCCACCAATTTTTTTTTTTTTTTTTAATTTGTTTGCACTCATACAATCATATATTTACTTTAAGGGACTGACCAATTAAAAGTAAATTAAAAAGATGAATATGAGCAATCGGCTGACATGAAAATTAGGAAAAGGAAAATAAATACAAAAAAGGAAAAAGAATGGGAAAAATTTAAAGAAAAAGTGGATTATTGTGGGTAACAGGTAAATTGGAACATGGCACCTAGATGAAGTGAGAACATGTCACCACTGGGCAGCTTATTTATATGATTGGTTAGGTATGGGAACTATGTACGTAAAAATGAGGTTAGAGAGGACCAAATTGAGGACGTCAGGGGGCTGGGCATTTGTCTGATGAACCAGTAATGGTCCCAGACCTGTCATCTTGTGAGAAGCCCACCTAGCTTAAAACTTCCTTTATTGCATTGTAATATTAAGAAAAAAGAAGGGTGGGGAAAGAGGGAAAAGTATAAGAGGGGTGGGGAAGGGAAGTATAATGGCTATCATAATTTGAATGACTGAAAATAATATTATACTGAATATATTGGCTCTTTGATGCATCAGACGTTATGGTCTGGATGAACTCACTTGAAGAGCTAGGTGTGATGAACTTTGAAAATAATATGATAATGAACTTATTGACTCTTTGATACACCAGATATTGTGTTCTGGATGAACTCACTTAAAGCGCTGGGTGTGATGAGCTCTCCTTTTATGATAATCCATGACCATTGTAAGATAATATGAAATGTTTTGATGTTTCTGTTGAATATTTGACATTTGGGAATTCGAATAACCTGGTTTTGTAAGGCTGGTTCTTTGTATATTGCTACAATGTCAATTACCAAATTTCTATTTGCTTGGATGAGATGAGATACATTAAAGTAGTTGGAATTATTTTCATTTTCTTTTTCCAACTGGACCACTATCGCCTGTCATCTTTTGGTTTTGAGTTATGCTGATCCCTGGGTTCCCTTGCTGTAGATTTTAAACTTATGCTTCCTTATTGACTTGGCATTCTGGCTGCTGATAACTCAGAGCATTTCTATTTTTGGATGTTATCATGCATGTAGATGGTTTTCGTTCCATTGGTCGTGTTTTTATGTCTGAGTTTATTTCTATTGATGGAATTAATTGTTTCAGGCCCGTGTTGTTCTTGGATTGGGTTACCTGACGTAATTGGAAAAAAATTAGTGTAATTTTGCTTTATTTGATCAGTGTGCTTTTCAATGCTTGACAGACAATTGCAACTGTGTGCATGTTCCTTGCTGGGAAAGTTGAGGAGACTCCGCGCCCACTAAAAGATGTCATACTTGTTTCTTATGAGATAATCCATAAAAAGGATCCGGCTGCTGCTCAGAGGATTAAACAGAAGGTTTTCCTTAACTTGCTATTTTGATTTTGAAGAGATTAATTGTTGCCTGTTGGGTTGTCGTGTGTTCTTTTGCCACTTCTTACTGTCATGAACTTGCTTGTGCTGCCTAAATAGATTCTGTTCATATTGTTGCATCTTACTGAAGTTTACTTTTACTGCTTGTATCATTGCGCATTTCAAAGATAGGGACTATTATATCGTGTCTTCATCTGCATGAAAAGGAAGGATCATTCTTGAATTTGTACGGGCAATGCATAGTATTCCTATGTTTGAGCTAACTTGGCTGACGAACATGACCCATAATGCTATTTTTTAGAGAATGTTTGGCAATTTTAAGTTGGGAGAGAAATGATATGGGAGAAAGGCAGAAGGCAATACCTACATCTTTGTTGAGACGTGTAATGAGGGAAATTGATGTGGAGGAGAAAGAAGATAGGACAAGAAAGCTCTTTGTATTATATTCGTATGAAAATAGACTGGTAATACTGCAGTATATGCCTTGGGAATTGATTTACTTCCATTCCCTTCCAAAGTCGGGAGGAAATTGAATTAGTCTCACTTGGAAATATTCCACCCATTTCTGTTCATTTATCCTCGTCTTTCTCACCAGTAGAGGAAATGTTTCCTTTTGAATTAGTTCCTCCCATTCACTTCCACTTCCCTCAGTTTAAACATAGCATTAATGAGATCATCATTCTGTCATTCCCATTTCTGCAGAATCAGTGGTGCTATTGAACAAAAAATCTTGTACTGTTAATTTCTTCTTTTGTCAGCATTACACGATGTCTTAATTTCCCTTGCCCTTTTCAATCTGAATCTTGGATGTTCAGGGGGTCATACTTGTTTGGATCTAAGTTTTGAGTTTTCTCCATAGAATCCTTTTGTAAAGCTATTGGCAAATTCAACTTAATAACTGTGGTCAGTAGCCTGCCAAGGTTATCTGGCTTCGTGATGCTTTGCCCATGATATCTTTCTTTTGTTGGGATGCTCATTGACGCTCACTTCTGAGAACCTCAGGAAGTGGAATTTTATTCTAATTAATCATGTTGCCTGTGGAGAGTTTATGGGAAACGCGCATATTGCTTGCCTATATATTGTGATTTGCCCAACATCTTTGGCATTTCCCTTTTTTTTTTTTTTTTTTTTTTTTTTCGGATTATGCAAAAGTCAGTTCTGTGGTCGTCTTCCTCATGCTCTCCTTTTCAAATTGGTTCAGAGTGCTGCTCCTCTTTGCCTAATGCAGTGAATTTGGAAGGAACATGATGAGAGACTAATTAAAGGATTTGAATCTTATCTTAATCTCTTTTTGCTGATTTTAAAAATTTATACTTCATGTTTTAATCTATTTATGGATTAGCGTGTGCATTAAGTTTCCTTTTCCTGTTTTTGTATATTCCTCATGAACTTCCATTGAAGAACTTAATCCTCCTAAAAAAATATTGTGATTTCCTTTAGTTTTGGATGCTCTGACACACATGGTTCTGTATCGTGTGCAGGAAGTATATGAGCAGCAGAAGGAGCTAATTTTACTAGGAGAGAGGGTTGTACTTGCCACCTTGGGATTTGACCTAAATGTTCACCATCCGTACAAACCTCTTGTTGAAGCAATAAAGAAGTTCAAGGTTGCGCAGAATGCTCTTGCTCAAGTGGCATGGAATTTTGTGAATGATGGGTATGATCGAGATTCGTCTCTTTCGTTTCAGGTCTCTGATAATTCCAATTCAGTAGTCTCTTGCCTTTATGTTCTTTCACACACTGTAAGGTGGCTTGCAGACTGAGGACATCGCTCTGCCTGCAATTTAAGCCCCATCATATTGCAGCAGGTGCTATATTCCTTGCTGCCAAGTTCCTCAAAGTGAAGCTCCCATCAGATGGAGAGAGGGTCTGGTGGCAAGAGTTTGATGTCACCCCACGTCAATTAGAGGGTTGGTGTCCTCTTTTAAATTTTTCTGTAAAAATATTGTGGACATTTTGGGGCCTCTGTTGAACAGACTCTTGGTCCCATATTGCATGTACACATTGATATCTCATCACATTGAAAATAAGCCCATTGGGTTACTTATTCTCGGAGTAATATAACATTGGTCTGCCATGGGTGTCTTTATCCTTACACTCTTTATGATGTATGGTTGCCCGTATCTTATGTTTTGACTCATACATCATAGTGTGTTCTTATCTGCCTTTTTCTGACTATGCAGAGGTTAGCAATCAGATGCTGGAACTGTACGAGCAAAACAGGATTCCTCCATCTCAAGGGAGTGAAGTTGATGGAAGTGGAGGTGGTGGGTCAGCTCATAGGCCCTCTTCAAAAGTTCTGGGGTCAAATGAGGAGCAGGCCTCGAAGCAGGTGTCCTCACGTGCTGCGCTTGACCATTCAGTCTCTGACTATCATGGGTTACACCAGAGACCTACTCAAAATCATGGTGCTGATCATGCTGATGTGGGCAGTGTTATTACTGATCAAAGGGTTGATCCTGAAGCTAAAGAGAACGCAAGAGAGCATCTTGACTACTTACCTGGTAAAGACAACACGAGAGAGCATCCCAACAAATACAAAGCAGAGTTCGAACATGTTTCTGGAGAAGATCAAGAAAGAAGTAGCAAAAGAAATGATTTTACGGAAGAAGGAGAGTGGACAGACGCTGCATCACGTAAATCAGTGGTCAGTCGAAATCCAGAACTCCGGGAAGGATCAGTTGGTCAATCGCCAAAGGAAGCCATCAAGATTGATAAGGATAAGGTTAAGGCTGCGCTTGAGAAAAGGAGGAAGGAACGTGCAGAAATGACAAAGAAAAAGGATGTTATGGATGAGGATGACCTGATTGAGAGGGAGCTAGAGGATGGTGTCGAGTTGGCAGTGGAAGATGAGAAAATCAGGAGGGAAAGAAGACCGAGCTGGTCTAGAAGTGACGACCTTGATAATGAAAAGGACCATGAGGATATGGGAGATGGGAAAACCTTGATAACAAAGGGCCAGTCATCAAGAAGAGCAGAAGGCGAAAATGCGGAGGAAGGGGAAATGCTGGATGATGCTTCACCCATGCCAAACTCGCGCAAAAGAAAAGGAAGCCCAATTGATACACAAATAGAAGGAAAGAAGCGGCATGAGCACATATCAAATATGAACCGAGAAACTGGACATGATGGACACAGGATGGGTCGAGCTGGTTATGGAGATAAGGATCATAGAAGGCATGGCCCGGAAAATGGTTATACCGCAGAGAGGGAGCACAGAAGACATGTGTTAGAGACTCATCGGTCATGATGCTGGGGTGCATGTTCCTTGTCGAGCCATGTCAGATTGGATTGTTTTAGTGGGCAGTACTAGTATGTCACGTATTGCAACTGACTGTATTGGGCACAATATTATGCCGGAGGATTTGTCCATGGATTGAGGGAACTCGCATGCAGCGAAATACGGGACATCTCTGAAGAAGGCAAGCGTTTTATTTACTGATTTGTTTCTTTATGTCGGAGTAAGGGACATATGCCGTATTCAAACTTATTCCTGCATTTGGGATTCCGCATCACATCAAAATGTTGTGCTCGTCGCTGCACCTACTGACGATCTGTGCCTGACTTCATGGGTTTGAGCTAATGCTTATCACTATACTTGATAGTGTTGCGGAGCTTTCTTAAATGTTGATAACTATACGTATGCAAGCTGTAAGATCATGTATTAAATGACAATTTTCGCCAGTCTTAAGGAAAACTGTATGAGCAGCAACTATATCTCATTTTTTTTTCCTGAAATTTTTATGCTGTAAATGGGAGGTCATCTCCTTTGGTGCTATTGAATGGGTTCCTGCTTGTAAGAAACAAAAGAGCAGGAGAGATGGGGAGCAACTATTTCATCAGCCTGAGCTGTGTCAATATTTTAGCCCAAAGCAATGGCATGTCTTCATTATAGGCCAGATGTTCATCTTTTCTTTTGAGTGTTCATTATAGGACCAAACCCGATTGGGGGATTTTTCAGTCTAGAGTAATGTCTTTGCCCACCAAAGTCAGTCGACGACAGATACAATTTCCTTTCAAAATGATGGTATCTGCCTATCTGAATGAATGAGAGCATCATACTTCAATTGACCTCTAAGAGGACATTGAAACCCAGAAAGTGTAAAAGGGAAGCGTGGCCAAGCGAACTCTTTTAGGTCACATGTTGATTTTGATGCCATTCGATCAAAGATGGAGCTTTAATTACTTAACCTATAAGAGACTTAACAGCAAGAGCACGTGTAAACGTCTCGTGCTAGTCCTGCGATGCGCTTGTACTCTTTTTTCCTTTGTGGAACCAAAATGTCTGTGGGAAAACATTGGTACTCGTCACTGGACGAAACCCTATTGCCATAGCCTCACCGAGGTGCTAGAGATCTAGAGTAACATTCACCAAATGTAAATACAAGCATTACTATTTGAACCTGGCGCTGATCTCGTCTTTGGATGTATTAGCATTCACCACTAAAGCTCTAGTACTCATTTACTGAATGAACACGAGAGAATGATAAAGAAATAGGAAAAAAGTCTCTAGGCTTATCCAAAGGAAAATGACTCAGTCCATGAACTTTGCCTTCGTGTGCAATATTATTTATGAACTTTAATCCAAATGATTTTCAAACTTTTGAGACACATTCAATTTAATCATCGTATCAAATAATTTAGGGACTATATTGAATCTAGAGATATGATAATTTAACAATTAGATTAAACATTTATAAAAAAATTTAGAGATCACATTGCATATTGGATTAAAATTTAGGGACTGCATTAAATAAATTAAAAGTTCATTGACCAAATTACAGATTGCGGCAAAGTTCATAAATCATTTGTATAATTATCCTCTAATCAAAATTTGACTCTGCATATATAAAAAGCAGACCACTCTAATCATATGTACGCGTTTTACTGTTGCCGACTCCTGCAATTTGCAAGGATGTGCATTATATTATATTAGAAACACATCTTCTGGAATTAAAAGGAAAAAATCAATGTGCTGGAGACTGACATTTCCAATGTTCCCGACCGTTTAAGATGGAAATCAAGATGTCATCGTCCAGTTTTCCTTCTAGCCCCATTGGCAATTTTCTAATTAATTTACGTATTTTAAAGATAATTATTGTGGAAGTGCGAGCCGATTAAAACAATCGAATCACAAAAAGACCAGCAAATTTTAATGCAAAAGGCCAGCAAATTGGGGATATAAATATATTATTCTAGAATAAATTACAGGTGCAAAATGTCCTAGAGATCCGGAATTTCTTCTTATCCGCGAACTTAGAGGTACCACAACGTTGGTTTATGATTATTGTACGAAGTAAATTAGAAGAAACGTTAACAATAATATTTAAAAAAAAAAATGGTTTTGGGACTTTAACCTTGTGGAGAAATCGAGGATTTGAGACGAATAAATAAAGATGGAAAGGGGAAAAAGAAGATCAACAGACAATTTTCTTTTATATTTTTCTTTTTATTTTTTTGTTCCTTCTTCCTCCATCAGTCGCCAATCATCAACAAAGCATAAGAAAAAAAATAATGAAAAAATCAGAAATTAAAATAAAATGAAGAAAATTGTTAACGTCAAAATTAATCATGTCACCTCGGACAATACATCCATGTTAGTGATTATCAATCAAAATTAGCTATAAGGACTATACTAACAGATCATTAAAAGATTAAGGACTGGATCAGCCCAATTAAAATATTAGAGCTGAATTGATATTTGTACAATAAGTTTATGAATTTTTTTATTGTGGCAATTTCCCCCTTTGATGCTCATTCTAAAGTATAAACTGGATTAGAGTGACACATGGAATCTTAATGAATGGGGGTTGGACATGCAAAATAAACTAAGGTATAACTTGATTATAGTATTTTTAAACTAACAAGTAGAGGAGAACCACACACACACACGCATATATATACACAAAATCTAAAAAAGACAAAGGCAAAGTCATAGCCGAAATCTTAGAATCTTAATCTCAATTACCAACACAAGACCAGTTCCAAGTTTGGTTAGACATAATGAAAACTCAACAATCACCATCACTATTACCATCATCATAATCACCCTAGTAGTTATAGATATGGTTATATATAATCAAAGTCCAACAAACACCATTATCACAATCAATATCCTCTTATCTTATACCATATTTGTCTCCACTCTCTCACAAGCAAAATCAGAAACTACCTCATCACTATCACACAAACGCCAAATAAGATCACAAACTTAAAAATCACTATCAATATCTACTCCTATTAAAATTTTGGTAGATATTGCACAAAAAAAATCCATCAAAGCAAATTGAGATCACTTCAAATCCATCACCATTGGCCTCTCACAATCCAAAAAAAAATCACAATTACTTAAAAGAGTATCTAGTGAAATAGTCATCAAACCACATTTTTCCTCTGTAGTAGCAAAACCTATTACCTCCACTACATCTATAGTAACATCACAGTTCTTAGTCAAATCACAACTCATCACTAAAAGCCAACATCAAGACCTCAAGATAGTCGAAAGAGAATTCTATCATTAAAATCCAAAGGTCTATGCAAAACATAATTTCCCAAAAAATTTATACCACCCACCAACTGATTTATCAAAACTCTATGCTTATTATGAACAAATCCCTATTGAAACCAAATTTGTGACATTCAAACATTTTACATCATCCGGAAACCCAAATAATATCACTCATTCAACAATTACAATCCTTAAAGTCATACCACCGTAAATGTGGAGACCGAATCGTTATACCTAATTTTATACTTCAAACTGACATTGAACAATTACCTTTCTAGTTCCAAAAAAGGTGGAGTAATTTTGGCCATGTTACTGAAATCTTATCTCCATAGTTTAAAAAGAGCTTAAAAAATTTTCACATCCATTTCAAGCCACCCCATCATGAATCAAAGTTTTCTAATCTTATGTAATTTTCATTTATTTTCGAGTGTCCTAGGTATGCTTGGGAATTCGATTATCATTAGGCTTCCTACTTTTCACATGTTTAGCACCTAGAAGTTGAGTTTGGTTCCAATGTTTCGAAACAAATTGAACAAAATTTTTTTTTTTTTTTTACTTGTTTAAGAATTCCTTCGTAACCTATTTCTGAAGCATTTACTTCTGCAATCTTAAAGGCAAATGGATAAGCTATATAAAGGGAAGGTATCTCTTTTACATGGGTTTTAATTTGTTTAATAATATTAATATGATTTGAGGTCCATGGTGGGGGTTTTTATGTAGTCTTTTGGTGTAAAGGTTTACATAATATGTTGATATTTGGAAAGAAATCTATAATGTAGTTGAGGCTTCTCAAAATCTTTGCAAATGGGTTTTATTTTTAATTTCATTAGAAAATTTTTCTATGAATAAAATTGATCTTCCAATAGGAATAATAGTTCCTCGAGAAATGTAGTCTCCTAAAAGTCTAATTCTTATTTGGAAAAGTGATATTTTAGTAGGGGAGACTACCAAACCATTTTTCTTAATAATGCTTATGAAAATATGTATTTGTTTAAAATGTTGATCTATATTAGTCGAAAATATCAGGACATCATCTATGTAAACTAGAATATATTCAGAATAAGGGTTAAAAATGCCATTCATAATTCCTTGGAATTCAAAAGGAGCATTTTTCAAACCAAATGGCATTATGTTACATTCATATTGTCCAAATGGTACAATGAATATTGTTTTATATTTATCTTCTTCACCTATTTGGATTTGCCAAAATCCTGATTTAATATCAAATTTTGAAAATATTTTTGAATTGTGAAGTCTATTTAATAGACCCTTTTTATTCGGAATTGGATATCTAATCCATTTTAGGGCTTTGTTCGGAGGTTAATTGATGACTAATCTAGGTACTCCCCTTTTGGTTCAGCATTTTTATTTACATAAAAAGAGAACAACTCCAAGGTGATTGACCTTTTTTTCATTAATTTTTTTATCTAATAAATCTTGCATTTCCTTTTGGCAAAATTGTAAAACTTCTTGATTCATTTGATTGGTCGAGCTCTTGTAGGGATTTGTTTTTCTAGAAAATCCGGTTCATATGGTAGGCTTACAATATTTTCTTCCTTTCCCAAAATGCATTAGGCAACGTAGAACATATATTTGGTTCAATGTGATTTTGAAGAGAAGCAATTTTGTCTTTTATTTTTGGTTCAAGTAATTTTTGTTAAATTCTTTTAAATTTTAAATCATCTTTTAAATATTGTAATTGTTCTTTTTTATTCTTATAAGACAATTAATTTCAACAATTGAATTTTCTTGTAATATATTTACATTTCTTATATGTGGTTTTGTGATGAATTCGAAATTAATCTTTTTATTCAAGGCTTGTGTTTTGATTCCTTCACTGGTGACAGTAAGTGGTTGGATTAACTAAATAAAAGGTGTTCCTAATATCACATTTGTCTCATATCTTTAAGTAGAAGAAAGATATTTTATAAGACATTTGATTTTTTATTACCAAAGCGTCAGGCAACTTGTAAGCTAATTCTAAATTTGTTTCCTAAGGTTAACTTTAATGATTCTATAGTCTTGTGAAAATATTTTGTTGGTATTAACCCTTCTCTTATGCAATTAAGATTGGCTTCTATATCAAAAAGTGCTATGGTATCAATAGTAAATTCATCATTGATTTTTATTGTTATATTTATTATCTATTTCCTCGATTTTTTTATTTTTTATTTTATGACACTGGAACCCTCGTACAGCCGGCGGTGTAAACCCGGGGTGAACTGGGCCGCCATCATATACCTAGCCGTAGGTGAGTCGCACAATAGGAACGCAGGGTTTCGAACCCCTCCCTCCTCGTTGGGGGAGAAAGCTCTAACCATCACGGCCACCCCTCCCTCTGCAGGTGGTGGTTCTATTTCCTCGATGTTATCTCTGATAAAGTCATTAAAAGATTAGGATCGGAGTTATCAGTTGGATTTTCTCCTTCTTTTTTCCCCCTTTTTTTTTTTTTTTTCTATTTTAGATTTTATTACCAAACTTTCTCTTTGTATTTGGGCTCGGGTATCTTTAAGAGCTTTTATTTCTAATTTTTGCTGATTAATTTTATTATTAAGGTCATTTATATTAATAGGTCTAGATTGAATTTTCTTATTCAGGTTAATAATATCTTTGAGATTATAAGTTGTATTAGAATTAGTTGGGATTTTCATAGAAGAATGAAGTCTATTTAAATATTATTTTTTGGCTTCCGGACATAATATTGTATTAGCTGTTTCTGCTAAGAATTCTTCTTCTTTCTTGAAAACATTGATTTAAATTCTCTATAGATTTATTGAAATCTTCTATATTTATTTCTTTTATATATATATGACCTTGATCTGAAGACATATGTGTTGCAGAATTAGCGGAAGATGTTGATCATCTTAATAAATCCATCTTAATAAGTTTGTTTTCACGCTTCCTAAGCTACCAACTAGAGTTGACTAATAGACTTACTATTCTATTGGGTTTTACTGCCTGGACCACTACTAGTTCGACACACCTCACCTAAGGAAGGGTCGAGTCAAACTCGACAAACCTATTAAAAAATATTAAGTTAATTAATATTTCCCCCTTGGCTCTAATATTAGATAGCCATCATGATCTGGGGTTCTATATAAAGAAAAGAAATAATGGAGTGGTGATTAAAAGAAAGTATTAGGTTAATCAATTTCAGTTAACCAAAAGGAGACAAAAACTGAATAAGAAAAAAAAGATTTTTAAGAATCTCATTGTATTTCTTTTTGAAGACAATACCTGAAGATGCTGCCACTGCTAACCAAGTTCTTCCAAGCTTGGCCAAAAAAAAAAAAAGTGATGTGGGTGTGATGCAGAACAGGCTTAATATGGAAGAATTCTAAAAAAAAAAAAAAATCAAAATTTGTGATTAAAGGCATAACTTCATGGTATGTTGTATTAATTAATTACTCTGTGTTTTACGTTTTTCGTTTTCTAGGATTTTAACTTACGTAGCGAAAGAGTGCGCGTTGAGCAGACTTTACAACTGTTTTTATTATCTTACATTTGGCCTCATTTGAGAATATATCTTAAAGCGTGAAACCATCAGTCTCATACGTTACATCAACGAATTATAATATAGCCTTTTTTAAATTAAAAGTCAAATTAGTATAATGCTAGATAATACATGTTGAAATTCCCTAAACTACTCATTTAGTCAGCCTTGAGTAGGTGTTGAGTCATTATCTCATTTGTCATGAAAAAAGTAGAATTTCATTTCAATCTATTTCAGTACTTGCAAGTACCGTAAAAAAGTAGGTGACGAGTCATTATCTCATGTGTCATGAAAAAAGTAGAGTTTTCATTTAAATCTATTTCCGTACTTGCAAGTACAATGTTTGTTGGCATATCATGTTTTAATAAGATTAATACAACAAAAAATCTCAAGTTAGTACACTCGTAATAAATTTATTTTAAATTAATTTTGTTATCATTTAAAATCTCAAATTAGTACACCAATAATAAATTTATCTCAAACTACTTTTTTGTTCATTAAAATCCAAAACTATTATATTTGTGATAAATTTACTTTATGTCGTTAAATTTGATTAATAATATAAAAACTTCAAACTAGTACACTTATGATGAACATGGGGTAGAATCTCAAATTAATATACTTATCAATTATCACACAACATTTAATTTAGTAATTTAATAGTAAAATTTAATGGAAACCATCAGAAGATAAATTTATCAGAAGGGTGCCGATTTGGGGTTTTGGTGGTCATAAACATTAGTTTGGTGTAACCACCCCATGTGGTGGCCGCTTTGGCTTGGGCTTCTATCCCCCTCACGAAGGGGATGAGTTCAAATCCCAGAGTGGTCGCTAGTGGTATTAAGTGTGATGCCGTGATGGTGGGTCCTGCGCATCACCAGAGAGTTTACGGCGCGACTGGCGGTTGTAAGCTGGTTCCTCTTGTCTCCAAAAAAAAAAAAAAAACATCAGTTTGGTGTAGATTTATTGTATTGAAATTTTTTGTGTTATTAACCAATATTATATGCAAACTAATCGATGAGTTGGCAATTACTTCCCGGACTTGGGTTCATGTTATTTCCAACCTGTTTCCTATGTTCTCTATGTTGAGTCGAGTTCCAAGTCTAGGGACAATTTGAGGGGATTAGAGAACATTGATTTTTCACTCCTTTCTTTCATAGCCCCAGTTGGTACGTTTTTATTCTTAATTATATGGGAAAACTTCCCAATTAGTAATAAACTTATTTAAGGATGATAATTCATTTCTAAACTTTCAATTTTATCAGTTTAGTCCTAAATTTTTACATGAAATTATAATTTAGCCATTTTGATCAATTTTCAGTAAAAAGCTTGATATGGAAATCTAGTTAAAACCGACCGTCCTAAATGGTACACTACCACATTAGTGATGTATGGCAAAAATTGATTGGAGTAACTATATTGAAATTTTGTGCGATTAGTAAAATTGTAAAGTTCATAACTAAATTATCATATGTATAATAGGTTTAAGACTAATTGTATAATTTCTCCTTGATTGTAATATAGATTGTCCACTCTATATAGCGCAAGTATTGATTAGGTGTCAATATATCAATGTTGTACTAACGAGCCTTTTTTTTTAATAAACCTAAGAGGTTGCTCAAGGGTAAGCATGTTATCTTCTTTGCTCAAAGTCTAGGTTTGAATCACCATACTCGTACATTTTTTGGGTGGCCGGCTCCAGGAGTTTAGGTTAGCGTGTGAGACTGGGGGATTGCCTCACCGAATATGAATTAGTCGAATGCTTAAAAAGTCCTGCCCACCTCATTAACATCAATAAATTTTTTTGCCTCTTTTATGCTTCAACAAGTAAAATTATGTTATATTGGCACTCCCACAAAACTAAACTCTAACATATGTAAAATTGCCAAAGTACAATTGACTAATGTTTGGATTTGAAATCAATAGCTTGAACAACTTGATGTTGATCATAATTCACTAGAACATTATGAATTTATTGAAAGAGGGGGACAGTTAAGAATTCATTTATCGGGGTGTGAGATATCACATTGTTGGGAAAAAAGAAGAAGCCTAAAACACATTTGTCAGTGAGGTAGACTTTCTACAAGCACCATTGATTGCGTAACGTATATGTCCCTAGATTAGTGTAGAGAAATGATGGCTGTTACTGTTTCTCTTGTATTTTTTTTTTTTTGGTCGAACTCATCTGTTGTATTTAGTTCACTTATTATTGCAACATTATTAAAGGTGACAAGAATAGGAGCATATTATACATTAGTCAAGCACAACACATCACAACATGCACAAGATTCATATCATGCAATATAAAAAGTTTTTTTTTGTTATTTATTTAAAAAAGAGTCAGTGTATCATCCATGCATTGCAATGATTAGTACAAATGGCTATGTCGCTTGAAACCATTGAGGGTTCACATTTTAACATTTCGAAATAGACTCAAGGTTTAGAATCTCAAAACTTGTTCTACTGGCCGATTATTGAGAAGAGACAGTGTAGTCTTAAGGAAAGCAAATGACATGGAATTAGATGTCTGCTTAAATACACGATCCTCGTGATAAGTCGATTCTGCCACGTTAACCCTACAACGTTACTGAAAAATGATGTGTCTCGGTTTTTTTTTTTTTTTCCTGCCCGTTGAATCTTATTATATTTTTCTAAAGACCCAAATGGTATGCGGTTTTGCCATAATTCAAGTCGGCCCGACCCGAGTAAGCTCCAGAACACATGCCCTCCACTTGCATCACACGGTCCCTCTGGCTCGAGGCATGCCGCTTTTCTGCATCTGGGCACGAGCCCCAAATTCTAGGTGCCACGTGGCGTTCGATCGTGACGGCTATTTTTTTTTAAATTTTTTTTTTTTGGAATTTGTTGGAAAGTCAAACGCAGGGATGTGACTAGTTGACAATTAGGCCCAGGAAACGTGACGTAATGTAATTCATGTTTATCTCATTAACCAAATAAAAAAGCCGTGATTAAGCCGCATCACAAAAAAAAAAAAAAAAATAACTCTGACTTTATCAAATACTAGGACATTTTATTGAACAATCGCAACTTGTACATAAATAAAACGTCCCAAGATCAGTTTCTCTAGCATTACCAATCACACCATCATAAATCACAAACTTAATCATTCACTCTCGCTGCGATAGTAAGGTATGTGGTCATCGAGGCCGTAGCCTCCGACACATGTTCGTTCGTACATACCCCCGTGCGCACAGAGAATGAGAATTCTCTCTTATTTGAGAGGGTCAGAAGGCCACTTCGTGGCCGTGGTCAGGGGTGTTAAGAACCGAACCAAAAACGAACAAAATTGAAAACCGAACTGAAAAATTTGATTTTTTTGGTTTGGTTCGTATTCAGTTTGGTTCTCATTAAAAACAGAAATTTTTGCTATTGGTTCGGTTTTTATTGATTAACTGACCCAAACTGAATCACAAACTGATAAAATACCATTAATCAAACAATTCGGTTATTCTCTCCCGTTTCCTCTTAGAGAATAGCAATTCAATTCTATATGACTCCGGCTCTTGCATCATCCATCGATCGATTCGCTCCGAGTGGGTCGAGATTCCATGGCGGATCGAGGCTTGCAGGAGGTGGAGAGAGCTCGGTTGCTGAGCTTGGCTCTCGAGCTCAGATGCTGATGTTGGTGGTGTTCGTGGTGCTGGTGATGGGGGTGGGAGTTGCGAGCGAGATCTAATGGTCCTGAGCAATTTCTGGTAGCCACTGCAGCAACACCCAGGAGAGAGAGAGCCTCAAATCTTATCTCCACCCTAACCCCGAGTGTCTTCGTACCCTTCTTCTTCTTCAAGTCTTTTCTTCTAAACCAGAGTTAAACAGAACAGCCCCAACGAGAGAGGTCTTCTTCTTCGCTTTGCTTTGTGGGTTTAGTGCGCTGATTCCTTTTTTGGTCAGCGTGGATTTGTGCAGGAGGAGAAGAAGCCAAAGGCTCAAGAGGAGGCCAAGAAGCCGGAGGAAGCGAAACCGGAGAAGAAGCCCGAAGAGACGAAAGAAGAGGTCCGTCTCAAATAAACCGAACAAAAAAGCGAAACCAAAAAACGAAAAGCAAAAAACGAACAAAAAAAAACCGAAAACTGAAAACCGAAAACCAAAAACCGAAAAATCGAACCGAATTGAAATTTCGGTTCGGGTCTTATTCAGTTTGGTTCAGAAGTTTTTTATAATGGTTCGGTTTGGTTTGGTTTTTCAAAAAAATCAAACCGAACCGAACCGTTGGCACCCCTAGCCATGGTAGGTTGTAGCATGCACGTCGGCTGCCTTAAGGGAAGAGAAAGAAGAAGAAAAGGAGTTTTGAAAAACAAAGAAAAGGAAAAAAGAAAAAAGAAAAATTGGTAGCAAGTGATTAAGTTCTATAAAGTAGAATGTAAATTTATGGATTTGACAAATATTTATGTATTTAACGCTTTAATCTCTACCGTCACATTTAGATTCCATTTATTTCCCGAAAAATGAATGATTTATAATTTTTTTAAATAATCACTCATATAACTTTAAATAATTATTTAATTCAAGAAGTTTTCATCATAAATAAATACGTATTTTCATAGACGATGAAAATATTTTTCGCCTTATATATTTTAGTAATTGATACAAGTGATCATTTTTAAGAAAAAGTTTTTCAAGTTATTCATTTTTCGTAAAATAAACTGAGTTTTAACTTATTAGGCACATGATTTATACACGCTATATCCAATCCATAAAGAAAGGTTATATTGGGGGTACCGAGGGGAGATTATCTCTAGTTCATTTAGATCAACCCCAAATAATTGAAAATGCATTTATTGAATTTCACATAAAATAAATTTATCATTATGTCCATCGTGATAGCCTTAAGTAAAAATCATGCGGAAGATCCTAAAATAAATGCCCTAGATTCCATTACTTTGACTGGTTTTCTTAGTTGATAATTATCTTGATCCATATGGACACCAATGTGAGTGTGACGCATCCAAATATAAAAAAGGATTAACATAATTTGACAGCAATTAGTGCATGGTGCATGATGTGCACTGACCCATAGAATTCTTGCAGCATGACATATCCATGTCATCATATGGCTCTACAAATTTCTATATAAAGGATTAATCCTCCATGATCAACTTGCCAACCCCACAAGATCTCAAGAAGGAGAAGAGGAGAAGGGACAGTGTTTAGTCACCCAAAACAATGTCCACTTCAATCCTCAAGGCCTCCCCCATCCTGCTCCTCTTCACTTTCTCTCTCCTTGCCTCACCGGTGCTGTCCGTCGTGCCCGAGGAGTGCACCGCCGAGGCCGGAAATTGCATCGACAAGGCCAAGGCCCTCCCCCTCAAGATCATTGCCATCGTCTCCATCCTCGTCACGAGCCTGATCGGTGTTTCCTCACCGCTGTTCACCCGCGCAGTCCCGGCCCTCCACCCTGACCGTGACGTCTTCGTCATTGTCAAGTGCTTTGCAGCAGGCATCATCCTCGCCACTGGGTTCATGCACGTGCTGCCCGATTCATTCGACATGCTGTCCTCACAATGCTTGAAGGAGAACCCTTGGCACAAGTTTCCGTTCTCTGGATTCGTCGCCATGCTGAGCGCCATCGCGACGCTGATGGTGGACTCGATGGCGACGAGCGTGTATAGCCAGAAGAACAACATCGGCGTCATTCCCGAGAGTGAAAGCGGTGAGGGTGGCCACGATGACCAGGAGATGGGTGTGGTTACTGCGGCGCATTTGCCTAGCCCCGGCCACCACCACGGCCACCACCACCACCACGGGGCGGCAACGAAGGTGGAGGCCATGAGTTCTCAGCTGCTTCGGTACCGTGTAGTTGCAATGGTAAGTTCATACTTTCGATATTGTCAATAATATGGTTTCACTTAGATTATTCACTGTATGGTACTACTAAAGTTCGCATAGATATGAATCCCACAAGGGTCAGCAAGAAAATACCCTCAAACCCCCGAATCACAATAATCATCAATCATTTACATGCGCTCTGGAATTCAACTGAGCGGAGCGGACGAAGACTTTTTGTGGGGTCCATTTCGTTTTTGGCTTGATCTTAAAGGGAACAAATGTCGACATAGATGCAATACCCGCTCCATATATTTCAGATTTCGTATTATATATGTTTCTACCTCGTGCGCCGTTCTAAAGTTGATGAATTGCATGTGGGATTTTTATTTTTTTTCCCCTTGTCAATCTAGTTTTTCTGCAGCACTTGCATTCGTTCTTGAAAACACGTCGAAACCAGAGTATTATGTGTGAAACAGATCAGTTTGTTGCTTCGATGTATTTAGGCAGGTACGCAGGTACGGTTAATCCAAATCCGTCTTATAAAACATAGAACCTGACAGATAAAGGCAGAAATTTCGATCAAATACAGACACTTCAAAACCAATTTGAGAAATGCAGAATAATCTGGTCAAGGAACATGAACATTGTACTTGTTATAGCTACTGCTTTTTGTTTTTTGTTTTTTGTTTTTTGTTTTTGGGTCGAATTATAGCTACTGCTTAATCAGCTGATTGACTTAACGCGGAGTGGTTGGAAGAGGGTTGGTAAGAAGTTGACCTAGCTCGTGTTTTGTGTAATAAATATGGGATATCAGTGGCAAAAAAAAAAAAAAGGAAATAAAAAGTAATATCATTGTTAATATTACTGAAATCATTGTTGAAAGATTGAAGAGGATTTTTTTAAGAAATTCTACGCAAGATAGATCTATTAGAAAGGTTAAAGGTTCAATGTACCGGACTTCTTCGGGTCTTTTTTCTACACCCAAAAAAGCATCTTCATACTTTGCTTAAAAGATGTTGAAATATTAAAAAGCGTTGCAAATTATAAAAATCACAAAATATTATGTAGTATTTTATATGTAGGCAGCATGAGAATTCTGATGTTTTGCGTAAAAAAGAGTCAAATTGCAAGTTGCGGAATTTGAAGACAGTAAAATTAAAAGTTAAAATTTGAGAATGTGCATCCTTTCCTTTGTAAAAATTTGATTTTCTCGAATAGGCGGTGGATTTTGTGTGATATATCTCCAATGAATTATTTGGACACGTGCTATCTCTTAATTTAGACCAAGTATATCTCTACGTCAACGGAACTATGATCTCATAATGTTAAAGATTAATATAGTGGCCTTAAATTATCCTTTTCTCTTCCATAAATATCTTTTCTTGACATGAAAAATGAAATCAATTTGTATTCAGGTGATGGAGCTAGGAATAGTGGTACACTCAGTGGTGATAGGGCTTGGATTGGGAGCCTCAAGCAATGTTTGCTCCATCAAAGGCCTTGTGGCTGCTCTTTGCTTCCATCAAATGTTTGAAGGCATGGGTCTTGGTGGCTGCATTCTTCAGGTAACATTTGATATCCACAAACCTCACAATTTGTACAATTTATAACAAAGAAAAACAAATTAATCCTCGTAAATCGTTGTTACTTCATGTTCACATGCTGGCCCAAATCGGTTAATTGGGACTTATGTTTAACACGATAAACAGGCAGAGTACAAGTGGCTGAAGAAGCTGGTGATGGTGTTCTTCTTCTCGGTGACAACCCCTTTCGGGATCGCTCTGGGGATTGCACTGTCGAGTACGTACCGGGAGAACAGCCCAAAATCGCTTATCACGGTCGGCCTGCTGAATGCATCGTCTGCGGGACTCCTGATCTATATGGCCCTGGTCGACCTCCTCGCCGCCGACTTCATGGGCCCGAAGCTGCAGCGCAGCATCAAACTCCAGATCAAGTCATATGCTGCCGTGCTCCTGGGTGCTGGTGGCATGTCTGTCATGGCCAAATGGGCTTGAGGTCATACTAGTTATCCTCAATGACAAAATGTGTAAATGGGTGGATTTCCTCTTTTCTTTTTGACTTTAGGTTTATGCTCATGCTACATGTGTGTTTGGCTTTCGGCTTATCAACAACTAAAGATTATGTGATCATCGTGCACGTGATATGCTCTGGCCATATAGAACGCTAAATCATGAACACGGAAAAAGTGTTTTATAGATTTGCACATTACCGTCGTGAAAAGACGAATTAGTCACTTTTTAAATGCCGTTTTATTTTACCGGACAGTACTGACACTTGCATCTCAACAAGGATGCCATTTGCCTAATAAGGAAGAAGACACCAGCCTTCCACTTTTTACTAGCAAGAAGCTATGGACTATAATTTCTTTCTTTTAACAAATATAAAGATATATTTTACTAGCAGGAAGCTATGGACTGTATTTCTTTCTTTTAACAAATATAAAGATATAAATATCATTTCAAAATTAATGTTTTATTATAGATGTGAAAGTTTGGATAATATTTATTTTCAACATAAAAAGATAATTTCATTTAAAGTACGAAGGCCTTCGGAATAGAGTAGATGTTAAAACATGTACCGATGGTCTTCATCAATGCAGTGAGAATTTGGTTATTCCATCTTTCCCAGCACCTTTAGGGTCTTTTCCTAACTTGATATGAGGCATAGTTGTAATTAGGGTCGTCAAACAGGTGGGTTGAGTCGAGTCGAAAATGGTATGACCCATATTGGCCATTTTAACTCATTTTGACCTATTTCATGCAGTGTAAATTTAATGACCTATATCCAACCTGACTTGTATGAAATCCATACTTGACCCGATCTATATTATCAAAACACATTAATATTCTAGGAAAATTATTTTCTCGGAAAAATAACCATATTTTTTAGTATACAATTAAAACCTTATAATAATTTGGAAGATATTTTCTACTGATTGGTAAGGAAAATATCTTACTCATGCCACCCTTTCAATAATTTTTTATTATATTTTTAAAATCAAAATTTTTTAATTCTTTTTCTTTTTCTTCCTTATTGGCTGGTTGTTGCCAGTCATGATAGCGGCTAGCAACTAGCCACGACGAGCTGGAGCCTTGCCAGATTCAACAACCTGGAGAGACTTGACCTCACCCGAGGTCACTAAACATCGACAAGGCTTTAGCCTCATCCGGATTGCCGGATTACGCAAGGCCTGAGGTTGTCAATGTTGGGTGAGCGTCAAGGTTTTGAACTTGCCCTTTTCGAACTCAAAATTAGCTTGAAAGGACCTTGATGCACTCAGCGCAAGCAATTAGATCTAGGTTTGCTACCAAGGGTCTAAGAAAGAGTGCTAGGGTTCACGTACCCAAGTGCAGAGTTTTTGGTCCAAGTTCCAGATATCAAGTCATATTTTGAAGAATAATTTTATATGTTTTAATGAGAAAATCATTTTCCTGAATTTAAATAATATTTTACACTAATTAGGAAAATATTTTTGTGGACTTATTTTCTTGAATGATCCATGCACCGAAAGATGAAAAAAGAAATACATTTCGCGAATGAGTGGAGTTTGAATTCAGAGTTAATACCCTGAAAAACTTCAAACTGGTACACCTGTGACAAATTTACCTAAAATTATTTTTTTAACCATAAAAAACCCCAAATTGGTGCACCTGTGATAAATTTACCCCAACTGACTATAAAAAAAAATCATAAACTGGTACATTTATGACAATTTTACCCCAAACTAATTTATTTGACCACAAAAAATCTTAAACTGGTAAATTTGTAATAAATATACCCTCTGCTAAATTGGATTAATATCACAAAAAAATCACAAAAATTGTAAATTGTGACAAATGGAGTCTAAAATCCTAAATTGGTATACCAGTCAACTGTCACGTGCCATTAATAATTTGACAGTAAAATTTAACAAAAACTAACAGAGGGTAAATTTGTCACATGTATATCAATTTGGGGTAAATTTGTCAAAGGTAGACTGGTTTGAGGTTTTTGGTTGTCTAAAAAATAGTTTAGGGTAAATTTGTTACATGTGTATCAGTTTGGGGTTTTTCAAGGTATTAACCCTTGAATTAACTCTCTTTCGAAGGTTTACATGCACGTAACTTGCCTATTCTACTAGGAGCTTACATAGCTCAACTACATGGACCTAACCATGTTCAATGGTTTCGCAACACTGATTGGAGAAGAGCTAAACGCAGAGAAGGAGGAGAAGAATGAAGTGATACACGTGTTCGACTAGGGTTTGGTTACTGTAGCATCTACTTCTCAAGAACGCCAAAATCAACCTTTGAGCAAAAACTAAGTCCAAAGCCACCAATTATAATAGAAAAAAAATGACCAAAATGATTTTTAATTTATAATTTAACGTGCAATATTATCCTTTAAAATACTTCATGAACTATATTAAATAGATGTCAAAAGTATGCACCACAACAAACAAATTAAAAGTTCAAAAATTATGTTGCACATTAGAATAAATTTAAAATTTAAGGAATGACATTATACATCAAATCAAAGTTTAAGGACCATTTATGTCATTATATTATGATTTTTTTTTTTTCATAATGGTTTGCAAACAACTTATCAACATTCTGCTTCTTCGTCATCATCCGTCTCCTCTCTCTCTTTTGTCTCAATCAGTTGTAGACAAATGTCCAAGTCCTTGTTAGCCTATTCTCCTATCCACCTGCTCCTGAAGTCCATTGCAGCGGCCAACTTTAACCCAAGCCCTTTGAGAAAATATTTTCTCCAAGGGCCTTTACTCAATCCCATTAAAAAAAAAAAAAGGTTGACACGATTATCAATAGAGGAAGAGCAAGCATGGCTTATGTTGTTGAAAAATTATTTTTCACTCGCTACAAGATATGAAAAAAAAAAGGCCACCAAAAATTATAATTATGCCCACAATAAAAATATTTATCAAAAATATATATATTTTTTGGTAAAAAAATAATTTATGTAAATTTTTAAATCGAAACTATGTTTATAACATAAAAAAATCTAAATTATGTTTATCGCGACATATTTATCATAATTTTTTTCTTAGTCAATAGAGGAAGAGCAAGCGTGACTTATGTTATTGAAAAATTAATTTTGAATTGCTACAAAATATTAAGATTTTTTAAGTATACCCACGATAAGATATTTGTCCTAAATTTGTTTGTAACATAAAAACAAAAAAAATCTAAACTATGCTCACTGTGACATATTTATTCTAATTTTTTTCTTAGTCAATAGAGGAAGAGTAGGCATGACTTATGTTGATGAAAAATTAATTTTAAATTGCCACAAAATATGAAAAAAAAAGGCCACTAAAAATTATAACTATACCCACAAAAAGATATTTATCTTCAATTTATTTTTAACATAAAAATATAAATTATGCTCATTGTGACATATTTATCAAAAAAAAAAATCTTAGTCAATGGAGGAAGAGCAGTCGCGACTTATGTTGTTGAAAATTAATTTTGAATCCCCATAAAATATGAAAAAAAAAAAGGCCAGCAAAAAGTTATAACTATACCCATAATAAGATACTTATCAAAAATTTATTTGTAACGTAAAAAAATCTAAATTATGTTCACCGTGACATATTTATAAATTTTTTTTTTTTTTTTTTTAGTTAGTAGAGGAAGAATAGGTGTGATTTAAGTTGTTGAAAATTTAATTTTGAATCACTACAAATATGAAAAAAAAAAAAAAATTAGGCCACTAAAAAATTATAACCATACCCATGATAAGATATTTATCCTAAATTTGTTTGTAAAATAAAAAATATAAATTATGCTCATTGTGACATATTTATCCTAAATTTCTTCTTAGTCAATAAAGGAAGAGTAGACTTGACTTATGTTGTTGAAAAGTTAATTTTTGAATCGTCACAAAATATGAAAAAAAAAGGTACTAAAAAATTATACCTATACCCACGGTTAGATATTTATCCTAAGTTTATTTGTAACATAAAGAAATCTAAATTATACTCACTATAACATATTTATAATAATTTTTTTCATAGTCAATAGAGTAAGAGCAAGTGTGACTTATGTTGTTGAAAAATTAATTTTGAATTGCTACAAAATATGAAAAAAAGGCCATCAAAAAATTATAATTGCACCTACAATAAGATATTTATCTAATGTTTATTTGTAACATTAAATAAATCTAAATTATGCTCACAGTGACGATTCAAAATTTCACAAAAAAAATTATAACTATATCTATGATAAGATATTTATCTTAAATTTATTTGTAACATAAAATCTAAATTATACATACTGTGACATATTTATCATAATTTTTTCTTAGCGAATAGAAAGAGTAGGCATGATTTTTGTTGTATAAAAATTAATTTTGAATCGCTACAAAATATAAAAAAAAGAAGGCCACTAAAAATTTATAACTATACCCTCGATAAGATATTTATCCTAAATTTATTTGTAACATAAAAGATCTAAATTATATTCATTGTGACATACTTATCATAATTTTTTTCTTAGTCAATTGGAGGAAGAGTAGGTGTGACTTATGTTGTTGAACAATTAATTTTGAATTGGTACAAAATATGAAAAGCAAAAAAAAGGAAAAAAAGAAAAAAAGGCCACCAAAAAAATATAACTATACCAATGATAAGATATTTATCCTAAATTTATTTGTAACACAAAAAAAATCTAAATTATGCTAACTATGAAATATTTATCGTAAAAAATTTTCTTAGTGAATAGAGGAAGAGCACGCAGGACTTATGTTGTGAAAAAATTAATTTTGAGTCGTGACAAAATATAACTATGCCCACAATAAGATATTTTTCCAATGTTTATTTGTAACATAAAAAAAATTTAAATTATGTTCACACTGACATATTTATCATAATTTTTTTCTTAGCTAATAGAAGTAGGCACGACTTGTGTGTTAAAAAAATAATTTCGAATCGCAACAATATATTAAAAAAACGTCACAAAAATTATAACTATATCCACAATAAGATATTTATCTTAAATTTATTTGTAACATAAAAAAGTAAATTATGCTCATTGTGACATATTTATCATAAATTTTTTCATAGTCAAGAGGAAGAGTAGGCATGACTTCTGTTGTTGAAAAATTAATTTTGAATCACTACAAAATATTGAAAAAAAGAGGCCACCAAAAATTATAACTATACCCACGATAAGATATTTATTCTAAAATTTTATTTATAATATAGAAAAATCTAAATTATGCTCACTGTGACATATTTATCATAAAATTGTTCTTGGTCAATAGAGGAAGAGTAGGCATGACTTATGTTGTTGAAAAATTAATTTTGAATCGGTACAAAATATGGAAAAAAAAGGTCACCAAAAAATTATAAGTAATCTAATGATAAGATATTTATCCTAAATTTATTTGTAACATAAAAAAATATAAATTATAATAACTGTGAAATATTTATAATAAATATTTTCTTAGTCAATAGAGGAAGAGTAGGCATGATTTATGTTGTTGAAAAATTAATTTTGGGTCGTTACAAAATATAAAAGAAGAGGCCACCAAAAATTTATAACTATGCCCACAATAATATATTTATCATAAATTTATTCATAACATAAAAAAAATATAAATTACGCTCACTATGACATACTTTTCCTAAATTTTTTTCTTCGTCAAGAACTGTGCAACATATTTTTTCTCCTCCAATTTTCCAACCAAAACGATGTCGTCTTTTTATTTTATTTAAGTCATGTGAGCACCATATCAATACTATTTGCTTTCCATCATCTATGTGAGTGGATTTTTAATGGTTATCATTGATGGAAACTAGGATAAATGTGTTATGCAGATAAAAATTTGAGAGTTTTAGTAGTATAATTTTTTTTTTGAATAAATGTATTACATCAAATATAATTTAAGGGTTTTGGTGGGTTTTCTCAAATAAAAAAATATAATAAATTCATGGTGTAAAATGATAGTCTCACATTGTGTCTTTTGTACGATAGGATTTTCATTCATCAGGAAAGTGAAATAAGAAAGTGAATTTCAACGCCATTTGGGCTCTGCTCATTCTTCAACCTTGCTTGTCTTTTTTGGAGCATTTCCTCTTTCCTCCTCCTCTCGCCAGTACAATCCTCTGTTTCGACGGCGCCACCTGTATATTTTCTCTCAATCTCTTCCTTCGAAGTTCAACCTTCACTGCACACATCTCCCACCATCAATACTCGAGATTCCACGCACCAAATCATCCCCCTATCAATTCTGTAAATTCCTCATAGATTTTACATCAAAAGATTAAAATCTTCTCTATCCAAAGTTTTCATATACGCATGTGTGACTGGCTGATCAATTGAGATCAAAACCTTTCGACTACTTAGGCTTCTTTAAATCGTTTGGATACCTAAGCTACTTGGGAAGCCCAAGCTAAGCTTTTCTAGGGATTGCTTGCTCACTTGCTCAACTAGATCATAGAGAGAGGAAGTTCTAGAGAGAGTGAAAGAGAAAAAAAATTAGATTACTTAAATGACTTGGATTTGATATAATGAGAGGGATGTCACCCTTTTTATACTGGAGATCTTTAGATTATAACCATTGATCATTATTTGACACGGCCGACGGGATCGTATCTCCCTACCTACCAACAAACGATATTAATACTTAGACAATTCTATACCTTGACGCAATTACCGTCTCGTCCATTCCTAGGAACATTCTAGAAACCCTAGATGAGTATGGGAGGTCTTCCTCGAAATGCCAACATTGACCTTTGAGCAAAATCTAAGTCCAAAGTTGCCAATTATAATAGAGAAAAATGACAAAAATGATTTCTAATTTTTAATTTAATGTGCAATATTATCCTTTAAAATAGTTCATGAACTATATTAAATATGTATTAAAAGCTAATGAACCATAGTGAATAAATTGAAAGTTCAGAAATTAAATTGCACTTCGGAATAGATTTAAATTTCAAGAATTGTATTGTACATTGAATCAAAATTAAAGGGCTATTTATGTCGTAAACAACTTTTTTAACTTCCTCCATCAAAATAGGTGCCATCAAATCCATATTCATCTCATCTCTCACTATACAAGGGCACCGATCTATAATTGGAGCAAAGTTTCCGAATCCCACTAACTTGTAAAGAGATTAATAAAAATGAACAATGTGCTCCTTCAAGGAAATAGATTCTCCTCACCTGGAGTTTTCATCTATTTTCAGCATAGAGATTTTGCTTTTGTGCCTCCTTTGAATGCCGATAGCATGGAAATATTTTGTGTTCTTCTCCCCCCATTTTTAACTAGCTAATTCGCGATCTTAAGCCTCAATACGTCACCTCCTCTCTCCAAGGTTTTTTGATCTACTCCAATATATCCCGTGACTTCTTTTTGTTATGAACATTTGCTGTGCTGTTAGATATATAAGTGAGTCTCTTCTTCAATGCTTCAATTTGCCTATGGGCATTGTAAAATTTTTTCTTACTCCAAACTTCAAGTTCTGCCAAAACCAAGTAAAGGTTATCTTTGAAATAAGCATTACCTACTGGCATGTCATGCCAAATTCTTCTGATGATTTAACTGCACTTCTTATCCTCTAGCCATAATGCTTTGAATTTAAATTTTTTCTTCCTTTTCACTATCTTTGGTATAAAGAGAGAACTAATGGGCTATGATCAAAACGAATAGCAAGTAGCGCTTTAGCATTTGGAAACATAACCCCTCATTCGATATTGCAAAGAACCCTATCTAATCTCTTTTTCGCCAAGGCTTCGCCCAAGTAAAGGCACAACCCTTGCTTTCGATATCAATTAAAGAACGATCAATGAGAAAGTTCACGAAAGGCTGCTAACCTATAATTGTCCGCTTCCCTCTTGCTTGCTTTCTCCCAATAGTAGACATTTCATTGAAATCATTCATACAAACCCATAGGAGTCGATTTCTAGCATGAATTTCCCAAGCTGCCTCCACAAAAGAAGTCTCTCCTAATAGTTCATTGAAGCATGTAGGAATGTGATCCCAATGGTCCTTCCACTAGTTGGGTCTTGACTAGTCACATCAGTGAACTCTTTTAAACTGGATAAGATATCCACCAAAATGTCCTCATTCCACATTATCACTAATCCCACAACAATACTTTTCGGATTCACTAACAAGAAGTTCATAAACTGAAGACTTTGTATAATGCACTTCACTACTTGTTTCTTGTTTTTTGTTTCCATCAAGAAAATCAAATTGGGCATTTCTGAAGCCATTAGGGCTCTAAAGGACCGAAATATTGGGGAGTCCTTGACAAATCCAGCTCAAAATCATCATCTCTTCTCCGGTGGCTTATTAGGGCTAGCCATCAAAACTCATTTAATAGCATTTTCTACCAAGTGGATTGATATTTTAAGCATCTGTGTTTGATCTGAGAGAAAAGAACTACTCCCTAGATATTCATAAGGCTTAAACCGTTTCTATTTCTTATTTGTAGGTGTCTTGAATCCACTTTTACCTTTCTTTAGCAAATCAGAATTGTTCTCAGATAGGGTATTCATGATAATTTTTTTTTTAAATTCATAATACTTTGCAAACAACTTGTCAACATTCCACTTCTTCGTCCTCATTCGTCCCCTTTCTCTCTCTCTCTTCTGCCTCAATCGGTTGCAAACAAATGTCCAAGTCCCCGTCGACCTATTCTCCCATCCACTTGCTCCCCAAGTCTAGTGCGGCTGCCAACAACGCAAGCCCTTTGAGTAAATATTTTCTCCAAGGGCTTTTGATCAGTTTCATTATAGTTGTGACACGATTATGGATAAAGGAGGAGTAGGCGTGAGTTATGTTGTTGAAAAATTAATTTTGAATCGCTACAAAATATGAAAAAATGGGGTCCTCAAAAAATTATAACTATACCCACGATAAGATATTTATTCTAAATTTATTAGAAATATAAAAAATCTAAATTATGCTCATTGTGATATATTTATCCTAAATTTTTTTCTTAGTCAATAGAGGAAGAGCAGAGGTGACTTATGTTATTGAAAAATAAAATTTAAATCTCTACAATATATATAAAGGCCATAAAAATTACAACTAAACCTATGATAAGATATGTATTCTAAATTTGTTTGTAACATAAAAAAAAAAATCTAAATTATGCTTACTGTGACATATTTATCATTTAAACCACGTGAACGCCATATCAATACACTTTGCTTTACATTGTTTATGTGAGTATATTTTTAACGGTTTTCATTAATGGAAATTAAGATAAATGTGTTATGCTGATAAATGTTTGAGATTTTTAGTGTCACAAAAAAAAAAAGAGAGTGATAAATGTGTTACATTAGGTATAATTTGAGGGTTTTGGTGAGTTTTCTAAAAATAAAAATTATAAGAAATTTAGAATAATAGTCTCAATAACAGAATAGGAAACCGAGGGGGATATTCAATTTTCAACGGACTCCCGGGGCTCTTTTCCCTCCTTCGACCTTCGTATCGGAACGTTTCCTCCTTCGATCTTCGTTTCCTATTTCGGAATGTTTCCTGTTTCCTCCCTCTTCTCGCTTTATATCCTCCACTTCGGCAGGCCATCTGTACACTCTCTCTCACTGATCTCCATCTTCGAACTCCCACCATCGAAGCTTTTCCCCAGTTCCTGTGTTTCATATTTTTCCTTTCTGGGTCTCGCTCTCTCTGTTTCTTGCTTTTCCTCCACGGGCATCACACGTTCCCTCTGCCAGAACGGCTCTCCGAGGGATGCCGCTTTGCTTCATGTGGGCACGAGCCCCAATACTCTAGGTGCCACGTGGCGTTCGATCGTGACGGCTAATTTTTTTTAAATTTTTTTTTGGAATTTGTTGGAAAGTCAAAACAGAAATGTGATTAGTTAACAATTAGGCCCAGGAAACGTGACGTAATGTAATTCATGTTTATCTCATTAACCAAATAAAAAAACCGTGATTAAACCGCATCACAAAATAAATAAATAAATAAATAAATACTCTGACTTTATCAACTACCACGACATTTTATTAAAAAATCGCAATGTGTACATAAATAAACAGTCCCAAGATCAATTTCTCTCTCGATTCTACCTCCGTTTTTGTCTACCAATCACACCATCGTAAATCTGAGATGTACACTGCGACATTAAGGCATGTGGTCATGGAGGTCGTGGCCTCCGACACATGCTCTTTCGTACATACCCCCGTGCGCATAGAGAATGAGAACTCTCTCTTATTTGAGAGGGTTCGTGATGACAGAAGGCCGCGTCGTGGCCATGGTAGGCTATAGCATGCACATCGGCTGCCTTTGGGGAAGAGAAAGAAGAAGGAAAAAGGTTTTGAAAAACAAAGGAAAGGAAAAAGAAAAAAGAAAAATTGGTAGCAAGTGATTAAGTTCTATAAAGTAGAATGTAAATCTGTGGATTTGATAAATATTTGTGTATTTAACACTTTAATCTCTGACATCACATTTAGATTCCATTTATTTTGAGAAAAATGATGATTTATAATTTTTTTTAAAAAAATCACTCATATAGCTTAAAATAATTAATTAATTCAAGAATTTTTTTTATCATAGATAAAAATTTAATCTAAATATTTTCATGGACGATGAAAATATTTTTTGTTTTATATATTTTAGTAATTGATACAAGTGATCATTTTTAAGAAACTGTTTTTTAAGTTATTTATTTTTCATAAAATAAGCAAAGCTTTAAACTTATCAGGCACATGCTTTATACATGCTATATCAACTTCTTTATGCATATTAAAGATTTGGTATGTTTATTATAGCTGATTTTCTTTGAAATGGCATGAACTCATTGGGGTTTTGGGCTGATATATATCCAAAAACAAATGAAATAGCATTACATGATAAATCAAAATGTCAGTTTTACACAATATATTATATATTTATCCCATAAATATATAAGTTTCAATCCATAAAGCAAGGTTATATTGGGATACCGAGGGTGATTATCTCTAGCTCATTTAGATCAACCCCAAATAATTGAAAATGCATTTATTGAATTTCACATAAAATAAATTTATCATTATGTCCCTTGTCAAAACCTTAAGTAAAAATCATGCAGAAGATCGTAAAATAAATGCCCTAGATTCCTATACTTTGACTGGCTTTCTTAGTTGATATTAATCTTAATCCATATGGACACCAATGTGAGTGTGACGAATCCAAATATAAAAAAGGATTAACATAATTTGACAGCAATTAGTGCATGGTGCATGATGTGCACTGACCAATAAAATTCTTGCAGCATGACATGTCCACGTCATCATATGGCTCCACAAATTTCTATATAAAGGATTAATCCTCCACGATCAACTTGCCAACCCCACAAGATCTCAAGAAGGAGAAGAGGAGAAGAGACAGTGTTTAGTCACCAAAAACAATGTCCACTTCAATCCTCAAGCCCGCCCTCATCCTCCTCCTCTTCACTTTCTCTCTCCTTGCCTCGCCGGTGCTCTCTGTCGTGCCTGAGGAGTGCGCCGCCGAGGAAGGTGATTGCATCGACAAGGCCAAGGCCCTCCCCCTCAAGATCATTGCCATCGTCTCCATCCTCGTCACGAGCGTGATCGGTGTTTGCTCACCGCTATTCACCCGCGCAGTCCCGGCCCTCCACCCTGACCGTGACCTCTTCGTCATTGTCAAGTGCTTTGCAGCAGGCATCATCCTCGCCACTGGGTTCATGCACGTGCTGCCCGATTCATTCGACATGCTGTCCTCACAATGCTTGAAGGAGAACCCTTGGCACAAGTTTCCGTTCTCTGGATTCGTCGCCATGCTGAGCGCCATCGTGACGCTGATGGTGGACTCGATGGCGACGAGCGTGTATAGCAAGAAGAACAACATCGGCGTCATTCCCGAGACTGAGAGCGGTGAGGGTGGCCACGATGACCAAGAGATGGGTGTGGTTACTGCGGCGCATTTGCATAGCCACGGCCACCACCACGGCCACCACCACCACGGGGCGGCAACAAAGGTGGAGGCCGTGAGTTCTCAGCTGCTTCGGTACCGTGTAGTTGCAATGGTAAGTTCGTACTTTCGATATTGTCAATAATATGTTTTCACTTAGATTATTTACTGTATGGTACTACTAAAGTTCGCATAGATATGAAGCCCGCAAGGGTCAGCAAGATAAATCCCATCCAACCCCCGAATCACAAAAAAAATCATCATTCATTTACATGCGTTCTGAAATTCAACTGAGCGGAGCGCACGAAGACTTTTTGTGGGGTCCAATTCGTTTTTAGCTTGATCTTAAAGGGAACAAATGTCGACATAGATGCAATACCCGCTCCATATATTTCAGATTTCGTATTATATATGTTTCTACCTCGTGCGCCGTTCTAAAGTTGATGAATTGCATGTGGGATTTTTATTTTTTTTCCCCTTGTCAATCTAGTTTTTCTGCAGCACTTGCATTCGTTCTTGAAAACACGTCGAAACCAGAGTATTATGTGTGAAACAGATCAGTTTGTTGCTTCGATGTATTTAGGCAGGTACGCAGGTACGGTTAATCCAAATCCGTCTTATAAAACATAGAACCTGACAGATAAAGGCAGAAATTTCGATCAAATACAGACACTTCAAAACCAATTTGAGAAATGCAGAATAATCTGGTCAAGGAACATGAACATTGTACTTGTTATAGCTACTGCTTTTTGTTTTTTGTTTTTTGTTTTTTGTTTTTGGGTCGAATTATAGCTACTGCTTAATCAGCTGATTGACTTAACGCGGAGTGGTTGGAAGAGGGTTGGTAAGAAGTTGACCTAGCTCGTGTTTTGTGTAATAAATATGGGATATCAGTGGCAAAAAAAAAAAAAAAAGGAAATAAAAAGTAATATCATTGTTAATATTACTGAAATCATTGTTGAAAGATTGAAGAGGATTTTTTTAAGAAATTCTACGCAAGATAGATCTATTAGAAAGGTTAAAGGTTCAATGTACCGGACTTCTTCGGGTCTTTTTTCTACACCCAAAAAAAGCATCTTCATACTTTGCTTAAAAGATGTTGGAAATATTAAAAAAAGCGTTGCAAATTATAAAAATCACAAAATATTATGTAGTATTTTATATGTAGGCAGCATGAGAATTCTGATGTTTTGCGTAAAAAAGAGTCAAATTGCAAGTTGCGGAATTTGAAGGCAGTAAAATTAAAAGTTCATATTTTAGAATGTGCATCCTTTCCTTCGTAAAAATTTGATTTTCTCAAATAGGTGGTGGATTTTGTGTGATATATCTCCAATGAAGTATTTGGACACGTGCTATCTCTTAATTTAGACCAAGTATATCTCTATGTCAACGGAACTATGATCTCATAATGTTAAAGATTAATATAGTGGCCTTAAATTATCCTTTTCTCTTCCATAAATATCTTTTCTTGACATGAAAAATGAAATCAATTTGTACTCAGGTGCTGGAGCTAGGAATAGTGGTACACTCAGTGGTGATAGGGCTTGGATTGGGAGCCTCAAGCAATGTTTGCTCCATCAAAGGCCTTGTGGCTGCTCTTTGCTTCCATCAAATGTTTGAGGGCATGGGTCTTGGTGGCTGCATTCTTCAGGTAACATTTCATATCCACAAACCTCACAATTTGTACAATTTATAACAAAGAAAAACAAATTAATCCTCATAATACTTCATGTTCACATGCTGGCCCAAATCGGTTAATTGGGACTTATGTTTAACACTATAAACAGGCAGAGTACAAGTGGCTGAAGAAGCTGGTGATGGTGTTCTTCTTCTCGGTGACAACCCCTTTCGGGATCGCTCTGGGGATTGCACTGTCGAGTACGTACCGGGGGAACAGCCCAAAATCGCTCATCACGGTCGGCCTGCTGAATGCATCGTCTGCGGGACTCCTGATCTATATGGCCCTGGTCGACCCCCTCGCCGCCGACTTCATGGGCCCGAAGCTGCAGCGCAGCATCAAACTCCAGATCAAGTCATATGCTGCCGTGCTCCTGGGTGCTGGTGGCATGTCTGTCATGGCCAAATGGGCTTGAGGTCATACTAGTTATCCTCAATGACAAAATGTGTAAATGGGTGGATTTCCTCTTTTCTTTTTGACTTTAGGTTTATGCTCATGCTACATGTGTGTTTGGCTTTCGGCTTCTCAACAACTAAAGATTATGTGATCATCGTGCACGTGATATGCTCTGGCCATATAGAATGCTAAATCATGAACACGGAAAAAGTGTTTTATAGATTTGCACATTACCGTCGTGAAAAGACGAATTAGTCACTTTTTAAATGCCGTTTTATTTTACCGGACAATACTGACACTTGAATCTCAACAAGGATGCCAATTGCTTAATTAAGGAAGAAGACACCAGCCTTCCACTTTTTACTAGCAAGAAGCTATGGACTGTGTTTCTTTCTTTTAACAAATATAAAGATATTTTTTACTAGCAGGAAGCTATGGACTGTATTTCTTTCTTTTAACAAATATAAAGATATAAATATCATTTCCAAATAAATTGCGAGATGACTGAATTAATGTTTTATTATAGATGTGGAAGTTTGGATAATATTTCTTTTCAACATAAAAAAATAATTTCATTTAAAGTACAAAGGCCTTCGGAATAGAGTAGATGTTAAAACATGTACGGATGGCCATCGTCAATGCAGTGAGAATTTGGTTTTTCCATCTTTCCTGGCACCTTTAGGATCTTTTCCTAACTTGATATGAGGCATAGTTGTAATTAGGGTCATCAAACGGGTGGGTTGAGTTGAGTTGAAAATGGTATGACTCATTTTGGCCATTTTAACCCATTTTGACCTATTTTCATGCAGTGTTTGCTACCAAGGGCCTAAGAAAGAGTGTTAGGGTTCATGTACCCAAGCACAAAGTTTTTGGTCCAAGTTCTAGATATCGAGTCATATTTTGAAAAATAATTTTATATGTTTTAAAGAGAAAATCATTTTCCTGAATTTAAATTATATTTTTCACTAATTAGGAAAATATTTTTCACTAATTAGGAAAATATTTTTGTGGACTTATTTTCTTGAATGATCCATGCACTAAAGGATGAAAAAAATACATTTTTGCGAAACGAGTGGAGTTTGAATTTAGAGTTATTATTTTGAAAAACCCCAAACTGGTACACCTGTGACAAATTTACCAAAAACTATTTTTTTGACCATGAAAAACCTCAAATTGGTACACCTGTGACAAATTTAGTCCAATTGACCATAAAAAAAAAACCCTAAATTGGTACATTTATGACAATTTTACCCCAAACTAATTTATTCGACTACAAAAAATCTCAAACTGGTAAATTTGTAACAAATATACCATCCGCTAAATTGGATTAATATCACCAAAAAAATCACAAAAATTGTAAATTGTGACAAACGGAGCGTAAAATCCTAAATTGGTATATTAGTCAACTGTCACGTGACATTTAACTTAATAATTTGACGGTAAAATTTAATGAAGACTAATAGAAGGTAAATTTGTCACAAATGTATCAATTTGGGGTAAATTTATCAAAGGTATATCGGTTTGGGATAAATTTGTTACATATGTATTAGTTTGGGGTTTTTCAAGGTATTAACCCTTGAATTAACTCTCTTTCAAAGGTTTACATGCACGTAACTTGCCTATTCTACTAGGAGCTTACAGAGCTCAACTACATGGACCTAAACATGTTCAATGGTTTCGCAACATTGATTGGAGAAGAGCTAAAAGCAGGAAAGGAGGAGAAGAATGAAGTGATACACATGTTCGACTAGGGTTTGGTTACTATAGCATCTATTTCTCCAGAATGCCAAAATCGACCTTTGAGCAAAAACTAAGTCCAAAGCCACCAATTATAATAGAAAAAATGACCAAAATGATTTTTAATTTCTAATTTAACGTGCAATATTATCCTTTAAAATACTTCATGAACTATATTAAATAAGTGCCAAAAGTATGCATCACAACAAACAAATTAAAAGTTCAAAAATTATGTTGCAGATTAGAATAAATTTAAAATTTAAGGAATGACAGTATATATTAAATCAAAGTTTAAGGACTATTTATGTCGTTATATTATGATAATTTTTTTTTTTTTCATAATGGTTTGCAAACAACTTATCAACATCCCGCTTCTTCGTCATCGTCCGTCTCCTCTCTCTCTTTTGTCTCAATTGGTTGTAGACAAATGTCCAAGTCCTTGTTAGCCTATTCTCCTATCCACCTGCTCCCGAAGTCCATTGTAGCGGCCAACTTTAACCCGAGCCCTTTGAGAAAATATTTTCTCCAAGGGCCTTTGCTTAGTCCCACTAAAAAGAAAAGGTTGACACGATTATCAATAGAGGAAGGGCAGGCGTGACTTATGTTGTTGAAAAATTAATTTTCAATCGCTACAAGATATGAAAAAAAAAGGCCACCAAAAATTATAATTATGCCCACGATAAAATATTTATCAAAAATATATTTTTTTTGTAAAATAAATAATGTATGTAACTTTTTAAATCGAAAATATATTTGTAACATAAAAAAATCTAAATTATGTTCATCGTGACATATTTATCATAATTTTTTTCTTAGTCAATAGAGGAAGAGCAAGCGTGACTTATGTTATTGAAAAATTAATTTTGAATTGCTACAAAATAGTAAATTTTTTTAATTATACCCAAAATAAGATATTAAGTCCTAAATTTGTTTGTAACATAAAAAAAATTTAAATTATGCTCACTATGACATATTTATTCTAAATTTTTTCTTAGTCAATAGAGGAAGAGTAGGCATGACTTATGTTGATGAAAATTTAATTTTGAATTGCCACAAAATATGAAAAAAAAGCCCCTAAAAAATTATAACTATACCCACAAAAGGATATTTATCTTAAATTTATTATTAACATAAAAATATAAATTATGCTCTTCATGACATATTTATCAAAAAAATTCTTAGTCAATGAAGGAAGAGCAGTCGTGACTTATGTTGTTGAAAATTAATTTTGAATCCCCACAAAATATGAAAAAAAAAAAAAAGGCCACAAAAACGTTATAAGTATACCCATTATAAGATACTTATCAAAAATTTATTTGTAACGTAAAAAAATCTAATTATGTTCACCGTGAAATATTTATAAATTTTGAGTCACTACAAATATGAAAAAAAAGGGGAAAAAAAAAGAGGACACTAAAAAATTATAACCATACCCATGATAAGATATTTATCCTAAATTTGTTTGTAAAATAAAAAATATAAATTATGCTCATTGTGACTTATGTTGTTGAAAAATTAATTTTTGAATCGTTACAAAATATGAAAAAAAAGGTTACTAAAAATTATACCTATACCCACGATAAGATATTTACCCTAAGTTTATTTGTAACGTAAAGAAATCTAAATTATACTCACAATAACATATTTATAATAATTTTTTCTTAGTCAATAGAGGAAGAGCAAGCGTGACTTATATTGTTGAAAAATTAATTTTGAATTTCTACAAAATATGAAAAAAAAGGCCATCAAAAAATTATAATTGCACCTACGATAAGATATTTATCTAATGTTTATTTGTAACATTAAAAAATCTAAATTATGCTCACAGTGACATATTTATCATAATTTTCTTCTTAGTTAATAGAAGCAGAAGTGACTTATGTTGTTGAATAAATAATTTTGAATCGCTTCAAAATATGAAAAAGAAAATGTCACAAAAAAATTATAATTATATCTATGATAAGATATTTATCTTAAATTTATTTGTAACATAAAATCTAAATTATACATACTGTGACATATTTATCATAATTTTTTTCTTAGCCTATAGGAAGAGTAGGCATGACGTTTGTTGTATAAAAATTAATTTTGAATCGATACAAAATATAAGAAAAAAAGGCCACCAAAAAATTATAACTATACCCACAATAAGATATTTATCCTAAATTTATTTGTAACATAAAAAAATCTAAATTATATTCATTGTGACATATTTATCATAATTTTTTTCTTAGTCAATTGGAGGAAGAGTAGGTGTGACTTATGTTGTTGAACAATTAATTTTGAATTGGTACAAAATATGAAAAGAAAAAAAAAAAAAAGGCCACCAAAAAATTATAACTATACCAATGATAAGATATTTATCCTAAATTTATTTATGCTAACTATGAAATATTTATCCTAAAAAATTTTCTTAGTCAATAGAGGAAGAGCATGCAGGACTTATGTTGTGAAAAAATTAATTTTGAGTCGTTACAAAATATAAAAGAAGGGGCCAGCAAAAAATTATAACTATGCCCACAATAAGATATTTTTCCATTGTTTATTTGTAACATAAAATTTTTTTGAATTATGCTCACAATGACATATTTATCATAATTTTTTTCTTAGCTAATAGAAGCAGGCATGACTTGTGTGTTGAAAAAACAATTTCGAATCGCAACAATATATTAAAAAAAAAAAGTCACAAAAATTATAACTATATCCATGATAAGATATTTATCTTAAATTTATTTGTAACATAAAAAAAGTAAATTATGCTCATTGTGACATATTTATCATAAATTTTTTCTTAGTCAATAAGAAGAGAAGGCGTGATTTCTATTGTTGAAAAATTAATTTTGAATCACTACAAAATATTGAAAAAAAAAAAAAGAGGCCACCAAAAAATTATAACTATACCCACGATAAGATATTTATTCTAAATTTATTTATAATATAGAAAAATCTAAATTATGCTAATTGTGAAATAGTTATAATAAATTTTTTCTTAGTCAATAGATGAAGAGTAGGCAAGATTTATGTTGTTGAAAATATAATTTTGAGTCGTTACAAAATATAAAAGAAGAGGCCACAAAAAATTTATAACTATGCCCACAATAAGATATTTATCATAAATCTATTTGTAACATAAAAAAAAAATCTAAATTATGCTCATTGTGACATACTTTTCCTAAACTTTTTTCTTTGTCAAGAACCTCAAATTTGTGCGACATATTTTTTCTCCTCCAATTTTCCAGCCAAAACGATGTCGTCTTTTTATTTTATTTAAGTCATGTGAGCACCATATCAATACCGTTTGCTTTCCATCATCTATGTGAGTGGATTTTTAATGGTTATCATTGATGGAAACTAGGATAAATGTGTTATGCAGATAAAAGTTTGAAAGTTTTAGTATCACATTTTTTTTTGAATAAATGTATTACATCAAATATAATTTAAGGGTTTTGGTGGGTTTTCTCAAATAAAAAAATAGGGAGAATTACTAAAAAAGTCCTGAACCTATTGCAATTGTGCCAATTTAGTTCTAAACCTTTTGTAATTGTGCCAATTTAGTCCATCCGGCCAAAATTGGCCAGCCGGCGAGGTAATTTTTTTAATATTTTTAATATTTTTTTTTGAATTTTTAAAATTTTAAAAAAAAATTAATTTTTTTTTTTTTGCCTTCTTCTCCTTCCTCTGGCCGGCCACACCGGCCAGAGGTGAGGGTCGGCAAGGCTCGCCCCACCGGCCACTGGCAGAGGCGAGCCTCACCCAGTGACGGTGAGGTGGCCATCACTAGATCTGGCTAGTTTGCCGTCGCCATCGCCGCCCTCGCCGCCTCCCCCATCCCCCCGATCGTTGGTACGATCTCTGCCTCCGGGCTCAAGCGGCCCTCCCCGGCCGTGACCGTCGCCAAAACCCTGTTCTAGCGCCTTTGGACCGATGAGGACGAGATCGAGCTCCTCCACGGGTTCCTCGACTACACCATGCAGCGCGGTGGGGCCTCGCCCTCGCCAGTGGCCGGTGAGGGCCAAGCTTGCCAGATCTGGCGAGGCTTGGCCTCGCCCAGCGACGATGAGGCCGCCGTCGCCAGATCTAGTGAGGCTCGGCCTCGCCCAGCCATGGCGAGGTCGAGCCTCGCCAAATCTAGCAACGGCCACCTTGCCAAATCTAGCAATGGCCGCCTCGCCATTGCTGGGCGAGGCTCACCTCCGCCAGTAGCTGGTGAGGCTGACCTCGTCGGCCCTCACCTCTGGCAGGCGCCGTCCGGCCAGAGGAGGGAGAAGAAGGCCAATTTTTTTTTAAATATTTAAAAATTTGAAAAAAATATTAAAAAATTACCTCGCTAGCCGCCGTCCCCCTATTTGGTGTCCACGTCGGTGTCAGCTGGCCAATTTGGGCATGATAGACTAAATTGACACAATTATAAAATGCTTAGGACTATATTTGACAACAACAAAAAGGTTTAGGACTGAATTGACACAATTACAATAGGTTTATGAATTTTTTGGTAATTATCTAAAAAAAATTATAAGAAATTTATGATGTAAAATGATAGTCTCAGTGACATTGTGTGTCTTTTATGATGTACGATAGGATTTTCATTCATCAGGAAAGTGAAATAAGAAAGTGAATTTCAACGCCATCTAGGCTCTGCTCATTTTTCAACCTTGCTTGTCTTTTTTTGGAGCTTTTCCTCTTTCCTCCTCCTCTCGCCAGTACAATCCTCTGTTTCGGTGGTGCCACCTGTATATTTTCTCTCATCTCCTCCTTCGAAGTTCAACCTTCACTACACACATCTCCCACCATCAAAACTCCCTTGAGATTCCACGCACCAAATCATCTGCCTATCAATTCTGTAAATTCCTCATAGATTTTTTACATCAAAAGATTAAAATCTTCTCTATCCAAAGTTTTCATATACGCATGTGTGACTGGCCGATCATTTGAGATCAAAACCTTGCGACTACTTAGGCTTCTTTAACTCATTTGGATACCTAAGTGACTTGGGAAGCCCAGGCTAAGCTTTTCTAGGAATTGCTTGCTCACTCACTCAACTAGATCATAGAGAGAGAAAGTTCTAGAGAGACAAACCTTGAAAGAGAAAAAAAAAAAAGTAAATTACTTTAATGACTTGGATTGATATAATGAGAGGGATGGCACCTTTTTTATACTAGAGGTCTTTAGATTATAACCATTGATCATTATTTGATACGGCTAGCGGGATTGTATCTCCCCACCTACCAACAAATGATATTAATACTTAGACAATTCTATACCTTGACGCAATTACCGTCTCGTCCATTCCTAGGAACATTCTAGAAACCCTAGATGAGTATGGGAGGTCTTCCTCGAAATGCCAACATCGACCTTTGAGCAAAATCTAAGTCCAAAGTTGCCAATTATAATAGAGAAAAATGATAAAAATGATTTCTAATTTTTAATTTAATATGCAATATTATCCTTTAAAATAGTTCATGAACTATATTAAATATGTATTAAAAGTTCATGAACCATAGTGAATAAATTAAAAGTTCAAAAATTAAATTGCGTATTGGAATAGATTTAAATTTCAAGAATTGTATTGTACATTGAATCAAAATTAAAGGACTATTTATGTCGTAAACAACTTTTTTAACTTCCTCCATCAAAATAGGCGCCTTCAAATCCATATTCATCTCATCTCTCACTATACAAGGGCACCGATCTAAAATTGGATCAAAGTTTTCCGAATCCCACTGACTTGTAAAGAGATTAATAAAAATGAACAATGTGCTGCTTCAAGGAAATAGATTCTCCTCACTTGGAGTTTTCATCTATTTTCAGCAAGAGATTTTGCTTTTGTGCCTCCTTTGAATACCGATAGCGAAATGCTTTTTGTTCTTCTCTCCCTATTTTTAACTAGCTAATTCATGATCTTAAGCCCCAATACGTCACCTCCTCTCTCCAAGGTTTTTTGATCTACTCCACTATATCTTGTGACTTCTTTTTGTTATGAACATTTCCTGTGCTATTAGATATATCAGTGAGTCTCTTCTTCAATGCTTCAATATGCCTATGGGCATTGTAAAATTTTCTCTTATGCCAAACTTCAAGTTCTTCCAAAACCAAGTAAAGCTTATCTTTGAAATAAGCATTACCTACTGGCATGTCGTGCCAAATTCTTCTGATGATTTAACTGCACTTCTTATCCTCTAGCCATAATGCTTTGAATTTAAACTTTTTCTTCCTTTTCACTATCTTCGGGTATAAAGAGAGAATTAATGGGCTATGATCAAAACCAATAGCAAGTAGTGCTTTAGCATTATGAAACATAACCCCTCATTCGATATTGCAAAGAACCCTATCTAATCTCTTTTTCACCGAGGCTTCACCCAAGTAAAGGCACAACCCTTGCTTTCGATATCCATTAAAGAACAATCAATGAGAAGTTCATGAAAGGCTACTAACCTATAATTGTCCGCTTCCCTCTTGCTCGCCTTTTCCCAATAATTGATATTTCGTTGAAATCATTCATACAAACCCACAGGAGTTGATTTCTAGCATGAATTTCCGAAGCTTCCTCCACAAAAGAAGTCTCTCCTAATAGTTCATTGAAGCATGTAGGAATGTGATCCCGATGGTCCTTCCACTAGTTGGGTCTTGACTAGTCACATCAATAAACTCTTTTAAGCTGGATAAAACATCCACACCAAAATGTCCTCATTCCACATAATCACTAATCCCACAACTATACTTTTCGGATTCACTAACAAGAAATTCATAAACTGAATTCTTTGTATAATGCACTTCACTACTTGTTTCTTATTTTTTGTTTCCATCAAGAAAATCAAATTGGGCTTTTTCTGAAGCCATCAGGGCTCTAAAGGACTGAAATATCGGGGGGTGTGTAGTCCCTGATAATTCCAGCTCAAAATCCTCATATCTTCTCCGGTGGCTTATTAGAGCTAGTCATCAAAACTCATTCAAAAGCATTTTCTACCGAGTGGATTGATGTTTTAAGCAGTTGTGTTTTATCTGAGAGAAAAGAACTACTCCCTAGATATTCATAAGGCTTAAACCGTTTCTATTTCTTATTTGTAGGTGTCTTGAATCCACTTTTACCTTCCTTTAGCAAATCAGAATTGTGCTCTAAAGATGGGGTATTCATGATAATTTTTTTTTTTAATTCATAATGCTTTGCAAACCACTCGTCGACATTCCACTTCTTCGTCCTCGTTCGTCCCCTCTACCTCTCTCTTCTATCTCGATCAGTTGCAAACAAATGTCCAAGTCCCTGTCGGTCTATTCTCCCATCCACCTGCTCTTCAAGTCCAGTGCGGCTGCCAACAATGCAAGCCCTTTGAGTAAATATTTTCTCCAAGGGCTTTTGCTTAGTTTCATTAAAAAAATAAAAATAGGTGTGACACCATTATGGATAAAGGAGGAGTAGGCGTGAGTCATGTTGTTGAAAAATTAATTTTGAATCGCTACAAAATATGAAAAAATGGGGTCCCCAAAAAATTATAACTATACACACGATAAGATGTTTATTCTAAATTTATTTGTAATATAAAAAAAATCTAAATTATGCTCATTGTGATATATTTATCCTAAACTTTTTTCTTAGTCAATAGAGGAATAGTAGAGGTGACTTATGTTATTGAAAAATTAATTTTAAATCTCTATAAAATATAAAAAAAAGGCCATAAAAAATTACAACTAAACCCACAATAAGATATTTATTCTAAATTTGTTTGTAACATAAAAAAATAATATAAATTATGCTTACTGTGATATATTTATCATTTAAACCACGTGAACGCCTTATCAATACTATTTGCTTCACATTGTCTACATGAGTAGATTTTTAACAATTTTCATTAATGGAAACTAAGGTAAATATGTTATGTTGAGAGATATTTGAGCTTTTTAGTGTCACGAAAAAAGAAGAAGAGATAAATGTGTAACATTAGGTATAATTTGAGGGTTTTGGTGAATTTTCAAAAAAAAAAATTATAAGAAATTTAGAATAATAGTGTCAGTGACAGAATAGGAAACCGAAGGAGAAATTCAATTTTCAACGGAATCCCGGGGCTCTTTTCCCTCCTTCGACCTTCGTTGCCTGTTTCGGAACGTTTCCTGCTTTGACCTTCGTTTGCTATTTCAGAATGTTTCCTGTTTCCCTCCCTCTTTTCGCTTTATACCTCCACTTCGGCGGGCTATCTGTACACACACTCTCTCTTTCTCACTGATCTCCATCTTCGAACTCCCACCATCAAAGCTTTTCCCCAGTTCCTGTGTTTGCTGTTTTTCCGTTCTGGGTCTCGCTCTCTCTGTTTCTTGCTTTTCCTCCACGGGCATCACACGGTCCCTCTGCCAGAACGGCTCGAGGCATGCCATTTTGCTTCGTGTGGGCACGAGCCCCAATATTCTAGGTGCCACGAGGCGTTCGATCGTGACGGCTAATTTTTTTTTTTAATTTTTTGGAATTTGTTGGAAAGTCAAAGCAGGGATGTGATTAGTTGATAATTAGGCCCATGAAACGTGACGTAATGTAATTCGTATTTATCTCATTAACCAAATGAAAAGGTCGTGGTTAAGCCGCATCACAAAAAAGATACTTTCAATACCGCGACATTTTATTGAAAAATCACAATGCGTACATAAATAAACCGTCCCAAGATCAATTTCTCTCTCGATTCTATCTCCCTTTTTGTCTACCAATTGCACCATTGTAAATTAGAGACTTATGCCGCAACATTAAGGTATGTGGTCATGGAGGCTGTGGCCTCCGACACATGCTCGTTCGCACATACCCCCCGTGCGCACAGAGAATGAGAACTCTCCCTTATTTGAGAGGGTTTGTGATGAAAGAAGGCCGCGTTGTGGCCGTGGTAGGCTGTAGCGTGCACGTGGGCTGCCTTTGGGGAAGAGAAAGAAGAAGAAAAAAGGTTTTGAAAAAAAAAACGAAAGGAAAAAGAAAAAAGAAAAATTGGTAGCAAGTGATTAAGTTCTATAAAGTAGAATGTAAATCTATGGATTTGATGAATATTTGTGTATTTAACATTTTAATCTCTGACGTCACATTTAGATTTCATTTGTTTCGCAAAAAATGAATGATTTATAATTATTTTTTTAAATCACTCATATAGCTTAAAATAATTATTTAATTCAAGAAGTTTTCATCATAAATAAATAAATATTTTCATGGATGATGAAAATATTTTTTTGTTTTATAGATTTTAGTAATTGATACAAGTGATCATTTTTAAGAAAATGTTTTTCAAGTTATTCATTTTTCGTAAAATAAACAGAGTTTTAAACTTATTAGGCACATGCTTTATACACGCTATATCAACTTTTTTTATGCATATTAAAGATTTGGTATGTTTATTATAGCCGATTTTCCTTGAAATGGTATGAACTCATTGTAGTTTTGGGCTGATATATATCCAAAAACCAATGAAATAGGATTACATGATAAATCATAATGTCAATTTGACACGATATATTATATACTTATCTCATAAATATATAAGTTTCCAATCCATAAAGAAAGGTTATATTGGGGATACCGAGGGGAGATTATCTCTAGCTCATTTAGATCAACCCCAAATAATTGAAAATGCATTTATTGAATTTCACATAAAATAAATTTATCATTATGTCCATCGTGATAGCCTTAAGTAAAAATCATGAGGAAGATAGTAAAATAAATGCCCTAGATTCCAATACTTTGACTGGCTTTCTTAGTTGATATTTATCTTAATCCATACGGACACCAATGTGAGTGTGACGCATCCAAATATAAAAAAGGATTAACATAATTTGACAGCAAATAGTGCATGGTGCATGATGTGCACTGACCCATAAAATTCTTGCAGCATGACATGTCCACGTCATCATATGGCTCCACAAATTTCTATATAAAGGATTAATCCTCCACGATCAACTTGCCAACCCCACAAGATCTCAAGAAGGAGAAGAGGAGAAGAAACAGTGTTTAGTCACCAAAAACAATGTCCACTTCAATCCTCAAGCCCACCCTCATCCTCCTCCTCTTCACTTTCTCTCTCCTTGCCTCGCCGGTGCTCTCCGTCGTGCCCGAGGAGTGCACTGCCGAGTCAGGCAATTGCATCAACAAGGCCAAGGCCCTCCCCCTCAAGATCATTGCCATCGTCTCCATCCTCATCACGAGCCTGATAGGTGTTTGCTCGCCGCTATTCACCCGCTCGGTCCCGGCCCTCCACCCTGACCGTGACCTCTTCGTCATTGTCAAATGCTTTGCAGCAGGCATCATCCTCGCCACTGGGTTCATGCACGTGCTGCCCGACTCATTCGACATGCTGTCCTCACGATGCTTGAAGGAGAACCCTTGGCACAAGTTTCCGTTCACCGGATTCGTCGCCATGCTGAGTGCCATCTTGACGCTGATGGTGGACTCGATGGCGACGAGCGTGTATAGCCAGAAGAACAACATCGGCGTCATTCCCGAGAGTGAAAGCCGTGAGGGTGGCCACGATGACCAGGAGATGGGTGTGGTTACTGCGGCGCATTTGCCTAGCCCCGGCCACCACCACGGCCACCACCACCACCACGGGGCGGCAACGAAGGTGGAGGCCATGAGTTCTCAGCTGCTTCGGTACCGTGTAGTTGCAATGGTAAGTTCATACTTTCGATATTGTCAATAATATGTTTTCACTTGGATTATTCACTGTATGGTACTACTAAAGTTCGCATAGATATGAAGCCCACAAGGGTCAGCAAGAAAATACCCTCCAACCCCCGAATCACAATAATCATCAATCATTTACATGCGCTCTGGAATTCAACTGAGCGGAGCGCACGAAGACATTTTGTGGGGTCCATTTCGTTTTTGGCTTGATCTTAAAGGGAACAAATGTGGACATAGATGCAACACCCGCTCCATTTATTTCAGATTTCGTATTATATATGTTTCTACCTCGTGCGCCGTTCTAAAGTTGATGAATTGCATGTGGGATTTTTTTTTCCCTTGTCCAGCACTTGCATTCGTTCTTGAAAAGAAGTCGAAACCAGAGTATTATGTGTGAAACAGATCAGTTTGTTGCTTCGATGTATTTAGGCAGGTACGGTTAATCCAAATCCGTCTTATAAAACATAGAACCTGACAGATAAAGGCAGAAATTTCGATCAAACACAGACACTTCAAAACCAATTTGAGATATGCAGAATAATCTGGTCAAGGAACATGAACATCGTTCTTGTTATAGCTACTGCTTTTTGTTTTTTCGTTTTTTTTTGGTCGAATTAGAGCTACTGCTTAATCAGCTGATTGACTTAACGCGGAGTGGTTGGAAGAGGGTTGTTAAGAAGTTGACTTAGCTCGTGTTTTGTGTAATAAATATGGGATATCAGTGGCAAAAAAAAAAAAAAGGAAATAAAAAGTGATATCATCGTTAATATTACTGAAATCATTGTTGAAAGATTGAAGAGGATTTTTTTAAGAAATTATACGCAAGATAGATCTATTAGAAAGGTTAAAGGTCCAATTTACCGGACTTCTTCGGTTCTTTTTTTTACACCCAAAAAAAGCGTCTTCACGCTTTGCTTAAAAGATGTTGGAAATATTTAAAAAAGCGTTGCAAATTATAAAAATCACGAAATATTATGTAGTATTTTATATGTAGGCAGCATGAGAATTCTGATGTTTCGCGTAAAAAAGAGTCAAATTGCAAGTTGCGGAATTTGAAGACAGTAAAATTAAAAGTTCAAATTTGAGAATGTGCATCATTTCCTTTGTAAAAATTTGATTTTCTAGAATAGGTGGTGGATTTTGTGTGATATATCTCCAATGAATTATTTGGACACGTGCTATCTCTTAATTTAGACCAAGTATATCTCTACGTCAACGGAAGTATGATCTCATAATGTTAAAGATTAATATAGTGGCCTTAAATTATCCTTTTCTCTTCCATAAATATCTTTTCTTGACATGAAAAATGAAATCAATTTGTACTCAGGTGATGGAGCTAGGAATAGTGGTACACTCAGTGGTGATAGGGCTTGGATTGGGAGCCTCAAGCAATGTTTGCTCCATCAAAGGCCTTGTGGCTGCTCTTTGCTTCCATCAAATGTTTGAAGGCATGGGTCTTGGTGGCTGCATTCTTCAGGTAACATTTCATATCCACAAACCTCACAATTTGTACAATTTATAACAAAGAAAAACAAATTAATCCTCATAAACCGTTGTTACTTCATGTTCACATGCTGGCCCAAATCGGTTAATTGGGACTTATGTTTAACACTATAAACAGGCAGAGTACAAGTGGCTGAAGAAGCTGGTGATGGTGTTCTTCTTCTCGGTGACAACCCCTTTCGGGATCGCTCTGGGGATTGCACTGTCGAGTACGTACCGGGAGAACAGCCCAAAATCGCTCATCACGGTCGGCCTGCTCAATGCATCGTCTGCGGGACTCCTGATCTATATGGCCCTGGTCGACCTCCTCGCCGCCGACTTCATGGGCCCGAAGCTGCAGCGCAGCATCAAACTCCAGATCAAGTCATATGCTGCCGTGCTCCTGGGTGCTGGTGGCATGTCTGTCATGGCCAAATGGGCTTGAGGTCATACTAGTTATCCTCAATGACAAAATGTGTAAATGGGTGGATTTTCTGTTTTCTTTTTGACTTTAGGTTTATGCTCATGCTACATGTGTGTTTGGCTTTCGGCTTCTCAACAACTAAAGATTATGTGATCATCGTGTACGTGATATGCTCTGGCCATATAGAATGCTAAATCATGAACACGGAAAAAGTGTTTTATAGATTTGCACATTACTGTCGTGAAAAGACGAATTAGTCACTTTTTAAATGCCGTTTTATTTTACCGGACAATACTGACACTTGCATCTCAACAAGGATGCCAATTGCCTAATAAGGAAGAAGACACCAGCCTTCCACTTTTTACTAGCAAGAAGCTATGGACTGTATTTCTTTCTTTTAACAAATATAAAGATATTTTTTACTAGCAGGAAGCTATGGACTGTATTTCTTTCTTTTAACAAATATAAAGATATAAATATCATTTCAAAATAAATTGCGAGATGACTGAATTAATGTTTTATTATAGATGTGAAAGTTTGGATAATATTTCTTTTCAACATAAAAAATAATTTCATTTAAAGTACGAAGGCCTTCGGAATAGAGTAGATGTTAAAACATGTACCGATGGTCTTCATCAATGCAGTGAGAATTTGGTTTTTCCATCTTTCCCAGCACCTTTAGGGTCTTTTCCTAACTTGATATGAGGCATAGTTGTAATTAGGGTCGTCAAACAGGTGGGTTGAGTGGAGTCGAAAATGGTATGACCCATATTGGCCATTTTAACTCATTTTGACCTATTTTCATGCAGTGTAAATTTAATAACCAATATCCAACCTGACTTGTATGAAATCCATACTTGACTTGACTTATATTATCAAAACACATTAACATTCTAGGAAAATTATATTCTCGGAAAAATAACCATATTTTTCGATATACAATTAAAACCTTATAATAATTTGGAAGATATTTTCTACCGATTGGTAAGGAAAATATTTTACTCATGCCACCCTTTCAATAAAATTTTATTATATATTTTAAATATTTTTTTAAATTCTTTTTCTTTTTCTTTTTCTTCCTTATTGGCTGGTTGTTGCCAGTCATGATAACGGTTGGCAACCAGCCATGACGAGCTGGAGCCTTGCCAGATTCAACAAGCTGGAGAGACTTAACCTCACCCAAGGTCACTAAACATCAACAAGGCTTTAGCCTCATCCCGATTGCTGGATTAGGCAAGGCCTGAGGTTGTCAATGTTGGGTGAGCGTCAAGGTTTTGAGCTTGCCCTTTTCGAACTCAAAATTAGCTTGAAAGGACCTTGATGCACTCAGCGCAAGCAGCTAGATCTAGGTTTGCTACCAAGGGTCTAAGAAAGAGTGCTAGGGTTCACGTACCCAAGTGCAGAGTTTTTGGTCCAAGTTCTAGATATCAAGTCATATTTTGAAAAATAATTTTATATGTTTTAATGAGAAAATCATTTTCCTGAATTTAAATAATATTTTACACTAATTAGGAAAATATTTTTGTGGACTTATTTTCTTGAATGATCCATGCACCAAAAGATGAAAAAAAGAAATACATTTCGCGAAATGAGTGTAGTTTGAATTTAGAGTTAATACCCTGAAAAGCTCTAAACCGGTACACCTGTAACAAATTTACCCAAAATTATTTTTTTGACCATGAAAAACCCCAAATTGATGCACATATGATAAATTTACCCCGACTGACCATAAAAAAACCATAAACTGGTACATTTATAACAATTTTACCCCAAACTAATTTATTCGACCAAAAAAAATCTCAAACTGGTAAATTTGTAATAAATATACCCACCGCTAAATTGGATTAATATCACAAAAAAATCACAAAAATTGTAAATTGTGACAAACGGAGCCTAAAATCATAAATTGGTATACCAATCAATTATCACGTGTCATTTAACTTAATAATTTGACAGTAAAATTTAACGAAAACTAACATAGGGTAAATTTATCACAAGTATATCAATTTGGGGTAAATTTGTCAAAGGTAGACCGGTTTGGGGTTTTTGGTTGTCTAAAAAATAGTTTGGGGTAAATTTGTTACGTGTGTATCAATTTGGGGTTTTTCAGGGTATTAACCCTTGAATTAACTCTCTTTCGAAGGTTTACATGCACGTAACTTGCCTATTCTACTAGGAGCTTACATAGCTCAAGTACATGGACTTAACCATGTTCAATGGTTTCGCAACATTGATTGGAGAAGAGCTAAACGCAGAGAAGGAGGAGAAGAATGATGTGACATCCCGATTTTTCTCAATTTTATTTTCAGTCAATTGAGTCGGGCAATTCATCTGTGCATGTAGTTCGTATCTCAGAGTTGGCCACTCATGAGGGAACTAGTCTATTGAATGAAGTAATTAAGGAATTTTACCGTATCAGACTTGGGGACTGATCACCCTCGGGTCGGATGCAAGAAAATTTCCTCAAAAGCTACTCAATGGATTAGGCGCGCTGAAATCGCACTAAATTGAATCCAACCGTAAAAATTGGGATTGAATTTAGAAGTTGGAGGCGCAGTTATGTCACACATCTTATTAGGATCATGGAATAATTTTGTGAATTTTAATTGGATTCAATTGGAAGAGAATTGATTAGAGACTTTATTGTGCAAAGAATTGGACTCCAGCAAAAATGATATTGCACCTATTGAAAAATGTTGTGGAAGAGGAGATAATGGAAGATGACATCATGGGGGTGATGTCATGCTGATGGGAGCCAAGCGAATAGGGTGTTGACAAGTGGCGAGGGCCCATTGGCCCTCATAAGGTGGGGTTTTTTCCCTCTCACCTATCAACATCATCTTCTTCCTTTGGACTTGGGGAGAGAGAGAGGAAAACCAGCGAAGGAGGAGCTCGCCCATTGACCAGCAACCATGCGCTGCTTCCCTGCCATCCGTCGTCGTCATGTCGAGCCGCCGTTGCCGCTGCGTTGTCCCGCACCTGCCAACCCCATGACCGCCTCTCCCTCCGTTCAGCTCCTCCGTCGACATGCCAGCAGCTTTGGCCAACCCTAGCAGCTTGCCGCCGTCGCCCTCCGTTAGCCAAGCTACCAGCCGTCGCCCTCCGTTAACCAAGCCGCCAACCGTCGCCGTGAGCCACCGCCTGGACAGCTGCGCCTCTCCTCTACCCCTACCGCCTCTAGCCGTCGCCATTCCTCATCTTCTCCGGCCCCGTCGTGCAGCAAGAAAAGTACGTCTCACAGCCCAGTAAGGCCCGTTTTGGCTGTCTTCCCGGCCCCGAAAGCTAGGCCCGCCTTTGGAAAAGTTGATCCCGGTGTCGCCCTCGTCGTTTTGGTCCAAGCAGCGAGTTAATCAAGTGAGTTTACCTCACTAAACCCTAATTAGAGTGTTAATAATGCCCTCAGTATGTTTAATTTGAATTAAGTGAGTTTAGGTGGGTAGATTAGTATATTTAATTATAAATTGGGTTAAGAGATTGGTTTATATTAAAGTATGTTTTAATTAAGGTAAAAATAGGTTATTTAATATTAAGCCTTGATGGAACATAATAGGATTTTAGTTTTGAATTATTTAAATGCTTCGAAATTCTGGATAATATAATATTATATTATAATCCGAAATTACTTAAATATTAAAAAAATGAAAAAATTAATTTTGACCCCAGTTGCTCAGAATTTTGTGCCGATTGCTACTATGCATTTAGAATTTGAAATTGATGATTGGTTGTGGCAAATTGAGTGTGATTGCGATAAATAGGGATTCTTTATAAAATCCTAAGTGTGGAAATTGATGGGAGACTGGTTGTGATTGATCACTTATTAGAGGTCGTGCCTAATAGGGCCGTGATGGACCACCTATGAGAGGTTGTGCCTAATAAGGCCGTGATGGACCACCTATGGGAGGTCGTGCCCAATAGAGCCATGACTGACCACCTATTAGAGGTTGTGCCCAGTGAGGCCGTGATGAACCACCTAATTAAAGGTCGTGCCGAGTGGGGCCGTGATTGCCACTAGTTATTAAACCTTCCGATAGGGTTGTGACTAAAGCAGTAATTGATTGCAAGTATGACATGTAATCGGCTGAGTTAATTGATGGCTGAGACGATCCAAGTGATTGAATTGTTCTGATAATGTGATTGTGTCTCAGTTGTTTAGTTATCAGAATTTCACGTGGTTGAATTATATAAACTGTGCTAACCTGTAGAGGAAGGCTAATGTGAGGTAAGTCTTCTTGATGTCGTGGCTAAGCTACTCTAGAGCGTATTTACTTTCTAATAGGGGTTTAGGATGGGTGAACTTGCTGAGACAAAGTCTCATCCCGGTTTGGGGAAAATATTACAGGACCGTAGATGGCGGCACCCCCAGACAAGAGTGGCATGCCGATGGAGATTCACCAGACGACGCAGAGTGCTCTTGACCCTAGAAGTCCTTGGGTCTATCAGTTAGTTAGGTCCATTGTCTTCGTCCAGGTGACCGTGGATGTTAGAGTACCTTATATGTTTAGGACTTGGTTTCGTTCTAGGGCCGATGTCGTTAGGGTTGGCCCACTAGATAACATGGACATTTCGTTGATTGTGATGGACGCCATTTTGGGTGAAGGCGAGGCGGATCTTCCTGACGGTGGAGTGATCAACGCATCGCCTCCTGTCTCTTGGGTGTCAGAACCTGAGGATGTGGGATCGACGAACGAGTCCGACTAGTGCCAATAGAACTATTCTCCTTTTTTTTTTTTTTTGTAGACCGATCCCTAGTGTGCAGAATGAGCCTTTTTGATGCACATAGTCTCTGACCAATTTTGGTTGTATGTAAGCCCTGATTGACTATATGTAAGTATGTTGGTTTGTATCTGAATTGATTTCCTTCCTGCTGTCCTATCCCGTAATTTATTTGTCAGGGGTTTTTAATACGTTCCACATGCACATAATGAAATTTATGGGGTCAGCGACACTACTTGAGAATGTCGCATTTACATGACCATGGCGGGTTGTTCACGTGTCTCGGGGTTTGGGGCATGACAAATGAAGTGATACACGTGTTCGACTAGGGTTTGGTTACTGTAGCATCTACTTCTCAAGAACGCCAAAATCGACCTTTGAGCAAAAACTAAGTCCAAAGCCACCAATTATAATAGAAAAAAAATGACCAAAATGATTTTTAATTTCTAATTTAACTTGCAATATTATCCTTTAAAATACTTCATGAACTATATTAAATAAGTGTCAAAAGTATGCATCACAACAGACAAATTAAAAATTCAAAAATTATGTTGCACATTAGAATAAATTTAAAATTTAAGGAATGACATTATACATTAAATCAAAGTTTAAGGACTATTTATGTCGTTATATTATGATAATTTTTTTTTTCATATTGGTTTGCAAACAACTTATCAACATTCTACTTCTTCGTCATCGTCCGTCTCCTCTCTCTCTCTTTTGTCTCAATCGGTTGTAGACAAATGTCCAAGTCCTTGTTAGCCTATTCTCCTATCCACTTGCTCCTAAAGTCCATTGCAGCAGCCAACTTTAACCCAAGCCCTTTGAGAAAATATTTTCTCCAAGGGCCTTTGCTCAGTCCCATTAAAAAAAAAAAGGTTGACACGATTATCAATAGAGGAAGAGCAAGCATGACTTATGTTGTTGAAAAATTATTTTTCAATCACTACAAGATATGAAAAAAAAAACCACCAAAAATTATAATTATGCCCACGATAAAATATTTATCGAAAATATATACTTTTTTGGTAAAAAAAAATAATGTATGTAAATTTTTAAATCAAAAGTATATTTATAACATAAAAAATCTAAATTATGTTTATCGTGACATATTTATCATAATTTTTTCTTAGTCAATAGAGGAAGAGCAAGCGTGACTTATGTTATTGAAAAATTAATTTTGAATTGCTACAAAATATTAAGATTTTTTAATTATAACCACGATAAGATATTCATCCTAAATTTTTTTGTAACATTAAAAAAATCTAAACTATGCTCACTGTGACATATTTATTCTAATTTTTTCTTAGTTAATAGAGGAAGAGTAGGCATGACTTATGTTGATGAAAAATTAATTTTAAATTGCCAAAAAATATGAAAAAAAGGCCACTAAAAAATTATAACTATAACCACAAAAAGATAATTATCTTCAATTTATTTTTAACATAAAAATATAAATTATGCTCATTGTGACATATTTATCCAAAAAAAAAAAAATTCTTAGTCAATGGAGGAAGAGCAGTCGTGACTTATGTTGTTGAAATTGAATCCCCACAAAATATGAAAAAAAAAAAAGGCCACCAAAAAGTTATAACTATACCCATGATAAGATACTTATCAAAAATTTATTTGTAACATAAAAAAATCTAAATTATGTTCACCGTGACATATTTATAAATAATTATTTTTAGTTAGTGAAGGGAGAATAGGTGTGATTTATGTTGTTGAAAATTTAATTTTGAATTACTACAAATATGAAAAAAAAGTTAGGCCACTAAAAAATTATAACCATACCCATGACAAAATATTTATCCTAAATTTGTTTGTAAAATAAAAAATATAAATTATGCTCATTGTGACATATTTATCCTAAATTTCTTCTTAGTCAATAAAGGAAGATAGACTTGACTTATGTTGTTGAAAAATTAATTTTTGAATCGTTACAAAATATGAAAAAAAAGAGTTACTAAAAAATTATACCTATACCCACGGTCAGATATTTATCCTAAGTTTATTTGTAACATAAAGAAATCTAAATTATACTCACTATAATATATTTATAATAATTTTTTTCATAGTCAATAGAGTAAGAGCAAGTGTGACTTATGTTGTTGAAAAATTAATTTTGAATTGCCACAAAATATGAAAAAAAAGGCCATCAAAAAAATTATAATTGCACCTACGATAAGATATTTATCTAATGTGTATTTGTAACATTAAAAAAATCTAAGTTATGCTCACAGTGACATATTTATCATAATTTTTTTTCTTAGCGAATAGGAAGAGTAGGCATGATTTTTGTTGTATAAAAATTAATTTTGAATCGCTACAATATATATATATATATATATATATATATATATAAAGGCCACTAAAAATTTATAACTATACTCACGATAAGATATTTATCCTAAATTTATTTGTAACATAAAAAATCTAAATTATATTCATTGTGACATACTTATCATAATTTTTTTCTCAATCAATTGGAGGAAGAGTAGGTGTGACTTATGTCGTTGATCAATTAATTTTGAATTGGTACAAAATATGAAAAGCAAAAAAAGACAAAAAACAAAAAAAAGGCCACCAAAAAATTATAACTATACCAATGATAAAATATTTATCCTAAATTTATTTGTAACATAAAAAAAATCTAAATTATGCTAACTATGAAATATTTATCCTAAAAAATTTTCTTAGTCAATTGAAGAAGAGCACGCAGGACTTATGTTGTGAAAAAATTAATTTTGAGTCGTTACAAAATATAAAAGAAGAGGCTAGCAAAAAAATTATAACTATGCCCACAATAAGATATTTTTCCAATGTTTATTTGTAACATAAAAAAATTTTAAATTATGTTCACAATAACATATTTATCATAATTTTTTTCTTAGCTAATAGAAGCAGGCATGACTTGTGTGTTGAAAAAATAATTTCGAATCGCAACAATATATTAAAAAAAGTCAAAAAAATTATAACTATATCCACGATAAGATATTTATCTTAAATTTATTTGTAACATAAAATAAGTAAATTATGCTCATTGTGACATATTTATCATAAATTTTTTCTTAGTTAATAGGAAGAGCAGACGTGACTTCTGTTGTTGAAAAATTAATTTTGAATCATTACAAAATATTGAAAAAAAAAAAAAAAAGGAGGCCACCAAAAAATTATAACTATACCCACAATAAGATAGTTATTCTAAAATTTTATTTATAATATAGAAAAATCTAAATTATGCTCACTGTGACATATTTATCATAAAATTGTTCTTGGTCAATAGAGGAAGAGTAGGCATGACTTATGTTGTTGAAAAATTAATTTTGAATCGGTACAAAATATGAAATAAAAAAAAGGTCACCAAAAAATTATAAGTAATCTAATGATAAGATATTTATCCTAAATTTATTAGTAACATAAAAAAATCTACATTATAATAATTGTGAAATATTTATAATAAACTTTTTCTTAGTCAATAGAGGAAGAGTAGGCAAGATTTATGTTGTTGAAAAATTAATTTTGGGTCGTTACAAAATATAAAAGAAGAGGCCACCAAAAATTTATAACTATGCCCACAATAATATATTTATCATAAATTTATTCATAACATAAAAAAAAATCTAAATTATGCTCACTGTGACATACTTTTCCTAAATTCTTTTCTTCGTCAAGAACTGTGCGACACATTTTTTCTCCTCTAATTTTCCAGCCAAAACAATGTCGTCTTTTTATTTTATTTAAGTCATGTGAGCACCATATCAATACCATTTCCTTTCCATCATCTATGTGAGTGGATTTTTTAATGGTTATCATTGATGGAAACTAGGATAAATGTGTTATGCAGATAAAAGTTTGAGAGTTTTAGTAGTACCAATTTTTTTGAATATATGTATTACATCAAATATAATTTAAGGGTTTTGGCGGGTTTTCTCAAATAAAAAAATATAAGAAATTCATGGTGTAAAATGATAGTCTCACATTGTGTGTCTTTTATGATGTACGATATGATTTTCATTCAACAGGAAAGTGAAATAAGAAAGTGAATTTCAACGCCATTTGGGCTCTGCTCATTCTTCAACCTTGCTTGTCTTTTTTGGAGCTTTTCCTCTTTCCCCCTCTCGCCAGTACAATCCCTGTTTCGGCGGCGCCACCTATATATTTTCTCTCATCTCCTCCTTCGAAGTTCAACCTTCACTACACACATCTCCCACCATCAATACTCCCTTGAGATTCCACGCACCAAATCATCCCCCTATCAATTCTGTAAATTCCTCATAGACTTTACATCAAAAGATTAAAATCTTCTCTATCCAAAGTTTTCATATACGCATATGTGACTGGCCGATCATCTGAGATCAAAACCTTGCGACTCTTAGGCTTCTTTAAATTGTTTGGACACCTAAGTTACTTGGGAAGCCCAAGCTAAGCTTTTCTAGGGATTGCTTGCTCACTCGCTCAACTAGATCATAGAGAGAGGAAGTTTTAGAGAGAGAAACTTTGAAAGAGAAAAAAAAATTAGATTACTTAAATGACTTGGATTGATATAATGAGAGGGATGGCACCCTTTTATACTAGAGTCTTTAGATTATAACCATTGATCATTATTTGATACGGCCGACGGGATTGTATCTCCCCACCAACCAACAAACGATATTAATACTTAGATAATTCTATACCTCAACGCAATTACCGTCTCGTCCATTCCTAGAAACATTCTAGAAACCCTAGATGAGTATGGGAGGTCTTCCTCGAAATGCCAACATCAACCTTTGAGCAAAATCTAAGTCCAAAGTCGCCAACTATAATAGAGAAAAATGACAAAAATGATTTCTAATTTTTAATTTAATATGCAATATTATCCTTTAAAATAGTTCATGAACTATATTAAATATGTATTAAAAGTTCATGAATCATAGTGAATAAATTAAACTGCACATTAGAATAGATTTAAATTTCAAGAATTGTATTGTACATTAAATCAAAATTAAAGGACTATTTCTATCGTAAACAACTTTTTTAACTTCCTCAATCAAAATAGGCGTCATCAAATCCATATTCATCTCATCTCTCACTATACAAGAGCACCGATCTATAATTGGAGCAAAGTTTCCGAATCCCACTGACTTGTAAAGAGATTAATAAAAATGAACAATGCGCTCCTTCAAGGAAATAGATTCTCCTCACCTGGAGTTTTCATCCATTTTCAGCATAGAGATTTTGCTTTTGTGCCCCTTTGAATGCCGATAGCATGGAAATACTTTGTGTTCTTCTCCCCCCATTTTTAACTAGCTAATTCGCAATTTTAAGCCCCAATACATCACCTCCTCTCTCCAAGGTTTTTTGATCTACTCCACTATATCCTGGGACTTCTTTTTGTTATGAACATTTGTTGTGCTGTTAGATATATCAGTGAGTCTCTTCTTCAATGCTTCAATTTGCCTATGGGCATTGTAAAATTTTCTCTTACTCCAAACTTCAAGTTCTGCCAAAACCAAGTAAAGCTTATCTTTGAAATAAGCATTACCTACTGGCATGTCGTGCCAAATTCTTCTGATGATTTAATTGCACTTCTTATCCTCTAGCCATAATGCTTTGAATTTAAACTTTTTCTTCCTTTTCACTATCTTCGGGTATAAAGAGAGAACTAATGGGCTATGATTAAAACCAATAGCAAGTAGCGCTTTAGCATTAGGAAACATAACCCCTCATTCAATATTGCCAAGAACCCTATCTAATCTCTTTTTCACCAAGGCTTCACCCAAGTAAAGGCACAACCCTTGCTTTCGATAGCCATTAAAGAACAATCAATGAGAAGTTCACGAAAGGTTGCTAACCTATAATTGTCCGCTTCCCTCTTGCTTGCTTTCTCCCAATAATAGATATTTCATTGAAATCATTCATATAAACCCACAGGAGTCGATTTCTAGCATGAATTTCCCAAGCTGCCTCCACAAAAGAAGTCTCTCCCAATAGTTCATTGAAGCATGAACAAATGCCTAAACCAAAATATGTTATTGCTATGGGAGCATGTACAATTATAGGGGGGATGTTCAGTACCGATTCGTATAGTACTGTTCGGGGAGTCGATAAGCTAATTCTTGTAGATGTCTATTTGCCAGGCTGTCCGCCTAAACCGTGAGGCGATTATAGATGCTATAACAAAACTTCGTAAGAAAATAGCTAGAGAAATCTATGAAGAGCAAATTAGGTCTCAAGAAGAAAATCGATGTTTTACTACCAATCACAAGTTTCATGTTGGACGCAGTATTCATACTGGAAATTATGATCAAGGATTGCTCTATCAATCACCATCTACTTCAGAGATACCTCCTGAAACATTTTTCAAATACAAAAGTTCAGTATCTTCCCACGAATTAGTGAATTAGGTAGCATTCCTTTGTATGTATAGAATAACAAACAACAAATTAATCTTCTTATACAAATCAAAATACAAATCAAAATGTAGGAATGTGATCCCAATGGTCCTTCCACTAGTTGGATCTTGACTAGTCACATCAATAAACTCTTTTAAACTGGATAAGACATCTGCCAAAATGTCCTCATTCCACATTATCACTAATCCCACAACAAATATTTTCGGATTCACTAACAAGAAGTTCATAAACTGAAGCCTTTGTATAATGCACCTCACTACTTGTTTCTTGTTTTTTGTTTCCATCAAGAAAATCAAATTGGGCCTTTCTGAAGCCATTAGGGCTCTAAAGGACTGAAATATTGGGGAGTCCCTGACAAATCCAGCTCAAAATCATCATATCTTCTCCGGTGGCTTATTAGGGTTAGCCATCAAAACTCATTCAAGAGCATTTTCTACCGAGTGGATTGATGTTTTAAGCAGCTATGTTTTATCCAAGAGAAAAGAACTACTCCCTAGATATTCATAAGGCTTAAACCATTTCTATTTCTTATTTGTAGGTGTCTTGAATCCACTTTTACCTTTCTTTAGCAAATCAGAAATGTGCTCAGATAGAGTATTCATGATAATTTTTTTTTTAAAAATTCATAATACTTTGCAAACAACTCGTCGACATTCCGCTTCTTCATCCTCGTTCATCCCCTCTGCCTCTCTCTTTTGTCTCAATCGGTTGCAAACAAATGTCCAAGTCCCCATCGGTCTATTCTCCCATCCACCTGCTCTTCAAGTCCAGTGTGGCCGCCAACTATGCAAGCCCTTTGAGTAAATATTTTCTCCAAGCGCTTTTGCTCAGTTTCATTAAATAAAAATAAAAATAGTTGTGACACAATTTTCGATAGAGGAGGAGAAGGGGTGACTTATCTTGTTGAAAAATTAATTTTGAATCGCTACAAAATATGAAAAAAAAAAGTGTCACCAAAAAGTTATAACTATACCCATGATGAGATATTTCTTCTAAATTTATTTATAATATAAAAGAAAATTCTAAATTATGCTCATTGTGATATTTTTCTTATAAATTTTTTTCTTAGTCAATAGAGGAAGAGCGCAAGTGACTTATGTTATTGAAAAGTTAATTTTAAATCGCTACAAAATATGGAAAAAAAAAAGGCCATCAAAAAATTACAACTATACCCAGAATAAGATATTTATTCTAAATTTGTTTGTAACATAAAAAAAAAAATCAAAATTATGCTTACTGTGACATATTTATCATTTAAACCACGTGAACGCCATATCAATACTGTTTGCTTCACATCGTCTACATGAATAGATTTTTAACAGTTTTCATTAATGGAAACTAAGGTAAATATGTTATGCTGAGATATATTTGAGCTTTTTAATGTCACAAAAAAAGAAGAAGAGATAAATGTGTAAAATTAGGTATAATTTGAGGGTTTTGGTGAATTTTCTAAAAAAAAAAAATTATACTAAATTTAGAATAATAGTGTCAGTGACAGAATAGGAAACCGAAGGAGAAATTCAATTTTCAACGGAATCCCGGGGCTCTTTTCCGTCCTTCGACCTTCGATGCCTGTTTCGGAACGTTTCCAGCTTCGACCTTCGTTTCCTATTTCAGAATGTTTCCTGTTTCCTCCCTCTTCTCGCTTTATATCCTCCACTTCGGCGGGCCATCTGTACACACACTCTCCCTCTCTCTCACTGATCTCCATCTTCGAACTCCCACCATCAAAGCTTTTCTCCAGTTCCTCTGTTTCCTGTTTTCCTTTCTGGGTCTCGCTCTCTCTGTTTCTTGCTTTTCCTCCACGGGCATCACACGGTCCCTCTGCCAGAACGGCTCGAGGCATGCCGCTTTGCTTCATGTGGGCACGAGCTCCAATACTCTAGGTGCCACGTGGCGTTCGATCGTGACGGCTAATTTTTTTTTTTAATTTTTTGGAATTTGTTGGAAAGTCAACACAGGGATGTGATTAGTTGACAATTAGGCCCACGAAACGTGACGTAATGTAATTCATGTTTTTCTCATTAACCAAATAAAAAAGCCGTGATTAAGCCGCATCACAAAAAAAAAAAAAAAATACTATGACTTTATCAAATACCGCGACATTTTATTAAAAAATTGCAATGTGTACATAAATAAACAATCCCAAGATCAATTTCTCTCTCGATTCTACCTCCCTTTTTGTCTACCAATTGCACCATCGTAAATCTGAGACTTACACTGTGACATTAAGGCATATGGTCATGGAGGCCGTGGCCTCCGACACACACTCGTTCGTACATACCCCTGTGCACATAGAGAATGAGAACTCTCTCTTATTTGAGAGGGTCTGTGATGACAAAAGGTCGCGTCGTGGCCATGGTAGGCTATAGCATGCACGTCGGCTGCCTTTGGGGAAGAGAAAGAAGAAGAAAAAAGGTTTTGAAAAACAAAGGAAAGGGAAAAGAAAAAAGAAAAACTGGTAGCAAGTGATTAAGTTCTATAAAGTAGAATGTAAATCTATGGATTTGATAAATATTTGTGTATTTAACACTTTAATCTCTGACATCACATTTAGATTCCATTTATTTTGAGAAAAATGAATGATTTATAATTTTTTTTAAATAATCACTCATATAGCTCAAAATAATTATTTAATTCAAGAATTTTTTTATCATAAATAAAAATTTAATCTAAATATTTTCATGGACGATGAAAATATTTTTGTTTTATATTTTTTAGTAATTGATACAAGTGATCATTTTTAAGAAAATGTTTTTTAAGTTATTTATTTTTCGTAAAATAAGCAAAGCTTTAAACTTATCTCGGCACATGCTTTATACATGCTATATCAACTTCTTTATGCATATTAAAGATTTGGTATGTTTATTATAGCTGATTTTCTTTGAAATGGCATGAACTCATTGGGGTTTTGGGCTGATATATGTCCAAAAACAAATGAAATAGCATTACATGATAAATCAAAATGTCAGTTTTACACAATATATTATATATTTATCCCATAAATATATAAGTTTCAATCCATAAAGAAAGGTTATATTGGGATACCGAGGGTGATTATCTCTAGCTCATTTAGATCAACCCCAAATAATTGAAAATGCATTTATTGAATTTCACATAAAATAAATTTATCATTATGTCCATTGTCAAAACCTTAAGTAAAAATCATGCGGAAGATCGTAAAATAAATGCCCTAGATTCCTATACTTTGACTGGCTTTCTTAGTTGATATTAATCTTAATCCATATGGACACCAATGTGAGTGTGACGAATCCAAATATAAAAAAGGATTAACATAATTTGACAGCAATTAGTGCATGGTGCATGATGTGCACTGACCAATAAAAATTCTTGCAGCATGATATGACCACGTCATCATATGGCTCCACAAATTTCTATATAAAGGGTTAATCCCCCACGATCAACTTGCCAACCCCACAAGATCTCAAGAAGGAGAAGAGGAGAAGAGACAGTGTTTAGTCACCAAAAACAATGTCCACTTCAATCCTCAAGCCCGCCCTCATCCTCCTCCTCTTCACTTTCTCTCTCCTTGCCTCGCCGGTGCTCTCCGTCGTGCCCGAGGAGTGCGCCGCCGAGGAAGGTGATTGCATTGACAAGGCCAAGGCCCTCCCCCTCAAGATCATTGCCATCGTCTCCATCCTCGTCACGAGCCTGATCGGTGTTTGCTCACCGCTATTCACCCGCGCAGTCCCGGCCCTCCACCCTGACCGTGACCTCTTCGTCATTGTCAAGTGCTTTGCAGCAGGCATCATCCTCGCCACTGGGTTCATGCACGTGCTGCCCGACTCATTCGACATGCTGTCCTCACAATGCTTGCAGGAGAACCCTTGGCACAAGTTTCCGTTCACTGGATTCGTCGCAATGCTGAGTGCCATCATGACGCTGATGGTGGACTCGATGGCGACGAGCGTGTATAGCCAGAAGAACAACATCGGCGTCATTCCCGAGACTGAGGGCGGTGAGGGTGGCCACGATGACCAAGAGATGGGTGTGGTTACTGCGGCGCATTTGCATAGCCACGGCCACCACCACGGCCACCACCACCACGGGGCGGCAACAAAGGTGGAGGCCGTAAGTTCTCAGCTGCTTCGGTACCGTGTAGTTGCAATGGTAAGTTCGTACTTTCGATATTGTCAATAATATGTTTTCACTTAGATTATTCACTGTATGGTACTACTAAAGTTCGCATAGATATGAAGCCCGCAAGGGTCAGCAAGATAAATCCCATCCAACCCCCGAATCACAAAAAAAATCATCATTCATTTACATGCGTTCTGGAATTCAACTGAGCGGAGCGCACGAAGACTTTTTGTGGGGTCCAATTCGTTTTTAGCTTGATCTTAAAGGGAACAAATGTCGACATAGATGCAATACCCGCTCCATATATTTCAGATTTCGTATTATATATGTTTCTACCTCGTGCGCCGTTCTAAAGTTGATGAATTGCATGTGGGATTTTTTTTTTTTTCCCTTGTCAATCTAGTTTTTCTGCAGCACTTGCATTCGTTCTTGAAAAGAAGTCGAAACCAGAGTATTATGTGTGAAACAGATCAGTTTGTTGCTTCGATGTATTTAGGCAGGTACGGTTAATCCAAATCCGTCTTATAAAACATAGAACCTGACAGATAAAGGTAGAAATTTCGATCAAATACAGACACTTCAAAACCAATTTGAGAAATGCAGAATAATCTGGTCAAGGAACATGAACATCGTTCTTGTTATAGCTACTGCTTTTTGTTTTGTTTTGTTTTTTTTTTTTTGGTCGAATTATAGCTACTGCTTAATCAGCTGATTGACTTAACGCTAAGTGGTTGGAAGAGGGTTGTTAAGAAGTTGACTTAGCTCGTATTTTGTGTAATAAATATGGGATATCAGTGGCAAAAAAAAAAAGGAAATAAAAAGTGATATCATTGTTAATCATTATTGAAATCATTGTTGAAAGATTGAAGAGGATTTTTTTAAGAAATTCTACGCAAGATAGATCTATTAGCAAGGTTAAAGGTTCAATGTACCGGACTTCTTCGGGTCTTTTTTCTACACCCAAAAAAGAGTCAAATTGCAAGTTGCGAAATATTAAAAAAAGCGTCGCAAATTATAAAAATCACGAAATATTATGTAGTATTTTACAGGTAGGTAGCATGAGAATTCTGATGTTTCGAGTAAAAAAGAGTCAAATTGCAAGTTGCGGAATTTGAAGACAGTAAAATTAAAAGTTAAAATTTGAGAATGTGCATGGATTTTGTGTGATATATCTCCAATTAAGTGGCTGAAGAAGCTGGTGATGGTGTTCTTCTTCGCGGTGACAACCCCTTTCGGGATCGCTCTGGGGATTGCACTGTCGAGTACGTACCGGGAGAACAGCCCAAAATCGCTCATCCCGGTCGGCCTGCTCAATGGATCGTCTGCGGGACTCCTGATCTATATGGCCCTGGTCGACCTCCTCGCCGCCGACTTCATGGGCCCGAAGCTGCAGCGCAGCATCAAACTCCAGATTAAGTCATATGCTGCCGTGCTGCTGGGTGCTGGTGGCATGTCTCTCATGGCCAAGTGGGCTTGAGGTCATACTAGTTATCCTCAATGACAAAATGTGTAACTGGGTGGATTTTCTGTTTTCTTTTTGCCTTTTGGTTTATGCTCATCCTACACGTGTGTTTGGCTTTCGGCTTCTCAACAACTAAAGATTATGTGATCATCGCGCACATGATATGCTCTGGCGATATAGAACGCTAAATCATGAACACGGAAAAAGTGTTTTATAGGTTTGCTACATTACCGTCGTGAAAAGACGAATTATCACTTTTTAAATGCCGTTTTATCTTACCGGACAATACTGACAGTTGCGTCTCAACAAGGGTGCCGATTACCTAATAAGGAAGAAGACAACAGCCTTCCACTTTTTACTAGCAGGAAGCTATGGACTGTATTCCTTTCTTTTAACAAATATAAAGATATAAATATCATTTCAAAATAAATTGCGAGATGACTAAATTAATGTTTTATTATAGATGTGAAAGTTTGGATAATATTTCTTTTCAACGTAAAAAATTATTTCATTTAAAGTACAAAGGCCTTCGGAATAGAGTAGATGTTAAAACATGTACCGATGGCCTTCATCAATGCAGTGAAAATTTGGTTTTTCCATCTTTCCTGGCACCTTTAGGGTCTTTTCCTAACTTGATCTGAGGCATAGTTGTAATTAGGGTCGTCAAACGGGTGGGTCGAGTTGAGTCGAAAATGGTGTTGACCCATTTTGGTCATTTTAACCCATTTTGACCTATTTTCATGTAATGTAAATTTAATGACCTATATCCAACTTGACTTGTATGGAACCCATACTCAACCCGACCTATATTATCAAAACACATTAATATTCTAGGAAAATTATTTTCTAGGAAAAATAACCATATTTTTCGGCATACAATTAAAACATGATAATAATCTAGAAGATATTTTCTACTGATTGGTAAGGTAAATATTTTACTCATGCCACCCTTTCAATAATTTTTTATTATACTTTTTTAAATCAAAAATTTTAATTCTTTTTCCTTTTCTTTTTCTTCCTTATTGGCTAGTTGTTGCCGGTCATGATAACGGTTGGCAACTAGCCATGACGAGCTCGAGCCTTGCTAGATTCAATAACCTAGAGAGACTTGACCTCACCCGAGGTCACTAAACATCGACGAGGCTTTAGCCTCATCAAGATTGTTGGATTAGGCAAGGCCTGAGGTTGTCAATGTTGGGTGAGCATTGGGGTTTTGAGCTTGCCCTTTTTGAACTCAAAATTAGCTTGAAAGGACCTTGATGCACTCAGCCCAAGCAGCTAGATCTAGGTTTGCTACCAAGGGCCTAAGAAAGAGTGTTAGGGTTCACATACCCAAGCGCAGAGTTTTTGGTCCAAGTTTCATATATCAAGTCATATTTTGAAAAATAATTTTATATGTTTTAATGAGAAAATCATTTTCTTGAATTTAAATTATATTTTCTTGAATGATCCATGCACTGAAAGATGGAAAAAAAAAATACATTTCGTGAAATGAGTGGAGTTTGAATTTAGAGTTAATATTCTGAAAAACCTCAAACTGGTACACCTGTGGTAAATTTACCAAAAACTATTTTTTTGACCATGAAAAACTCCAAATTGGTACACCTGTGATAAATTTACCCTGACTGACCATAAAAAAAAAAACCCTAAATTGGTACATTTATGACAATTTTACCCCAAACTAATTTATTCGACCACAAAAAATCTTAAACTGGTAAATTTGTAACAAATATACCCTCCACTAAATTGGATTAATATCACAAAAAAATCACAAAAATTGTAAACTGTGACAAACGGAGCGTAAAATCCTAAATTGGTATATCAATCAACTGTCACGTGTCATTTAACTTAATAATTTGACAGTAAAATTTAATGAAAACTAACAGATGGTAAATTTGTCACAAGTGTATCAATTTAGGGTAAATTTGTCAAAGGTATACCGGTTTGAGGTTTTTGGTTGTCTAAAAAATAGTTTGGAGTAAATTTGTTACATGTGTATTAGTTTGGGGTTTTTCAAGATATTACCCCTTAAATTAACTCTCTTTCAAAGGTTTACGTGCACGTAACTTGCCTATTCTACTAGGAGCTTACATAGCTCAACTACATGGACCTAACCATGTTCAATGATTTCGCAACATTGATTGGAGAAGAGCTAAATGCAAGAAAGGAGGAGAAGAATGAAGTGATACATGTGTTCGACTAGGGTTTGGTTACTGTAGCATCTATTTCTCCAGAATGCCAAAATCGACCTTTGAGCAAAAACTAAGTCCAAAGCCACCAATTATAATAGAAAAAATGACCAAAATGATTTTTAATTTCTAATTTAACGTGCAATATTATCCTTTAAAATACTTCATGAACTATATTAAATAAGTGTCAAAAGTATGCATCACAACAGACAAATTAAAAGTTCAAAAATTATGTTGCACATTAGAATAAATTTAAAATTTAAGGAATGACATTATACATTAAATCAAAGTTTAAGGACTATTTATGTCGTTATATTATGATATTTTTTTTTTTCATATTGGTTTGCAAACAACTTATCAACATTCCGCTTCTTCGTCATCGTCCATCTCCCCTCTCTTTTTTGTCTCAATCGATTGTAGACAAATGTCCAAGTCCTTGTTAGCCTATTCTCCTATCCACCTGCTCCCGAAGTCCATTGCAGCGGCCAACTTTAACCCAAGCCCTTTGAGAAAATATTTTCTCCAAGGGCCTTTGCTCAATCCCATTAAAAAAAAAAAAACACGATTATCGATAGAGGAAGAGCAGGCATGACTTATGTTGTTGAAAAATTAATTTTCAATCACTACAAGATATGAAAAAAAAAGGCCACCAAAAATTATAATTATTCCCACGATAAAATATTTATCAAAAATATAATTTTTTTGGTAAAAAAATAATGCATGTAACTTTTTAAATCGAAAATATATTTGTAACATAAAAAAATCTAAATTATGTTCATCATGACATATTTATCATAATTTTTTTCTTAGTCAATAGAGGAAGAGCAAGCGTGACTTATGTTATTGAAAAATTAATTTTGAATTGCTAAAAAATATTATTATTTTTAATTATACCCCACGATAAGATATTCGCCCTAAATTTTTTTGTAACGTAAAAAAAATCTAAACTATGCTCATTGTGCATATTTATTTTAAATTTTTTCTTAGTCAATAGAGGAAGAGTAGGCATGACTTATGTTGATGAAAATTTAATTTTGAATTGCCACAAAATATGAAAAAAAAAAGGCCACTAAAAAATTATAACTATACCCACAAAAAGATATTTATCTTAAATTTATTTTTAACATAAAATATAAATTATACTTGTTGTGACATATTTATCAAAAAAAAAAATTCTTAGTCAATGGAGAAAGAGCAATCGTGACTTATGTTGTTGAAAATTAATTTTGAATCCCCACAAAATATGAAATAAAAAAAAAAGGCCACCAAAAAGTAATAACTATACCCATGATAAGATACTTATCAAAAATTTATTTGTAACGTAAAAAAAAAAATCTAAATTATGCTCTCCGTGAAATATTTATAATTTTTTTTATTTAGTAGAGGAAGAATAGGTGTGATTTATGTTGTTGAAAATTTACTTTTGAATCGCTACAAATATGAAAAAGAAAAAAAAAAAAAAAAGAGGCCACTAAAAAATTATAACCATGCCCATGATAAGATATTTATCCTAAATTTGTTTGTAAAATAAAAAAAATATAAATTATGCTCATTGTGACATATTTATCCTAAATTTCTTCTTAGTCAATAAAGGAAGAGTAGACATGACTTATGTTGTTGAAAAATTAATTTTTGAATCGTTACAAAATATGAAAAAAAAAAAGGTTACTAAAAATTATACCTATACCCACGATAAGTTTATTTGTAACATAAAGCAATCTAAATTATACTCACAATCACATATTTATAATAATTTTTTTCTTAGTCAATAGAGGAAGAGCAAGCGTGACTTATATTGTTGAAAAATTAATTTTGAATTGCTACAAAATATTAAAAAATAGGCCATCAAAAAATTATAATTGCACCTACGATAAGATATTTATCTAATGTTTATTTGTAACATTAAAAAAATCTAAATTGTGCTCACAATGACATATTTATCATAATTTTCTTCTTAGTCAATTGAAGCAAAAGTGACTTATGTTGTTGAAAAAATAATTTTGAATCACTTCAAAATATGAAAGAGAAAATGTCAGAAAAATTATAACTATATCTATGATAAGATATTTATCTTAAATTTATTTGTAACATAAAATATAAATTATGCTCACAGTAAGCAGGCATGACTTGTGTGTTGAAAAAATAATTTCGAATCACAACAATATATTAAAAAAATTATAACTATATGCACAATAAGATATTTATCTTAAATTTATTTATAACATAAAAAAAGTAAATTATGCTCATTGTGACATATTTATCATAAATTTTTTTTTCTTAGTCAATAGGAAAAGAAGGCGTGGTTTCTATTGTTGAAAAATTAATTTTGAATCAGTACAAAATATTGAAAAAAAGAGGCCACCAAAAATTATAACTATACCCATGATAAGATATTTATTCTAAATTTATTTATAATATATAAAAATCTAAATTATGCTCACTATGACATATTTATCATAAAAATGTTCTTGGTCAATAGAGGAAGAGTAGGCATGACTTATGTTGTTGAAAAATTAATTTTGAATCGGTACAAAAAATGAAAAAAAAAAGGGTCACCAAAAAATTATAATTATACTAATGATAAGATATTTATCCTAAATTTAATTGTAACATAAAAAAATTCTAAATTATGCTAATTGTGAAATATTTCTAATAAATTTTTTCTTAGTCAATAGAGGAAGAGTAGGCAGGATTTATGTTGTTGAAAATATAATTTTGAGTTGTTGCAAAATATATAAGAAGAGGCCACCAAAAATTTATAACTATGCCACAATAAGATATTTATCATAAATCTATTCGTAACATTAAAAAAAAAATCTAAATTATGCTCACTGTGACATACTTTTCCTAAACTTTTTTCTTCGTCAAGAACCTCAAATTTGTGCGACATATTTTTTCTCCTCCAATTTTCCAGCCAAAACGATGTCGTCTTTTTATTTTATTTAAGTCATGTGAGCACCATATTAATACCGTTTGCTTTCCACTATCTATGTGAGTGGATTTTTAATGGTTATCATTGATGGAAACTAGGATAAATGTGTTATGCAGATAAAAGTTTGAGAGTTTTAGTATCACAATTTTTTTGAATAAATGTATTACATCAAATATAATTTGAGGGTTTTGGTGGGTTTCTCAAATAAAAAAAATATAAGAAACTCATGATGTAAAATGATAGGCTCAGTGACATTGTGTGTCTTTTATGATGTAAGATAGGATTTTCATTCATCAGGAAAGTGAAATAAGAAAGTGAATTTCAACGCCATCTGGGCTCTGCTCATTCTTCAACCTTGCTTGTCTTTTTTGGAGCTTTTCCTCTTTCCTCCTCCACTCGCCAGTACAATCCTCTGTTTCGGCGGTGCCACCTGTATATTTTCTCTCATCTCCTCCTTCGAAGTTCAACCTTCACTACACACATCTCCCACCATCAAAACTCCCTTGAGATTCCACGCACCAAATCATCCCCCAATCAATTCTGTAAATTCCTCATAGATTTTACATCAAAAGATTAAAATCTTCTCTATCCAAAGTTTTCATATACGCATGTGTGACTGGCCGATCATTTGAGATCAAAACCTTGCAACTACTTAGGCTTCTTTAAATCATTTGGATACCTAAGCTACTTGGGAAGCCCAAGCTAAGCTTTTCTAGGGATTGCTTGCTCACTCGCTCAACTAGATCATAGAGAGAGGAAGTTCTAGAGAGACAAACTTTGAAAGAGAAAAACAAAAAATTAGATTACTTAAATGACTTGGATTGATATAATGAGAGGGATGGCACCCTTTTTATACTAGAGGTCTTTAGATTATAACCATTGATCGTTATTTGATACGGCTGACGGGATTGTATCTCCCCACCTATTAACAAATGATATTAATACTTAGACAATTCTATACCTTGACACAATTACTATCTAGTCCATTTCTAGGAACATTCTAGAAACCCTAGATGAGTATGGGAGGTCTTCCTCGAAATGCCAACATCGACCTTTGAGCAAAATCTAAGTCCAAAGTCGCCAATTATAATAGAGAAAAATGACAAAAATGATTTCTAGTTTTTAATATAATATGCAATATTATCCTTTAAAATAGTTCATGAACTATATTAAATATGTATTAAAAGTTCATGAACCATAGTGAGTAAATTAAAAGTTCAGAAATTAAATTGCGCATTGGAATAGATTTAAACTTCAAGAATTGTATTGTACATTGAATCAAAATTAAAGGACTATTTATGTCGTAAACAACTTTTTTAACTTCCTCCATCAAAATAGGCGCCATCAAATCCATATTCATCTCATCTCTCACTATACAAGGGCACCGATCTATAATTGGAGCAAAGTTTTCCGAATCCCACTGACTTGTAAAGAGATTAATAAAAATGAAAAATGTGCTCCTTCAAGGAAATAGATTCTCCTCACCTGGAGTTTTCATCTATTTTCAGCAGAGATTTTGCTTTTGTGCCTCCTTTGAATGCCGATAGCATGGAAATACTTTGTGTTCTTCTCCCCCCATTTTTAACTAGCTAATTTGCGATCTTAAGCCCCAATATGTCACCTCCTCTCTCCAAGGTTTTTTGATCTACTCCACTATGTCCTGGGACTTCTTTTTGTTATGAACATTTGCTGTGCTATTAGATATATCAGTGAGTCTCTTCTTCAATGCTTCAATTTGCCTATGGGCATTGTAAAATTTTCTCTTACTCCAAACTTCAAGTTCTGCCAAAACCAAGTAAAGCTTATCTTTGAAATAAGCATTACCTACTGGCATGTCGTGCCAAATTCTTCTGATGATTTAACTACACTTCTTATCCTCTAGCCATAATGCTTTGAATTTAAACTTTTTCTTCCTTTTCACTATCTTCGGGTATAAAGAGAGAACTGATGGGCTATAATCAAAACCAATAGCAAGTAGCGCTTTAGCATTAGGAAACATAACCCCTCATTCTATATTGCAAAGAACCCTATCTAATCTCTTTTTCACCAAGGCTTCACCCAATTAAAGGCACAATCCTTGCTTTCAATATCCATTAACGAACAATCGATGAGAAGTTCACGAAAGGCTACTAACCTATAATTGTCCGCTTCCCTCTTGCTCGCTTTCTCCCGATAATAGATATTTCGTTGAAATCATCCATACAAATCCACAGGAGTCGATTTCTAGCATGAATTTCCCAAGCTGCCTCCACAAAAGAAGTCTCTCCTAATAGTTCGTTGAAGGATGTAGGAATGTGATCCCAATGGTCCTTCCACTAGTTGGGTCTTGACTAGTCACATCAATAAACTCTTTTAAACTGGATAAAAACATCCGCCAAAATGTCCTCATTCCACATTATCACTAATCCCACAACTATACTTTTCGGATTCACTAACAAGAAATTCATAAACTGAATTCTTTGTATAATGCACTTCACTACTTGTTCCTTCTTTTTTGTTTCCATAAAAAAAAAAAAAAATCAAATTGGGCCTTTCTGAAGCCATTAGGGCTCTAAAGGACCGAAATATTGGGGAGTCCCCCACAAATCCAGCTCAAAATTCCCATATCTTCTCCGGTGGCTTATTAGGGCTAGCCATCAAAACTCATTCAAGAGCATTTTCAACTGAGTGGATTGATGTTTTAAGCAGCTGTGTTTTATCCGAGAGAAAAGAACTACTCCCTAGATATTCATAAGGCTTAAACCGTTTCTATTTCTTATTTGTAGGTGTCTTGAATCCACTTTTACCTTTCTTTAGCAAATCAGAATTGTGCTCCAAAGATGGGGTATTCATGATAATTTTTTTTAATTCATAATACTTTGCAAACAACTCATCGACATTCAGCTTCTTCATCCTCGTTCATCCCCTCTATCTCTCTCTTCTGTCTCAATCGGTTGCAAACAAATGTCCAAGTCCCCGTCGGCCTATTCTCCCATCCACCTGCTCCCCAAGTCCAGTGCGGCCACCAACAACGCAAGTCCTTTGAGCAAATATTTTCTCCAAGGCCTTTTGCTTAGTTTCATTAAAAAAAATAAAAAAATTCGTGACACGATTATGGATAAAGGAGGAGAAGGCATGAGTCATGTTGTTGAAAAATTAATTTTGAATTGCTACAAAATATGAAAAAATGGGGTCCCCAAAAAATTATAACTATACCCATGATAAGATATTTATTCTAAATTTATTTGTAATATAAAAAAATCTAAATTATGCTCATTGTGATATATTTATCCTAAACTTTTTTTTTAGTCAATAGAGGAAGAGCAGAGGTGACTTATGTTATTGAAAAATTAATTTTAAATAGCTATAAAATATAAAAAAAAAAAATGGCCATAAAAAATTACAACTAGACCCATGATAAGATATTTATTCTAAATTTGTTTGTAAAATTAAAAAAAAATCTAAATTATGCTCAAAGATATTTATCCTTTAAACCACGTGAACACCATATCAATACCGTTTGCTTTACATCGTCTATGTGAGTAGATTCTTAACGGTTTTCATTAATGGAAACTAAGGTAAATGCATTATGCTGATAAATGTTTGAGATTTTTTGTGTTACAAAAAAAAATGAAATTAATGTGTTACATTGGATATAATTTGAGGGCTTTGGTGAGTTTTCTAAAAAAAAAAACAAAAGGAAATTTAGAATAATAGTCTCAGTGGCAGAATAGGAAACCGAAGGAGAAATTCAATTTTCAACGGAATCCCGGGGCTCTTTTCCCTCCTTCGACCTTCGTCGCCTGTTTCGGAACGTTTCCTGCTTCGACCTTCGTTTCCTATTTCAGAATGTTTCCTGTTTCCCTCCCTCTTCTCGCTTTATATCCTTCACTTCGGCGAGCCATCTGTACACACACTCTCTCACTGATCTCCATCTTGGAACTCCCACCATCAAAGCTTCCCCAGTTCCTCTGTTTCCTGTTTTTCCTTTCTGGGTCTCGCTCTCTCTGTTTCTTGCTTTTCCTCCACGGGCATCACACGGTCCCTCTGCCAGAACGGCTCGAGGCATGCCATTTTGCTTCATGTGGGCACGACCCCAATATTCTAGGTGCCACGAGGCGTTCGATCGTGACGGCTAATTTTTTTTTTTAATTTTTTGGAATTTGTTGGAAAGTCAAAGCAGGGATGTGATTAGTTGATAATTAGGCCCATGAAACGTGACGTAATGTAATTCGTATTTATCTCATAACCAAATGAAAAGGTCGTGGTTAAGCTGCATGACAAAAAAGATACTTTCAATACCGCGATATTTATTGAAAAATCACAATGTGTACATAAATAAACCATCCCAAGATCAATTTCTCTCTCGATTCTACCTCCCTTTTTGTCTACCAATCGCACCATCCTGCAACATTAAGGCATGTGGTCATGAAGGCCGTGGCCTCCGACACATGCTCATTCGTACATACCCCCATGCGCATAGAGAATGAGAACTCTCTCTTATTTGAGAGGGTTCATGATGACAGGAGGCCGCATCGTGGCCATGGTAGGCTGTAGCATGCACGTCAGCTGCCTTTGGGGAAGAGAAAAAAGAAAAAAAAAGGTTTTGAAAAACAAATGAAAGGAAAAAGAAAAAAGAAAAATTAGTAGCAAGTGATTAAGTTCTATAAAATAGAATGTAAATCTATGGATTTGATAAATATTTGTGTATTTAACACTTTAATAATACACACTTTAATCTCTGACATCACATTTAGATTCCATTTATTTTGAGAAAAATGAATGATTTATAATTTTTTTCAAATAATCACTCATATAGCTTAAAATGATTATTTAATTCAAGAATTTTTTTATCATAAATAAAAATTTAATCTAAAAATATTTTCATGAACGATGAATATATTTTTTGTTTTATATATTTTAGTAATTGATACAAGTGATCATTTTTAAGAAAATGTTTTTTAAGTTATTCATTTTTTGTAAAATAAGCAAAGCTTTAAACTTATCGTGCACATGCTTTATATATGCTATATCAACTTCTTTATGCATATTAAAGATTTGGTATGTTTATTATAGCTGATTTTCTTTGAAATGGTATGAACTCATTGGGGTTTTGGGCTGATATATATCCAAAAACCAATGAAATAGCATTACATGATAAATCAAAATGTCAGTTTTACACAATATATTATATATTTATCACATAAATATATAAGTTTCAATCCATAAAGAAAGGTTATATTGGGATACCGAGGGTGATTATCTCTAGCTCATTAAGATCAACCCCAAATAATTGAAAATGCATTTATTGAATTTCACATAAAATAAATTTATCAGTATGTCCATTGTCAAAACCTTAAGGAAAAATCATGCGGAAGATCGTAAAATAAATGCCCTAGATTCCTATACTTTGACTGGCTTTCTTAGTTGACATTTATCTTAATTCATATGGACACCAATGTGAGTGTGACGCATCCAAATATAAAAAAGGATTAACATAATTTGACAGCAAATAGTGCGTGGTGCATGATGTGCACTGACCCATAAAATTCTTGCAGCATGACATGTCCACGTCATCATATGGCTCCAAAAATTTCTATATAAAGGATTAATCCTCCACGATCAACTTGCCAACCCCACAAGATCTCAAGAAGGAGAAGAGGAGAAGAGACAGTGTTTAGTCACCAAAAACAATGTCCACTTCAATCCTTAAGCCCACCCCCATCCTCCTCCTCTTCATTTTCTCTCTCCTTGCCTCGCCGGTGCTCTCCGTCGTGCCCGAGGAGTGCGCCGCTGAGGAAGGTGATTGCATTGACAAGGCCAAGGCCCTCCCCCTCAAGATCATTGCCATCGTCTCCATCCTCGTCACGAGCCTGATCGGTGTTTGCTCACCGCTATTCACCCGCGCAGTCCCGGCCCTCCACCCTGACCGTGACCTCTTCGTCATTGTCAAGTGCTTTGCAGCAGGCATCATCCTCGCCACTGGGTTCATGCACGTGCTGCCCGATTCATTCGACATGCTGTCCTCACAATGCTTGAAGGAGAACCCTTGGCACAAGTTTCCGTTCACCGGATTCGTCGCCATGCTGAGTGCCATCATGACGCTGATGGTGGACTCGATGGCGACGAGCGTGTATAGCCGGAAGCACAACATCGGCGTCATTCCCGAGACTGAGAGTGGTGAGGGTGGCCACGATGACCAAGAGATGGGTGGGGTTACTGCGGCGCATTTGCCTAGCCCCGGCCACCACCACGGCCACCACCACCATGGGGCGGCAACAAAGGTGGAGGCCGCGAGTTCTCAGCTGCTTCGGTACCGGGTAGTTGCAATGGTAAGTTCATACTTTCGATATTCTCAATAATATGTTTTCACTTAGATTATTTACTGTATGGTACTACTAAAGTTCGCATAGATATGAAGCCCGCAAGGGTCAGCAAGATAAATCCCCTCCAACCCCCGAATCACAATAATCATCATTCATTTACATGCGCTATGGAATTCAACTTCGCAGAGCGCATGAAGACTTTTTGTGCGGTCCATTTCATTTTTGCCTTGGACTTGAAGGGAACAAATGTCGACATAGATGCACTCGCTCCATATATTTCAGATTTCGTATTATATATGTTTCTACCTCGTGTGCCGTTCTAAAGTTTATGAATTGCATGTGGGATTTTTTTTTTTTTTTCTTTTTGTTCCTTGTCAATCTAGTTTTTCTGCGGCACTTGCATTCGTTCTTGAAAAGAAGTTGAAGCCAGAGTATTATGTCTGAAACAGATCAGTTTATTGCTTCGATGTATTTAGGCAGATACGATTAATCCAAATCATTCGTCTTATAAAACATAAAACCTGACAAAAAAAGGCAGAAATCTCGATCAAATAGACATTTGAAAACCAATTTGAGAATTGCAGAATAATCTCGTCAAGGAACATGAACATCGTTCCTGTTATAGCTACTGCTTAATCAGCTGATTGACTTAACGCTGAGTGGTTGGAAGAGAATTGTTAAGAAGTTGACTTAGCTCGTCTTTTATGGAATAAATATGGGATATCAGTGGCAAAAAAAAAGGGGCATAAAAAGGGATATTGTTGTTAATCATTATTGAAATCATTGTTGAAATATTGAAGAGGATTGTTTTAAGAAATTTTATGCAAGATAGATCTATTAGAAAGGTTAAAGGTCCAATTTACCGGACTTCTTCGGTTCTTTTTTTTACACCCAAAAAAAGCGTCTTCACGCTTTGCTTAAAAGATCTTGGCAATATTAAAAAAAGCGTCACAAATTATAAAAATCACAAAATATTATGTAGTATTTTACATGTAGGCAGCATGAGAATTCTGATGTTTTGCGTAAAAAAGAGTCAAATTGCAAGTTGCGGAATTTGAAGACAGTAAAATTAAAAGTTAAAATTTGAGAATGTGCATCCTTTCCTTTGTAAAAATTTGATTTTCTTGAATAGGTGGTGGATTTTGTGTGATATATCTCCATTAAATTATTTGGACACGTACTATCTCTTAATTTAGACCAAGTATATCTCTACGTCAACGGAACTATGATCTCATAATGTTAAAGATTAATATAGTGGCCTTAAATGATCGTTTTTTCTTCCATAAATATCTTTTCTTGACATGAAAAATGAAATCAATTTGTACTCAGGTGCTGGAGCTAGGAATAGTGGTACACTCAGTAGTGATAGGGCTTGGATTGGGAGCCTCAAGCAATGTTTGCTCCATCAAAGGCCTTGTGGCTGCTCTTTGCTTCCATCAAATGTTTGAAGGCATGGGTCTTGGTGGCTGCATTCTTCAGGTAACATTTCATATCCACAAACCTCACAATTTGTACAATTTATAACAAAGAAAAACAAATTAATCCTCATAAACCGTTGTTACTTCATGTTCATATGCTGGCCCAAATCGGTTAATTGGGACTTATGTTTAACACTATACACAGGCAGAGTACAAGTGGGTGAAGAAGCTGGTGATGGTGTTCTTCTTCGCGGTGACAACCCCTTTCGGGATCGCTCTGGGGATCGCACTGTCGAGTACGTACCGGGAGAACAGCCCAAAATCGCTCATCACGGTCGGCCTGCTCAATGGATCGTCTGCGGGACTCCTGATCTATATGGCCCTGGTCGACCTCCTCGCCGCCGACTTCATGGGCCCGAAGCTGCAGCGCAGCATCAAACTCCAGATCAAGTCATATGCTGCCGTGCTCCTGGGTGCTGGTGGCATGTCTCTCATGGCCAAGTGGGCTTGAGGTCATACTAGTTATCCTCAATGACAAAATGTGTAAATGGGTGGATTTTCTGTTTTCTTTTTGCCTTTTGGTTTATGCTCATGCTACATGTGTGTTTGGCTTTCGGCTTCTCAACAACTAAAGATTATGTCATCATCGCGCACATGATATGCTCTGGCGATATAGAATGCTAAATCATGAACACGGAAAAAGTGTTTTATAGGTTTGCTACATTACCGTCGTGAAAAGACGAATTAGTCACTTTTTAAATGCCGTTTTATTTTACCGGACAATACTTACACTTGCATCTCAACAAGGATGCCAATTGCCTAATAAGGAAGAAGACACCAGCCTTCCCCTTTTTACTAGCAGGAAGCTATGGACTGTATTTCTTTCTTTAAACAAATATAAAGATATAAATATCATTTCAAAATAAATTACGAGATGACTGAATTAATGTTTTATTATAGATGTGAAAGTTTGGATAATATTTCTTTTCAACATAAAAAATAATTTCATTTAAAGTACGAAGGCCTTCAGAATAGAGTAGATGTTAAAACATGTACCGATGGCCTTCATCAATGCGGTGAAAATTTGGTTTTTCCATCTTTCCCGGCACCTTTAGGGTCTTTTCCTAACTTGATCTGAGGCATAGTTGTAATTAGGGTCGTCAAACAGGTGGGTCGAGTTGAGTCAAAAATGGTATGACCCATATTGGCCATTTTAACCCATTTTGACTTATTTTCATGCAGTGTAAATTTAATGACCTATATCCAACCTGACTTGTATGAAACTCATACTTGACCCAACCTATATTATCAAAACACATTAATATTCTAGGAAAATTATTTTCTAGGAAAAAATAACCATATTTTTCGGTATACGATTAAAACCTAATAATAATCTCTTAGATATTTTCTGCTAATTGGTAAGGAAAATCTTTTACTCATGCCACCCTTTTAATAAATTTTTATTATATTTTTTTAAATCAAAAATTTTAATTCTTTTTCTTTTCTTTTTCTTCATTATTGGCTGGTTGTTGCCGATCATGATAGCAGCTAGCAACTGGCCATGACGAGCTTGAGCCTTGCTAGATTTGACAACCTGGAGAGACTCGAGCCGAGGTCACTAAACATTGACGAGGCTTTAGCCTAATCTACATTGCCGGATTGGGCAAGGCTTGAGGTTGTCAATGTTGGGTGAGCGTTGGGGTTTTGAGCTTGCCCTTTTCGAACTCTAAATTAGCTTGAATGGACCTTCATAAACTTAGCCCAAGCAGCTAGATCTAGGTTTGCTACCAAGGGCCTAAGAAAGAGTGTTAGGGTTCACGTACCCAAGCACAGAGTTTTTGGTCCAAGTTCCAGATATCGAGTTATATTTTGAAAAATAATTTTATATGCTTTAATGAGAAAATCATTTTCCTGAATTTAAATTATATTTTACACATTAGGAAAATATTTTTGTGGACTTGTTTTCTTGAATGATCCATGCACCGAAAGATGAAAAAAAAAATACATTTCGCGAAATGATTGGAGTTTGAATTTAGAGTTAATATTTTGAAAAACCCCAGACTAGTACACTTATGACAAATTTACCTCAAACTATTTTTTTTTTTTTATGACCCAGAAACCTCGTATAGCCGGTAGCCAGCCGAGCAAATATGGGAGGACGCTAGCAAAGGACTCACCACCCCGATATCCCGCTTAAGACACCAAGCGCCTCCACTGGGTTTCGAACTCCTCACCTTTGGGTAAGGATTGACAAAGTTCTTATCCAGTGGAGCCACCACGGTCGGTGGTTACCTCAAATTATTTTTTTGACCATGAAAATTCCCAAATTGGTATACCTGTTACAAATTTACCTCGACTGACTATAAAAAAAAAAAAAAAAACCCTAAACTGGTATATTTATGACAATTTTATCCTAAACTAATTTATTTGACCACAAAAAATCCAAAATTGGTAAATTTGTAACAAATATACCCTCCGCTAAATTGGATTAATATCACAAAAAAAATCACAAAAATTGTAAACTTTGACCAATGGAGCGTAAAATCCTAAATTGGTATACCAGTTAACTATCATGTGTCATTTAACTTAATAATTGGACAATAAAATTTAAGGAAAACTAACAGAGGGTAAATTTATTACAAGTGTATCAATTTGGGGTAAATTTGTCAAAGGTATACCGATTTGAGAATTTTGGTGGTCTAAAAATAAGTTTAGGGTAAATTTGTTATAGGTGTACCAATTTGGGGTTTTCAGGGTATTAACCATTAAATTAACTCTCTTTCGAAGGTTCACATGCACGTAACTTGCCTATTCTACTAGGAGCTTACATAGCTCAACTACATGGACCTAACCATGTTCAATGGTTTTGCAACATTGATTGGAGAAGAGCTAAACACAAAGAAGGAAGAGAAGAATGAAGTGATACACGTGTTTAACTAGAGTTTGGTTGACTGTAGCATCTACTTCTCAAGAACGCCAAAATCGACCTTTGAGCAAAAACGAAAGAGAGAGAAGATGATGGAGTTTCCAGTTTTTTGCTTTTCGTTTTTTTTTTTTCCGCCTTTTTTCGAAGATTGTGGGCGGAGATGGGGAGGAGTCAGTTTCGGGCGCCCCTTGGGGGGTGGGGTGGGAAGAGCACGCGCCACGTCCGGGCACGTCCTACAAGCGGTGATTGGTCCGTCAGGCGATTCGAGGTGACGGGGCCGTGAGCTTAGCCGCAGCCGCGGCACGTGACGGTCACTAGGAGGGCGGGGGGTTGGACAGTATAAAACCTCGGATTAAGGTAAATGTTTTTATTTTTTATTATTTTAATTTTAGTTTAATTAAGTGCGGTTAAGATTCTCTGTCCGTACTCGAGCTTGATGTTGGATTCTTGTAAATTATTGGGGTTTAGACAGATTCCGTACTTTACTTGGATAATATTTTTGCGCCAAGATCCAATCCAATTCATTGCCTCTTTTATGCTTCAACAAATAAGATTATGTTAGTTTTATCGGCATTCCCAGGAAACTAAACTCTAACATACGTAAATTTGCCAAAGTACAATTGACTCATGTTTGGATTTGAAATCAATAGTTTGAACAACTTGATGTTGATCATAATTCACTAGAACATTATGAATTTATTGAAAATAGAGGAGGGTTAAGAATTCAGTTATCGGGTGTGAGATATCACATTGTTGGGGAAAAAAAACTAAAACACATTTGTCAGTGAGGTAGACTTTCCATAAGCACCATTGATTGCGTAACATACATGTCACTAGATTAGTGTAGAGAAATGATGGCTATTACTGCTTCTGCTATATATATATATATATATTTGGTCAAACTCATCTGTTGTATTTAGTTTGTTTATTATTGCAACATTGTTAAAGGTGACAATAGTAGAAGCATATTACACATCAGTCAAGCACAACACATCACAACATGCATAAGATTCATATCATGCAATATAAAAGTTAAAAGAAAAAGAGAGTTATTGTATCATTGACGCATCGCTATGATTAGTACAAATGGCGATGTCACTCAAAACCATCAAGGGTTCACATTTTAACATTTTGGAATGGACTCAAGGTTTACAATCTCAGAACTTATTTTATTGGCCGACTACTGGGAAGAGATAGTGCAGTCCTAAGGAAAGCAAATGTCATAGAATTAGATGTCAGCTTAATTACACGATCTTTATGATAATTCGATGTCACCATGTTAACCCCACAAAGTTACTGAAAAATGATGTGTCTCTTTCTTCTTCTTCTTTTTTTTTTTCTTTTTTTTTTTTACTGCTCGTTAAATCTTATTATCTAAAGACCCAAATGGTATGCGGTTTTGCCATAATTCAAGTCGGCCCGACCCGAGTAAGGTCCAGAACACATGCCCTCCACAGGCATCACACGGTCCCTCTGCCAGATCGGTTCGAGGCATGCCACTTTGCTGCATCTGGGCACGAGCCCCAATATTCTAGGTGCCACGTGACGTTCGATCGTGACGGCTATTTTTTTTTTTTAATTTTTTGGAATTTGTTGGAAAGTCAAAAGCAGGGATGTGATTAGTTGATAATTAGGCCCATGAAGCGTGACGTAATGTAATTCGTATTTATTTGATTAACAAAATAAAAAAGCCGTGATTAAGCCGCATCACCAAAAAAAAAACAAAAACTCTTACTTCATCAAATACCGCGACATTTTATTAAAAAATCACAATGTGTACATAAATAAACCATCCCAACATCAATTTTTTTATCGATTCTACTTCCCCATTTGTCTACCAATCGCACCGTTGTAAATTACAGACTTAATCATTCACTCTCGCTGCGACATTAAGGTATGTGGTCATGGAGGCCGTGGCCTCCAACACATGCTCGTTCGACATACCCCCCGTGTGCATGGAGAATGAGAACTCTCTTATATTTGAGAGGTTCGTGATGACAAAAGGCTGCGTTGTGGCCATGGTAGGCTGTAGCATGCACGTCGGCTGCCTTTGGGGAAGAGAAAGAAGAAGAAAAAAGGTTTTGAAAAACAAAGGAAAGAAAAAAGAAAAAAGAAAAATTGGTAGCAAGTGATCAAGTTCTATAAAGTAGAATGTAAATCTATGGATTTGATAAATATTTGTGTATTTAACACTTTAATCTCTGACATCACATTTAGATTCCATTTATTTAGAGAAAAATGAATGATTTATAATTTTTTTTAAATAATCACTCATATAGCTTAAAATAATTATTTAATTCAAGAATTTTTTATCATAAATATAAATTTAATCTAAATATTTTCATGGACGATGAAAATATTTTTTTTTATATATTTTAGTAATTGATACAAGTGATTATTTTTAAGAAAATGTTTTTTAAGTTATTTCTTTTTCGTAAAATAAGCAAAGCTTTAAACTTATCAAGCACATGCTTTATACATGCTATATCAACTTCTTTATGCATATTAAAGATTTGGTATGTTTATTATAGCTGATTTTCTTTGAAATGGTATGAACTCATTGGGGTTTTGGGCTGATATATATCCAAAAACCAATGAAATAGCATTACATGATAAATCAAAATGTCAGTTTTACACAATATATTATATATTTATCCCGTAAATATATAAGTTTCAATCCATAAAGAAAGGTTATATTGGGATACCGAGGGTGATTATCTCTAGCTCATTTAGATCAACCCCAAATAATTGAAAATGCATTTATTGAATTTCACATAAAATAAATTTATCATTATGTCCATTGTCAAAACCTTAAGTAAAAATCATGCGGAAGATCGTAAAATAAATGCCTCAGATTCCTATACTTTGACTGGCTTTCTTAGTTGACATTTATCTTAATCCATATGGACACTAATGTGAGTGTGACGCATCCAAATATAAAAAAGGATTAACATAATTTGACAGCAAATAGTGCATGGTGCATGATGTGCACTGACTCATAAAATTCTTGCAGCATGACATGTCCACGTCATCATATGGCTCCACAAATTTCTATATAAAGGATTAATCCTCCACGATCAACTTGCTAACCCCACAAGATCTCAAGAAGGAGAAGAGGAGAAGAGACAGTGTTTAGTCACCAAAAACAATGTCCACTTCAATCCTTAAGCCCACCCCCATCCTCCTCCTCTTCATTTTCTCTCTCCTTGCCTCGCCGGTGCTCTCCGTCGTGCCCGAGGAGTGCGCCGCCCAGGAAGGTGATTGCATCGACAAGGCCAAGGCCCTCCCCCTCAAGATCATTGCCATCGTCTCCATCCTCGTCACAAGCCTGATCGGTGTTTGCTCACCGCTATTCACCCGCGCAGTCCCGGCCCTCCACCCTGACCGTGACCTCTTCGTCATTGTCAAGTGCTTTGCAGCAGGCATCATCCTCGCCACTGGGTTCATGCACGTGCTGCCCGACTCATTCGACATGCTGTCCTCACTATGCTTGAAGGAGAACCCTTGGCACAAGTTTCCGTTCACCGGATTCGTCGCCATGCTGAGTGCCATCATGACGCTGATGGTGGACTCGATGGCGACGAGCGTGTATAGCCGGAAGCACAACATCGGCGTCATTCCCGAGACTGAGAGTGGTGAGGGTGGCCACGATGACCAAGAGATGGGTGGGGTTACTGCGGCGCATTTGCCTAGCCCCGGCCACCACCACGGCCACCACCACCACGGGGCGGCAACAAAAGTGGAGGCCGCGAGTTCTCAGCTGCTTCGGTACCGTGTAGTTGCAATGGTAAGTTCATACTTTCGATATACTCAATAATATGTTTTCACTTAGATTATTCACTGTATGGTACTACTAAAGTTCGCATAGATATGAAGCCCGCAAGGGTCAGCAAGATAAATCCCTCCAACCCCCGAATCACAATAATCATCATTCATTTACATGCGCTATGGAATTCAACTTCTCAGAGCGCATGAAGACTTTTTTGTGCGGTCCATTTCGTTTTTGCCTTGAACTTAAAGGGAACAAATGTCGACATAGATGCACTCGCTCCATATATTTCAGATTTCGTATTATATATGTTTCTACCTCGTGCGCCGTTCTAAAGTTTATGAATTGCATGTGGGATTTTTTTTTTTTTTTTTTTCCTTGTCAATCTAGTTTTTCTGCAGCACTTGCATTCGTTCTTGAAAAGAAGTTGAAGCCAGAGTATTATGTCTGAAACAGATCAGTTTATTGCTTCGATATATTTAGGCAGATACGGTTAATCGAAATCATTCGTCTTATAAAACATAAAACCTGACAGAAAAAGGCAGAAATCTCGATCAAATACAGACATTTCAAAACCAATTTTGCAGAATAATCTTGTCAACGAACATGAACATCGTTCTTGTTATAGCTACTGCTTTTTTTTTTTTTTTGGTCGAATTATAGCTACTGCTTAATCAGCTGATTGACTTAACGCTGAGTGGTTGGAAGAGAATTGTTAAGAAGTTGACTTAGCTCGTCTTTTATGGAATAAATATGGGATATCAGTGGCAAAAAAAGGGGCATAAAAAGGGATATTGTTGTTAATCATTATTGAAATCATTGTTGAAATATTGAAGAGGATTGTTTTAAGAAATTTTATGCAAGATAGATCTATTAGAAAGGTTAAAGGTTCAATTTACCGGACTTCTTCGGTTCTTTTTTTTACACCCAAAAAAAAGCGTCTTCACGCTTTGCTTAAAAGATCTTGGCAATATTAAAAGAAACGTCGCAAATTATAAAAATCACAAAATATTATGTAGTATTTTACATGTAGGCAGCATGAGAATTCTGATGTTTTGTGTAAAAAAGAGTCAAATTGCAAGTTGCGGAATTTGAAGACAATAAAATTAAAAGTTAAAATTTGAGAATGTGCATCCTTTCCTTTGTAGAAATTTGATTTTCTCGAATAGGCGGTGGATTTTGTGTGATATATCTCCATTAAATTATTTGGACACGTACTATCTCTTAATTTAGACCAAGTATATCTCTACGTCAATGGAACTATGATCTCATAATGTTAAAGATTAATATAGTGGCCTTAAATTATCCTTTTCTCTTCCATAAATATATTTTCTTGACATGAAAAATGAAATCAATTTGTACACAGGTGCTGGAGCTAGGAATAGTGGTACACTCAGTGGTGATAGGGCTTGGATTGGGAGCCTCAAGCAATGTTTGCTCCATCAAAGGCCTTGTGGCTGCTCTTTGCTTCCATCAAATGTTTGAAGGCATGGGTCTTGGTGGCTGCATTCTTCAGGTAACATTTCATATCCACAAACCTCACAATTTGTACAATTTATAACAAAGAAAAACAAATTAATCCTCGTAAATCGTTGTTACTTCATGTTCACATGCTGGCCCAAATCGGTTAATTGGGACTTTTGTTTAACACTATAAACAGGCAGAGTACAAGTGGGTGAAGAAGCTGGTGATGGTGTTCTTCTTCGCGGTGACAACCCCTTTCGGGATCGCTCTGGGGATCGCACTGTCGAGTACGTACCGGGAGAACAGCCCAAAATCGCTCATCACGGTCGGCCTGCTCAATGGATCGTCTGCGGGACTCCTGATCTATATGGCCCTGGTCGACCTCCTCGCCGCTGAATTCATGGGCCCGAAGCTGCAGCGCAGCATCAAGCTCCAGATCAAGTCCTATGCTGCCGTGCTCCTGGGTGCTGGTGGCATGTCTCTCATGGCCAAGTGGGCTTGAGGTCATACTAGTTATCCTCAATGACAAAATGTGTAACTGGGTGGATTTTCTGTTTTCTTTTTGCCTTTTGGTTTATGCTCATCCTACATGTGTGTTTGGCTTTTGGCTTCTCAACAACTAAAGAATATGATCATCGTGCACATGATATCCTCTTGCCATATAGGATGCTAATCATGAACACGGAAAAAGTGTTTTATAGATTTGCTACATTACCTTCGTGAACAAGGGCCTGAGAAAGAGCATTGGAGTTCGAGTACTCAAGCGTAGAGTTTTTTGTTCAAGTTCCAAATATCGTGTCATATTTTGAAATATATTTTTATATGTTTTAATGAGAAATCATTTTCCTGAATTTAAATTATATTTTTCACTAATTAGGAAAATATTTTTCTTGACTTATTTTCCTTAATTATCCATGCACCGAAAAATGAAAAAAAAAAATACATTTCGCGAAATGAGTGGAGTTTGAATTAACTTTCTCTTTCGAAGGTTTACATGCACGTGATGTGCCTATCCTACTGGGAGCTTACATGAAAATTGGATGGGGTAGCTGACCCTCTTAGTCCATTTTTGCAAGAGTATAGGCATAAGATTTCGGCTTTGACTACATGGACCGAACCATGTTCAATGGTGTCGCAACATTGATTAAAGAAGAGCTAAATGCAGAGAAGAAGGAGAAGAATGAAGTGATACACGTGTTTGACTAGGGTTTGGTTGACCATAGCATCTACTTCTCGAGAACGCCAACATCGACCTTTGAGCAAAAACTAAGTCCAAAGCCACCAATTGTAATAGAAAAATGATAATAATTTCTAATTTAGTTGGGTCTTGACTAGTCACATCAATAAACTATTTTAAGCCGGATAAAACATCCGCCAAAATGTCCTCCTTCCACATTATCACTAATCCCACAACAATACTTGTTGGATTCACTAACAAGAAATTCATAAACTGAAGCCTTTGTATAATGCACTTCACTACTTGTTCCTTGTTTCCATCAAAAAAATCAAATTGGACTTTTCTGAAGCCATTAGGGCTCTAAAGGATTGAAATATTGGGGGTGCCTAATCCCTGACAATTCAAGCTCAAAATACTCATATCTTCTCTAGTGACTTATTAGGACTAGCCACAAAAACCCATTCAAGGGCATTTTCTACCGCATGGATTGATGTTTTACGCGTCTGTGTTTCATCTGAGGGAAAAGAACTACTTCCTAAATATTCATAAGGCTTAAACTGTTTCTATTTCTTATTTGTAGGTGTCTTGAATCCACTTTTACCCTTATTTGTAGGGGTATTCATGATATTTTTTTTTTTTCAATTCATAATACTTTGCAAACAACTCGTTGACATTCCGCTTCGTCATCCTCATTTGTCCCCTCTATCTCTCTCTTCTGTCTCAATCGGTTGCAAACAAATGTCCAAGTCCTCATCGACCTATTCTCCCATCCACCTGCTCTTCAAGTCCAGTGCGGCCACCAACAACACAAGCCCTTTGAGTAAATATTTTTCTCCAAGGGCTTTTGCTCAGTTTCATTATAAAAAATAAAAATAGTTGTGACATGATTATGGATAAAGGAGGAGTATATGTGAGTTATGTTGTTGAAAAATTAATTTTGAATCGCTACAAAATATGAAAAAATGAGGTCCCCAAAAAATTATAACTATACCCACGATAAGATATTTATTCTAAATTTATTTGTAATATAAAAACAAATCTAAATTATGCTCATTGTGATATATTTATCCTAAACTTTTTTCTTAGTCAATAGAGGAAGAGCAGAGGTGACTTATATTATTGAAAAATTAATTTTAAATCTCTATAAAAATATTTAAAAAAAAGCCATAAAAAATTACAACTAAACCCATGATAAGATATTTATTCTAAATTTGTTTGTAAAATAAAAAAATCTAAATTATGCTCACTGTGACATATTTATCATTTAAACCACATGAACGTCTTATCAATACTGTTTGCTTCACATCGTCTACATGAGTAGATTTTTAACAGTTTTCATTAATGGAAACTAAGGTAAATATGTTATGCTAAGAGATATTTGAGCTTTTTAGTGTCACAAAATAAGAAGAACAGATAAATGTGTAACATTAGGTATAATTTGAGGGTTTTGGTGAATTTTCTATAAAAAAAAAAAAAAAAAATTATACGAAATTTAGAATAATAGTCATAATAGGAAACCGAAGGAGAAATTCAATTTTCAATGGAATCCCGGGGGCTCTTTTCCATCCTTCGACCTTCGTTGCCTGTTTCGGAACGTTTCCTGCTTCGACCTTCGTTTCCTATTTCAGAATGTTTCCTGTTTCCTCCCTCTTCTCGCTTTATATCCTCTACTTCGGCGAGCCATCTGTACACACACGCTCTCTCACTGATCTCCATCTTCGAACTCCCACCATCAAAGCTTCCCCAGTTCCTTTGTTTCCTGTTTTTCCTTTCTGGATCTCCAGTTCCTTTGTTTCCTGTTTTTCCTTTCTAGGTCTCACTCTCTCGCTGTACAATAAGTTTAAAACTTTTGGACTAATTTTCTCAATAAGATTTAACATAATAAATCCTCCCTCAAATTAACTATTTTTACCATTAATTCCACTCCAATTGATGCATGGAGCAAGACACGCACTGACACGTATTGACTAAAAAAGGGAAAACAAAAACTAAATAGAGAAAACAAATGATTTACTCATATTAAACAAGAAAAAGCGTGGAGAAATAATAAATAATGAGAAACTATTAGCTAGCGGAGTAAATCATGGAAAAAAAAGCCATACTTGCCTTATTTTGAATAACAAAGAAATTATTAATTAGATGGATTAAATTATCAGATTTTGATCAAAAAAGAAAAAATTATCGGATGGGGCCACCAGTTTTTCTATAAAGGATTAATCCTCCGTGATCAACTTGAAAACCCCAAAAAAACTCAAGGAGGAGAAGAAAAAGAGGAGATAGTGTTAATCGTTACAAAAAAAAAAAAAAAAAAAAAAAAGAGGAGATAGTGTTAAAATCAACAATTAGTCAGCCCCAAAGACAATGTCCACTTCACCCCTCAAGCCCACCCATCCTCACTCGCTCAAGGGATTGCTTACCCACTCTCTCCACTAGATCACAGAAGTTCTCGAGAGAAAAACTTTGAAAGAGAAAAAAACTTAGATTACTTAAATTACTTCAATTGATATAATGAGAGGGACGACACCCTTTTTATACTAGAGGTCCTTATATTATAACCATTGATCATTATTTGACACGGTGGACGAGATCGTATCTCTCCACCTACCAACAAACGGTATTAATACCTGGAAAATTCTAGACCTCGACGCAATTACCATCTCGCCCGTCCCTAGGAACATTCTCGAAACCCTAGGCGAGTATGGGAGGTCTTCCTCGAAATGTCAACATCGACCTTTGAGCAAAATCTAAGTCCAAAGCCACGAATTATAATAGAAAAAAATGACAAGAATGGTTTCTAATTTTTAATTTAATCTACAATATTATCTTTTAAAATAGTTCATAAACTATATTAAAATATGTATTAAAAGTTCATGAAACGTAGTGAATAAATTAAAAGTTCATAAATTAAATTGCACATTGGAATAGATTTAAATTTCAAGAACTATATTGTACATTGAATCAAAATTAAATGACTATTTATGTTGTAAACAACTTTTTTAACTTCCTCCATCGAAATAGGCACCATCAAATCCATCTTCATCTCATCTCTCACTATACAAGGGCAGCGATCTATAATTGGAGCAAATTTTTCGAATCCCACTGACTTGTAAAGAGATTGGTAAAAATGAACAACGTGCTCCTTCAAGGAATTAGATTCTCGGCAGCTGGAGTTTTTGTCTATTTTCAGTATAGAGATTTTGTTTCCGTGCTCACTTTGAATGCCGATAGCATGGAAAAACTCTTTGTTCTTCTCCCCCCATTTTTAATTTCCTATTCGCAATCTTAAGCCCCAATACGTCACCTCCTCTCTCCAATGTTTTTTGATATACTCCACTAGATCCTGGGACTTCTTTTTGTTATGAACATTTGCTGTGCTATTAGATATATCAGTGAGTCTCTTCTTCAATGCTTCAATTTGCCTATGGGCACTGTAAAATTTTCTCTTACTCCAAACTTCAAGTTCTGCCAAAACCAAGTAAAGCTTATCTTTGATATAAGCATTACCTATTGGCATGTCATGCCAAATTCTTCAGATGATTTCTTCGCACTTCTTATCCTCTAGCCATAATGGTTTGAATTTAAAATTTTTCTTCCTTTTCACTATCTTCAGGTATAAAGAGAGAACTAATGGGCTATGATCAAAACCAATAGCAGGTAGCACTAATGGGCTATGATCCTGGGTAGTTTTTTGCACTCATTTTGACAATAATCCTTTAGATTTTTTGTAATCTCTCGACTTTGGCCTCTTTTGTGGAGTCTAAAATTGAAGAGAAACATATGAAAAGAAAATCCCATAGAAAATAATCTTAGATAATTGGGCTTATTTTTTAAAGTTGCTTATGATAATAAAATTAAGAAATTCTGTATAATGAAAGATTCAACCAAAATGTAAAGTAAAAGATTATAAAAGATCTAATATATGAGTAGATTGCTTGTTTGAATTATATAGAGTACTCCCTTTTGTCCCTAATATAGTTTGCTCTGTGGCAACGATTTATTGTTGATAATTAGATGATAATTAGGCCAATGAAATGCGACATCGGTTTACTTTGTGGCAATGATTTATTATTATTGAGGGAAAATGACACAAATAGTTCATAAACTTTAACTTGATGTGTAATATGATCCTTAAACTTTTAACTTAATGTAATCCATGAACTTTAGCCTAACAATTTAATGTGATCCGTAAACTTTAATTTGTTCAATGTTGACCTTGAACCTTCGGACATGTTCAATTTAGTCCCTATATTGTATGAAACGTTAGATGTTGTCATTGATCTTGAATTAATGGAAGGACTACGTCAAACATATACATATAATTTACAGACTACATTAAGAATTTACTAAGAGTTCAAGGATTACATTGAACAAATTAAAAATTCAATGTAGTTCATGAACTTTTAATTTGAACTTTAGGCCTAAGTTCAAAGATCAAACAATTTCAAAGTTTGAAAACCACATTACACATTTGGCTAAATTTCAGTAATTCTTTGTCTCATTGTCCCTATTATTGATTTTCGTGTTATGTAATGTGTACTCATCCCATTAACCTAGGAAAAAAGAGAATTATAAAAAAGAAACCGAAAATAATTTTAAAAAATGAAGACAAAAAGGAAAATGGGCTCACTATAATGTGTTGTCAGGTGCATAGGACTTAGATGCAATCCCATCGTCGTTTTAAATTTACTTGTTTTAGGAAGTCGTCATTAAATCGCACCACCAGAAAAGCTCAGGTTTTGTCAAATATCGCGACACTTATTAAAAATCACATGTACGCAAAAAATTCGCCTTAAAATCGTATTCTCTCTCCACACAAGCGAGGTGTGTATATACGTGACTTACAGCGGTGCAATTGTATTTTTTTGTTTTTTATTATTATTTTTTTTTTCGGGGGGGGGGGTGCGGGGGTTGGCGGTGGTGACCGGAGACGACGGTAGAATGAGCATATGCCGCTAAGGGAAGAAGAAGAAAAATGGGAAAAAGAAGAAACGAAAAAGGGAAAAAAAATTCACTAAAAAAAAGGGAAAAAAATTAAGCTGTGTGAAATAGAATGTAAAGGAATTGAATTCAACTATGGATTTGAAAAAATATCTTGTATGTAACAATTTAATCTTCAAGCTCACTTTTAAACCTATCAAAATAGACACTTTATATGTCCTATATATATTTGGTAAAATTTATATGTCCTATAGTTGTTCCTTTGTGCACGTTAAAAAAAAAAAATTTGTTATTATGGACTATTTACTTTCAAATAGTACAAGCTCATTTTGTTTTCAGGCTGATTTATTTGTAAACACGAACGAAATTGAATTAAATGTTCAAAAGAAGTCACCTTTACACCACGTACTATAGATTTATTCCATAAATGAATAAGATTTCAATCCATAAAAAATGATTTGTATAAGAATCAAAATGATTTTTTTAAATAGAGATAGTTTGATAAGATAACACATTCACATAAGTATTAGTTATACGATAAATTTTTACTCATTCATTGGACAAAATATATTTTACACTGATTGAGGATTACTTGTAGCTCATTTAGATGAACCCCAAATAACTAAAAAAAAAAAACGAGAGAATTGATAGAATTTACATGGCAATTTTTTTTTTCAATTATCCATTTTGTGTATTTTTCTTGCTTTCATAAGAGGATCAAATTATCGAAGTAGTTACCTTATTGTCAATACAGGTTATGAACTTGACATGCGAGTCTTTACCAAAAAAACTTGACATGCGAGTCTTACTTGACTGAATTTTTTATTTTTCAACACACACAAGTGTGAGGCATATTAACATAATAAACCCTCTCATAGATTAAATATTTGAATAATCAATGCCACTCCAATTAATATGAGTAAGCTCCGACTTGGAAGTCCTTTTTCCCTTCCGGACCACACGCCACCCACGTCGTGGCTCAAAATCGCATGCGCTTCAGTAAGTGTCCCACGGCAACTCCTACTAAAAATGCTCACCACATGCCGTTTTGATGCATCTGGGCACAAGCCTGCATACTTTTACCCGCCACATGGCACTTGGTTACCACGCAACACCCTAAATTTGGAATTTCTCGCTGTATAATAAGTTTAAAAATTTTCGACTAATTTTCTCAGTAGGATTTAACATAATAAATCCTCCCTCAAATTAACTATTTAGACCTTTAATTCCACTCCAATTGATGCGTGGAGCATGACTTAAAAAAGGGAAAAGAAAAACTAAATAGAGAAACCAATTATTTGCCCATATTAAACAAGAAAAAGGGGGAGAAATAATGAATAACGAGAAATTATTAGCTAGCGAAGTAAATCATGGAAAAAAAATCCATACTTGCCTTATTTAGAAAAACAAAGAAATTATTAATTAGATGGACTAAATTATCAGATTTTGACCATAAAAAAATAAATTGCCAGCAGTTTTTCTATAAAAGGATTAATACTCCATGATCAACTTGAAAACCCCAAAAACTCAAGGAGGAGAAGAAAAAGAGGAGATAGTGTTAGTCATCAATTAGTCAGCCAACAATGTCCGCTTCACCCCTCAAGCCCACCCCCATCCTCCTCCTCCTCCTCCTCCTCACCTTCTCTCTCGTCGTCCCGCCGGCGCTCTCCGTCGCGCCCGAGGAGTGCACCGAAGAATCCGGCAACTGCGTCAACAAGGCCAAGGCCCTGCCCCTCAAGATCATCGCCATCTTCTCCATCCTCATCACAAGTGTGATCGGTGTCTGCTCCCCGCTGCTCACCCGCTCGATCCCGGCCCTCCATCCCGACCGTGACCTCTTCTCCATCGTCAAGTGCTTCGCGGCGGGCATCATCCTCGGCACCGGGTTCATGCACGTGCTGCCCGACTCCTTCGAGATGTTGTCCTCACAGTGCTTGGAGGAGAACCCTTGGCACAAGTTCCCGTTCACGGGTTTCGTCGCCATGCTGAGTGCACTCGTAACTCTGATGGTGGACTCGATGTCGACGAGTGTGTATAGCCGGCAGAACAACGTAGGCGCCATTCCTGATAGCGAGAGCGGCAAGGGCCGCGACGGTGACCGGGAGATGGTCGGGGTGACCACGGCACATTCGCATAGCCACGGCCACGGCCACAACCACGGGGAGGCGGCGAGTTCTCAGCTGGTTCGGTACCGGGTAGTTGCAATGGTAAGGTCATGCTTTGGATATTGTTAATTACATGCTTTCACTTAGATTTAATTACTGTATGGTACTACTAAAATTCACATAAATGTAAAACTCGCACGTATCAGCAAGATAAATCCCCTCCACCCCACGACCATTATTTCCCAGGAAGCACCATCCATTTACATTGACTAGGAAAAATTCAATTTAGCAGTGCACATGAAGAACTTTTTAAGGGTTCATTTTCTTTTTTTAGCTTGAATTTAAAGGAAAGAAATGTGGACATAGATGCAAGGCTCACTTCGTATACTTTAGATTTCGTGCTATACACATGCATTTTCTGCCTCATGGACCGTTCAAAAGTTTATCATTGGTATGTAGGATTTCGAATAGAACAATTGTCAAATCACGAAAGTCTGCATATAGAAAACAGTAAATAATAGAATATATACTTTGATTATGTACATTCCTCCTATCAGCGACCTTTGTAAACTTTGATTTCTCAATTGGGAAAATGGAATTTGTAAGAAATATCAAACTTACTTGAACTCTTATTATCTCTTAGTTAAGACCGAGTATATTTCTACCTCGACGGAAATAAGTTCTCATAGTGTTGGAAATTAATATATTAGCCCTAAATTTTGTCCTCATATAAATTTCTTTTCTTGACATTGAAATTTGGATCAATTGTGCTCAGGTGCTGGAGCTAGGAATAGTGGTACACTCAGTGGTGATAGGGCTTGGATTGGGAGCCTCAAGCAATGTGTGCACCATCAGAGGCCTTGTGGCTGCTCTTTGCTTCCATCAAATGTTTGAAGGCATGGGTCTTGGTGGTTGCATTCTTCAGGTGACATTTCATATCCACAAACCTCAGAATTTTTTAAAATTTATGACAAAGAAAAACAAATTAATCTTTGTAGATTGTTGTTATCTCAATTTCACATGCCGGCCCAGATCGGTTAATTGGAACTTATGCTTAACACGATGAACAGGCAGAGTACAAGTGGCCAAAGAAGCTGGTGTTGGTGTTCTTCTTCGCAGTGACGACCCCTTTAGGGATTGCCCTAGGGATCGCGCTGTCGAGTAGTTACCGGGAGAACAGCCCGCATGCGCTCATCACAGTTGGCCTGCTCAACGCGTCATCCGCGGGACTCCTGATCTACATGGCCCTGGTCGACCTACTTGCCGCCGACTTCATGGGTCCAAAGATGCAGCGCAGCATCAAGCTCCAGGTCAAGGCCTATGCCGCCGTGTTCCTGGGTGCTGGTGGCATGTCTCTCCTGGCCAAATGGGCTTGAGTTTATACTAATTATCCTCAACGACAATGTGTAACCGGATGGGTTTTTCCGTCTTCTTTTTGCTTTTTGGTTAATGCTCTAGTTACATTTGTGTTTGGCTTTGGCTTATCAACAACTAAAGATTATTTGATAAATTGTTTTTGGCTTATGAACACGGAAAATGCGTTCTACAGATCTGCTACAGTATTGTCTTGAGAGGACGAATTGGTCACTCTTTAAATGTCATTTCGCTTTTACTGGACAATGCTAGCACTTGCATCTCAACCAAGATGCCAATGTCCAAATAAGGAAGGAAGACGGTATCTTCCCAAGTCACTTTTTATTTCCGGGGATTGAATTTCTTCGTTTAAACTGATATAAAGTAAGATATACAAGAAGGAAAATATAAATTTCTACTTTAATATTTTCATTAGTCCTATTTAAGATGGATTTTAAAATAAAAGAATGACACTTTATGTAGTCACATTTGTTGAATTGGTCATAATTTAATGTAATATGTGTGAAGTCTTCATTTGGCCAATTTAAATTTTTAAATCATTAATAAATATTTTATTGAGGGTTTTGTTTCAACGAATATACTTATCATAGATTTTATTTCTTTTGTGATCATATCATGTCTCTTTTGCAATGAATAATTCCACCAGAGCACAATGTCTGAGTTTCAGTCCACATTTGGCGCATTAGATAACACTTCAGCAGTAACTATAGAATATACACGAAAGATGTGATTATTTGATAACTTCTTTCGAAGATACCGATCACATGGATTTACTATATTATTAAAAATGATGTTAGAGTTAGGTTCCTCTCAAAATATACGAGGTTCGAGGATAAGTTAAATCTTTTTCTTTTTCTTTTTTTAGTTTGACTTTTTGCCTCTTATGAATTTCGAGGCATCTACGCTTGATTTCTAATTTAATCTAAAATGCTTAAAATATTTTAGAAGAATAAAGTAAGTAAAAGTATAAAAAAAAATTTGAATGTATGTGTACACCGAAGTCGATGCAAGATTGTTTGTAAAATATGAATTGAAAAGTCTAAGGTAGGAAGAAGAAAAAGAGAAAAAAAGGAAAGGAAAAAAAAATAATAAGAGTTGAACAATCAAAATAAAGAGGAAAAAGAGGGACTCTAGCTTTAAAAGAGAGAGAGCACTAGAAGTGAGTGGTTTCAGATTCCTCATAAGTTTCACTTAAAATCTGAAATTTACCTATCAGAACTTAGAACTCGGAACCTACTCTATCATAGGTTTTAGAGTTGGTTCCAAGGTTTAATAGGCTTTTTTTTTTTTTTTCACTTTTAGATAAGCAAATGAAAGTCTATGGAACGACAAAAATGAAAGCTTGTCATTTGCCAATAACAACAATCTATAAAAGATGAACATGTAAAATAAAATAGAACAATATAAATATGGTCTACAAAACCAGATTTGTAACATCAGACAGCACAGCATGACCAATTATAAATATGTTATCATTTCCTATAAAGTGGCTGGAAAGAGAACAACAAAAGCCATTCTTACTAAGCATTAAAATATGGGTCAAACTGTAAAATCCCATATAGCAATAAAGCAAGTTTCTTGTGTCTCTTGCAGGCTCTTTCCTACAAATCAATTGAAGGGAACACTTTGAGGAGATATCAAATGAAAATAATTTTTTAGCATTTTTTTTTCTTCCTTCTTCACAAACTTAAAGAACAATATACACATTGCAATACAATGAAAGGGGAATAAGCAAACAATATAACGCCTTTACTTTTCCATAAAGCTACTTCGGTAAAAACCTACAGCTTCATTCCACTACTCAATAGGAGGAAAGCTTAATAGCTAATATTCAATTACTAATAGACATTCAACATATTTTATCCCAAAGTAAAAACAGCATAATCGAATTTATATCGAACAAATACGAGGAAATTCGATCAATTTGACCAAATTCCAAGTGTAATCACATACAACTCGCCAATTATATGCTTTTAAAATAGTCAATTGGCACTACAGCTGCACAACTCTTATACATTTACAAGCAATAATTGCAGTTCTCATTTTGCTAGTTTAAATGCTTAATCAAATAGTGGATATTTCGCTATTACTTATAATTCCAAAATTTTCAACTTCCACTTTTCGATTTGAATAGTCAAAACTTTTCCTTAGTTTGTCTTTATACATGAGATTAGATTACTAAATGGTAATTGCCAAAAAAAAAATTCATTAAACAAAATGTCGCTTGCCTCAATTATTAGGAAGTTGATTATAGGTGGCAAATTTTCCCGAACTTTTCTCAATTTGCTAAATTATTGTGTTTCTATAGACTAAGTGATATGGCATGGTATTTTTATGCCTTTTTAATGCGGGTGAATAATCATCACTATTTACTTTACCCTCTAAACATATGAAAAAATAAATAATTTGACTTAAAACATCTTCCGTGGCTTTTTCAAACTCTATATTTTGGTTGGATTATTGTTGAAAAATATGACAAAAATATCATCTACCAAATTAGACAACAATCACAGAAGTCCAATTTACTTCGTTTGTCTTTTTTTTTTGGGTTTAGAGTATTTCTTAATTTTTAATGTGTTGATTATTAATTTATTTTTATTATTGTGTTTGAGAAACATGATTTATTCTAATTTTTATTAGAAAAACGTTGTATTTTTATACTTTTATTTTAGATCTGACATAAATTATCAACAATTAAGTATAAACTAACAACCATAATAGAGGTTACAATATTTTTTTCTAAAATTATTTTTATCAAAATTTAGAGAATGTACGTAGTCATGCTATTTTATTCACTTTATTAGTTAATAAATGAATAATTTCGTGTAATATATATGGTTTTAAATTTCTTCATTTTAATTTATCTTAGTTTTTCCATTAAGAATGTCATTGTTGAAGTGCAACTTATTCATGTAATCAAATAAGTTGTACTTCAAACTAAAATAATTTACTCTGCAATAAATCATCATTTTATCCTTTAGATTTTCTGTTAATTAATTTACTAAGATATATATTGTTTATTTGTTCGATAATTGTTTTATTATAGTTTTTAAATGTAAGAAAAGTTTACTTATATTAAGTGAAACTTAATCCTGTCATGAAATGAGGTAAATTAGGGGGGAAAAGAAGTAACGTGTAATTCAAATTACAAATAGTCTACCCACAAATTAAATCGGTTATTATATTTTCTTCTACATTTTAAATTAGTCATATATATCATTAAATTTTTTGAAAATAAGCTATATTATCTAAGATTGTTTTTGACGATAGTCTATTAATATGTCTTTTCAATTTTAGTTTCAAGAAGAGGTAAAGTCGAGAGATGACAAATAAATTAAAGGTTCATTGTAGAGATGAGTGGAAAAAAACGAAAGAACGCAACACTCCGCCGAGGAAAAAGAAACACTTAGAATGAAAAGAAAGTTAAGCCAGGATTTTTTTTTTTTTGGTAAAGAAAGTGAAGCCAGGATTTTTGCCATAGAAGAACGAAAAATGTGAGTTTAGATCTAATAATTATTGGATTAATATCATGAAAGTTCCAAATCGGTATACCTATGATAAATTTACCTCAAACTGATTTTTTTATTATAAAAAATCTCAAATTGTTGCACCCGCAACAAATTTATCACAAATTAATTTTTTGACCACTAAAAGCTTACATTTGTGATAAATTTACTCTCCATTGACTTTCATTAAATTTAATCATTAAATTTGCCGATCTAAATTACACATGATGACGTGATATGGTGACGTGGTAAGTCCATGTAGAAATCCATAGAGTAAATATCACGAAAAATCATAAATTGATACACTTGTAACTAATTTAACGATACCCCTATGATGAATTTAATAATACACCTATGACAAATTTATGATTTTTTCATGGCATTGACAAATTCAGCAAGCCCTTGCCCTGCTCGCCCAAATTTGGCGAGGGCTGACCTCGCCAATGGCCACGAAGGCAGCTTGCCCCACAACAAGGGTCGCCTTGCCTAAGTGAGGCCATCTCTCATTAACCATTGGTCATCGCCCAAATTTGGTGAGAGCCAACCTTGCTAATGGCCACGAGAGTGACCTACCCTAGGGCGAGGCAATCCTCTCCCAAATCTGGCAAGTGTTGACCTCACTGATGTCTATGAGGGCGACCTCCCCAGGGTGGGGGTCACCTTGTAGGCACCAGTGAAGGCTCACTGAGCCCTTTCCAACATTGCCAATGGCTAATTGACCACTGATGAGGAAAAAAGAACAACTAGATAAAGGAAAAAAGAAAGAAAAAAGGAAAAAAATTAAAAAAAAAAAAAAGATAAGATAAATGACTAAAATGGCCTTGACTAATTAGAAAGTCGCTTTTTATGTGAAACAAATATAGTCATTTCAAGCCCTTTTTTGAAATAAGATTCACTTCAAACCCTTCTTTAAGAAAATGATGACACTTCAAGCACTTATTTAAAATGAGGTCTACTTCTAACTCTTATTTGAAAAAATGAAAGTACTTCAAACCCTTATTTGGAATTCTCTCTTAATACAAGGTAAAAACTGACAAAAACATCTTTACCAATTAGTATGGTTTGAAATTCTATCCATCCTCCATCTGGAACTTGCCAAAATTAAATGTGAAAATAACACAAATGATCTTTAAACTTTATACTAATATGTAAAATCATTCACGAATTTTTAATTAGTTCAATATTATTCTGGAACTATTAATAAATGTCCAATGTAGTCATTCTGTATACTCAAACGACAATTTAAACGTAATGATGTGGATTTTTAAAAATGATAAGTCAACATTTTCATCTTTTTACTTATCCACTTTAGAAAAGACGCAAAAAATTAAGGCATTAACATGTCAATTGCTATTTGATTATATGAATTATTATATCCTAATTTCAAAGGATCCAAGTGGAACCACCTTTTCTAATGTTCATCATTCAAACTTAATGAATTGGGAGCCCATCAATAGATTCCATGAACTTAAATTAGCAAAAGGGTAACATTTAACAATTTCGCGTATTCTCAAAACTAGATTAACATGAACTATCATATCCTCAATTGAAATGATTTGCATGTAACTTTCTCTTGTTGTCCATCATTCAAACTTAACGAATTGAAAGTCAGTCATTCAAACTTAACGAAGTGAAAGCCCATCAGCAAATTCTGTTTACTTAAATTAACGATAGGGTAACATATAACAATTTCCTGTATTCTAAAAACTAGATTGAACACTTAGTACTAAGTAAGAGCCGATATTAAATATATTAAAATTTTAGGAAAGACATTACACTTTGGATCAATGATCAGAAACCATATGTCATTTTCTCAATTTAAATGATTTGCGAAAACCTAAGGAGAAGGGTTTATGTCTATGTTGACTATTTAAGGGATCCTCCCCTCTTTCTCCCCTCTCTCAATCTAAGGTAAGACTACACAATCAGTCTCTGAATTCGTTTTCTTCGGGATTGTTTCGTAACATTTTCGTTCCTTAATTTTCCTATTTTTTTTTTCCCGAAACCAAAAAAAAAAAAAAAAAAATCGTTCAATAAAATTCTACAGTGGCGAGAGAATAAGTTCAAAATAAAAACAAGTGAAAAAAAAAATTACTTCTTTACTCCCCATAACAATTTCTAAAATAACAATTTCTTAAATATGTTTTCTTTGTTTTCTTGTATTCTTCTTCCTCAACCAATAGGTTTTCTTTGTTTTCTTGTATTCTTCTTCCTCAACCAACCTCACCGTGGCTGGGCGAGGTCCATCGTTGAGGCCCGATGACCAGTTAGAAGGGGAAGAATGAAGGAAAAAAAAATTCAAAAAAAAAAATCTTAGAAAATTATTAAAAAACTAAAAAAGAATTTTTATTCTGAGAATAGAATTTTGTACGATTAAACACATTCAATTGCTCAATAACTTGTTCAAGAAATAAAAATGGAAAAAATTGATTCTGAACAAATATCATTCTAAGGAATGGAAATGTTGCTAAACACACCTTAATTGCGCCTTCCAAAATCATGGCAATTCTCAATTCTCTCCATTTTTGCACTGAAAGGTAAGATCTTTCCTTCAGAAAATCCCGCTTTGGAATAACCCATAATGCCAAAGAAACGCCTCGGTGCTCACCATCGACTCTATAGCTCAAACTCTTATCCCAGGCTCGACCTGACCGACCCAGAGCCGTGGCCGTGCAGTTTTGCAGTAAATTTTTTATAGCATATGCGAGCCTAAAAATCCGTTCATGGTTTGTACAGATGTAAATTCAACCAAAAACATCATACATAACAATATCCCAGACCTACGAACAGAAGAATTATGGGTGATGATACATTTCACTGCCAGAGCGAAGTCTGCAATCTCTGCGCAGTCCATAGCTCCGAAAGAAAAGTTGGACCATCCTTGTCAGGTTCACGGTTAGTGTGAATGGGACATTGATTTTAGGGATCAATGGTCTTGCAACCAATCTTGAATAGCAGATCGCAGAGTCATATTCGCGACGAGATCAAGGTTCACAAGCCGGAGATTCGTCATAGGTGAAGTATTGTGGCCACTAGAAAACCAACACCTTATCGCATCTGCCTCATAGGTGAAACCATCTGCTGCTACATGGGGATTTTGCATAATTTCCTAAAATAAAATGCCTATGTGGTGTATAACCACTTCAAAGTAGATGAACATAATCATGCCGGCGTATGAATAGCCAAAGATTAAACAGTGATAAAAATTGTAAGACAGAAACAATAAGCAAACGTACCTGGTTGATTGGACAAATGAAATAAGGAGGAGGTTCACTAGGCTCTTTAGGACCTGACGAATTGGATGATGAACCTTCACTAAGAATTCGCATATGCTCGAGCACTGGCCACACTTCGAACTTGAGATCAGGCCGGTTGCTGGGATTTATGTCAAAGCACCTCAATGCCATGTGAGCCAGCTCTCTGGCTTGCTCAAGTGGCCAGTGCCCTGCTGTAAAATCCATTATGCCCTTCAAGTTCTCTAGAATAAATGAGTCATGCACCGTCTCTTTTAGTTTCAAGGCCGATTTCCCAATCAATAACTGCAATATTATAAGACCAAATGAATAAACATCCGAGCCAAAAGATCGTTCCCCTGCCGTTGGCTCGTGGGAGAGTCCAGATTTTATTAGTTTCGGCATGAAGTTGGCGTTGAGAAGAATATTTCCTGCTTTCAGGTCACCATGTGCTATGCCACCATGGTAATGTAGAAAAATTAATGCAGCACATGTTTCTGTACAAATGCAAACACGAGTTTGCCATGATAGAGGCTCAGCGTTGCCTGTGCAGCAGAGTTGGTCTTCAAGTCTACCACCAGGGAGATACTCATAGACAAGCATCCAATTGTCAGTGCAGACTCCAATGAGGTTAACCAAATTCGGATGTCTTAGCTTACTTGCTGTTTGGACCTGAGACAAAACCCACAAATTTGTCAGTGTTTCCACTTAGAACCTTCAAAAATTTCAAGAGTCTATTGTCTCTTTAACTTCTGGAATGGAAAAGTTGAAAAGTATTTTATTTGCCTAAAATGAAATGAAATTTAAAAAGCCTCCCAATCTTATCTTTTGGATTACCTATTTGATTGATGGACTGTGATATAAGCCTGCATACTTCTAATCATTTGTCAAAATAACTTCAACTATTCTTCCAGGAAAATATGCTGAGACTGCAATCGCCTAACCTCTTGATGGTACTGTGAGGATCCTTCAAAGAACATCTTTATGGTCACTGGGATGTGACAAAGAAAGCCTTTACAAGTGCTCCCATACTCTCCCGCATCAATCTTCAAGGATGGATTGGAACTGTCGGTAGCTTCCATTATCTCTGAGGAAGAAAATTCAGAAAGGAAGTCCTGCTGATTTACGCTTGAGGATTCACTTGCTTGGTTTGTAAGATGCTCCAGTGCATTCTCCAATAGCCTCTGTGACTCGTCGAGTTGGTTCTTCGTCATTTCAAGTGCTTCCTTTTCTTTAGCTAGTGATTCCTCAAGACCTTTTCTCTGCCTTAGATCCACCTCAAGTGCTTTAACCTGTAAATTGGCAATGATATTTTAATATTTATTAAATTTATAAGATACTCAAGATTCTGTCCCTACCAATGTCAACTTATAAGACTCTGCTGTGCCAAGCACTTGCATAAAAAATGGACAGAGCAACTTCCACCTAATAGAGTCTGCTTAGACTTTAGAAATACCAAACTTCTAAAATCTTTCAATTCCAGATGAAGACACTTCTTTAGATTGGTCTACTAGACTTCTGCATCTTCTAGTGCACAATCGACAGTATTTTGTCCAGACATTAATGGGAGGTGACAAAACTAAAAAAAAAGGGTAGATTCTATAACTAAATTGGTCTCTCATCCACGAGCTGTCACTGCTTCTATCTCCAACACTCCAGACTCCATTACTATTATGTATGCAAAAAATGGTAAGAAAATAAAGACAAGGGCATTACTCTGCAAGTAGCATCAGTTGCAATTTTTTCAGCTTTTTGACGATTGATCTGCTCTTCATATGCCTCTCGTTTTGCATTTGCAGCCTCTGCCGTTACTCTGTCAAGTTGTTCATACAGTTCATCGTTACTTCCTTCCTGTCAGGAAATTTGGGGCCTTAGGAATGACACATAATCCTGGTGTTAAGTTGTACATAGAACTTTATATTTTACTGAAGTGATAGATACACTTGAAAGTAAAGAAATTCGTTCCACTGTAGCACAATATTGCACTGGAGGCTCACAACAAAGTTCAAAGTAATCTTTTTGAAGATGGATTCACTCTTCATATGCCTCTCATTTTGCATTTGTAGCCTCTGCCATCGCTCTGTCAAGTTGTTCAAAGAGTTCATCGTTACTTCCTCCCTGTCAGGAAATTTGGGGCCCTAAGAATGACTCGAAATCCCAGCGTTCGGTTGTATATGACACTATCAAGTTTATTAAAGTGATAGATCCACTTGAAAGTACAGAAAGTTGTTCTACTGTAGCACAATATCGTGTTGGGGGTTCACAAGAAAGTTCATAGGAAGGTTTATAAGAACATACAGAGATTGATTCTGATTTATGATGGATCCTCTGCCCTCTCTCAATCCAAACCATGGGCATATCATCTTCAACTTCATTAGAGCTGATGAACCTATAGAAGGACTTCTTAAGTATTGTAATCCAGAATCCACAGCAGAATTCACCGATACTGATGATGGGGGAACATCCGTATTGAACTTGTTTACATCTCCATCCCTACAATTTTTCAACAATCCACATCAGCTAACATCAAAGTTGCGTCTGACGCATAACAAGTTGAAGAAGAAACTTAAGCAGCATTCTCCTTTATGTGTCTACATGGAGATGGCCTTCACTAAAAGAAGGTGATGATTTTGGACAGAGTGAGCTTAAGAGATTACATTGAAAAGGATTCAGATGTAGGTTCCAGAAAAGATACGCATAAACTCTCATCAGCATATGAAAATAAGCTCTGGAAACTCAAGATACCATACTGAAACTTACCCTAAAAGTTTGGGAATAGGTATGACAATTGATGTAAGGAAAACCCCAACAAGGTACTTGATACAGAACAATTCATAATGAAACAAACAATGTAAAAGATTGTCTTCTGGATTTCAAGGTCAAGGAAAAGAAAGAATGTCTTTCTTTGAAAAAAAGAAAAAAACAAGTTTACTCAATCTAGAAAAATGACAAATCTGAAACTCTTCAAGACCAACAAATTGGCATAAAATCCTTTTTATTCGTAGGACATCTACCTAAGAGAGTAAACCTTACAGTGCTAGAACTCTTTGAAAATTCCTGAAAGGATTCCTAAGACCAAAATTAGTAATCTGCTATAGTTACCATGAGCAGTAACTCGAGAAAATAGAAAATATTCTCCTATGCTCCTGCATCAATGAGTTAGAAGTTTCAAATGGATCGCCATTTGGTTTTGTTTAAGTACTTTTCTTATATTCTACTTGTTGCATCTTTTATGTTTCGATGACTTATTCTGTAATTCTCTACATGCTATTACAAATATGGTGGAAGCCAAGAACTCAAGTTCTATACATCTATGTTTGAAGATATTAGTCCTAGTTACTACTTGCACTGGCTAAATTCGTTACCTCTGTCCCTGCTCAGGACAAGTACTGAGAATAAGTACACAAAACAAAAATTTGTTTTGGGATAATTGTCATGTTTGTGCTTATCATCGACTACATGGAGAAACATAAAGTAAAATTCGATCATGTTGTGTTACCTGACATAAATCAGCTGTCGCTTGCAGGTGAACCAAATATAACAAGATGGATCCGCCTGCTGGTTCACAAATTTTGCACTTGTGGATTTAAGTTGTGCCATCCCACTGCAATGCCAAAGGCACATCAGCAAACAAAGATTTTTCGTAAAAAAATGAGAATGTTGTATCTGACTTTGTTAAAAACTGCAGTTGTCAATAGATGCTGATCTATGAAGCAAAATAACAGCTCAAATGAATTAGTCGTCATTCAAAATTATTGAATTTTACCATAACCTCTCTCCAGTTGCCACAGTAAAGATATGAGGAAACATATTCATGACAAACTACTAGCTTACCTCTTCATAACAAATATAATAATATATGTGACTCAAGAAAAGACTTTTGCAATGCATCTATGATGCAATCTCTGAGCAAAGTCGATGTCATTAATCTAAGACTAGGACTCAAAGTAGCTCATCAACTCCAGAGGCCACATTTTCTTTTTCCTTCAGGTCTATGCTAAATAAACGAAGATTAAGTCATGATTAAACCATACACAAAACAGCACCTGTGTGCTCCTGCTCCCGTAATTAGTGTCTCAATGGCATGCTCTCCAAAAATTTGTGCTATCCCCTTCCCTTTATCTTGCATCTTGATATATCTTTTTTCTGCAGAAACCTGCAGCAAGGAAACATTAAAGTGTGCACACATAAATCAGATACTGAACTCCAGCATGCCTGTCAAAGATTAACTTCGAAAAGTTTTCAAATGATTGGCTGATGTTAGGTTACATAAGCATATAGATTTCTGGGTACACTTATCAAATTAAAACCTCAAAACGCAGCTCGACATAAACCTAATCATACACGAGTAATATCTCTAACTTCCACCACCCTTTTGTACTCAGTTGATTCAGAACAACTGAGAGTATTGAATTTTGGGAACAAAGTCAAGACAATCTGATTTAGACGAATTAACATGAAATATCAATCTGAAATGCCGAATAATGCTAAACTTCACTGTTTATCGTTGTAACTACTTCACTGAAATAGGAAATCAAATACAAATTATTGCGTATTCAACAGTAATGTCAAGAACCGACCAAAAAAAAAAAAAAAAGTAACGTCAAGAAACAATGAACTGATCATATGGCAAATGTGGCAGAAGGTATATCATTCATGGAAAAATGAGCCTCAGCGTGCTTACAAATATGAATGTACTCATCCAGCATCTCATCCTGTACGTATCCTGCCTTGCAAATTCTTGAGAATTCCTGATGCCAAAACCATCTGACTGATTCGCTGGACATTTTGCCAAGCCGAAGAAATTGCTGTTACTATACTGCCACAGCGGAAGAATTTAAGCTAATGCCAACTTTCACCTAATGAAATCATGTTCTTGCCACAGTTAATCTGTCCTCAGAATAAGAAAAGCCTCGCAGCATGCAAACGTTTCACAAATGCATCGCATTTGGATTATACCACAATTTCCAAAAATGCGAGCACACACCGACCCACAGACCAGCAGTTATTTTCGCAAACTACATGACATAATGAAGTCCAATTACTTATGCATACAAGTAAGAAATGTTTCTTCAGACGGGGCAATAGGGAAGTACTTTTCACAAACTGTTAATTCAGGATCACCTCACTGGAACTGCCAACAGTCGCGTTCGACCACAAATTACCAAAAATCCTTAGTTCGACCTCACATGGAGTCACTTCCTCGCGGAATTAAACAAAGAATTCTCTACAATATCCAACCATCTGTAGCAGATGAATTCGGCTTATCAGCTAAAAACGCCAGAGAAAACCCAAACCCCTTTCTCACAAGAAGCATCATCGCTGACACAGCAGACACTCATACCCTTTTAGAATGATCGTACATGTCAGCATCCTACTGAGCTAAAGTAGCGAACTTTCACGTCGCGTGGTCCTGCCGCACCATGTCCACGACACCCAAGACCGACACAAAGTGTACGGCGCTGTACGTATACCTACGACGGAACGAACAAGGTCGTCGGCGGTGGTCCTGAACCGAAACTTACGAGATGGGTCGCGAGGGTCGCGATCGCCGTCGTCATCGGGAGGCTGCTGCGCATGGGGGATGCGAAGGCCGCCGCCGAAATTCCGCAACGCCCGCGACAGGGTCGACTTGCTCCGCTGCACGTCGCCGCCGACGGCCACGCGGAGTCGATCGGCGGCCAGCCGCGGCGGCGATCGGCCGGCGGCGGCCTCCATGAGAGTCACTTTTTCAGTTTTTAGCTAAAGTAGACAGTGAGAGAAAAAGACAAGACAACCTCCTTTAAATAAGAAATTCAAATAAAGTAACGATATTTGTCAAAAATCCTAATCTAAATAAAAGTAATCTTGAAAATGTTTTTTTTTTTTAAATGAAACTTGCAGATCAAGATTCTAAAAACAAGAGCATATCTTGAAATCTCGGTACTAACTCTCTCTCTCTAAGTCTTATAAACGGATAGTGGTCAGTTTTGGGTTTGATAATGGTGAAAATTGCTCTATTGATATAGTGACAGTTTAAAAAAATCTTGAAAATGTGATGGTTGTCGCCAAGGATCTCTTTCTAAATGGCAATATGACTGGGCCACCTTCGTGATTGGTCGCAAGTATTCTAACATGCAATCGCCTATGTTGTCAATATTAGCCACGACCGATAATCTCTCATTAATGCATGTCTAATATCGGAATATGTTAATCAAAACTCCACATTAAATAAGTTCTAGCTCACACGCAGGCCATGCCATCTTCATTTATCACAGGTGAATTGAACTTATGAATAGTTGGTAAGAGAGGGAATACAAATTCTCTTTTATGTTTTATTCTATTGTGATTCTAACCTTATATCTTTTCTTATCATCTTTCATATATGTTGTAACAAGTGACACGTAAAAAATATAAATTTTAGCTTTGCTTAAATTACACTTTTCTAAATCGCTAGAGTTTGCCCAAGTGGTTACCCTTTTCCACATGAGAATAGGAGTGGAGAGTTCGAATCCCTATTTCTTACAAAGAATTGAGATGGAGACATTTTAGTTTTAAGTATAGGTTTCGACTTTCACTCTCTATAAAAAAGTAGGACAAAAGATTAAAAGTGAGAGTGAGAAAAAAAAAATTACATTTTTCTAGCATAGATTGGACGAATGGTAACTCAATAATATGTATTCGATGCCAATTCTTGAGATGACACAAAAAAGATATGAACTCATTATATGAAATCCAAACTTAAGAAGGGTAAGAGTGAATCAACAAGAATGAACATGCTTTCAACCATAGCTAACAAAGGCACTTAATAATCACATTGCAGTATCTTTGCAATGATTCGAAGTACAATTAATAAAGAAACTTTATGCAGTGATTATCCATTTCATAAGCTTAATCAACCATCCAACGATAACTATAATCTAGATGTGTGTAGCTGTACAATTGTTATTAGCTTTCGGATTGTCTGTTAATAAATTTGCCACGATATATATTGTTTATGTGTTCAATAGTAAGTTCTATTATAGTATTTAAACGTAGGTAGAAATTACTTATATTAAGGGAAGCTTGATCCTGTTGGGAAACAAAGAAATAAGCTATGAATAAAACTACAAATAATCTACTTCATACATTGTATCTCTTATTATATTTTGCTTTGCATTTTAATTTAGTCATAAATTATACATACTTCCCTCATTTTATCATCTTAGTTATTTTTAAAATAAGCTATATCACCAAAGAATTTTTTTGATGATATTTTCTTTTTATACGTTTCTTTTCAATATTATTATACTCAAGAAGATGTAAAAGTTTAGATATGACAAATAGGCTTAACATTTTATTTTTTTGGTTGAAACAAGTGCGAAAAAAAATCATGAAAGAAAGCAACGCTCTGTCAAGAAAACAAGCACTTACAATGAAAAGGAAAGTGAAGCTAGGTGTTTTGCTGTAGAAGAAAGGGAAATATAAGTTTGGATTCATTTTATTACTCGATAAATTCTTTTTAGAGGGTAAGGTAATTTTTTAAAATCCTCATTGAGATTGTGGATAAATTCTTGAGGGCAAATTAGTCCAATAAAAATTAAAAAAGACTAGAGAAGTTGCGGAAGAAAAGGCTTTGGCTGTGGAAATTTTCCCTTGACTTTTTTTAAATTTTGTTAAATTCGTAATTTGATTTTTATTTGGGCAAAACATTTAAAAAGCAATTAAAACATGGAGATTTAACATATAGAATTGTACAAAATAGTGTTTCATTCGAAAGTTAAAGTAAAATTTTCCCTCATTTTCAAATTTCAGGAGGAAAAACTCACTAGTACGAGGTAGAAACAGACAAGAACAGTCCCCACCAATCAAGATGGTCTAAATTCTGTCCATCCTCCATCTTCAGACTGGCCAAAATTTGAACTTGCTAAAACCCTAAAAATTGATTTTTGGTCAACTAACGAGTGGAAAATCCCGTTCCCTTTTGCCCGCAGTTGGAATTGCTAAAAAGTTTAAACGAGAAGGGGTTTATGCCAATGTTGACCGTTGAGGGATCATCCCTCCCTCGCTCCCTCCCTCCCTCGTATCTCTCTCTCTCTCCCCGGTTGCCAGTCTGCACAGTACAGTCCCTGAAGTTCGTTCTTTCAATTGCGCCTCCAAAATTCGTTGGCAATTGTCGATTGTCTCGCCATTTTTGCACTGAAAGGCGAGACCTTTCCTTCAAAAGAGCCATACTTGCAATGACCCATTATGCTAAAGAGATGCGTCATGCTCGCCATCGATTCTTTAGCTCAAGGAGAGCGTCCTCGATTGTCTTACCATTTTTGCACTGAAAGGTGGGACCTTTCCTTCAAAAGATCCATATTTGCAATGGCCCATTATGCTAAAGAGATACGCCATGCTCGCCATCGATTCTTTAAGCTTTCTCGATTGTCTCGCCATTTTTGCACTAAAAGGTGGGACCTTTCCTTCAAAAGATCCATATTTGCAATAACCCATTATGCTAAAGAGATGCGTCAGTGCTCGCCAACGATTCTTTAGCTCGAGGAGAGCATTCTCGATTGTCTTGCCATTTTTGCACTGAAAGGTGAGACATTTCCTTCAAAAGATCCATATTTGCAATAACCCACTATGCTAAAGAGATGCGTCGGTGCTCGCCATCGATTTTTTAGCTCAAGGAGAGCGATCACGACGTGTGCCCTCCAATCGGAACCTCTGGCTTCTGCGGCTTCTGGCAATTCGACTGATCATAGGTCCTTGACTCTGTCTTTGTTAGAGCAGCTCATTCAGTGGGGGCAGTTCTCTTCCGCGCAGAGCGTGGTTTGGCGGATGACAATTCATGCTCCATCGGCTCTCAATGCGGTTTGGCAGTTTATTACATTGCTTCACGAGAATTGGACCTCGACTTGAATAGCTACGGCGTGCTTTCGCGGAAACTTGTGCAGTGTGGTGAGTACCAGTTGGCTGAGGCATGGTATAATGAGAATTGTCGATAGAGGCGTTGTTCCTTATTCTTGTATGATGGATCCTATGATTATCTGTTTCTGTAAGTTGGGGAAACTCGATAAGGCAAGGAGGGGGTTTGATAGGTGTGTCAAGTTGGGTGCATTACCTAGTATGCAAGCTTGTGATGCAATTTTTTGTGAACTCTGTGTGCGAGGAATGGCTTTGGAAGCGTTTGGTTTTTTTGTTGGATTGATTCGTGCAGGGTTAGTGTGAGGAGTGGTTTTTATAATGAGTTGATGGACGCATTGTGCTTTAAGGGATACATTAATGAAGCAGTTAAAGTATTCTGCTTGCAGCAGGAGCTTCCCCCAACACTCCATCAGTATAACTCATTGTTTTATGGTCTTTGTAAGGGAGGGCGGATTGTGGAAGCGGAGCAGCTATTTTATAGAGATGGAAGGGCTTTTTTTTTTAATAAAGTAATGTATAACTGGCTAATTTTTGGTATAGCAGGGATAGGAAAATGAAGATGGCACTGAGGATTTTCTTTGGGATGCTGAAAATGGTTTGTGAGGTAGATGATTATACCTTTAACACATTTAGGTTCATGAAGTGGGGTATATTTGGTAAAGGCTGAGCAATATACAAACAAATGGTAGCCTCTGGAATACAGCCTACCGTGGTTACTTGCCACATCATGACAAGCAACTATTGTAAGGAAGGGGAAGTGGACTGTGCATTGAAGCTCTTAAATAAAATGCTTATCTACGGATATAAATCCTAGTGTGCACTCATACACAACTTTGATTGCCTCACTTTATAAGAAAAACAAGTTGACTGAAGCAGTGCAAAACAATGTTGGACAATGGGTTCTCCCTGACGCTATTTTCTTTCTTGTTGTCATAAGGATGCACTGGAGGTGTGAACTTCGGCTCGCTCATATGATTTGCGGGCTATTGGCCATTCTGTGTCCTAAGCTTCTAAACCTTGGGGTGGCAGCATGGATTTTGGGCAAAACATTGAGCATCTACTTGAGGGAATTGCAAGAAAGGATTTGAATTTGGCCAGTATTGCTTTTGCTATTTGCATTAGTGCTGTGAGGGAATTGCAAGAAAGGACTTGAATTTGGCCAGTATTGCTTTTGCTATTTGCATTAGTGCTGTGAGAGATAAGATATTGCGGCTACTATTCGTCTCATGGATAAAGCAAATACGATTGGATGCCAACTTTTGCCTTTTACATACAATTCACTGATCAAGTGTCTATGCCAAAAGGGGCTACTTCAGGAAGCTGAATCCCTTGTTCATCTAATTCAGGACATAGGCGTGGTTCTAGACTTGGAAACTTACTTAATAATGATAAATGGTTATTGCAAGCAAGGGAATTTGCAGTCAGCTTATTGTGTCATGGGCCTAATCAGTGAGAGACGACTGAAGCCCAATTTCGCCATGTAAGCAGTGAAAAGACAATTTTTGAGGTAGAAGACCTTTTCAAGAGAATGCTTAAAGATGGTGTGGATCCTGAGACTAGATACATGACGATGATAAATGCTTATGCCAAAAGTGGAAGACTTCTTGAAGGTAGCGGATTGTATGATAAAATGATAGGAGATTTTATCAAGCCAAGTTCATATTCCTATACTGCTCTTATAAATGTTTTGGTAAAGAGAAATATGACTGAGAAGGGGTGCATATACATTGATAAGATGATTGGAGATGTTATGAGCCGAATAATGTGCTCTATACCTCCCTTATTGGCCATTATTTAAGGGAAGGAGAGTTTAAATTTGTCTTCATGCTAGTTGATTTGATGTACAAAAACCAGATCAGAATTGATCTTATCACTTATATTGTTGTGTTATAGGGTGTATGCAGACATATCAATGGCATAAAGAATAAATGGGGTATCACAAGTAGAGCATCTTATAGAGCACGCTGTTTGATTTGCTGTAAAGTATGAGTTTGGCAACAATTGATAGAAACCTTAAAGTTTCAGTAAATTTCAATCATGTTCGCCTGGCAGAAACCAGATATTAAGCCATTGTAGGGGAATAGATTCGGCATAAACTCACCATCCTTAATTTTCTTGAACAGATTCAATGCAAAGTGCTTCATTGGTTTTGGCAAATTTACCGAAAGTTTGAGGTTTCTATCAATTGTTGCCAAACTCCTACTCTGCAGCAAATCAAACAGCATTTTTCTTGCTTTATGAGATGCTTTACTTGTGATATCCCATTTATTCTTTATGCCATTGATATGTCTACATACACCCCGTAACACAACAATACAGGTGATAAGATCAATTTTGATCTGGTTTTTATACATCAAATCAACTAGCATGAAGGCAAATTTAAACTCTCCTTCCCTTAAATAATGGCCAATAAGGGAAGTATAGAGCACATTATTCGGCTCATAACCATCTCCAATCATCTTATTAAGGTACATCCACCCTTCTTAGTCATATTTGTCTTTACCAAACCATTTATAAGAGCAGTATAGGAATATGAACTTGACTTCATAAAATCTCCTATCATTTTATCATACAATTCGCTACCTTCAAGAAGTCTTCCACTTTTGGCGTAAGCATTTATCGTCGTCATGTATCTAGTCTCATCAGGATCCACACCATCTTTAAGCATTCTCTTGAAAAGGTCTTGTGCCTCAAAAATTGTCTTTTCATTGCTTACATGGCGACTTTGGGCTTCAGTCCTCTCTCACTAATTAGGTCCACTCTCACTAATTAGGCCCATGACACAATAAGCTGACTGCAAATTCCCTTGCTTGCAATAACCAATTATCATTATTAAGTAAGTTTCCAAGTCTAGAACCATGCCTCTGTCCTGTATTAGATGAAGTATAGACACTTGATCAGTGAATTGTATGTAAAAAGCAAAAGTTGGCATCCAACCGTATTTGCTTTATCCATGAGACGAATAGCGGCGGCAATATCTCCTCTCTCATATAAAGCACTTACGCAAATAGCAAAAGCAATACTGGCCAGATTCAAGTCCTTTCTTGCAATTCCCTCGAGTAGATGCTCAATGTTTTGCCCAAAATCCATGTTGCCAACCCAAGTTTTAGAAGCTAAGGACATAGAATGGCCAATAACCGCAAATCATATGAGCAAGCTGAAGTTCACACCTCCAGTGCATCCTTATGACAACAAGAAAGAAAATAGGGTCAGGGAGAACCCCATTGTCCAACATTGTTTTGCAGAAGTCATCTGCTTCAGTCAACTTGTTTTTCTTATAAAGTGAGGCAATCAAAGAATCTGTTTTTTTCTTTACCTGACTACCATCAGTGTGAGGCAACCGTACCATCTTCATCGACCACACACATGAAGTGTCTATCTCGTGATGGGAACATAAATCATAGTGGTTCAATTGCTTAGCCAAAGGGTTTACTTGCATGATTTATGAATTTACCTAATTTAATCACTGTCTCAATTAGAAAAGTTCATGCATTCTTTTTTCCTTAAATCACATGCATGTCCCATGTTCATAATCCTTGGTGGAAATGCAAGGTCTAGAGTGCATCTCAAACCAAATCCTATGCCACCCTCCAGAATTGATTAGGTCTTGAAGACAAACTTAATCATATGTTGCATTTTGATGATCTTATATATCAGTTGACAATTTGCAGCTCATGTTGAAAGTTTTCATTAAGCGCACAGACGTTCTTCTTCTATTTGATTTTGTTGGCAAAAGAATAACAAACTGATTCATTTATCCTTTTCAGATCATTATGATCTGGTGCTATGCATTTTAGGGTATATGTTGCTGTAGAAGCATTTGGATTCTGGACAATAAGCACTTTGCACAATAACTCAGCAAATGATAAGGTAAATTCTATGAGCAAGTCTTTTTACTTAATCAGAAATTAAGAATTATAAGATGGACCATTTGCTTAAGTTTCAATGTTAAATTACTCATTATTTACTCCATGCTACTGCAGTTGTGGAGTTGGTTGAGCTTCTTTGGCTGCTTGAGTTGGTAGTCATACTGAGTATACCGCATTGCCTTTTAGTGCATTATGGAAAGTAAATGGAAGAGAAAAGTGTGCGAGTGTGGCATCTGAGAAGCGGTAATTCATCTGATGTATGATTTTAAAGGCTTTTCTGCCCATCTTACTATTTCAGAATGCTTTTTGTGGGATTGTCGTTAAAGAAAAGGATAGCCTCCATTTTCGTCATCTGATTTTGGAGGGGCGAAAATGTCAATGTCTCTAATACCTCCAATATAATGAGGTTCTATTCGGATATTTAATTTTACTGTTGAAAAATGTTTTTGCTTGGTTTAGCATACTCTGGAGTAGTATACAAGTACACAAGATCACGATGGTCATGCTGTGTCCGAATAGAGTTAAACATACAACGAACACCTAAGCTTCGGCTCCTGTCATGCCTAATTCTCTAAGACACACATGTACTTTAATTGTGTGAGATTTTATGGACCATTGCCACATTTTCTAAAAGTCTAGACCCAATAGTCACATGGGATAGTTATGGGTTGTCGCAATTCTAGCCTAGGGCTTGATTTGCAAGGGGAAAATTGTTGAGGTTATCCCATATCGGTTGTAGATTGAGCTGGTAGTTGGTTTATAAGTGTGAGGAAAAACCTTATCCTTTGAACTAGCTTTTGGGCTCAGAGCCTCAATAATGAGTGGTTCATAAAATCTCATATGGTATCAGAGTTAGAGATCCTGAGACCTCGATTGGCCTCCCCAATTACATATATCCACACTTTAAGCTTAGGAAGACTACATGTGAGGGGAAGTGATCTAACAACCTAAGGTTTTAGAATAATTGGCAGTGGTTCTACCAAATCTTACAAATTGTACGCATGCATGCACTTACATAAGCACTATTGCATATGCTTGCACTGTCAAAAGGAGGTTGGCAGCCCGCTTGGAGCCATTAAAATCTTCTCTTGTTGGGCAGAACTTATCCTGCCAATGACTATCTTATTGATTTACTTATATCTCCACTTGCCAAAACGCATTTTGTTGCTGTATTGATGTCATCAAATTTCTTTTAAGAGCTAAAATTGAGCAAGCGATATTGATATATATCACTCTTGATAGCAGGTCATAGCAGTTAATTGGAAGTTTTCCTCCTGGTCCAATAATCCATTGTACCTCTAATTACAACATCATTGTAAACCATACTGAACAAGCTGGACGAGACCTCCTCATGGCACGGTGGGTTTTTCATGGAATTGTGTTTCTATAGTTTGGGCCCATTTCCTTGGTGAGAAAAAGAACAACTTTGGGTCATTGACGGACTTGTCAAAATCGAATGCAGCATAATTCATGGAAAGATGTATTTTTGGAGCAGTTTGTCTGATCCCCGACATTGAGGTGGACCTATCAATTTCAAGTGAAGAATTGGGTCACAGCTACCTTCCATTTCTGAATCTGCAAGAGTATCGGGTAGTTTGAGATTGCTATGGTAATCAAGGTGTGATGGAAATATACTAAATTCAATCCACCTTGCACCAACTTTAATCTAACTTTAGGTGTTTCTAGGTTACTGTTAAGAGTGTTTCAGCAACACCAAATAAATGTTTGGGTATGTCTATGTTGCCCCGTGGCATTGTGCCTTCTGGTCCCTGGTACCCCTTAATTCTTTTGTTTTTGCCATAGTCCATTGAAACATGCTCTTTTAAGGCACTTTATAATGAACCAAGACAAAACAAACTGATTATGACAGCCTATGAAAACCGTGGGACCACAGCCCCAACGTAAATTTTGATACTTAGCTTAGTGGAATTCTGACACAAGTCTGCCTTATGTTTTTCAAAAGGATAAGGGTCTGCTTCGTCGTCGATGATTGTTGTGATAATGATTTGTTAATCTCATTAGGATTGTTAGTTGTTAAGCTAAATTCCTCATCTATGCGCCAATCGAGATTGTGCAGGTTGCTTTATTTTGTTTTATGAAAACAAACAAACTGAAAATGCTAGTATGAACACCTAGAGGGGGGGTGAATAGGTGTGAAAACAGATTCTACAAAATGCAGTGAAAACCTTTACTTTTAACCTAAGTCTGAATAACAACAGATTTTTGAAACTGAGTCTGAAGAGCAGCAGGTTTTGAGCGGGATCATATTTTAGCAGTTAAATAGAGTTACGAACAAAATAAAGAGATTTAGAGAAGAGCATAAGAACACAGAATTTATAGTGGTTTGGCTTAGATCAACCCTACGTCCACTCTCCTACGCTAACAGCCTTTTTGGTTGGATTCCACTATGCAATCAACAAAAGATTACAACTTTGAGTGCAAACACTTAGTAGTAGATCACACTATCTCACTAAGTTACTCTTTTGGTATTTCTCTCACGATCATAAACGTTTAAGCTCACCAAAGACAAGTTTATGATCGAAGGTCACTCAAACTTTGGAGTTATAAATTCTACGCTCCATCTCTTATTTGCTCATCAGTCCTTCATCTCCTTAAATACTCATCTACTTCCAAACTAGCCGTTGGACAGTATCTCGAGGATCGTCTTCCAATCTATCCATTGGATAGATTTGTATCTAGAAGATTTGGTAGCCGTTGAGTGACAAAAGTAGAATTCCAAATTAATTCCAATCACCCATACAATCAGAATTTTGGTTTCCATAAGTAGAACTTCTTCGTATAGAAAGTTTTTGTCTTCAAGATCCAATTATCAATCAATTAGATTGAGTTAATTAAATCAATCTTGATGTAGAATCCAAACTAGATCACTAGTTGTTATATGATTGGGGCTTGTGTTATGTTCTGTTGAATCTGGATGTAAAGTCTTAGAACAATAGACTTTACAATCTAAGTCTGAGTGCAATAGACTTTACAATTTGGGTCTGAACATATTTTGCTTCTAAATAGATTTAGCTTTAAGGTCTGAACACGGTCTGAATAAGTTCAGTTTCAGCATAGAGTTTGTCTTCTGGTTCAGTTTCAGCATAGAATCCATCTTCTGGTTCTTCATTTACGTTCAGTCTGGAATTTGTTAGAGTGAGCAGACTTCTGATGTAGAATAGACTTTGACACCAAAGTCTGGCAATCTTCAAATTTTGACACAGAAGTCTGGAAATCTTCAGAATATACTTTGGACATGTGTTACGTTTAGTCTTCTGGCCGTCTTCAGACTTTGATAATATCTTTTACATGTTCTATCATCTGCATGGTCTATTACTTAACCATTAAACACGTTAGTAGCCTTTGATTTATTTTGTCATCTTCAAAATATCATAAGGGATTTCCCTAACACAAACATATGTAACACAGGTCAATCTTGTTGAGCTGAGATATGGTAATTTGCAGTTTTATGGATCTCATGACCATTCTCTTATTGGTGCCTCTAACCATTGAGGTGATCTCAAAAATGATATTCTCATGGGTAGTATTTTCCACCCCGTCCAATGAAATATATCTGAGTAGTATATATTATCTATTTGACTCCATCAAGCTGTTGGTGGCCACATGTGAAAATAACTCAACAGAAAGGAAAATCTTATGTTCCATTGGTATGGGTGGGCACGTGCTTGCGTTTTGATTTCTAGTTTACCTCCTAGTGCCATGGTCTCTAATGTGGTGCATTGATAAAACGATTGCATGAGGACCGACGGCTGATTAACTGTGGATGGAACATAATTTTCAAAGAATGTGGCTTTGCAAGTAGTCCTTTTTGTTCAAGTTAGCATTAGCTTAAAGTTCTCTGCTTTATAATTGCAACGGCATTTCCCCAACTTGCTGACATTTGGGGTGAATCAACTGCATTGTTACGGTGTCAGGAGTCCTGAAGAACTTGCAAGGCCGAATGCTAAGTTGAACAAGATCCTGGGTGGGCACATTTCATTTGTAACCACGCAGAGGTTCATTTTTCCTGATTATTATGTCTTCCTCTGGATTAGATATATAATGAATATGATGCTTATAAAATTACCGTTGTTTGTGTAAGAATTTTTTTTGTTTTTTCCATTTTGATAAAGTAGAGAAGACAATGACGAACTGTGAAGTTTAAGATCTTTCAACATTGTAGATGGATATTTCATGTTTCTAGGGGAGTACGTGACTACTTTGGACCAGATCATTTTCTGATTTTAGTGCCCAGATTTAAAACAGCTGCCGGTTTCTTCTGAGTTAATTAAGTGCAATCATCAAATTTAAAGGGCGGCGGAAATCTTCCAGGATTAGTTCTGTGTCAAGTTCCGTCTTTGAGGTTTCTAATTTGATAAATGTATCCTGCACAAAAACCCAGAAATTTATATGCTGATATAGCCTGATGAGTGTCTATCTTTGGGAAGATTACACAGCATATTGTTTTTTTTTTTTTTGGTAAGGTATTACACAGCATATTGTTGACATATGCTAGAGTCCACTTTCCACATCGTTGCTATTTTTCAGTTTTTCTGAAAACAGATTGCTAGAACTACTCCAATGAAGTAACAAGTCCTAAATCTGTATTATGTGTGCACTCATTAATTTTTCTTTTGCAGGTAGGTTCCTGCAAAGAAAAGATCTATGGAGATGCAAGATGTAGAGAACCGGATAGTGCAAGCATGCTATTGAAAAATTTATCATTGGAGCAGCAGCGGACGAATGCTGTTTCATGTGCGGATTAATCACGACTTGAGCTTATTTATGTAGTATAGACCTGAAGGCGATTTTTGTTGAAGAATGTGAGACCTTTAAAGTTGATAGGCTGCTTTGAGTCTTTGTCTTAGATGAGTGACACTGCTCTAATATTTAGCATATGATGAATCGTAAGTATATGACAAAAGAATTTTCTTTAGCCCCCATATTACAATATTTTTTTGGACGAGGTGTGCAGGGTTTTCTCATCATGAATGGATGATTAACTGAATAAATGGTTGTGCCTGGTTGCTGGTTTCTCATTTCTTTTGTGCTGCAATTGCGGAGAGTCTTCATGATAAATTTTGGTCATTTTGGATACGACTTTGGCCATGGTTAAGGACTCGTTCAGTCGTGCTGTTATTATGCTTGGCTAGAATTGACACCTTATAAGTCAGCTAAGAAGTCGAATCCAACATTATTATCTCATCCTGAAAGTGTCTGGTCACCGATGTGCCTTTGGCATCGCAGTGGGACGACACAACTCCAAATCCACAAAAGCAATACTTGTCAATCAGCACATGTATCCATCATTTTATTTATGGTTTATCTGCAAGGAGCAACTAATTCTGTCAGGTAACACCATCACTACTTCACAAGGTGTAGCTTATTGCTCAATGTATTGCAGAATGTAGGTGTTTTGACAAGCACGAACATGAAGATTATCACGGAGCAAGTTTTCTTTTTACATGCTCGTTGGTGGTACTTTTCATGGGTTGGGATTGTGGTAAGGCTTCGAGTTAGTGTAAGCAAAGAAGTGACAATGACTAATTCTTTAGACATATATATGTAAACTTTCACCTTTTTAGCTGCGCTGCAAGAACATATGTGAATTTCGAGAAACATGCAAAGAACTACAAATTAAGTTATTGAAGCATGAAAAATGCAACAAGACGTCATGAGAAGAAAACTTAAATTGGTTGCTCTTAATCTTTTTTTCTGGGCTATAGTTTCTTGAGAAAGTGGCCATTCCTTCGGAAAAACTGCTTCAGATAACTATACAAATGGAAGAAATGGATTTCAGTGGGTGCATTGAAACCTCTCACTTGTCACTCCTGTTCCTGAATTATTGGGCTAATATTGCAACGTGGCATTAGAAATAGAATTTCCTTATGGCCCACATTCATATGTTGATGTGAGTCTATGCATTCCTTTTGCTTATGCCTATGTCTGATTGATTTCGTGGGTATTTGTTTAAGTTCAGTCATTGTCCAAAATCACCTTGTTTTAGTTGATGCTTGCTCTACTTAGGCGCAAAATGGGGATTGCTGCTTCAATTTCTGCTATGAATTCTCATGCGGTGAACATAACTATAATGTTAGCTGTGTGGATCACTAAAACTATATAGGGAAGGAGGCTTGGACACCTTGATATGAATGACCCCTCTATCATCAGTATCGGCAAATTCTGCTGCAGAGTCTGGATCCCAAAACTTAAGAACTCCATCTATATCCATAGGTTCTGCTTCTTCAAGATCTGGCTCTAGTGAAGTTGAAGACGATATACCCTCATTTCGGTTCAAGAGAGGCAAGAGGCTCCATCGTAGATAGGAATCAAGCTCGTTGCCTTTGTATGAACTTCCTTGTGAAACCCAACCCCCTTTTTGTGCGACGGTAAGATAGGTTAATCAATTATTTTAATCGAAAATTAGTATCATCATGCATGTAATATGTTGGGCATAGTGATTCAAGTGTATGTTTCACTTCGGGTGAACTACATGGTAGTAAAAACAACTGAACACTCTGATTACCGACCAAAAAAGAAAAAAACACTCTGATTAGAGTGCTTCCTCAATACCCAAATCTTCCTGACTGGAAAGGAAGAAAACGATGAACTCGATGAACAACTTGACTGAAGCTGCAACTGCGAACCAAGGCATATGATGCTTCTAACAGATTAATGTTCTTGTCCTGAATGTTTTACGTTGTCTTTGCATTCATAGTAGTGAATTCTAGAAAATCCTAAATTGCAAGAATCGACTTGTTTGTATTACTCAATGGGTAGGATTCTGTTCTTTTTGCTAATTAACTCTTGCCTCGGCTTATAGATGACGTAGAACTGTTGGAGTTTCTGAAGTTTGAGCGGACTCCATTCGGCGGTAGTTGCTCGGTTCTGCATTTAATGATTATGGACCTTGTAAAGTACTCAGCTACAACCTTCATCTGATGGGGTTGACCTTAAAAATATGGGACATGGTGTCTCGTTAGAATTATATGGAAATATGCCAAAATCGTTGCCTATTTTAACAGGTTAAATGCCCTTGAAGAGGAGCCATGGCAGAGGAAGGGCCTTGAGGGAATCTCTAGCCAAAGAAAATTTTGTTTGTTGGGGCGAATTAAGGCGCATTCCGTCACGAGGAGTCTGGGGACGGCAGAGGGAACGAGATGGAGCTGGGCCCGTTGGCTATGTCGATCTTGATCTCGATATTCATAACGGTTGGTGTACTTTTCAAAGATCATCAACATTAGTCCATCCAGTTAAATATGTCCGCCGGAGAGTAGATTTGATGGCCAAAAAGCTGAGGTGGATACTGGAGTAACACGCATTAGTTTTCTTGATGATACAATTTGTGAGAAAAGTACTAAAAAAAGTATTACATTAGTACCAATTCAATCCTAAACTTTTTAATTAAACAAATTCAAGCATAAATATTTTCAAATTGATATCAATTCAGTTTATTTGGTCAATTTTGGCTGGTCAATGCTGACATAAAGACCAACCGGTGGTCGGACGCTGACGTGACAATTTTTAATATATATATTTATTTTTTTATTAATTTCTTCTTTTATTTTTCGTTTCTCCCTTTTTTCTCCTTGGGTTATCCTTGTTGTGGGCAATAAGCCTATGGTGAGGGCCATGAAGCCCTCACCGACCGTCAGTGAGGGTCGCGGCCCTCGCCCAAGGTTGTGGGCGAGGCGACTTCACCTAGATTTGGGCAAGGCCAGCCTCGCCCTACCTCACTCGTGGTTGGCGAGGCCATGGTGGCCATCTTTAGGCCAGAGGTTTGCTAACCACTAGACGAGGGCCGTGATGGACTCACCAATTGTGGGCGAGGTTGGCCTTGCCTGCGGTCCTAGGCAAGACCGAGCGAGGGCCATGAAGCCCTCGCCAGCCACTACAAGGAGAGTCCAAGAAGGAAGAAGGGAGAAAAGAAAAGCAAAAAAAAAAAAAAACATTTGAAAAAAATTATTAAAAAATTACCACATCAACGTCCGACATCCACGTTAGCGTCCGACCACCGATTTACATCCACATCAACGTTGGCTAGCCAAAATTGGCTGGATTGAGTGAATTGGTGAAAATGTAAAAAAGTTTAAAACTGAATTGGTTCAATTAAAAAGTTTAAAACTGAATTGTTACAAATATAATAGATTTAGAACTTTTTTAGTACTTTTCCCTACAATTTTTTTTTTTGATACCCAGGGAACCCTGTACAGCCAATAGTTGGCGGGTAAACCCTGGAGTGACGCTAGCGGAGGATCACAACCCCGACGTCACACTTAAGACCCCAAGCGATCGTGAGAGGATTCAAACTCCTCCCCTTCGTGAGGGGGAGAAAGCCCAAACCATCGCGGCCACCAAGGCGATGGTTACTTTTCCCTACAATTTTTTTTTTTTGGTAAAAGGTAAGAATACTTTTCCCTACAATTCGTTGCTAATAAAAATAAAAATAAAAATTAGAGGTTGAAGGGGAGGTAGTGGACCGCCATCGCGGTCGGCAATCTGCAGCGATTACCACAGTGGTGATTGCCCCATTTGGAGCGGCGGTTGCCGAAGACCATCACGAAAGAAGCAAAGCGGACCGAGATACAGATTTCAACTTAGAATTCTGCTGTGGGGCGTCTGCCGCGACCGCCGTGGAGGTGCGTCGCCCATCATCGGTGACCACTGCAATGGGATGCGACCACTGCGCGATAGCACTGGCGGTGCCGCGATAGGTGTCGTCAGGGCATGCAAGACCAGTAAATATTTTTCACCAGAATGACGCAGGGACGAACGGTGACACTTCTTATAAAATGCTCGGAGTGACGAGGACGGATTGAATCCTCATTCCTTCGTAGACACCTCCGGATTGCTTGGGATTCTTTCGGAATTTTTTTTTTTTTTATGAGGGGAATCAATGGGATTTGTCCAGCAATATGGAAAGAATGGACTCTCACTCGAATATTGGGCGAAGAGGAAATTAAAGGAAAGAATAAGAAAATAATTCTTGCTATGAAATCGTAAATGATAGTGAATTAATCTGGACACGTTCGCGGCAATATCTGTGAATCAGAAAAGGAAAGGATTGTGAAAGAAGGTGAGGGACGCGTACTTCAGAGATTTACAGCAACAAATCAGGGCTAAGATTTGGCAATCCCCACGATCAAAGGAGCACGGGTTCTGACTTTCCAATGTTAAATGGAAGTCTTATGCTATGAAAAGGGTGTCGAGTCATTAAACAAAAGGGAGGATGCACACACCCTCAGGGATCTCATATCCACTATCTGGAAAGCTTTTCGACTATATCCATGACCACTATGATTGTCATCACCTGGTCATCATCATCTCATCGCGATCCTTGACTCTTCTCCTAGGACGATGGTGCAGTCCTCTTGACGACGTCCCGCATCCAACATGCTTCGTGGATATTGATGACAAGCATAAAGCTAAGTCAAACATTTTTTAGCTTGATTGTGTGAAATTCCATTTCACTATTTAAATTATTTATTTATTTATTTATTTTAATGTCTTCATTTCTTATCCAGATTAAGCGCTAAGAAGAGGATCTCATGAAGATTCACATCCCCGACTCATTCAGCAAGCACTCTCGCGATATCTTCACTTGACAATGCTCAACATATTCACAAGAGGTCATCGCAAGATGGAGCGCCGTCAATGCAACCATTGACGCCACAGCGCCAAGCAAGCCCAAGCCGCACCAGACTTTGTCGAGCACACTTCCTCGACCTCTGGAGTCTCTACCGGTAGTCCCGACATTCTAGATCAGTCGTGCTCAAACCCATCGCAATCGTCAAGATTTCCCAGCTAGCCCTGCGACACCAGTGGAATTTCCAGCAAATTCTGATTCTACTAGTAACTCGACGAGTTTCCCAACAGGCTTTTCAGCGAAATCTTCACTGAGGAAGTGTGGCCGCTCACCAATGAATCCCCCAATCAGCTGTCCTCGCCTCGCTCGCCTCGCTTGTGGTTTACTTTGACTGACCTTAATTGGTTTGTGTAGGTAAATGGGATGTTGTTTGACCTTCCATAGTGAATTGGCTCCATTACATTTTTTTATACGCGATCAAGCCTTAGGCCGATTCGTTTCTATTCAATTGTTCCCTCTATTGACCAAGGCATATTGGCTTTTGGACCTTTAGACACTAAGATCGAATCCCAGTATCGTTTTGCGTGGCTTGCTATAGTTGATCCGATTTAACACGTTATTAATGATGTGGTTATTTCTAATCATAACGTGTATTTCAATGCATCGTAATCGCATGTCGTTGTCTCATGCATGTCTAGAGTTTAGAGTGCATCCATGATTTAAAGTTTTTTTTTTTAGTTAGGCGAGCACATGTTAATTAGAGTACATATAAATTTAGGATAATCCATAATTTTCATTTAAAAAAATCGAATTAATGTCATTAGAATTATGCAGATTGCATGTAGGTTTAAAAGTTGTTTAGTCTCATAGCATGCATATCATTCTTGCCTGTCATTTAGTGACTAGTGCATATAAGTCAATTTCCTTTTAACATAAGACTCTAGGACTTATCCTTGTTTTTGTTAAATTAGGCATGATAATAAAAAATGAAAAGAAACAGTATAGACCGCATGTTAATTAGTTAGAATTTCATGCAAAATCAGGCATAACATGCATGCATTCCGTCTGCATTTTTTTATATCACAAATGTAGTAACTTGCCCATGTTATCTCATTGTTCGCGTACTCACGTGGTCATATCTTACATATTAGTGGTATAGTATAAAAAGCAGCAAAGATTACATGCAAAACATTTTCAAAATAAAGAGAAAAGGTACCAAGTCTCCGTACCCCTGAATTTTTGGTTCGTGGCTTGGGTGTCTAATCGACCCAAAATTGATTAGTGGCGGCTCCAATAGGTAAGATAATTTAAGTACCAAGTTGCGATTGGTAGGACTTGGGAGAGTCCATGCTAAGCATTGCGCTTAGTAATCCATTTACTTCCTCTAGGAAGGTCGCGACAAGCTGGGAACATAACATGTTATTTAGTGAAAATATTTGAATGCCTTACTTATTATCATGTAAAAGAGGGTAAGCTTGAACCTAGGGCCAGGATGTATTTTCGTTGGTTATGCAGATGGGGTTAAAGAATATAGGTTATGGTGTTCTGACCTTCAATCATCAAAGTTTATTATTAGTAGGGATGTTACTTTTGATGAAAACTATGTACTTAAATAGAGAAAAGGGCAAAAGATAGCTTCAAGTGCCACAAGTTGGCACAAAGGGACACTTAAGTGCAAAAACTTACGAAAGTGACACTTAAGTACCAAAATCGAAGAGAAATGGATCATTTAAATGCCACTTCGACCAAAACGCTGATGTATCAATTTTCCGACGCAACGAGTGCAAAACGGCATCGTTTTGCACGCTGATGTAGCCAGACAATGCAAAAACGACGTCGTTTTGGTGCTGACGTAGTAAAAAATTTAATATAAAAATTAATTAAATTTAATTTAAAACTAAATTTATTAAAACATTTAAAAATAAAAATAAAAATTTTAAAAATATTAAAATTTTAAAATTTTAAAAAAGGACGCCATGGGTGAGGGCAAAGCCCTCAACCACCTCCCTTTTTTTATTATTTTATTATTTTTTATTTTTATTTCTTAATATTTTTAATATTTTTTATTTTTATTTTTAAATGTTTTAAATAAATTTAGTTTTAAATTAAACTTAATTAATTTTTATATTACATTTTTTACCACATCGGCACCAAAACGACACCTTTTTGCACTCGCTTTGTCGGAAAATTGACACATCAGCGTTTTGGCCGAAGTGACACTTAAGTGATTCATTTCTCTCTGATTTTGGCACTTAAGTATCCCTTTGTACCAATTTATGGCACTCCAGGGGTCCACGCGTGTAGAGAAAAGTTATTACTAAGTCTACAAGTATTCATGAAGAGAATGTTTGGAAAGGGGTGAAGCTTAATGTGAGTATCCATGAAAAATAGTAGAAGATTTTCCTATTTAGCTAGAAAGTGACAATGAGTAATAAGACTCGGATTTTATCAACGAAGAAATAGAAGAAATTGAGCAATCTCAAAGTTTGGTTGTAGGGAGGGCTAAATTACAAATTAAGCCTCTTGAAAAGTATGGCTTTACTGATTTGATATCATATCCTCTTACAATTGTTGAAAAGCTTGATATTGAATAAGTTTTTAAATTTCATGAAGCTACAATTTATTCTAAATTTGAAAAGTGGCTTGTTATGATGAATGAAAAGATGGAGTTCCTTCATAAGAATCAAACTTAGGATCTTGTGAAAATGCTTGAGGGCGAAAGAGCTATTAGGTGCAAGTGGGTCTTTCTTGACACCCATTTAAAAAAAATTAAAAAAAATGTTTAGGGTTTGAGTCGGGCCGGATTCAGCCTTGGCCCGGCCCGCCCCTCTTTCATTTTTCCTTTTCCCCCCCCCGTGTGGGCCTGGCCATTTTTCTTTTCTTTTTTTTTGCCCCTACGCGGCCCAGCCTTTTCCTTCCCTCTTTTGGCTTGGCCTATGCCTAGTTCTTCTCCCTCCTTCAACCATCTTTCGCGCGAGGAAGCTGCGAAAATGAAAAGTAGCCGCTAGAGTAGAAAGGAGTGGCAACAAGTGGACAACGAGATCGCATGGGGGGTGGGTGGGCAGCACAATCCTCAGGCAGGCAGGCCGGTAGAGAACAGGGTTGGTTGAATGAAGCCACGTGCACGAGCCAAGCAGAAGAAAAAGGGCAGAACAGTACAAAAAGAAAGGAAGAGGAGAGAGAACGGGGAGCGCAAGAGAGGAGAACCGGGCACAGAGAGAAGGAGCACGGAGGAGAGGCGAGAATTGGCCATCGCCACTGCCGCCGACGTGTCTCTGGGCCACCGCCCCTGCCGCTGACGCATCTCCGAGCCGCCATTCCTGCGGGAACTTAGGTTGGTATTTCATCGAACACCTGCTGTGCGGTTCTTGAAGTCGAGCTAGCCGGAGCTTGTTCCGTCCGTTTTGGGCAAGCTCTGGCCTCCATAGATCCCCCATAGCTCGTCGTTTGTTGTTGGTCCCCTGCCGAGAGTCCGAAGCCCATCTCGAGTCCCGGTTAGGTCAGAAGCCTCTCAGTTCACTCGCACCCACTACCCATTCGTTAGAATGCCCAGTTGAAAATTAGCTTCGTCGTCCCTAACCTCAACTCGATTTTAGCCATCGGACTGCCGTCGTCATTTGGTCAAAAGTCGGTTGCACCCCGCTTGACCGAAATGATGCCGGCAACCCCCCCCAGGGCACTTGTATTGAACGTTGTCGCCGCACCTTCCCCCACCGTAGCCGAGCATTTGTGGGTCAGGGGCCATGGAACAGAAGGGAGGTGGGCTAAGTTAAGACAGAGCCAGGTCCATTCAGCTCGGTTCCGGCCCGATCCATTCTCCCTTTCGCTTGGGGCCTGTAGAGGACCATTTTTGCAGAAGGAGAGTTGGGCTTGTCGATCGAGCCCAACCCTTAAATTGAGCACATACCACATGATAAGAAGCCTATTCGAAAGGGATTCTCTTCGCTACCGCGTCCATTGTCAAAACTGCTACCCATGCTTTTCGAGCAGAGGATGGTTGTAAAGGAAGTACCTAGAGACAACCCTCGAAATTTGCCGGATTCGATATGACTAAAGCATGCGAATACCACATGGGGAGAAAAGGGGCACAACGTAAATAATTGCTACATGATGATATACAAAATCCAACAGTTGCTAGATAAGGGCATCTTGACTTTCAGGGAAGCTTAACCTAACGTGCAACAAAACCCCTTACCAAATCATGCAGAGTGAGTGAACTCAATTTTCAAGGAGGACATCATATGCACCATCTTGACGTGCGAGGAAGCTGAGTCCTCCGAAGTCGTAGCTGTCCCTCCAGAGTAGGATAATTCTCGTTCAGCTTAGTCTTTTGTCTTATGTCAGATCCCCTGTGTGGGATCTTGTTCTTCTTTCTTTCTTTCCTGTTTATGTCGTTTGTAACATGAACTATGGTCAGACCCGATCTTGAGCCGTTGGTCAAGGGTGGTGTGTGTTAAAATACGGCATTATCTTTGCTCATTCAATAAAGCAGACATATGTTTTATTAAGAACATGTTGAAGCACATCAAACTAGTCCTATGATTATCACTGAGGCCTAGACCTCCACATGCTCCCAAGTTTGACTGTTTTGCAAGGACGAGGAAATCCGAGGATATGAGGATGAGTTCTTGAAATTTTTTTTACAAAAAATACTTCCAAAGAAAAAAAAAAACTTTCTATAAACTTTTTGAACATCCTTTTTTATCTCAAAATTGTTTTCTCGTTTTGTGGGTTATTCATTTTGAATCAAATTTCTCTATGGAGATTGATCTACTCAGATGATCTCAGCAAAGTGAAAGGTGAAACGGTAACCATGCCAAACAAGAAGTGTTTAGGACAAAGAAAAGCAAGCCATTTCTAAACACGTCATTCAAACACTTTTGAGAGTTGAGTGAAAGGTGACCTTCTCTTAGGACGAAGGATTCATTCGCATTGAGCGCGAAAATTGAAATTATAAAGGCATTTTCTTCATCAATCCCAAGCACCATACTAATCTTTTGCTACCCCTTCGGGCCGAATAAAGATGATCTTTCAAAGTACCTCTATCAAGAACGACCATGCATTGGGGCAACATAGGAGGTTACGATCATGTTGTAAAGTGAAGGATTGATAAATATTCTATTACTTTCACTTGCATCAATCTTTTGGCGATAGCTTCAGAGGAATTCTCATCAGAGCTTGACTCATCCCAAGGTGAAGAAGAGCATATCCTTCTCTACCCAAACACTGACACCTATTGCTTTAACCAATTTGGGCCTGATTGTTCATTTTTGAGCCCCGAGTGGTGATCATCTCCCTTTACTAGGGCAAGGCATAAAGATTGACCACATATAATTGACATTTACGAGAAAATGCGAAAAGCATCTCAAAAGTCATAAGAGCTTCAAAAGTTCAAAGAGCAAAAAGTTATATAAAATTAGGAGGCATAAAAAAAGCAGTGTGCCTGGTAAAAGTAAAGCCAATGCCCATCAAGAAAAAGAGCCAAAATGCTGCATCTTATGTAAAAGAAAAATTATCAAAGTCCAAGTGCCTGCGTAGAAAAGAGAAATCATTGCAAGTGCAAAGGAAATTAGAGAAATGAGCAAAACTCCAATGCAGAAATGATCAGTCAAGGAACTTTCAAGATGTGCTGTGTTTCAAAAGTTGAATGATTTCAAAAGGTCGAGTGACCTGGTCACGATGCCATGATGATCACTGACTCTTAAGAACCCTCTTGAAAATTTTAAGCCTTTCGAGCCTTTCCCAAGCCAACATTATAACCCTTTTCCGAAATCTCTTCTGATTGGGATGGTTCAAATGAAAATGAGAATGCAACAAAAAAGCTACTGCTTAAAGGAGTAGAAGCAATTCTATCTTGTCTTATCTTCCAAGTTCTCGACTTGTAAACCCGATAAAGATAGCGAAAAATGCTCCTTTATTGGCCTCAAAGCAATAATCCCTTTGTGTAGGCCCTAATCAAGCCAATATTGCAGTCCTTTCAAAAGACCTTTTTGATTGATCAAATTGTGCTCATCACGAATGTTTCTGAAAACCTTTGATATAGTTTCGCATGGATGGGGATCAAGCAATCGTTTTATCGAGAGTATATGAGAAACCCTTTCTGACTAATAAGCTCTAGTTTGGCATGTTTAATGACCTTTTTCATGAATAAAAATCATTTTGATAAGAACTTGTCTCCCAAAGAATTTGATGATTAATGATACATCCCCGAGTAAGATGACAATTTTGCGCCACATTATGCTGATTGACATCGAATGTTTTTTTTAAGTAGTCGGACTTAGCTTGATTAGCTTATTCGATTAATGCTGCAATATTACCAATATGTCTCTTGATGACGTCCCTAATGACATTTGTTCAAGTTGAGTTTGACAGGATTCCTCAGTGAAATCATGTAATTTTCAAGGGGTTAACGGGTGCTTCCCTAAAAACCAAAAGTTTATGGTCAACCTTAAACCACGTCATCTCACAAAATTCGTGGCTCTATCCTTAAACCACAAGGTTTATGGGTCTATCCTTAAATCACACGATTCGTAGGTCTATCCTTAAACCACAAGGTTCATGGGGTCTATCCTTAAATCACACGGTTCGTGGGTCTATCCTTAAACCACACGGTTCGTGGGTCTATCCTTAAACCACACGGTTCGTGGGTCATCCTTAAACCACAAGATTCATAGGTCTATCCTTAAGCCACACGATTTGTGGATTTATCCTTAAATCACAAGGTTCGTGAGTATATCCTTAAACCACATGGTTTATGAGTTTATCCTTAAACCACGCTTTTAAAATATTCATGAGTCTATCTTTAAACTACAATTTTCAAAAGGTTCATGGGTTTTCCTTAAATCATGTATTTCCAACTTGGTCGAAATCCGTTGTTACATGGTGAGACCTCATTTCTTTCCTTTTTCCTATGACATGGCATGCTTCTGTAGCCTGGGGTCTTTCTTCCTCTTATCGATACGATGTGCTTCCATAGCTCGACTTGGTGCTAGCCTATGCACCTAGAGTCTCTCTACCGCCGAAATAATTTAGGTGTCTTCTGTTTTTGAATGCAACCTCTTCGAGGCTACATTCAAAGAGGGGCAGCTATTGACACCTATTTAAAAAAAATTAAAAAAAAAACGTTTAGGGTTTGGGTCGGGGCGGATTCAGCCTTGGCCCGGCCCACGCCTCTTTCTTATTTCCTTCCACCCCCCCAGAGTGGGCCTAGCCCTTTTCCTTTTCTTTTTTTTCCCCCACACGGCCCAACCTTTTCCTTCCCTCTTTTGGCTCGGCCCACACCGAGTTCTTCTCCCTCCTTCAGCCGTTTTCTGCGCGGGGAAGCTGCGAAAATGAAAAGCAGTTGCTAGAGCATAAAGGAGCGGTAGAAAGTGGACAGTGGGATCGCATGGGGGGCAGGCAGGCAGCATGATCCGCAGGTGGGCAGGCCGACAGAGAATGGGGTTGGTCGAACGAAACCACGCGTGCGAGCCAAGCAGAAGAAAAGGGTGGAACAGAACAAAAAGAAAGGAGGAGGAGAGAGAGTGTAAGAGAGGAGAATTGGGTTAGAGAGGAGGAGCAGGGAGGCGAGGCGAGAATTGGTTGCTTCTACCGCTGCTGATGCGTCTCTAGGCCACCACTGCCGCCAACACGTCTCCAAGCCGCCATTCCCACCGAAACTCAGGTTGGTATTTCATCGAACACCTGGTGTGCGGTTCTTGAAGGTGAGCTAGCTAGAGCTTGTTCCGTTCGTTTTGGGCGAGCTTCGGCCTTCGTAGGTCCCCCATAAGTCGTCATTTGTTGTTGGTCCCCTGCCGAGAGCCCCAGGCTCGCCTTGAGTCCCAGTTAGGTCAGAAGCCTCTTGGTTCACTCACGCCCACCACTCGTTTGTTAGAATGCCTAGTTGAAAACCAGCTTCGTCATCCCTAACCTCAACTCGATTTTGGCCATCGGAGTGCCGTCGCCGTTTGGCTGAAAGTCGACTGCACCCCACCTGACTGAAACGACACCGGCGCGCCCTCCCTAGGGCACTTGTATTGAATGCCGTTGCCGCACCTTCCCCTACCGTAGTCGAGAGTTTGCGGGTCAAGGGCCACGGAGCATAAGAGAGAAGGGCTGAGTCGAACCTGAGCCGAGTCCATTCAGCTTGGTTTTGGCCTGATCCATTCTCCCTTTTCGCTTCGGGCCCATGGAGGACCATTTTTACAGAAGGAGAGTTAGGCCCGTTAGTCGAGCCCAACCCTCAAACTAAGCGTAGGCCTTTTCGGGCAGGTCGGTGACACGCCCCCCCAACCGGACTCGACGCGCACCGGCGATCTGCCATGTCTTGCCTTTTTAAAGTAATTACGCCTTTATTTGCTCATATATTGATTTCATCGCATGTTTAATTTGCATATTTTATTATGTTTAATTACATGTATTAAAGTTTATTTTAATTAGAATTTTGGTTGCAAATTGTTACTTTAATGATTGCATACTTGCATGATCACCTCACATGTTAGTAGATAGGTGTAAAATCAATCCAAACTGCCCAACAAAAATGTTCTCTTAAAATGAATAAGATTAGGTACCGAAAGGGCACTAATTGGTTAATTAGTGTAATCAAGTTCCCGACTCTAGATTCTCTAGTTGCGTAGGAAGTGAGGTACACTCTCATACCTCACTTGGTTTCTAGCCAACCCAATAGGGTAGTGGCAACTCCTTTTTGCGAAATTCTTAAGAATATCCCAATGTCACGCGAGGTATGAGCTTAGGAGAGCCCGCGCTTAATCACAGGCCTTAGGTCTATTCTTAGGCAATACCCCTAAACCTTGTCCCTCCCTCGAGGGTAGGTCACAACAGTCTTTAAAAGGAAAAAAAGGGAATTCTAAGGGTTGAAAATGGAATATTTAAGACACATTTGGTAGTGAAGGGTTTTAGTCAAAAGGAGGGGATCAACTTCAATAAAGTATTCTCTCCTGTTGTGAAACATAGTTCCATTCATGTGTTACTCGCATTAGTAGCTTTTTAAGATCTAGAACTTGAGTAACTTGATGTCAATATAGCTTTTTTACATGGCGAGCTTGAGGAGACAATCTATATGTCTCAACCCGAGGGATCTGTTGTTCCAAGTAAAGAAGATCATGTTTGTAGGTTAAAATATTCTTTATATGGTCTCAAGCAATTTCCATGATAATGGTACAAGAGGTTTGATAGTTTTATATTGAGTCATGGTCACTCGTGGAGTGCACATGACAGTTGTGTGTACTATAAAAGATTGCATAATGGTTCTTTTATTTATTTGTTATTATATGCGGATGACATGCTTATCTCAGTGAAGTACATATTGATATAGCTAGTACGAGTACCTAGAGGGGGGTGAATAGGTATATAAAAGATTTTTCTTGATAATTTCTTTATAATTGCGCAATACTTAGCAGATGAAGAATTTGCGATAAGTAATAATCAACATAAGACTAAGTAAAGGAAAGAGAGAATTGGACACGCGGATTATAGTGGTTCGGCTTGATTCAAGCCTACGTCCACTCTTCTGCACTGACAGCCAATTGGATGGATTCCACTATGAACAAAGAGATGTTACAGTGTTGATCTTCCTTGATTTCTAGGTGTAGACGATCTACCACACTCACTCAAGGTATCACCAAGTATGAACACTCTCTGTGTATACAATTTCGCTCAGACTGAATCGACTAATAATCAAGATGCTTCAGACTCTGGAATTTCTCTATCGATCACGGCTCTTTCACAACTAGAACGTCTTCCTTTTTATACTCCTTTATGCCATCATACCGTTGGCACTTACCAAAGGAATTCCTCCAATCTACCCGTTGGACGGAATCAATCAAGAAGATCATTCGAGCTATTAAAGGAACCTGACGATAGCCCATCAATCATGTTTGCCCATACAATCAGGATCTTGGTTTCCAAGAATAGAACATTCCAAGAATACTTCATCGACCATCGGATCTTCACTTGATCTTGATAAGAACAAAAAAATCCGTTATATTTATCCAGCCAAAAAGATCTTCTCCAGAGAATAGGATTAAATCCTCAACCATATACTTCGGCTCTGGATTTCCTTCGTCACTGGATCATAAAGACTGTCAATGAGAATAGTCTTGAGTCTTGAGTCTTGAGTCTGGTGATCAGAAAGTCTTCAGACTTTAAACTAGACGATCTGCAGATATCCAGACTAGACTGATAGAAACGTTTTGTCAGCTTCAAAATATTCTGAAAAGATTTCTCCAACAATCTCCCCCTTTTTGATGGTGACAAAACTTTCCTGTAGATTTGAACCACTTTGACCTGCAAAAACATTTTTCAAGCAATATGGCTATCTCATAAAGATTTAACAAAACAACCAGACTCTGCATCCACAGAAAATTGGTTAGTCTTTCATGAGCAATACCATATAACAACACTTGATATAAATGCAAACAGTCAAGCATTAAAATCCACAGCCAATTCAGTCAAATTCAAGTTCACACCCAAGTTCACTCAAGTCATACTCAAAGACAAACATATTCAACCACAAAAATAAATTTAAAGTCAAAGAAAGTTTGTTGGTTCAAATTGTTTCTCCCCCTTTTTGTCATCATTAAAAAGGTGAGAAAGGAGTCAGGTCTGCTTGGGAATGCGCACGATCTGGAAATCTCCCATGGACTGGACTACGCCTTCTAGCCTCTTCAAGTCTTCCCTTAGTTGAGCTACCTCTTCTCCTTTGGCATTGGCTTGAAGTTGTAGAGCGAGGTCTTTCATTTTGTCCTCCAGGGTAACTAAAGATGCTTGTCCAGCATTCTTTATGGCTTGAATCTCACAGTCCAGAGCATAGATTTGGCCACGCATTTCCAGAAGAACATCCATAATATGACGAAAATCTGCAGAATTGTCCGTCTGTGTACTTGCATTTGCTTTCTCAGATGGAGTGAATGCAGACGATGGCGCTTCTGTATAGTCTTGCAGATTTGATGTTGACGTATCATGTCCTTCTTCAGGCAATTGAGAAGCCTGAAACTCTTCTGGGTCTGCTGGAGATTGTCTTAGACCTTCATTATCGGCAGCATGAGGTGTGGACCTTTGCTCGCCAACTCCCCCTGTCTCTAGGACATCAAAAGGGGAAGAGTGATGATCATGCTCTTCTGTATCTTGATTCCCCTTTTCTCCAGATTCAGCTGCAGACTTTTCTTGCTCTTCTTCTCCTTCTTCTTCAACTTCTTTCTCCTTCTCTCGCTGCTCTTCTTCTTCTCTGTTCTTGGCTTGCTTCTCTTCTTCTCTCTCGTTTCTTCGATGTTCGTCGATTGGAGAACGAACGTCCCGGTCCTTATCAAGGCAGTGATTGTAGGATCTTCCTCCTCATCTTCATCCTCCAAGATGAGAGTTCTCTTCTTTTTGGATGGGGCACCAATGGCCTCCTTCCCTTTTCTCTTTGAAGCAGATGGAACTGGAGTCTTCACTCTGAATTTCTCCAGTGCCTTGGAAAGTTCTTGCAGACGCATCTTCGTTAACATCTTCAAACCTACCACCATCTTATCGCACGGTCGAACACAAAGAGTGTGTGGCAGTTCAATATTCATGTGTTTGAAGATCTTGGTCACCAGACCTGGGTAAGGCAATTGTCCCTTGTCCTTCGACATTGCTCTGTACATGTGAAAGAGAATAGTGTGAGGAAGAGAGAACTTCATCCCTGAGTTGATTGCGTACATCAATTTTGCCTCTAAATTAGACACATCAGTCTTTGATGTAGACTTGGGCCTGATGCAATTGATCACAATTTTGTGCAGCACAATATTGATGGCACGCATCCTTGAATAGATTATTTTTCCTTCTACATTTCTATCCTTGACAAGTTCCAATGAGGCACGAGCAACTGAGACTTTGATTGGTTGATAACGTCCTCGTTCAACTCCAATGATGTCCGCCAACATGTCCACGTCTACCACATAATCCTGATCTTGAACACTGAATGATATTCTATTCGCATCTATAAAACTGAGATTCGAATAGAAATATGCAGTCAATTGTGCATAACCATCTGTGGTATCAGTGCAAAAACGTTTCAGTTGTAACAGACTGAACTTCTCCCTTAAGTTCACATTAACAGCATCCAAGAAATCGAAATCAACACTCCTAGGGTTTATCACCCCTCGTTTCAGCAGTCTGAAAAACAAATTCTCCTGTTCCTTTGATTTGAATAACTCCATCCTCTTTCCCTTCACCTTTGCAGCAATACCCATTCTAGGTTGAAAATCCACGAACATTTTATCATCATCGTTCCCATCAATCAGATTCGGTCCCGACATACGAGGGTCACTGGGAATATTCGCAAGCGCTTCCTCTGCTTTACCTTTGGGAGCAATTCCCAAATCCTCCATTTTTTTTTTTTTTCAGAAAGATATACTTATTCCCATAATTCTTATCTTTGAGAAAATCATCCACGTATTTCAACGGAGTCCCGGTACTTTTCAACGCACAGTAAAGTTTGTAAATAAACGAGGGTCTTTGGACTCTTACTGGGTCTGCGTCCTCGATTATCTCTTCCTCTGGTTGTTGACCCGCATCATGTGGGGTAGATGGCGTTGAGTGACGTGGTGGAGAGTGAGTTGGGCTCTGTTGCTGACTCGATAATTCTTCCTCTTCGGTGAGATCGAAGTGGGTAGGTCCCTCCTTCATCCTCCGTGGTCCCTTGTTCGCGATTCTTGACGACTTCCTTGAAGACGACATCCTTCCTAGTCGCTGAAAGATTCCTTTACTTGCTTTCCCAAGAAGAGATGACAACTTTCTCGAGGATGAACACGAAGTAGAAACCGGATTGGGAGGAGAATGCTTTTAGGGTTTTGAAGATTGAAAACGAAAACCGTATATATTTAACTCAGTTTTGAAAAGGGAAGTTCAATCGGCACAAGGAAAGTGTACGAATATCTCTTTTCGAAATCAATAACTGCCAAAATTAATCCTTTTTGAAAAGACAAGTTTTTCGTTTTTCACTGAGAATACAAAATAACTGTACGAAAGGTCATACCTTTTCAAGTTTAGATAACAACTTACAGTCTATAGTCATCAATGTCTGAGTCTGAGAGATTTAGAGTCTGAGAGATTCTAGTCTGACGATCATCAACTTTTTGAGTCTGAAGGTTGGAAAGTCTCTAGACTTTAACTTCTTCGAGCTTCAAAATGTTGAGTCTGGAACGGATAAAATCGAATTGATTTTTCTCCAAAGGCTTTGTGAATATATCTGCTAGTTGACTTTTTGAATCAACAAATTGAATCGAGATTTCTCCATTTTGAATATGATCTCTAATGAAGTGATGTTGAATCTCTATATGCTTTGCTCTTGAATGAAGAATTGGATTTTTGGTGAGATTGATTGCGCTGGTGTTGTCACATTTGATTTCTGTGCATGAGTCTTTAATCCCAAAGTCTTGTAGCTGTTGTTTTATCCATAGAATTTGTGAACAGCAGCTTCCAAGAGCTACATACTCCGCTTCTGTTGTTGAGAGAGCCACCGTGCTTTGATTTCTTGAAAACCAAGACACTGTCCTGCTTCCAAGCAAGCGGCAAGTTCCCTGAAGTACTCTTTCTATCGACTCGCAGCCGGCCAGATCTCGTCGAGTATCCCGGAAGATTAAAGTGTCCCTTCTTAGGATACCAAAGACTGATGCTTGAAGATGAAGCAACGTATTTAATACGTTTTGCAGCACTGAGATGGGATTCTCTAGGATCTGATTGAAACCTAGCACAGATGCAAACACTCAACAAAATGTCAGGTCTAGAGGCAGTAAGATAAAGAAGTGAACCGATGATGCTTCTGTACAGCTTTTGATCGACTTTCTTCCCTTTTTCATCTTTGTCTATCTTCAAAGAACTTGACATTAGTATATCAGTCTTCTTGCAATTTTCCAATCCAAATCTTTTGACAAGATCATTCGCATATTTTTCTTGGTAAATTCCTTCCTTTAATTGCTTTATTTAAAGACCAAGAAAGAATGTTAATTCTCCCATCATACTCATTTCAAACTCATCCTGCATAGACTTAGAAAATTTCTTGCATAGACTTTCATTAGATGATCCAAAAATAATATCATCCACATATATTTGAACAAGTAAAAAGCTTTTGTTTTCCTTTTTGATAAATAAAGTAGTATCTACTTTACCTTTGACAAAACCATTCTGTAATAAGAACTTACTTAGTCTATCGTACCAAGCTCGAGGTGCTTGCTTTAAGCCATACAAAGCCTTTTTTAGTCTGAAGACTGAGTCTGGCTTCTTTGGGTCTTCAAACCCAGGCGGTTGTTCCACATAAACTTCCTCTTGAATAAATCCATTTAGGAAAGCACTTTTGACGTCCATTTGGAATAACCTGAAATTTTTGTAACAAGCAAACGCAAGTAATAGACGAATAGCTTCTAACCTTGCTACAGGAGCGTAAGTCTCATCATAGTCTATTCCTTCTTCTTGCGTGTATCCTTTGGCCACGAGTCTTGCTTTATTTCGTACGACTTTTTCTTTTTCATTCATCTTGTTTCTAAACACCCATTTGGCTCCAATAACAGTTTTACCTTTTGGTTTAGATGTCATTTCCCAGACATCATTAATGTTGAACCGTCTAAGCTCATCTTGCATAGCTTCGATCCAGCTTTCATCATATAAAGCCTCTTCTATGCTTTTTGGTTCAATTTCAGAAATGAGAGCCACAGCACTAGACTCTTCACGACTTTTGGATCTGGTTCGAATTCCTTCATTAATTTCGCCGATAATGAGATCTTTGGGATGACTGGACTTATGCTTCCAGTTACTGGTTGATTTGTTTGGATGATGATCTCTTTCTTTATTTGAATCTTTATGAATATCTTGATGCTGGTCTTCCATAGTCTGAGACATTTCTTGAGTTGTCGCTTTGGAAAGTCTCGAGCGGTTCGGACTCTTCATGCGAGTCGACGATTCATCTTGCGTAGAGTCTTGAAATTTGACATTCATTGACTCCTCCACCGACTGGCTCTTCTTGTTGTAGACTCTGTAGGCTTTGCTTGATGTAGAATATCCAAGGAAGATGCCTTCATTTGATCTTTCTTCAAACTTACCAACTCGATCTTTTGCATTTTTCAATATAAAGCATTTGCAACCGAACATATGAAAGTATGAAACAATGGGCTTCTTACCTTTGAGTAATTCATAAGGGGTTTTCTCCAGAATAGGTCTTAGGAAGACTCTATTGATGATATAGCACGCTGTTGAAACAGCTTTAGCCCAAAATCGTGAAGAAATTTTACTTTCAATTAAAAGAGTTCTAGCCATTTCTTGAAGTGATCTATTCTTTCTTTCCACAACTCCATTTTGCTGAGGAGTGTATGGAGAGGAGAACACATGCTTAAATCCAGATTCATCACACAATTTTGTGAAATCTTGATTTTCAAATTCACCTCCATGATATGTTCTTATACTTGAGATAACACATCATTTTTCATTTTGAATCTTTTTAGCAAATTTTTCAAAATACGAAAAGGTTTCTAACTTACTTGCAAGGAAATATACCCAAGTAAAGCGGGAGTAATCATCCACAATTACTAGGCAATATTTCTTACCTCCAATACTCTGGGTTCTGGTTGGTCCGAAGAGATCCATATGCAGCAACTGTAGTACATGATTAGTAAAGACATGATTTATTGGCTTAAAAGAATTTCTTACCTGCTTTCCCAGAATACATGGTGTGCATGGATCGGTCTTTTGAAATGGTAATTTGGGTAGACCTCGAACAAGCTGCTTTGATGAGATTTTTGCTAATTGCTTCATATTGACATGACCAAGCTTTCTGTGCCATAAGCTTGCTTCATCTTGAATTGATATTAGGCATTGTGATTCATTTGGTTTCACATCTAAAAGGTATATATTTCCATGTCTTCGACCCATGAAAGACTGAGTAAAGTCTTTATCGATTCCAGAGCATATTCCTTCTTGAAAGGAGATCTTGAAACCGGTATCACACAATTGACTAATGCTGAGAAGGTTATAGTTGAGTCCTTCCACTAGAGAAACATTGCTTATTGTGAGATTTTCAATTTTCACAGTTCCAAATCTCACAATGCTTCCTTTGCCGTTTCCTCCAAATGAAACATTTCCACCGTTTACTTGAACAAGCTTTATGAAGCACTTTGAGTCTCCTATCATGTGTCTTGAACATCCGCTGTCAAGATACCCTTTACTCTTTTCTTGACGGAGACCTGCATTTAAAAGAGAGTCTCAAGCTTTCTTTGGTACCCAAATTTTCTTGGGTCCTTTGGTGTTAGTAGGATAAACATTATTAGGCCATACTTTCTTAACATGCTTCCAAACCATAGGACACTCTTTTTCAAAGTGATCCTTCTTTGTTACACTTTGAACACCTTAGAGCATTTCGACCTACGAGACTTTACAAAAACTTTCTTGAAATGATTTTTGTAAGCCTCTCTCGAAGGTCTTTTCTTAATTCTTTCTTTTACTTTAGGAAAATCAATCAAGGGAATTGTTTATCATGCTGTCATGCCTAGACCAGACTTATTGAAGTAAGGTCTTTGAACCGAAAGAACTTTTTCAAGCTTTTTGGATCCTATCGAAAATTTCTTTGAAATATTTGATAAGTCCATTTTTAAGAAAACATTTTTTTTCAAAAGATTATCTTCTTTTTCTTTAAGAGTAGAAACATTCAAGTCTAAACTTTTAACTCTTTCCTCTAAAATGGTTTCCTTTTGTTTTAGGGCTGAGTTTTCCTTTTTAAGTTCGGAAATCCTTTTGAGAGAAGTCTTAAGACTAAAACACGGTTCATCAATGTATTTAGAAACTTTGACAGGAATTTTAAAATCACTTACCTCAAATTCACTATCTCGAGTCGATCCAGTCCGAGTCGAGTTTGAATGTGCCATCGACATATGTTGGCATATTCATTATCACTTTCTTCACATTCTGTATCACTCCAGGTTTCGACTTTGAGAGCTTTTCGAGACTTCTCAGTTTTTCCTCTTTTCTTCTTCAGAAGAGGACAGTTGGGTCTGATGTGTCCCTTTTTCTTACACTCGAAGTAGACTACATCTTAGTTTGGTTCCTCATCATCAACAGACTTGGTCTGCTATCTCTGGAAACTTTGTTTCTTTGAGTTGAACCTTCTTCCTTTTCTATTCAGTTTTCTGAATCTTCTTATCATGAGAGCAAGCTCCTCGTCGTCCATATCATCTCCTGAATCTGTATCATCAGGATCATCATTTGATTTTAATGTAATGGATTTCTTACCTCTTGGATCTTCGTCCTTATTAATTCGTTCCACTTCATAAGACTGAAGAGTTCTAATCAGCTCATCGATAGATAGAGGCATAATTCTTTGCGTCTCTCTTATTGAAGTCTTTATATGATTCCAATCCTTAGAGAGTCCACGCAGTAGCTTGTTCACCTTCATGGGATCAGAAATTTTTTGTCCTTGGTTCTCAAGACCATTGACAATATCTGTAAAACGACTAAACATATCAGTTATAGATTCTCCTGGTTTCATTTTGAAGGCTTCATATTGACCGAGGAGAATGTTGATTCTGGTCTCCTTCACTCGATCTGTTCCTTCATAGGTGATATGTAATCTGTCCCATACTTCTTTTGCTGTAACACAAGAAGATATTCTGTTATATTCAGTTGGAGACAATGCACAATATGAAGAGTAAATTGCTTTTGCATCGAGTGCTTGTCTCTTGTTTATCTCTTCCGAGTCATTCCGCTCGGTATCAACAGTTTCTTTCCCTCTCTCGAGACGATGCGACAGCGGAGTGATTCCTCTTTCCACAACGTCCCATTCCAGAGGATCCTTTGATCGTAGGAAAGCTTTCATCTTGTTCTTCCAGATGTTGTAATCCTTTCCACCAAAGTAGGGTGGTCTGGTATTGCTTTGCCCTTCCACTAGCCCTGGTGCTAGCATACTAGCCATGGATCTTTCACTCTGAAGTAAAACACTTCAAATAAAGTAAGAACATGAGCTCTGATACCAATTGATATAGCTAGTACGAGTACCTAGAGGGGGGTTGAATAGGTATATAAAAGATTTTTCTTGATAATTTCTTTATAATTGCACAATACTTAGACAGATGAAGAATTTGCGATAAGTAATAATCAACGTAAGACTAAGTAAAGGAAAGAGAGAATTGGACACGCGGATTATAGTGGTTCGGCTTGATTCAAGCCTACGTCCACTCTTCTGCACTGACAGCCAATTGGCTGGATTCCACTATGAACAAAGAGATGTTACAGTGTTGATCTTCCTTGATTTCTAGGTGTAGACGATCTGCCACACTCACTCAAGGTATCACCAAGTATGAACACTCTCTGTGTATACAATTTCGCTCAGAATGAATCGACTAATAATCAAGATGCTTTAGACTCTGGAATTTCTCTATCGATCACGTCTCTTTTACAACTAGAACGTCTTCCTTTTTATACTCCTTTATGCCATCATACCGTTGGCACTTACCAAAGGAATTCCTCCAATCTACCCGTTGGACAGAATCAATCAAGAAGATCATTCGAGCTATTAAAGGAACCTGACGATAGCCCATCAATCATGTTCGCCCATACAATCAGGATCTTGGTTTCCAAGAATAGAACATTCCAAGAATACTTCATCGACCATCGGATCTTCACTTGATCTTGATAAGAACAAAAGAATCCGTTATATTTATCCAGCCAAAAAGATCTTCTCCAGAGAATAGGATTAAATCCTCAACCATATACTTCGGCTCTAGATTTTCTTCGTCACTGGATCATAAAGACTGTCAATGAGAATAGTCTTGAGTCTTGAGTCTTGAGTCTTGAGTCTTGAGTCTTGAGTCTGGTGATCATAAAGTCTTCAGACTTTAAACTAGATGATCTGCAGATATCCAGACTAGACTGACAGAAACGTTTTGTCAGCTTCAAAATATTCTGGAAAGATTTCTCCAACACATATTAGAGATACAAAATTTGAAGAGGCAACTTAGTAAGAAATTTGAGATGAAAGATATTGGAGTTGCCAAGAAAATTCTAGGTATAGAAATTCGTAGAGACAAACAGGTTAGGAAGGTATATCTCTTGCAAAAGAAAAATATTGAGAAAGTGTTTGAATGCTTTGGCATGAATAATGCTAAACCGATAAGTATTCCTTTGGCATCCCATTTTAGACTTTCGGCTTTTTTGTCGCCTAAAACTAAAGAAGACGAAGATGAGATGTCTCGAGTTCCATATTCTAGTGTTGCGAAAAGTTTCATATATGCTATAGTTTGCATCCGTCTAGATATTTCACAAGCTACTAGTGTTATAAGTAGGTATATGGCACATTCGAGTAAAACTCACTAGGAAGCCATGAAATAAATTCTTTGAGACATCCGGGGTACCCTAAATGTGGGCTTGGTCTTTGATAGAGGTTGTGAAATAGGACATTCAGTTGTTAGCTTCGTTGATTCTGACAATATAGGCGATCTTGACAAAAGGAGACTACCATCGAAGCAGAATACATGGTAGCATTGGAGTAGTAAAGAAGCTCTTTGGTTGAAGCGTTTGGTTACAAAACTTGGTGTGAAGTAGGAGGGAGTCTTCATTATCTTATGAAATAATCAAAGTCCGACCAACTGACCAAAAACGCGATGTATCACAAAAGAACAAAAAATATCAACATATAGTATCACTTTGTACATGATGAGGTTGCCAAGGGTATGATTACAAAGAAGAAAGTATCTACAGTGAATAATTCGATAGATATGTTCCTTTTGCCAAGTTCAAGCATTGCTTGGACTTCATCAGCATTTTTGCTATTTGAGTTGCTTAGGCAAAGTTGGTGGTGTTTCATCCCTTGTTTCCTACACTGAGTACACTCATGTAAGCTTAGGGTTGTGCATCATCGATTCTACTATTTTTGGGGGTGGCCTTGCATGATCACTTTTGGTGGTGAGGAAGAGATGTCTTGTGGTGTTTGGCATAATGCTATTTTGGAGATTTGAAATCAAGTGGAGATTTATTGAGTTTTGACTTTTAAATAAGATATGAGGGTATTTTAGATCACGCACCTTTATTTTAGGGATTTTTGAAGGGAGACTATAAAAGGAATGTATTTAATAACATATCTCGAGCCCTTAACTGCATATTATTTCCTATTTTGTTTTTTTTTTCTATCTTTGTTATTGGATCTTTTAGATTTTGTGGCACACCAAGTAGTTTTTTTTAGAGTTTTTGACTTGTACTCTCGTACTTTTGTTAAAGATAGTGAAACCCTCATTTTCTTTGTGGTTTTTTCTATTTTGGATTTTTCACGTAAATCTTACGTCTCCTGTAATTTCAATTTTTCTTTCATCATTTGATACTATGTCCATGAGTTAGACTAAAGTCAGGGTTTGCCTCAGTATGAAGTAGTGCAAGTGCATATGCATAGCAAAAAATGTCGATCGGGGCAATGGAACGGAGTCCAATTTGTTGGCCGCTCCACTGCACCAAATCCAGCTGTAGTGCCCGTGTTTGTGTGCACTGAAACTGAGATCTCCTTCATGTTTGAGGTTCAAGACAGGCAGCTTTTCTCAATAGTGAAATTGAACTATTTGGGAGTGATGCAGCTTTTAGTGGTGAACAGATCAAGAAGTGCCACGTGGAATGCCATGATCGAGTTCCCAAGTGATCCTTGCGATTTTTATGGCAGGTGCGGCGCTAATGCCATCTGCAATGATAGTTTGTGTGAATGTGTGAAAGGGTTCATGCCTAACTGGCTTGACGAATGGACGGTCCTTAATTTTTCCAGCGGATGCAAGAGGACAATACCCCTGAATTGTTCAAAAGGAGATGGGTTTTGGGAAATTGAAAATGTTAAACTGCCTGATCAGTTGGAGGTAACTCTGTACAGGAGTATGAGCCTCGAGGAATGCAAGGACGAGCGTTTGAAGAACTGTTCATGCACGGCTTATGCTATTTCAGATATCAGAGGACGAGGCATTGGCTGCCTCATGTGGTTCGGGGACTTGATTGACATGAGAGTGCTCGAAGAAGGGAACCACGTGCAAACTCTATACGTACGCCAATCAGCATCTAAACTCGGTATTCATGCTTATGCTAATTGATTTTTTTCTGCTAAATAAATGCTTGCTCTTTGGGCAAGAGAAATTTGGAAATAGTTAATTCCAGACTGTTTTTCTTTACTCTAGATGCCATTCGTGACCGCACCAGTAGGAAAATAATATTAGTAGCTGTCATGTTGAGTTCTATCATTGGTGGATTGCTATTAGTCGGAACTGCATTTTGGGGTGTAAAGCATAAGAAAAGGAGAATCAGGATTGGAGGTAAGCCTCATCTTCAATTAAGGCAGATTTCGTTATAAATTCAAAGTAACCTTGCTTCAATTGGTTATAGGCACGCTAGCACGTTGTCGTCGTCCTATGCTAATGCAAATCAATGCATATTGCCTTACTAGGTCTTGAAAGCACAACAGAAGACATCGATTTGACATTATATCATCTAGCCGCCATTGAGAGTGCTATGAGCAATTTCTCTAATGACAATATGATTGGGGCTGGTGGCTTCGGTCCTGTTTATAAGGTATAGAGTTTCTTATATATCATTATGTGCCGAACTAATGACGCATATAACAAAGATGCTGCGGTTTTGTAGGGAAATCTTCAGACAGGACAGTTAGTAGCAGTAAAGAGGCTATCAAAGAGTTCAGGGCAAGGTCTTGAAGAGTTCAAGAATGAAGTACTATTTATCGCACGAGTTCACCATTGGAATCTTGTTGGACTTGTAGGCTGTTGCATTGAGGGAGATGCGAGAATCTTGCTTTATGAGTACATGGACAACAAGAGCTTGAATTACTTCATATTTGGTCAGACAATTTTTCTTTTTAATTCCCTACTAATCAAATGATATTCTTTCGTAGTAATATAATCTAAGCTTGCACTTTTCATCAGTTATTTTGTTGAGATTGACCCTGGGACTTTTGTACTGTCCATAGATCAAGAAAAAAGCTTGTTGTTGACATGGCAAAAACGGTTTGACATTGTTGTCTTATAAATAATTTTTCATGTTTTCCTTTTTCGCTATCTTATTACTTTATATAGGTACAGCCTCCAAGGATGGCAGCTGCTGCTTTTTTAATCCTTTTTGCCATACCATCAAACCCATTTGAAGGGTTAAAACGGACCCCAAGAAAGTTCACCCAAACGTCACTCTAGGGTTAACGTCCCATGTAGTTCATGCCTGAACCTGAGTCATCCTTGACCTGGAATAATGTTTTCTATAGAGATAAACATGTTATGTTCATCACAAAGTGTCTGAATTTCATTTGACGTTGGATTAACTTATGATTTGGCTGGAAAAGCACATGGCGAACACGGCCGAAGTGAAAAGTGGTCCATGAGCAAGGGTTCCTGCCTTTTCATCGGAATGCAAAGTTGCTGCTATAAACAAAGTAAATAAAGTGGAACATGGAGAACTTGGAGAAGGAGAAATATAAGTATTCAAGAACAGAGAACCAAGGAATTATACACCAAACCGATATAAATCTTATAGCGGAAAGCAATAAAAAAAATGTTACTTTGGGGACTCATTTGAATTGTGTTTCACGTTGTGGATAAGTATAGAATGATTTACATTGGAATAAGTTCACTAGAAGTCCTAAAATTTATCACAAAAGTGCAATTAAGTCATAAAATTTACAAAAAGTACAATCAAATCTTAAAATTTTCACATTAGTGTAATCGAGTTATTTCGTTAATATCGTCAACTTAACTAACAAAAAATGTTGACGTGGCATTTTAAAATTAATTTCTCTTGCCTATGTGGGATTTTTTTATAGTTATTTTTTCAAATATTTTTATTATTTAAATTAGTTTAAAAACCAAAAAAGAAAAGCTAAAAATTAGAAATAATAATAATAAAGAAAGGGAGGGGCAGAAGGGATAGTTGGCCAGTGGGGCGCTGCTGCCGTTGTCACCACCACCCATCATCAAACTCGACTCAGGCTTGAGTGCCTAGATCTAGGAACCACCAGCCCTCCCCAGGGGCCTGTGACCATCGGATGCCTTGGGCAAGGCGTCATCGATGCTCATCCAAGCCCAACAATGGTCGCTGACCCTCACTTAGGGCCGGCAAGGCCTTGCTCAGGGTTGGCAAGGCTCGCCAACTCTAGGTGAAAACCAAGCTTACCTAAATCTAGGTGAGCCTAGCCGGCCCTCACTTAGGGCCAACAACACCTCATCTAGGCTAGGCGATGGTCGTCGGCCCCAGGCGAGCATTAGCGTCACCCAAATTTGGGTGCCCAAGCCCAAGCCTAGCAAGGGTCACCAACCCTCGCCTAGGGCCGGCGAGGCCTAACCTTGGTCAAAGAAATTAATTTTAAAATGCCACGTTAGCATTTTCCATTGGTTAAGTTGGCGGTCTAAACATAAGTGACTTGATTGCATCAATATGATAAGTTTTAGAACTCGATTGCATTTTTTTACAAGTTTTAGAACTCAATTACACTTTTGTGACAAGTTTTAGGACTCTTAGTGAACTTATCTCATTTACATTTAAAGATGGACTTAGAACTTAGGAGAGGACATTTGCAAACAATAGCAAATATCACATTATCCATTTTCATCCCCATCCCCTTGATCGGTTTGTCATGCCCAGCTGATACTTTGGGCACGAATCGGTCCATTAGCTATGGAGAAACATTGGTTTCTTTAGACGTAACTTTGACCTAGGATTCTTTATTCCTGGGAACTCAAGTATGAGCTACTTGGGCATATAATACAAGTTTAGTCCTTAAACGGTTGTGTGGGTTGCTAATAAAAACAACCTGCTAGCCGATTGTGACGGAGTTCTCACATTTAGCAATGTGGGCAATCTGGTTATTCTGAACCAATTGAATGATGTTGTTTGGTTTTCAAAGTCGTCTATGATACTCTAGAATCCAGTTGTGCAACTCTTGAATTCCGAAAATCTTATTCTCTAGGATAATTCTAATTCCAGTTCTTATAAAGCCTATTCTTGGCAAAGCTTTGATTACCTGTTTGACATGCTTTTAGCCACTATGAAGCTTGGGTCGAACTCGAAAATGGGTCAGCATCTAAATGCGTGGAAAAGCGAAGACGACCTTGTCTTGGAGACTATTTCTTTGGGTTAACTTACAGTCAAGGTCTACCTCAGTGTGAACAAGTCGAAGTGGATGTGCATAGCAAAGTATTTCAAACGGGGGAATGGAATGGAGTTCAATTCTTTGAAGTTTCCTGCGCACCAAATCGAATTGTTGTGCTCACGTTCGTGTACCATGAAACTGACATTTCCTTCATGTTTGAAGTTTGGAACAGTTCTTGTTGAGGATGACAATGAACTATTTAGGTGTGCTAGAGGATTTGGTGATGAGAGAAACAGAGAGAGAGAGAGAGAGAGAGAGAGAGAGAGAGAGAGAGAGAGAGAGAGAGAGAGATGGAATGTTCTTTTTGTATTTTGAGGAAGTGTAAATGATGTACATATATATGCAAAGTTTAGGTGAAAGCAAGTTTGTAAATAACATGTATCTCAGACGGTTATCTCATGAAATGATATATAAAAGCACCTTGTTTCTCTATCTTGTACTTTTAAATTGAATGCTATTAGGTGGAATTTGAGATCTTACTTCTACAGATGTGCATGGTTAATGCATTTGGAAGAACAGAATAAAGCAGCGGAATCAGTTGTGGATGCCAATTTTGGCTTGGACCATGTGTGACTTATTTGTCATTCATTCTAGGGACTCATCATATTAGTTGAAATTTGTTTTCACATTGCATTCAAACTAGAAAGTGACGCTACTGGGACGCATAGAAACCCCTCTCTCTTCTCATGGTTTTTTGCATTTTGGGTTTTCAACGTAAATCTTGCGTCTCGTGTAATTTCGATTTTCCTTTCATTCTTTGCTGCTTATTCTTCAATCGGTGCATCTTTTACCATTTTTCCACAACAGGTATCAACGTGGCTGAAGTGAAAAGTAGTGCGTGAGTCAGGGTTAAGAACAGAGAACCCATAGAAAAAGTGGTGCCTTTTAGACAAAGTGGAGCGTAAATAACGGAACCAAGGGAATACGCATGGAAACCGCTGGGAAATCTTAAAGCGGAAAGCAAATGAAAAATGTTTAGATCTTGAGGACCCGTATTAATAGTGTTCGCGCTGTGGGTAAGTTTAGAATTATTTGCTTATAAAGATGGGGTTAGAACTTAAAAGAGGACATTTGCAAACAATGGCAAAGATCACATTGTCCATTTTCATCATCGTCCCCATGATCGGTTTGTCACTTGCAACCGATACTTTAAGCGTGAACAGTTCCATCAGTTATGGAGAAACATTGGTTTCTTCAAATCTAACCTTTGAGCTAGGATTCTTTACTCCTCGCAACTCGAGTACGAGCTACTTGGGTATATGGTACAAGTTTAGTCCTAACATGGTTGTGTGGGTTGCTAATAGAAACAATCCGCTAGCGGACCGCGACGGTGTTCTCACATTCAATGATGCGGGTAATTTAGTTGTTCTCAACCAATTGAATGGTGTGGTTTGGTCTTCAGAGTTGTCCAGGGTCCTTCGGAATCCAATCGCGCAGCTCTTGGATACAGGAAATTTTGTCCTTTGGGATAACTCCGTTTCAAGTCCTGATGAAGCCTATTTGTGGCAAAGCTTCGATTACCCGTCTGACACGCTTTTAGCAGGCATGAAGCTGACTTTGAACCTGGAAACGGGTTTTGAACGGCGTCTCATTGCATGGAAAAGCATGGACGACCCTTCTCCCGGAGACTATGTCCATGGGTCAAACTACAGTCAGGGTCTTCCTCAGTATGAAGTGGTGCAAGTGCATGCGCATAGCAAAAAATATCGAACGGGGCAATGGAACGGAGTCCGATTTGTTGGCTGCTCCCTTGCACTAAATCCATTTATGGTGCCTGTGTTTGTGTACACTGAAACTGAGATCTCCTTCATGTTTGAGGTTCAGGATAGGCAGCTTTTCTTGATAGTGAAATTGAACTATTTGGGAGTGGTGCAACAGTTAGTGGTGAATAGATCAAGAAGTGCCACGTGGAATGCCTTTTTTGAGTTCCCTAGTGATCCTTGCGATTTTTATGGCAGGTGCGGTGCTAATGCCATCTGCAATGATAGTTTGTGTGAATGTGTGAAAGGGTTCATGCCTAACTCGCTTGACGAATGGACAGTCCTTAATTTTTCCAGCGGATGCAAGAGGACAATACCCCTGAATTGTTCAAAAGGAGAAGGGTTTTGGGAAATTGAAAATGTTAAACTTCCTGACCAGTTGGAGGTAACGCTGTACAGGAGTATGAGCCTCGAGGAATGCAAGGACGAGTGCTTGAAGAACTGTTCATGCACGGCTTATGCTATTTCAGATATCAGAGGACGAGGCATTGGCTGCCTCATGTGGTTCGGGGACTTGATTGACATGAGAGTGCTCGAAGAAGGGAATTACGTGCAAACTCTATACGTACGCCAATCAGCATCTAAACTCGGTATTCATGCTTATGCTAATTGATTTTTTTTTTTTTCTGCTAAATAAATGATTGTTCTTTGGGCAAGAGAAGTTTGGAAATAGTTAATCTTCCAAACTGTTTTTCTTTACTTTAGATGCCATTCGTGACCGCACCGGGAGGAAAATTATATTAGTAACTATCATATTGAGTTCTATCATTGGTGGATTGCTTTTAGTCGGAGCTACATTATGGGGTGTTAAGCACAAGAAAAGGAGAATCAGGACTGGAGGTAAGCCTGATCTTCAATTAAGGCAGATTTCGTTATAAATTCAAAGTAACCTTGCTTCAATTGGTTATAGGCACGCTAGCGTGTTGTCGTTGTCCTATGCTAATGTAAATCAATGCATATTACTGTACTAGGTCTTGAAATCACAAAAGAAGACATCGATTTACCATTATATGATTTGGCCGCCATTGAAAGTGCTACAAGCAATTTCTCTAATGACAATATGATTGGGGTTGGCGGCTTTGGTCCTGTTTATAAGGTATAGAGTTTCTTATATATCATTATGTGCCGAACTAATGATGCATATAACAAAGATGTTGTTTTGTAGGGAAATCTTCAGACGGGACAATTAGTAGCAGTAAAGAGGCTATCAAAGAGTTCACAGCAAGGTCTTGAAGAGTTCAAGAATGAAGTACTCTTGATCGCGCGACTTCAACACCGGAATCTTGTTGGACTTCTCGGCTGTTGTATCGAGGGAGAGGAGAGAATCTTGCTTTACGAGTACATGGACAACAAGAGCTTGAATTACTTCATATTTGGTCAGACAATTTCTCTTTTTAATTTTATACTGATCAAATGATATTCTTTCATAGTAATATAATTTAAGCTTGCACTTTACGTTAGTTATTTTCTCGAGATTGACCTTGTGGATTTTGTATTGTCCATAGATCAAGAAAAAAGCATGCTGTTGACATGGCAAAGACGGTTTGACATTGTTGTCGGTATTGCAAGAGGACTTCTCTATCTCCACCGTGATTCCAAACTCCAAGTAATCCACCGAGATCTTAAAGCAAGCAACATATTACTAGATGGCGACCTAAATCCTAAAATATCCGACTTTGGCTTGGCAAGAATCTTTGGAGCTAACGAAAAAGAAGCGAGAACAAAAAGAGTCATTGGAACTCAGTATGTCTTTTCTTTTGGTTTTTGACATGAAGCTCATTATTACAGAGGACCATAGCCTAAAAGCCTTGTTTTTGTGAAATGCAGCGGCTACATGGCCCCTGAATATGCTATGGATGGGAAATTCTCTTTGAAGTCAGACATATATAGCTTTGGTGTGCTACTATTGGAGATAGTTAGCGGCAAAAGGAATAGAGGATTTTCCCATCCAGGTCATCACCACAACCTTCTCGGTCATGTAAGTAAATAGGCACAACTAACATCGGCATTCCATCTCTCTTTGATCTTTTACACAATCATTCAGGGTGATTTCTCAATGATTGAGGATGAGTTCCCAATTTTTCTTTAGGCGTGGTTGCTTTGGAGTGAAGGTAGGGCCTTGGAGATGATGGAGGAATGCCTGCACAGCTCATTTGACAAAACCCAAGTGGAAAGGTGCATTCAAGTGGGTTTATTGTGTGTACAAAAGTTCCCTGAAGATAGGCCGGCTATATTGTCTGCAATTTATATGATTCTCAATTGGGGTTTGGTCCTACCTAAACCTAAAGAGCCCGGTTTCTTCACAGAAAGAAACTCAAAGTACTCTGATGGGGCTTCATCAAAAAGAGAGTCACATACACAAAATTTAGTCACTTTGACCATGCTGGAGGGTCGTTAGGCATTCTGCCATACGTGGTAGATTACTGGATATGTTGTGAGATTTTGTATGCATATTTGGTTTAGCTAGGCCATTGTGGGGTATGCTACCGCTAAGCCACAAGAAGAGTCGGACATGCTTAATTTTTATTTTTTATCTTTGGAAATTGGACTTGCTTAATTCAATACAGATGTTTTATGAAATTTTCGTTGGTGAAGTTATTTGAATAGGTATATAAGTCTCACGGGAAGCGCCATTTAAAATTGGGAGCTAAGAAAGGTCAAATAAATTGAACTTTAGATAAAATTATTTTCCGAATGATTGTCTATTATATATATTTTGATAAACCATTCAAAAACGTAATAATTTCATTTTCAAGTTAGAGGTGATCATTGAACAGGCTTAAGTTGGGATGGGTATTACGGTTGATGATAATTAAGTAAATCTTCAGGTCAAATTGGCCTAGGCTTTGACTAGGGCCTAATCGGGCCATGTTAGGCTTTTTCACCCAATACTCTTACTCAAATCTGTCTAAAAAGTATTACAGACCTTGTGAGTATGGCTAGACACTTGGATTCGTGATAGCTTATGTAAAGTTACTATCTTCCAAAATCTTATAGTTAAAAAAAAAAAAACGCTAAATCTTAATAACCAATTGACGGAACAAAACAAAATAATTTTGATTCCAAATAGGGAAATAAAAAAAAATAACATGAAGAAGGTATTAATTGATGCCACATCGGCATTATGTGCACTGTCTTTTCTAGTCATTGTGGTCCATACTCGCGTGCTATATGGGTGCATGTACAAGGTCAAACTGAAAAGTCAACAAAAATGTTCCGAGATTGTTGGCATGGACCTTTTCTTAAAACACGGCTTATATGTAGTCTAGGTACAAGATTAAAAGAACATAACTAGTTCAAGTAAATCATATGAACATCCTAAACTGGGCATCCCACAAATTTTGTCCCCCGTTTTGGACAATGATCGAAGATCCAAAGGTAAAAGAAAGGGCCCCCCCTTGTATCCTGATAGCTCTAGGCCAGCTAAAGCACTGTTGCGTGGGATTCGTAGTAAATGGAACCATAAAAGTGGAGAAATATTCTGATTTCAAAGCGCCACGTCCGCAGTGCGTTATTTTATTATATTTAATAAAGAACTTGACCAGACCCAAAAAAAAAAAAATAATAAGAACTTGACACATGGATACAGATTTGGAATTAAAAAATACAAATATAATTTTCTCTCTCTTTTCCTCACAACCTCTCCTCTCCCTTCGCTGCTATAGTTCTGGCCAGAGTCACGGCGACCTCCGGAAGATGGAGCCAACCAAATCTGGTCGGTGATGCCGCTGGTCCATGACCAAGGAAGCGAAATCTGGAGCTATGGTCCATGGCCGAGCCTCCATCTCAGTCGCGCGGGGCTCGCAGACATTGGCCGTCCAGGGTCGAGCCACCCCTTCGTGGTTGCTCGCGTTTAGGCTCGTCCAAACTAAGTCATTCCCTCGGTCGTCTTCCTTTGTTCGTCTTCGGCTTCGTCTTCCTCCATGCGTCTGTTCGTCTTCCTCTTCGGCCACCGGGCCAAATCTGTTCGCTTCGTCTTCCCGCCGTAACCATGCCTCCAAATCTGGTCTTTAGCTTCATCGTACTCTGTTCGCCTTCGGGTTTTCCTTCCTTTGTGCGTCGGCTTCATCTACCCGCGTCGCCCGTCACTATTCAGCTCTGCTCGCCTTCGTCTCGCCATGGCTTCAGATCTGGTCGGGCATAGCAATTCTGCGGCAACGAAGGTGGAGAGTGCAAACTCGCCGTTGGGTGCGACAGCCACGAGGCGGAGTACTCGAGGATGGAGGTTGCGGCGGCTTGAGCGGGGGCGACGGTTGTATTGGAGGGGTGGGGCGGTGGCTGTCATGGTGGAGGGAGAGAGAAACGAAGTTTAGTTTTCGTGTTTAATTCCATGTCAGTGTATATGTGTCAAGCCGTGATTGGGTGGTGGGAGCCAAAAAAAAGGCTCACCACTCCATGCATGACGTGATGAGAGAATATTTATTTTCTTTAAAGTGGGTATGGTCTGTCACAGATGGGTGGTCAATTTTCAAAACTATAATATAAAAAATATAATCTTGTAAATCATTTTTCATGTTTTCCTTTTTTGCTATATTATCACTTTATAGAGGTACAGCCTCCAAGGATGGCAGCGGCTGCTTTTTTAATCCTTTTTGCCATACCGTCAAACCCATTTGAAGGGTTAAAACGAAACCCAAGAAAGTCAACCCAAACGTCTCTCTAGGGTTAACTCCTCATGTAGTTCATAACTGATCCTGAGTCATCCTTGACCCGGAATAATGTTTTCTTTGGAGATAAACGTGTTATGTTTATGACAAAGTGTCTGAATTTCATTTGACGTTGGATTAACTTATGATTTAGCTGGAAAAAGCACATGGTGAACACGGCCGAAGTGAAAAGTGGTCCATGGGTAAGGGTTCCTGCCTTTTCATCGGAATGCAAAGTTGCTGCTATAAACAAAGTAAATAAAGTGGAACATGGAGAACTTGGAGAAGGAGAAATATAAGTAGTCAAGGACAGAGAACCAAGGATATATAGACCAAACCGGTATAATCTTATAGCGGAAAGCAATAAAAAAATGTTCGTCTGGGGACTCGTTTGAATTGTGTTCACATTGTGGATAAGTTTAGAATTATTTACATTGGAATAAATTCACGAGAAGTCCTAAAATTTATTACGAAAGTGCTATTGAGTCATAAGACTTGCAAAAAATACAATCAAATCTTAAAATTTTCACATTAGTGTAATCAAGTTATTTTATTAATATTGTTAACTTAACTAACAAAAAATGTTGATGTGGCATTTTAAAATTAAATTCTCTCACCTACATGGGATTTTTTATAATTATTTTATTAAAATGTTAATATTATTTAAATTAGTTTAAAAAACAAAAAAAAAGCTAAAATTAAAAAATAATAATAATAAAGAAAGGGAGGGCTAGAAGATATAGTTGGCCAGGTGCTGCTGCCGCTGTCGCCACCACCTATCATCAAACTCAACTCAAGCTCGGGTGCCTAAATCTGGGAACCACCGGCCCTCCCCAGGGGCTTGCGACCATCGCCTGCCTTGGCCAAGGCGTCATCGATGCTCATCCAAGCCCAACAATGGTCGTTGGCCCTCACTCGGGGCCAACAAGGCCTTGCTCAGGGTTGGCAAGGCTTGCCAACCCTAGGGGAAAACCAAGCTTACCAAAATCTTGGTGAACCTCGCCGGCCCTCACTTAGGGCCCACAATGCCTCATCTAGGCTAGGTGATGGTCGTCGGCCTAGGTGAGCGCTAGCATCACCCAAATTTGGGTGCCCAAGCCCGAGCCTAGCAAGGGTCGCCAACTCTCACCTAGGGCCGGCAAGGTCTAGCCTTGGTCAAGCAAGGGCTAGCCACCCTCGCTTAGGGCTAGTGACCCTAGCCAGCCCTTCTGACAATGGGCAACGGCGGTGGTGGCAGCAACTCACCAGTGAATTACCCCTCCCTTTCTTTATTTTCAGTTTTTTTTTAAATAGATTTTCTTTTTGGTTTTTTAAACTAATTTAAATAATAGGTAATATTTGAATAAAATAATAATAATGCTGTAGGACAAAGAAATTAATTTTAAAATGCCACATTAACATTTTCCTTTAGTTAAGTTGACGGTGTAAATGGAAGTGACTTGATTCCATCAATGTGATAAGTTTTAAGACTTGATTGTGTTAGGGAAATCCCTTATGATGTTTTGAAGATGACAAAATAAATCAAAGGCTACTAATATGTTTAATGGTTAAGTAATAGACCATGCAGATGATTGAACATGTTAAGGATATTGACAAAGTCAGAAGACGGCCAGAAGACTGAACGTAACATATGTCCAAAGTATATTCTGAAGATTTCCAGACTTCTGTGTCAAAGTCTGAAGACTGTCAGACTTTAGTGTCAAAGTCTGTTCTATATCAAAAGTCTGCCTACTCTGACAAATTCCAGACTGAACGTGAATGAAGAACCAGAAGACAGACTCTATGCTGAAGCTGAACTAGAAGACAGACTCTATGTTGGAGCTGAACTTATTCAGACGGTGTTAAGACCTTAAAGCTAAATCTGTTCAGAAGCAGAATATGTTCAGACTCAGATTGCAAAGTCTATCGCACTCAGACTCAGATTGTAGAGTCTATTGCTCTCAAACTTTACATCCAGATTCGATAGAACATAACTCAAGCCCAATCATATAACGGCTAGTGATCTGGTTTGGATTCCACATTAAGATTGATTTGATTGATTCAATCTATTTGATTAACGATTGGATCTTGAAGACAAGAACTTTCTATACGAAGAAGCTTTACTTATGGAAACCAAGATTCCGTTTGTATGGGCGATCGGAATCAATTTGGGATTCTACCTTTGTCACTCAACGGCTACCAAATCTTCTAGATACAGAGCTGTCCAATGGGTATATTGGAAGACGATTCTCCGGGATACTGTCCAACGGCCAGTTTGGAAGTGGAGGAGTATTTAAGGAGATGAAGGACCGACGAGCAAGTAAGAGACGGAGCGTAGAATTTATAATTCCAAAGTCTGAGCGACATTCGATCATACACTTGTCTTTGTTGAGCTTAAACGTTTGTGATCGTGAGAGAAATACCAAAAGAGTGACTTAGTGAGATAGTGTGATCTACTAAGTGTTTACACTCAAAGTTGTAATCTCTTATTGATTGCATAGTGGAATCCAGCCAAGAAGGCTGTTAGCGTGGGAGAGTGGACGTAGGCTTGGATTAAGCCGAACCACTATAAATCTTGTGTTCTTATTCTCTTCCTTAACTCCTTTGTTTGAAGTTTATTTTATTCTGCATATATTTGCCAAGATTTATTTTATACACCTATTCACCCCCTCTAGGTGTTCATACTAGCACTTTCAATTGGTATCAGAGCCAAGTGCTCGGTTTATAAAAGTGTTTTTACTTTTGAGCTAAAGATTCTTTATGGCTAGTATGTTGGCACCAGGACTTATGGAAGGGCAAAGCAACACAAGGCCACCATATTTTGATGGAAAGGAATACGACGTGTGGAAGAACAAAATGAAAGCATTCCTAAGATCCAGAGATCCTTTGCAATGGGATGTTGTGGAAAGAGGAATCAACCCCATTACTGCGTCTACATCAAATAAGAATGGCAAAGACAAAGAAATCAAACCCCCCGCTCCTATGTCTCGACGGAGTTGTCCAAAAGAGAAGCGCTTGATGCAAAAGCTATTTATTCTTTATATTGCGCTTTGTCTCCTGCTGAATATAACAGAATCTCTTTATGTGAAACAGCAAAAGAAGTTTGGGATAAACTTCATGTTACATATGAAGGGACCGATCGTGTAAAAGAGACAAAAGTAAACTTCCTGCTCGGCAAATATGAATCCTTCAAGATGAAGCAAGGAGAGTCAATTGGAGATATGTTTAGCCGTTTTACAGAAATTGTAAATGGTTTAGCATATCAAGGTCAGCCTATTTCTTCTCCAATGAAGGTCAACAAACTCTTGCGAGGTCTCTCAAAAGATTGGAACCATGTCAAGACCTCAATCCAAGAGACTCAAAGGATTATGCCACTCACCGTTGATGAATTGATCGGCACTCTTCAATCCTATGAAGTGGAACAAATCAACGATGAAGATCCCGAAGGTAAGAAGTCCATTGCTTTAATATATAATGCTGTTTTTGATGAAACAGGCTCAGAAAATGACATGGATGATGAAGAATTTGCCTTTATGGTCGAGAAATTCAAAAAGCTGAGTAGAAAAGGAAGGAAATTCGATGAAAGAAGTCAATACAAGCATAATGGCCAGAAAAGAATCATGAAAGAAGATGATGAGCAAGAAAATATATGCTTGATGGCACATTCAGAATCTGAGTCTGACTCAGACACAGACTCAGAATCAGAGTCTGACTCGAAGACAGACTCAGAATCCGATGAGGAAATCGAGGTAAGCAATTCAAAAATTCCTCTTAAAGTTTCAAAGTATATAAATGAGCTTTGTTCAAATCTCAAATATTCTCTTAAAAGGATTTTCGAACTTAGAAAGGAGAATTCTCGACTTAGGCAACAAGATCTTCCTCAAGTCTGGAGACCTATTAAGAAAAATTGGATAAAAGCAGCATATTCTGCTAACTCTCATGGACCCAAGAAAAAATGGGTACCAAAGAAAAGATAAGTTATTTTTGCAGGATATAAAGAAGAAAGAAGAAAGAGGATTTGGTAAGGAATTTTTATTATGCTTGATATTCGATATATCCTTGGTTAATTGAGATTTTATAATGATCATATTTTGCTTTATGGAAGAAAGAATCATATGATTTGTTATGATTTGTGAGTTGAGATTTGATTTAGTACGTGTGATTATTTGAGATAATTCAGATTATTTGGTTTAATTTTATGCTCTCAAATTGTCATATTTTGCAAAGTAAAAATCCGATTCTACGTTATACTAATTTTGCAAGATATTTTTTTTCTGAGATATTCAAGGATTTTATTATCTCTGTTTTTATCGTACTATGACTAAGTGAGAATTTATTTTTCAGAATATCATTGTGCATAATATTCTGTCTTTGAATACTCTGTTATGATGAATTAAGAAAGAATATTTGATTATGGAGATTTCATATTTTACTCTAACGAAATGGAAGGATCCAAATTGATGGATACCAAAAAGGGAAATGAGTTGATTGCACGAAATTTTTTAAGGGATGAATGATCGCAAATCTATGCAAATCATGATGCAATCAGAAATGCATCTCATGCGAAGATTGGTAATGATTTTATTTTTTCAATGGTATATTTCAAACATATACCATGGGTAAGAGAATATTTTTATCATCCCGCCTTACAAATCTCTACGTGCATTTTGGATGATTATTTATTATATTGCGAATATCTTTTGTCATAAATATAAGGTATTGCAATTTTGGCACATGACAGAAATATCTATTTTCCTTTTGCAAAATGCATATCTGAAATTTATGCTCAAGGAAATCTCTTTGATCTTGAAAGATATTACTGCATATTCATGGATATTATTGCCATATTCTTAGAAGATATATTATATCTAGCAAGTTTGATCTGCAAATCAAAGGAATGTATTACGTGACATTTTTGCAAAGATGGTTATCCATTATACAAGAATTTGCAGGTAACAAAAGAATCTTCCATATAAATTTTGGAAAGCTCGATCTGAAAATTATGAAGATTCTATACTATCTTTTTGAGGTTCAAAAATTCCCTTCCTTGTGCAAATTTTTTGCAAATTGTTAAGGAAATTCCTTATGTGTCATACGGAAGGTTGAGTAGTTCTGAATTTTAATTTTACATATGCTATTCAATTTATTTATTTGAAGAAATGGCATTATATATTACATGGATATTATTACAGCTTATTTGTGGAAAAAGTTTGTTAAGTTGATGCAGGTTGAATTCGAGAAAAGCTTAATTGAAGAAAGTAAATTTTTGCCTCGAATTTCAAAATGCAAGTGATCGTTGCGGATGTTGTTGCTACAAAGGAAATACTGGAAAAATATTATGTTCAACGTCCACAAGCAACAATTATTTCTATTCGCAAATATTGCCATGATCACAGGGGGAGAAATCAAATCCAAAAGAAAAGGAAAAGAATCGTGATCATCTCAAAAAGGCAACAAATTGAGAGGAAGCTTTGATCAATTTTGGAAAAATCTTTTTGAATTGATCGTGATCTTATTATGGATGAAATGAAAGGTAAATGTGTCAGAATTTGTTCAAAAAATCCGGTTAGTGCATTTTTTATTACCTTTTGTCATTAACAAATCTCTTATTAATATTATCATTTTATTATGACAAAAATGGTACGTGCATTTTGTGATGCATCCGTGATTTTTATTGGATATTTCCTGATATATATATATATATATATATATATATATATATATATATATATATATATATATATATATTGCATATCTTTAATATTCGACTTGCTTTATAAAAGCTGATCTTTTTGGAAATTATATGTCATGCAAGATATATTTATCATTTTATATTCTCTACGTGATACTTTTTCCATTATTATCGCTTTTTGATTATGACAAAAAGGGGGAGAAGATATGAATATGCATATGTGTTGATTGATTGGTATTATTTATTGCATATTATTGAGCTGCGATTATTTTTCTATATATTGTTATGCTCAATTTATTTGCTATCTTATGATATCCTTTGATTTAAATTAATATTTTTAAAAGCATGTTTACAAATCTGCATATTTAGAGATTGTTTTGTCATCATCAAAAAGGGGAGAGATTGTTAGGGAAATCCCTTATGATGAGGCTACTAACATGTTTAATGGTTAAGTAATAGACCATGCAGATGATAGAACATGTAAAAGATATTGTCAAAGTCAGAAGACGGTCAGAAGACTGAACGTAACATATGTCCAAAGTATATTATGAAGATTTTCAGACTTCTGTGTCAAAGTCTGAAAACTGTCAGACTTTAGTGTCAAAGTCTGAAGACTGTCAAACTTTAGTATCAAAGTCTGTTCTATATCAAAACTTTGCCTACTTTGACAAATTCCAGACTGAACGTGAATGAAGAACCAGAAGACAGACTCTATGCTGAAGCTGAACTAGAAGACAGACTCTATGTTGGAGCTGAACTTATTCATACGGTGTTAAGACCTTAAAGCTAAATCTGTTCAGAAGCAGAATATGTTCAGACTCAGATTGCAAAGTCTATCGCACTCAGACTCAGATTGTAGAGTCTATTGCTCTCAAACTTTACATCCAGATTCGACAGAACATAACTCAAGCCCAATCATATAACGGCTAGTGATCTGGTTTGGATTCCACATCAAGATTGATTTGATTGATTCAATCTATTTGATTAACGATTGGATCTTGAAGACAAGAACTTTCTATACGAAGAAGCTTTACTTAAGGAAACCAAGATTCCGTTTGTATGGGCGATCGGAATCAATTTGGGATTCTACCTTTGTCACTCAACGGCTACCAAATCTTCTAGATACAGAGCTGTCCAATGGGTATATTGGAAGACGATTCTCCGGGATACTGTCCAACGGCTAGTTTGGAAGTGGAGGAGTATTTAAGGAGATGAAGGACCGATGAGCAAGTAAGAGACGGAGCGTAGAATTTATAATTCCAAAGTCTGAGCGACCTTCGATCATACACTTGTCTTTGTTGAGCTTAAACGTTTGTGATCGTGAGAGAAATACCAAAAGAGTGACTTAGTGAGATAGTGTGATCTACTAAGTGTTTGCACTCGAAGTTGTAATCTTTTATTGATTGCATAGTGGAATCCAGCCAAGAAGGCTGTTAGCGTGGAAGAGTGGACGTAGGCTTGGATTAAGCCGAACCACTATAAATCTTGTGTTCTTATTCTCTTCCTTAACTCCTTTGTTTGAAGTTTATTTTATTCTGCATATATTTGCCAAGATTTATTTTATACACCTATTCACCCCCCTCTAGGTGTTCATACTAGCACTCTCAGATTGCATTTTTTGCAAGTTTTAAAACTCAATTACATTTTTGTGACAAATTTTAGGACTCGTAATGAACTTATCTCATTTACATTTAAAGATGGACTTAGAACTTTGGAGAGGACATTTGCAAACAATGGCAAATATCACGTTATTTATTTTCATCCCCGTCCCCTTGATCGGTTTGTCATGCCCAGCTGATACTTTGGGCACGAATCAGTCCATTAGCTATGGAGAAACATTGGTTTCTTTAGATGTAACCTTTGAACTAGGATTCTTTATTCCTGGGAACTCGAGTATGAGCTACTTGGGTATATAATACAAGTTTAGTCCTTAAACGGTTGTGTGGGTTGCTAATAAAAACAACCCACTAGCCGATCATGATGGAGTTCTCACATTTAGCAATGTGGGCAATCTAGTTATTCTGAACCAATCGAATGATGTTGTTTGGTTTTCAAAGTCATCTATGATACTCTAGAATCCAGTTGTGCGACTCCTGAATTCGGAAAATCTTATTCTCTAGGATAATTCTAATTCCAGTTCTAATAAAGCCTATTCTTGGCAAAGCTTTGATTACCTGTTTGACATGCTCTTAGCCACTATGAAGCTTGGGTCGAACTCGAAAATGATTCAGCATCTAAATGCGTGGAAAAGCGTGGACGACCTTGTCTTGGAGACTATTTCTTTGGGTTAACTTACAGTCAAGGTCTACCTCAGTGTGAACAAGTCGAAGTGGATGTGCATAGCAAAGTATTTCAAACGGGGGAATGGAATGGAGTTCGATTCTTTGAAGTTTCCTTCGCACCAAATCGAATTATTGTGCTCACGTTCGTGTACAATGAAACTGACATCTCCTTCATGTTTGAAGTTTAGAACAGTTCTTGTTGAGGACGACATTGAACTATTTAGGTGTGCTAGGGGATTTGGTGATGAGAGAGACATAGAGAGACATAGAGAGAGAGATGGAATGTTCTTTTTGTATTTTGAGGAAGTGTAAATGATGTACATATATATGAAATCTTATTTCTACAGATGTGCATGGTTACTGTATTTGGAAGAACGGAATAAAGCAGCAGAATCGGTTACGGATGCCAATTTTGGCTTGGACCGTGTGTGACTTATTTGTCCTAGGGACTTATCATATTAGCTGAAATTTGTTTTCATATTGCATTTGAACTGGAAAGTGATGCTACTGGGACGCATAGAAACCCCTCTCTCTTCTCATAGTTTTTCGAGTTTTGGGTTTTTTATGTAAATCTTGCGTCTCGTGTAATTTCGAATTTCCTTTCACTCTTTGCTACTTATTCTTCAATTGGTGCATCTTTTGGCATTTTTCCACAACAGGTATCAACGTGGCTGAAGTGAAAAGTTGTGCGTGAGTCAGGGTTAACAATAGAGAACCCATGGACAAAGTGGTGCCTTTTAGACAAAGTGGTGCGTAAATAACGGAACCAAGGAAATACGCATGGAAACCGCTAGGAAATCTTAAAGCGGAAAGCAAATAAAAAATGTTTAGATCTTGAAGACCCCTATTAATAGTGTTCACGCTGTGGGTAAGTTTAGAATGATTTGCTTATAAAGATGGGGTTAGAACTTAAAAGAGGACATTTGCAAACAATGGCAAAGATCACATTGTCCATTTTCATCATCATCCCCATGACCGGTTTGTCACTTGCAACCGATACTTTGGGTGTGAACAGTTCCATCAGTTATGGAGAAACATTGATTTCGTCAAACCTAATCTTTGAGCTAGGATTCTTTACACCTCACAATTCGAGTACGAGCTACTTGGGTATATGGTACAAGTTTAGTCCTCACATGGTTGTGTGGGTTGCTAATAGAAACAATCCACTAGCAAACCGCGATGGTGTTCTCACATTCAACAATGTGGGTAATTTAGTTGTTCTCAACCAATTGAATGGTGTGGTCCGGGGTCCCCCAGAATCCAATTGCGCAGCTCCTGGATACAGGAAATTTTGTCCTTTGGGATAACTTTGTTTCAAGTTCTGATGAAACCTATTTGTGGCAAAGCTTCCATTACCTGTCTGACACGCTTTTAGCAGGCATGAAGCTGATGTTGAACCTGAAAACGGGTTTTCAACAGCGTCTTACCGCGTGGAAAAGCATGGATGACCCTTCTCCTGGAGACTATGTCCTCGAGTTAAACAACACTCAGGGTCTACCTCAGTATGAAGTGGTGCAAGTGCATGTGCATAGCAAAAAATATCGAACGGGGCAATGGAACGGAGTCCAATTTGTTGGCTCCTCCATTGCACCAAGTCCACCTGCAGTGCCTGTGTTTGTGTACACTGAAAGTGAGATCTCCTTCATGTTTGAGGTTCAGGAAAGGCAGCTTTTCTCGGAAGCAAAATTAAACTATCTGGGAGTGCTGCAGCTTTTAGTGGTGAATAGATCTAGAAGCGCCACGTGGAATGCATGATTGAGTTCCCTAGTGATCTTTCCGATATTTATGGCAGGTGCGGTGCTAATGCCATCTGTAACGGTAGTTTGTGTGAATGCGTGGAAGGGTTCAGGCCTAAGTCGCCTAATGAATGGACGATCCTTAATTTTTCCAGCGGATGCAAGAGGGCCCTACCCCCGAATTGTTCAAAAGGAGAAGGGTTCTGGGAAATTGAAAAAGTTAAACTGCCTGGCCAGTTGGAGGTAATGCTGTACAGGAGTATGAGCCTCGATGAATGCAAGGACGAGTGCATGAAGAACTGTTCGTGCACAGCTTATGCTATTTCAGATATCAGAGGACGAGGGACTGGCTGCCTCATGTGGGTCGGGGACTTGATTGACATGAGAGTGCTCGAAGAAGGGAACCACGTGCAAACTCTATACGTACGCCAATCAGCATCTAAACTCGGTATTCATGCTTATGCTAATTGATTTTTTTTCTGCTAAATAAATTATTGTTCTTTGGGCAAGAGAAGTTTGGAAATAGTTAATCTCCCAGACTCTTTTTCTTTACTCTAGATGCCATTCGTGACCGCACCAGGTGGAAAATAATATTAGTAGCTATCATATTGAGTTCTATCATTGATGGATTGCTTTTAGTCGAAACTGCATTATTGGGTGTTAAGCATAAGAAAAGGAGAATCAGGACTGGAGGTAAGCCTGATCCTCAATTAAGGCAGATTTCGTTAATAATTCAAAGTAACCTTGCTTCAATTGGTTATAGGCACGCTAGCGTGTTGTAGTTGTCCTATGCTAATGCAAATCAATGCATATTACTTTACTAGGTCTTGAAATCACAAAAGAAGACATCGATTTACCATTATATGATTTTGCCGCCATTGAAAGTGCTACGAGCAATTTCTCTAATGACAATATGATTGGGGTTGGCGGCTTCGGTCTTGTTGATAAGGTATAGAGTTTCTTATATATCATTATGTGCCGAACTAATGATGCATATAACAAAGATGTTGTTTTGTAGGGAAATCTTCAAACGGGACAGTTAGTAGCAGTAAAGAGGCTATCAAAGAGTTCACAGCAAGGTCTTGAAGAGTTCAAGAATGAAGTACTCTTGATCGCGCGACTTCAACACCGGAATCTTGTTGGACTTCTAGGTTGTTGCATCAAGGGAGAGGAAAGAATCTTGCTTTACGAGTACATGGACAACAAGAGCTTGAATTACTTCATATTTGGTCAGACAATTTCTCTTTTTAATTCCATACTGATCAAATGATATTCTTTCGTAGTAATATAATCTAAGCTTGCACTTTACATCAGTTATTTTGTTGAGATTGACCATGTGAATATTGTACTGTCCATAGATCAAGAAAAAAGCATGTTGTTGACATGGCAAAGACGGTTTGACATTGTTGTCAGTATTGCAAGAGGACTTCTCTATCTCCACCGTGATTCAAAACTTCAAGTAATCCACCGAGATCTTAAAGCAAGCAACATATTACTAGATGGCGACCTAAATCCTAAAATATCCGACTTTGGCTTGGCAAGAATCTTTGGAGCTAACGAAAAAGAAGCGAGAACAAAAAGAGTCATTGGAACTCAGTATGTCTTTTCTTTTGGTTTTTGACATGAAGCTCATTATTATAGAGGACCATAGCCTAAAAGCCTTGTTTTTGTGAAATGTAGTGGCTACATGGCCCCTGAATATGCTATGGATGGGAAATTCTCTTTGAAGTCAGACATATATAGCTTTGGGGTGCTACTATTGGAGATAGTTAGCGGCAAAAAGAATAGAGGATTTTCTCATCCAAGTCATCACCACAACCTTCTCGGTCATGTAAGTAAATGGGCACAAATAACACCGTCGTTCCATCTCTCTTTGATCTTTTACACAGTCATTAGAGTGATTTCTCAATGATTAAGGATGAGTTCCCAATTTTTCTTTAGGCATGGTTGCTTTGGAGTGAAGATAGGGCCTTGGAGATGATAGAGGAATGCCTGCACAGCTCATTTGACAGAACCCAAGTGGAAAGGTGCATTCAAGTGGGTTTATTGTGTGTACAAAAGTTCCCAAAAGATAGGCTAGATTATATGATTCTCAATTGGGGTTTGGTCCTACCTGAACCTAAAGAGCCCGGTTTCTTCACAGAAAGAAACTCAAAGTACTCTGATGGGGCTTCATCAAAAAGAGACTCACATACGCAAAATTTAGTCACTCTGACCATGCCGGAGGGTCGGTAGGCATTCTACCACATGTGGTAGATTACTAGATATTTTGTGAGATTTTGTATGCATATTTGGTTTAGTTGGGCCATTGTGGGGTATGCTGCAGCTAAGCCACAAGAAGAGTGAGACTTGCTTAATTTCTATTTTTTATCTTTGGAAATTGGACTTGCTTAATTCAATAGAGATGTTTTATGAAATTTTCGTTGGTGAAGTTATTTGAACAGGTATATAAGTCTCACGGGAAGAGCCACTTAAAATTGGAAGCTAAGAAAGGTCAAACAAATCGAACTTTAGATAAAATTATTTTCCTAATGATTGTCTATTATATATATTTTGATAAACCATTCAAATACGTAATAATTTCATTTTCAAATTAGAGGTGATCATTGAACGGGCTTAAGTTGGGATGGGTATTACGGTTGTTGATAATTATGCAAATCTTCAGGTCAAATTGGCCTAGGCTTTGACTTGCGCCCAATCGGGCCATGTTAGGCTTTTTCACCCAATACTCTTACTCAAATCTGTCTAAAAAGTATTACAGACCTTGTGACTATGGCTAGACATCCAAGCAAACTTCGGCCAAGCATGGGGAGATAATGCCCAGAAATCAAAATATATGAGTTTTAATTAAGTTGGGTTTAGCCCATAATGATTAATGGCTTTGAGCTTAATTAGAATGAGCCTTAAAGGGACTAAGCCTGTCATCAATCAAGCCCACGAGAGGAAATTTCCGCCACAACATAGGGGACGGGCTGGCCGAAAATCATGAGGTGGTTCGGGCCAAAGTGAGCTCAATTCAATCTAATTTCAAATTATTAGACTGAGGCCTTAATAAGTTAAGTCAGAAATTTCTCGTCTTGAAAAAACTTATTTTTATAAAAGCAAGATCTAAAAATAAAAAGAAAACATGACGCAATTAATACAAAAGAAATACTCCCAATAAAACATAAATAAAAAATGTGAAATGCTTAATTATGGCAACTAAATCTTAAATAGAAATGAAAAAAATAATAATAAGGAAGGAAAGTAAATCAATTTATGGCCACCATTTTGAATTTTGCACTTGAACGATTGCAGGTAATTTTGTATTTCTGATGAAAATAGGGTGGCTTTAGTCATATTATGTATGAAAATAGTGCCGCCCTCAATTTTGGAGTACATCGTGGCAAAAATTGGAAACTCAACTTCAGTTTAAATCTGCTAGTCATCCTCAAACAGAAGGGAGCCTTGCAGGAAAGCATGTCAAAACGATGAGATCTCTGTTATCGGCTCAAACTGAGCTTGCCTATATGAGGTTGTATATGGAAAGCACTCTTCAAGTCCTTTGGATCTTACTGCATCACCCACTAAACAGCAGTTTTAGTGGAGATGCTGAAGAAAGGGCTAAGGAAAATAAGCAGTTAACATTAAGAAGTGAGAGAGAATTTTAAAGCAGACGGAGAAGTATCCGTGTTATGCAAATAAGCATAGAAAGCCTGCTGCTATTTTAAGGAAGGTGATCTTGTGTTGGATTCATTCGAGGGAAACAACAGTACCCACCTGGCCTTCATGTTAAATAATCTCCTCGAGGGGATGGTCCTTTTTGAGTTCTGGAGCGCATCCAACATAATGTCTACAGAATTAAACTTCCTGGAGGGTACGGGGTTTCCTATTACTTTCAATATTGCTGAGCTATCACCATACCATGAAGACCAAAAACTTGATGAATCGGCCTTGAGGATGAGTGTTCTCCGACCAAGGGGGAATGATATCGAGAATATTTCTAAATCCTTACTTGGAAATTTCAAGATTGTCTTGTCATTCGTACATATGGATGGTAAATATTTCATGAATTTGCAAGTTCACTATGAATATTGTTATGATTGCTTTGATCTAGTTTACGTGAGTTGTCAAGCGATTTCTTTATTCTTGGAGTGGCCTAAGGGAGATATAGGTCATTTTCCATCCTATCCTCCATCGTGGGGTTTTCAACCTCGCCATCAAGACATCCCGGCGCCACTACGCGGTGGCATCACGATTCACGAGGGAACCAGATTTTCATCAAACTCTCATCACACGCTTTTCCATCTAACCAATCCAGAGAAGTGGTCATGAAGTTTTGTAGTAATAGTTGAAGCTCATGCACGCCTAGATATATATCCATTCATGGTTTGTGCAGATGCAAATTCAACCCAAATCATTCCAGATCTAGAAGCTGGAGAATTGTGGGTTATAGATTTCAGTGCTGGAGCTAAGTCTGCAATCTCTGTGCAGTTCTTCGTTGGAAAGGAAAGTTGCACTGTTCTCACGGGGTTCACAGTTACTGTGATGGTCTTGCAGCCAATCTTGAATTGCAGATCGCAGAGTCTGATTTGGGACGAGACCAAGGTTTGGCAGCTGGAGATTCGTCATAGGTGAAGTATCATGGTCACTAGTAAACCAACCCCTTATCGCCTCTGCCTCGTAGGTAAAACCATCTGCCGCCACATGGGGATCTTGCATAATTTCCTAAAATAAAATGCCGATGAGGTGTATAACAATTTCAAGGTAGAATCGAGATAATCATGCCGACATACAGCCAAAGATCATAGGACAAAAATAATAAGCAAACTTACCTGGGAGATTGGACAAATGAAATATGGAGGAGGCTGGCTAGGCTCTTCAGGATCTGACCAATTGGATGATGAACCTTCACCAAGAATTTGCATCTGCTCAAGCACCGGCCACACTTCGGACTTGAGATCAGGCCGGTTGCTGGGATTTATGTCACAGCACCTCAATGCCATGTGAGCCAGCACTCTGGCTTGCTCTAATGGCCATTGCCCTGCCGTAGGATCCAATATGCCCTTTATGTTCTCTAGAACGAATGACTCTGTTACCGTCTCTATTAAATTCAAAGTCGATTTCCCGGTCAATAACTGCAATATTATAAGACCAAATGAATAAACATCTGAGGCAAAAGTTCGTTCCCCAGCTGTTGGCTCACAGGACAGTCCAGATTTTATTAGTTTTGACCGAAAGTTGGTGTCAAGAAGAATATTTTCTGCTTTCAGGTCACCATGAGCTATGCCACCATGGTAATGTAGAAAAATTACTGCGGCACATATTTCCATACAAATGTGTAGACGAGTTTGCCATGAGAGAGGCGCAGCGTTGCCTGTGCAGCGGAGTCGGTCTTTAAGGCTACCACTGGGGAGATATTCATAAATAAGAGTCCAAGCTTCAGTGCAGACTCCGATAAGGTTAACCAAATTCGGATGTCTTAGCTTACTTGCTGTTTGGACCTGAGGAAAAAAAACCACAAATTTGTCAGACTTTCCACTTAGGACCTTCAAAAATTTTACGCATCTATCGTCTCTCGAACTTCTTGAACGGAAAAGTTAAAAAAGATATTTATTTGCCTGGAATCAAATGAAAGTTGAATGACCTTTCAATCTTATGCTTTGGATTACATATTAGAATGACTGGACTATGATATAAGCCCGCATACTTTTAAACCGTTTGTCAAGGCAATCTCAACTATTCTTGAAAATATAAGACTGCAATTGCCTCACCTCTTGATGGTACTGTGATGATCCCTGTGAAAACAACTTAATGGTCACTGGAATGTTAAAAAGAAAACCTTTGTAAGTGCTCCCATACTCTCCTTCCTCAATCTTTAGGGATGGATCGAAACTGTTGATAGCTTCCGTGATTTCTGAGAAAGAAAATTCAGAAAGGAAGTCCCGCTGATTTGCAGTCAAGGGTTCGCTTTCTTGGTTCGTAAGGAGCTCCTCGTTTACTTTCAGTGCATTATCTAGCAGCATCTTCAACTCATCAAGTTGGTTCTTTGTCATTTCAAATGCTTCCTTTTCTTTAGCTAGCGATTCCTCAAGACCCTTCCTCCGTTTTAGCTCCTCCTGAAGTGCTATAACCTGTAAATAAGCAACGATGTTAGGATATGATATTATATTACTAAGATGCTCAAAATTCTGTCCCTACCAATGTCAGCTTATGAGACTGGGGCTGTGCCAAGCACTTGCGTCAAAGATGGATTGAGCAACTTCCTCCTAATGGAGTCCGCTCAAACTTTAAAAATACTAACGTCCTAAGTTCTTTCAATTCCAGATGAAGGAACTTCATTTAGATTGGTCTACAAGAATTCTGCATCCTCAAGAGCACCATCTAGAGTACTTTGTCCCGACATTGACGTGAGGTAACAAAACTAGCAAAAAGAAAGAAGATTCTGAACATTGATAACTAAATTTTTTCTCACGCATGTGTTGTCATTGCTTTCTATCTCAAATACTCCAGAATCAATGAATACATCTATGCACAGAACGTAGTAAGATAATCACGACAAGAACGTTACTCTGCGAGTAGCATCAATTGCATTTTTTTCAGCTTCTTGACGACGGTTCCACTCTTCAAATGCCTCTCGTTTTGCCTTTGCAGCCTCTGCCATTGCTCTGTCAAGTTGTTTATAGAGTTCATCGTTATTTCCGTCCTGTCAGGAAATTTGGGGTCGTAGGAATGACTCATAATCCCCGTGTTCAGTTGTATATGAAACTGTCTAGTTTACTGAAGTGATGAAAACACTTGATAGTAAAGAAATTTTGTTCTACCGTAGCACAAAATGGCATTGGAGGTTCACAAGAAAGTTCATCGGAAGGTTTAAAGGAAGGTCCAGAGCTTGATTCTGATTCATGATTGATCCTCCAACCTCCCTCAATCCAAACCAAGGGCCGAACATCTTCGACTTCACTAGAGCTGGATCGTGAAAGAGCTGATGACCCTCTAGAATTTCCTGAGTTTTGTGATCCAGATTCCGCAGCAGAATTCACTGATAATGATGACGGGGAAAAATCCACATCGGAATTGCTCAAATCTCCTACCCTATAAATTTTTTAATACTCCACATCAGCTAACATCATAGTTGCATCCAGGCGCATGAAAAGTCGAAGAAGAAACTTGAGTAACGATCTCTTTCATGTGCATAAGATGGAGAGGGCCTTCACTAATTGATAATGATACAGAGTGAACTTAAGAGAATACATCAAAAAGCGTTCAGAAATAGGTTCCAGAAAATATACGCAGAAACTCTCATCAGCATATGAAGATGCACTCTGGAAACTCAAGATGCCATAGCTATAAAGTTCGGGAGATAGAAATGACAAGTGATTTAGGGTACACCCTAACAAGGTACTCGGACAAGAGCAGAATGGGAGGAGCAATTAAGAACAAAAAGAAAACAAGCAATGTAAAAGATTGTCTTCCGTTTCTTGAGAAAAAACTGCACTCAATCTAGAAAATTCACTAATCAGAAAGCAACCCTTCAAGACCGATAACTAGGCATAAAAGACCTTTATTCATAGGATTCCCACCTAAGAAAGTAAACTTAATATTACTAGGATTCTAAAAACATAAGTAAATACACAAAAGAACTCCAAAGACCAAAATTAAAATCTGCTACAGTAACCCCATAATTGGGGTGAAAAACCAATCTGGTTCAATCCAGGAGCCTAACCAAACCAAACCGACCTTACCCGTCCAGTTCCTCAGGGACCAGGTAGGTTTTTGGGTAAAAAATTGGGGAACCGGCCTGGCTCCCAATGTCTAAAACGATTTCCAAGTCTAGGAAATCCATCAATGTCTAAACCGCAATGCTAAAATTGTCACACGGTATGTTTTCCTAAACTAATAGTTGTATTACTCAAAAATTAGACCCGATCCCTATTTACAAGATAGGTTTTAGGTTATCAGTTTGGAAGCTACCCATCCTGAAACCGGTCACCCTTACCGTGAATTGTAACCCGAGAAAATAGATAATATTCTCCTATGCCCCTCATCAACAAGTTAGAGGTTCCAAAGGGGTCAGCCATTCGGTTGTAGGTAAGTGCTTTTCTTACTCTGCTTGTTGCATCTTTCATGTTTCAATGACTTGTTTTGTAATTCTCTACATGTTATTCCAAACCCCGTGGATGTTATTGTAGCCAAGATGTCGAGTTCTACACAACTATGTTTAGAGATATTGGTGGCAGTAACTACTCTCCATACACTGCTTAACTGCTTACCTCTGTCCCTGCTCAGGCAAAGTACTGAGAATGAGTACATAAAACGAAAACTTAATTTGTGGTAGTCATCATATTTGTCCTGTCATCGACTACATGAGAAATAAAGTAAAGTATGGTCGTGTTGTTACCGGTAACGAATTAGCTGTCCCTTGCAGATGAACCAAATATAACAAGATGGATCCGCCTCCTGGTTGACATATTTTGCCTTCGTGGATTCAAGTTGCGTCATCCCTCTGCAATGTCCAAGGCACATCAGCAACCAAATATTTCAAAAAAAGGAATGAGAAAGTTGCATCTGACTTTGTTAAAAACTGCAGTTGTCAATAGGTGCAGACATATGAAGCAACATGACAGCTCAACTAAATTAGTCTTCATCCAAAATGACCTGAGTTTTACCTTAAACTCTCTCCTCAATTGCCGCACAAAAGATATGAGGAACCTTATTCATGCAAAACTACTAGCTCGCGTCTTCATTGGAGATATAATGGTATATGAGACTCGAGAAAGTACTTTTGCAATGCACTTAAGATGCACTCATTGAGCAAAGTCAATGTCATTAATCTAAACTAGGACCCAAATAGCTTATTGACTCCAGAAATCACATTTTCTTTTGCCTTCATGCCTATTCTAAATAAATGAAGATCAAGTCATGAGTAAATCATACTCAAAATAGCATCTGTCTGCTGCAGCTCCCATAATCAGTTTCTCAATGGCATGTTCCTCAATAAGTTGCACTATCCCCTTCCCTATATCTCGCATCTCAATGTATCTTTTCTCCGCAGGAACCTGCAGACAGGAAAAAAATTGCATGCATGCCAATGATTAACTCCAAAAAGTTTCGAATGATGGGCTGATGCCAGGTTACGTAAGCATATAGATTTCTGGGTACACCTAACCAAAATAAAACATTAAGACAGAACTCGACAAAAACCTAATCCCACACAACGATAATGTCTCTAACTTCCACCACCCTTTTGTACTCAGTTAATTCAGAAGAGTGAGTACTGAATTATGGGAACAAAAGTCAAGCAAATCTGATTTGGATGAATTAAGCTCTAGTTTTTCCCGTAACATGAAATATCCATATGAAATGTCGAAAGATACCAAACTTCACAGTCTATCTTGTCTTCTCTAGTTCACTAAAACGGGAAAATGAAAAAAAAAAGGATTCTTACAAAATTAACAATCATGCTAAGAAACAACGAACTGATCATATGGCAAATGTGGAGGAAGACATATGATTCGGGTGAAAACGAACCCCTGCTTGGTTACAAATGTGAATGTACTCGTCCAGGATCTTATCCATGTTCTGCCTGGCAAGTTCTTGAGGAGTCCTGGCACCGTAACCATACGACCGAACCACTGGGAAATTTCACAAGTCAAGGAAACTGCTGTTACCAAACTGCCAAAGTGGAAGAATTTAAGCTAATGCCGAATTGCACAGAAATAAACTATTAGGACTAAAATGAAGTTCCCTCCGAAGTTCATCAGTCCTCAGAATAAAGAAAAGCCTCGCAGCACGCAATCATTTTGTAAATGCATCATCACAATCGGACTATACTTCCAAAAAAGCAAGTGCACGCTAACCCATAGACCGAGAGTAATTTTCACATGGAAAACTACATGATCACCAACATTTGCAATGAAATCCAACGACTTGTATACACCAACCCAGAAATGTTTCTTCAAATGGGGCGCTAGGGAAGTGCTTTTCACAAGATGTTAACTTGAGATCACCTCACAGGCTAGAGGCACCAACACAAGAACGGCTGACAGTTTCATTCGACCATGAATTACCAAAAATACTTAGTTCAACAACACTAAATCGCACCGCCCTCATATGCAGCCGTGTCTCCGTGGAATTAAACAAAGCAATCTCTACAATCTCTAATGATGTATAGCAGATGAATTCAGCTCACCAGCTATACAGGGCCAGAGATAAACAAAACAGTTCTCACAAGAAGCGTCATCATTATCATCATCATCGATGCAGTAGACACTCATGCCCTTTTAGAGACATCCTATAAGGTGCCACTTCAGTTAGCATTCTCCTAAGCTAAATCATCAGACTTTACCGGTGCGGCCCGGCATCCTAGGCGGTCGCAAATTCAGTCCATTTCCGTGCAGTCCAATACAAAGCGTCTTAAAAAAGTCATCTCGTGACCAAAAAGACGAGTTTCTGTTTACGGCATTCTACGTGTATCGTCGGTGGCGGTCCAGAACCGGAACTTACGAGACGGGCTGAAGTGTTCGCTATCGTGATCATCCTCGGGAGGCTGGTGGACGTGGAGGATGCGGAAGTGACCGCCGAAGTTCTGCAGCGCCCAGAAGAGGGTCGACTTGCTCTCCTGCACGTCACTGCCGACGGCCACGTAGACCCGGTCGTTGACCAGCCGCGACGGCGACTGACCGTCGCTGGCCGCCATTGAGAACGGAAGAATAAGAGGAAGAAAGGAGCACCCTTTGAGCTGTAGTAGCACTGTAGCAGATTCAGAGAGGGAAGGAGGTGACGACGATGACCAGTCCTTGTCGCTTAAGGAAGCCGGGAGGGCCAATCAGTGCGAGTCCACTGTGTCGACAAGAATGTCCTGTTTCCCTTGCTTGTGGAAATGGAACCGGACGCCGCCGTGTGGGGCCGGTCAAAGTCTTCGTGAAGTCAACACCCAAACAGAGAATGCTAAAAGTCAGTTAAAAAAAAAAACAAAGACGAAGACGAAGACAAGGAAAAGGAAAAGGAAAGGGTGCACCGAAAAAACAAATATTTTTAACTTGACTGATCAAATTATTCTCGGTAACAAGATTTGGCTTCATATATAATAACATTACTCCTTCTATCTCTCTCTCTCTCACTTCAGGCATTTCATGTTCTCTCTCCTTTGCATACCACAATTTAACCAAGTTGTAAGAAATTTAAAGGAAAATTTTGAATATGAGCTTGAAATGGGATTGTTTTCTTAAAAGATAGCTAAGGGTGGATTTCGTCTCAAATTGACTCCTTTAATCCTTGAAGTGAAGTGGCCAACTTAGTATCAGATAAGGCCTTGAACGTGTTTTTCAAGCCATGGCGGGGGCATACTCGTCTAGGGTGAATCTGTTTCTTTTCCCTTTTTGCTTCTTCTTTCTCTTTTCCTTTTCCTTTTACCCTTTCTTTTTGTTTGTCTTCTTTTGTTCTTATCTTTTCCCCACTTTCAGTGCCTAATCTTGCTCGACATGGGAAAAGTATCAAAAAACTCCTAAACCTATTATATTTGTATCAATTTAAACCTTTCAATCGGATTAATCTAATACTAAACATTTTTATAGTGATATCAAATTACCAATTCAGTCCATCCTACTAATTTAGGTTGAACATTATTGACATGGACACTAACCGTCCTCCATGGCACAACTAACTCTGATGTGAATATTTTAAAATGATTTTTCGATTTTTCGATTTTTTTACTTTTTTTTTTTTTTCCTTTTTTTCCCTTGTTTTCGCTTTTATATTTCTTTAAACTATAGGTAGCAACCAACCACAAATGAGAGTTGGCAAGGGGCCATAGCCACAAGCGAGGGCATGACCCTCCCGGCCTCGGCGAGGGTGGTCTATGGGACTCAACCTTATGGCCTAAGTGAGCGTAGCCCTCACTGGATCTAGCGAGAGCACAACCCTATGGCCTAGGCCAAGGCTCAACCCTCGCCCATGGGGCGAGGGTCCAATCCTCTCCAGAGATCAAGGGCAATCACCCAGGTGGCGAGGGTCAAGCCCTCATTCAAGCCTTAAGGTCATGCCACGACACCCTCGTCGACCCTCGCCAGCAAGCACGATTGGTAATCGCCAGTGTCCAAAGAAAAAGAAAAGAGAAAAAAAAAAAATATATATATATATATATATATATATATATATATATATATATTAAAATGTCCACGTTAGCGCCAATGTCCACATCAACAATTTTTGACCTAAATTAATTAGATTGACGTAATATGTATCAATATGAAAATGTTTAGAACTAAATTGATCCAATTAAAAAATTTAGAATTGAATTGGTATTAATACAATTCATTTGAGACTTTTTATGTACTTTTCCCTACTTAACGTCATGAAGTCTGTGATGCTCTATGGACGTCATGCGTTACACATTCATTATCAATTATATTTTTCCATTTAATAGCATGTGAAAGTACTACAAAATACATAACAACACTTCATACAACAATAAACGAGTTAATAATTAATCATATGTTTCATTATGCCAACTTTATATTTACAAACATAGAATATTATTCCATACATCACACAAAACACAAAAAAACTTGGGAGGGGTTAGGGTCACCTATCTCCATCACTACTCTCACCTAAAAACTTATTTGTACAAAAGACAAACCACCCACCATGGGTCAACAATCTCACCCAATAATTCGTCGCATTTTCTGTCAAAGCCTCTTAATGATCCAATCAAATCACCCTTGAGGTTCAAGTACCAATGAACAAAATGGTGAGAGACTTACTATGGGAGTCCCTCGTCGACCCCTATAGTAGACATACACTTAGTATAATAGGCAATCCAACCTAGATATAAACATAGTCTCATAATCACGCTCGTGATGTATGGACACTCCAAAAAGCGTAGAAAATAAAAATAAAGAAAGGAATTGAAGCTTAGCAGGTGAAATCTCTAGGTTCAAGTTAGTAAATCATGTGTCCACTCAACCTGGCATAATAATTACAAGCAATTGAAGCAACATAATCAATACATGAACATATACCTTACCTTCTATCGCAAATGCCTTACACGAATGCATAGTGCAATCTACCACTTATAATATGTAATTTCTTGATTCATCAATATCATTTGGAGCCTCATCAACATGCAAGTATATATATCATGAATATGTAATATGCTTTTCATCACTCCTTCTCTTAAAACACTTCCTGAGGCATCTCGACCATACAATGGGGCATCTCAACTTTGAAGCATCCCACACCATCCGCCCACGGGATATCTTGATCACTCAATAGGAATCTCGATTCTTGAGATATATCAAAAACTTCTTGGGGCATCTCGATCACACAATGGGGCATTCCATACCTAAGCCATTGTCGTACACCACTATATGAGTGATGAAATCACATCACACTTCGTCTTGAGTCATATGATGCCATGCACACATTATTAATACCGCATGATTTCGCGTGCATTAAAAATAGAGCCAACATCCATTTCAACAATCGACATACATTTCATAACATCTTTCACACGCTTACCTTTTTTTCATTTCTCACCAATAACCAACATGTTCGGCATATAATTTTGAATAGTAAATGATGGTATTGAGCAGATGAGTCTAAAACATAATGAAATGTTTTTGAATAGAAAGTCTGAAACATAAGCAAATGATTTTGAAAATAGAAAATTTAATACATAAAGGAGTAATCTAAACGGGGAAATCCAAAACATAAGCAAATGATTTTGAATGGAAAGTCTGAATGTATGAATAAACAAATAAAGTAAGTCTTGACGTATGTCAGAACGTACAAATAAGTAGACTAAGGGATTAAGTTTGGGCTTAAGTCTAAACATCCAAGAGAATGTATTCATGCTCAAAACATAAATATTCTCAAGTTTAGAGGGTAATATATTTTTGAGGTACATAACATAGGTATATTTAGATTATAGGTATATTTAGATTCATAAAGTAATATTTTAATATTCATAAAGTAGATATACTTGAATCCATAAAGTAACATTTTAAGGTTTAAAACATAAACATACAAAGGTTAAAAAAAAACATTATTTTCTAGTTCAAAACATAAACATAGTAAAGTTCAGAAAATACTATTTTTGGGTTTAAAACATAAAAAGGTATTGAGATACAAGATGCAAACATACTTAGTTTTGAAAATACTATTTTCCAATTCAAAACATGAATATACTGAGATATAGAAAATAATATTTTGATGTTCATAAAGTAACATTTTCAAGTTTAGAACTTCGATAAACTAAGATATAGAAGATAATATTTTTAGGTTCAAAACATAAAGATACTAAGCCTTAGAAAATAATATTTTTCAGTTTAGAATAAAGATATTTCAAGTTTAAAACATAAGTATATTGAGGTCCATAATATGATTTAGACTCAACAAAATATGGTCGGGAAAATGGATAGATTCATCAAATGAAGGGTTTCAAACTTAGTAAAATATGAGAGAACAAATGAACATATTTTGATTTAGGATTTTTACTCACCAATTGTAATGCATTTTAAGAAAATCTACCACACGTCTTCTAAACATGTACAAAATCAATAAGACTAATTTAACAATCACCATATCCATAATATTATTGTACATCAAAATTATACATCTCAACCAATCAACCAAGTTCAAAATGCTAAATAGATTAGGTCAACTTAATGCCTAAAGTTTTCACTTACCTCGAAAGCAACTTCAAATTAAGAATATAAATCACCTTCGGACAAAAAAAAAAATACAACCAAAATTAACAAAGCTTAATTTTCAAAAACTATACAATCTATTGATGGAAAGGAGCGGAAATCCGTGATTTACCTAAACTAGAAAATCAACATAGAATCTTGATATTTTAAGAGTGGGACCTTTGCTCGTCTTTTTTAAGGTGAAAGAGTGAAAAGAGAGTTCATGGTCGGTGATGGTTGGAATAAAAGGTTTTAACCTTAGTACTTAAGAATCTTTCTACTTGGCCAAGAAGTTACAAAAGATGAGAAGAACTAATCATGTTTAAAAATCATGATGAGTTTGGAGATAAAATGCTAAGTGGCCTAATGTATGGAATTCAAATGTTCCTATGGAACTAGGTGGAGGAGATAAGATTGGGCTTCTCTCATTAGGCCAAGCAAGTGCATGGATCATTCATGCATTAATGAATAAGAGTTAAAATTGGTGATCTCATCCATGATATCATGGCTACCAATTGCTATGTATCAAATTAAAACATGTGCTTAAAATTTTGATAAAAGAATGAGAAATGGCATGTAGATGGAGAAAGAATAGAGATTTAGAAAGCCGATTCTCGTTCTGAACATATGTGTGATCGAAATATTTTGCGTCCATAATTGAAAAATATCAAAAATTCTAAAAATCTCAATATATTAAATTTAAAACTCAAATATCTTCAAACATGAAATTTGGAACATATTGACCAAGTTCTACCAATAGTTCAGTTGCAAATGAAATATCATTGTTCCACACTACTAGCAGACACTAGGGGTGAACATGGGTTCATGAAAGAACCTTAAACAAAAGAATTGAACCAATGGGAACTTAGGATGCATTTGGTAACGATTCTGTTCCCGGGAGCTAATTCTAACTAGAAATGATTATTTTTTATTCTGTTCCTAGGAACTGATTTTGAGTAAAAAAACGCGTTTGGTAACTGTCCAAAATTTTTTATTCTAGAATAGAATTGCGTTTGATACCGTGATAATTGATTATGTTCCAAATTAATTTCTTTTTATTTTTAAATAATTTTTTACTTTTTTCCTTTTTTTCATTTTCTTTTTTCCTTTTTTTCATTTTTTCTTTTTTTTTTTTATACCTTTTTTCCTATTCTTCTTCTTCTTTATGTGGCCGGTCGCCGGACCGGCAACCAACTAGACGAGGGCCGGCGACGCTCACTGGAGCATTACCGGCCCTCGTCGGCTGAGCCTCGCTGGCAGCTGGGCGAGGCTCGCCCAGCCCCGTCGAGGCTTGGCCATCAGCGAGGCTAGGCGAGCCTCGCTTGGCCACTGGCGAGGCTTGCCTAGCCTTGCTGGTGGCTAGGCTTGCCTCCGGCGACCGGCGGCGGATGGCGGCGGCGAGCGGCAGTGGACAGTGGCAGGCGGTGACAGACGGCAATCGTGGGATGACGGAAGGGAAGAATGAGAGTTTCATTGTTTTGATTCTTTTTTTGATTCTCGGACGAAGAATCATATTCTTTTTAATTCTCAATTCTCTTCCCAATCTGTTCCTGGGAACAAATTTGTTCCGGGGAACAAAAATTTTACCAAATGCGATTCTCGTTCCAAACTGATTTTGGGAACTAAAAATCATAATCAACAGGCCCTTATAAATTCCATGTTACAGGGTAGGTTTCGAGTTCTAAAACATAAGGAATTTATTTCGACGGATAGGTTCCAAATTCTTAGTTTGAAGAATCTGAAACTTAGAATTTGTAACCTGTAACCTATAACCTATAACCTATAACTTGGAACAATTTTTAATGTTTTTCTTGATTCATATTTTCACGCGATCTTGCAATATTCCATGTCGTTCGATGATGAGTGTATAATCCAAAACACTAGTCCACACTTCAATTTTATAAATGAAACTTCTACTTTATTAATATTCATATTTTCCTTTTGTCTTTATGATTAGTGAATTATGGCATCAAGTAGTAGTCATTAAAGATAATAATTTATTGCAATTTGTTCAATTAATAATATAGATATAACCTGTGTGGACATTGAAACTAACCCTGTAATCTATAACAGGGTAGATTTTAGTTTTAGTGTATGTATGATAGGTTTTAGGTTTCAAAAAATGAGGAAGTTGTTTCAACGGTAAGTTCTAAGTTCTATATGGAACCTATGGGAAACCTAAAACCACTCATCCATGACAGACACATCAAAATCTATTCACTAAATTCTATCGTCTCAAATTCCTAAAAATGTAGTCGTGAAAATAAATGTTAAAATCGCATATAGGAAAATCCAAATGTCACAAAGTCACCGATGAGCCTATGTATTGGCATCACCTAGGACTACTCCTCCTCCATTCAACGCAAGCTCGACAAGGTCAATGGCCGTTCTCTCTCTTCTCACTCACATCCATGGTAGCCATATTTCCCGAGCTCTCAGCCATGGCCATGGCAAACAAATCGCCAAGCTGGCTTTGGACCATGGCCGTTCTGTCTCTCTCTTCTCCCTCTAATATAGTCAGCGAGTTTAAGTTCAATGGTGAAAGGAAAATGCAAGGTGCAATTCAGACATACTTAGAATTTCGGATGCTTCTAGCCTCCACTTAGTTGCGCTAAATTTTGGATCACGTTAATTGAGCTCATAAGTTGACTCCAAATTAAGTTCTAGCCAAAAAAATAAAAGCGACTCCATATTAACAAACTAAACAAATTAAATTAGTACATCTCGCGTGCATCACACAAATCCAAGATTTTCTCATGCGATTTGGGTGAACGTTTCCTACCTTGACTTCATACATACATACATATATATATCTAGATTACAGCCAAATGAAGAGAAAGAGAGTAGCCATGGCCACCGGCTTGGAGGTTTGTTGGCCTTGGTCAAGAGCTCAAGCAGGCACGGGCGCAGGTGAAAGAAAGAGAACAGCCATTGACATCGTCGAGCCAACGCTCGATGGAGGAGTAAAGAGTAGGTCATGCCGTTATGTAAGCTCACGGGCAACTGCTTGATGTCGAGCGAGATCAAGCATTGGAATAGGGAAAAAGAAACGAACAAGAATGAGAGGAACAGGGAAAGAGAAAGGGAGGGGGAGAGGGGGAAGGAACGGAAAAGAATAAAAAAAAAATGCCTTCGATAAAAATGTTCATTTGAAAAGGAATAGAAATCCATTTAATAATGTCAATTAATTTTTTTTTTGAAATAGAAAAGTGGTCAAAAGAATAAATTTAGAATATAAATAATAAATAAATAAAAAGTAGTTTCTTGTTCCCGGAAATAATTTCTAATTTCTTTTTTCTTTTTGTTCTTTTGTTCTTCTTCCTCTTCTAACCGGTTGCTAGAGCCTCACCACCCGCTGTCGCCGATTGAAGGTTGTCACCGCCATCCACCACAACCAATCACCTATCACTACCACCATCACTCATGGTGGCCTGCCACGGTGAACGGCTAGTGGAAGAAGAAGGGAGGAAAAAAAAGAAAAAAAAATCTTGAAAAAAATTAATTAAAAAGTAGAAGAAATTCACGTCACAAAAAATTGGTGAAACGCATTTATATTTTTTCTGTTTTGCAAATGGAATTTTTGTGTAGTTACAAAACACATTATTTTATATAGAAACTATTCTAAGGCATAGAAATATAATACAACTATTTTTTAAAAGAAATTGTTCTTAATTGTTCTTAGAAACAAAAATATTATCAAGCGCACCCTATAAGATTTTATTTGAGAAAATATCCATTTTGAACTATTTTTTGAGGAAAATGCCTCATTTTAAGCTTTTATTTGAATTTTTTCGATAAATTAATTAACTTATTGTCATTGTTAAACCATAATGATCGTAGAAAATGTTTGATAATTGTTTACCAACTTCAAATGTAAAGTAGTATTAAAAAAATTTCTTTATTAGAAAAATAATTTTTCAAAGTTGAAAGATAAATTTTCTCTATTCGATCACAAATCAGTCAATTTGCTTGTTGACGGCATACTGTTGTCAGTTCAAGTTATTAATACATCATTCATAAGGCTTTAATCTAAACGTTGCGTTTTTTGGTGTGGGCCCAACATAGTTACTATTTTTCTAAATTTAAATTCATATTTTTTTTCCAATCAAATTACTCTCTCTCTCTCTCTCTCTCTCTCTCTCTCTCTCTCTCTCTCAATATAATTTTCTTGAATTATGGGAGTGGAAACAGGATTAGTGACTTTCTTTAGGATTGATATCTCGATTCCAAATCGGGCATCACCGGCCTTGGACCTAAGGCCGGGGATGGAGGGGATGGCAGAAGCCAATTGTGGGGTAGGAGAGAGACGGTGGAGGAGAGAGAAGTTGAGGTTAGATTTCATGTGCTATCTTCGAGACAAGCCTAGTTTAGAGAGGTAAAATGCTCATCGGGATTAAAAGGCACAAGTCAATATGATGCAGCATAATTGAGACGCAAGTTACAAGTTTCGAAAGTTACGAAAGCATTTGATACGCAAGTTCAAATATCGAGTCGTGTTTTCATGATTAATCCTAATAATAATTTGGTCGTATTGATGTAATTTTGGAATTAAGATTGTGCTTTGGATCTGGTCTTTATGTGCATATACTGAAAGACCCATCACCATCAACAAAAACAATTGCAACCACAGCTTTATTGTAAACTCAAATGCAATTTTGGAATCCCAGCAAATGCGTCATGACATACCCCACTCCACCGTCACCCCCACCATCCCTCTCTCTCTCTCTCTCTCTCTCTCTCTAAAGCGGTGGACCCCACGTTTGATTGAGGCCGTTGATTTTCATTTAACCAATCCCAAAGCAAAAGATGGGGGAAGAGGTCACCCGCTGGAACCGGTTTTGAGGGGTGTAAACGGTTCGGTTTTGTTCGGTTTTTTTGAAAAGCCGAACTTAACCGAACCGTTAAAAAAATCTTCCGAACCGAAACTGAAACTGAACCGAACCAAATACGAACGGAACTGAAATTTCGGTTCGGTTCGGTTCGGTTCGGTTCGATTTTTCGATTTTTCGGTTTTCGGTTTTTAGCCTTTGGTTTTCGGTTTTCGGTTTTCGTTTTTTTTTTTTTCTGTTAAACTTAGATTTCTCCACTTTTATTTGTTGGTTCGGTTCGGTTCGGTTAACCGATAAAAACCCAACCGAACCGAAAATTTTCGGTTTTTAATGAAAACCGAACCGAAAAAAGCCGAATTTTTCGGTTCGGTTCGGTTCAATTTTCGGTTTGGTTCGGGAACTGACACCCCTAGTTTTGAGTCCTCCTTTGTTTCATTTTTATATTTATTTCTTTCTTTTCAATCTGATAATAAAATACACAGAAAGATAAACATATGGATGTAGTACGTGGCAGGTCATACTGCAATTCATATTCTTGCGACTACCTATTTTATTGTGCCATGACGATTGCCCGTAGGTCACCGTGTGATATTGACTCGAGATAAATTATCATATCGGCTCCCATTACGAGGCTCCCATTACGATCGCATGGGAAATCGTTCCACTAATTCTATATTCCTTAACTTTTCAATTTCGTTAATTAAGTTTTTAATCTTTGTGTGAAATTCCATTATAATCATTTTGATTAATTTTTACAGAGAATCACGAATATGGCACTATGTCATATAGGACAGTCGGCTATTACTGACCCTACAAGGAAAGAATCATTTTTCTCGTAACTAAAGGTGAAATGTCATAATGGCCCTCCTCCAAGGAATGAACCATCGTGGTCTCCTTAAGAGGTACCCTTCGTTGGAAAATGTTCAGGGCCCATGAGAACTAGGAAGGAGATTTGAAGTATCGTCCACTCTAATATTTGAAATCCCAGCACGTCGTAATCGATATCAATATCACTATAACGAGGCCACCTCCGTCGGTGGGTGCAACCACTCTAACCACAGCTGTTGCCAGTGCTGATTTTGCTCCTTTTAATGCTTGTCAATTATGGAAAACTTGTGCTTCATAAAACCAATCTTACTTGAGAAAATGGTTTTATGGAAGGAAAATCAATAAAGCTTCACATACAATAAGCTCCAACGAACTTGAAAGCTTTGCCGCTTTCTAAACTCGCTCCCGTTTTATCATAATAAGATTTTATTGTTATTTTCTTTCTTACCATCTTCCATACACGTTGTAACAGGTAAATACGTGTTATTCCAATTATGTAAGGTTACTGCTACCTAGATATAATCATTTATTTGCTCAAATTATATTTTTCTAGCAAAAATAAGACATGATATATTGATTTTTAAGATGACATGAGAAAATTATATCAATTAATCAATTGAATTCTATATTTAACATGGTCAAAATAACGTCGAAATTGATGTGATTTGACATGTTTTTTTTTAATCATATTTTCATGGAGATAATTTGTAATTTGAAGTTACCTCGAGGGAGCTGGAGGGGTGACCGCGCACATGATGTCATGTCTCGAGAAAAAGAGAATGGCCCTCGTTTTATGCTGCTGAATAAGAAAAGAAATGCCAAGTCATATGCTGCCGTGAGCTATACATAAAGCACGTTATGTCGACAAGGACAACTACCGGCACCCACGATCCGACGATCGATAGCAAAATGCTTGGATCTAACGGCCGGAAAGGGGTCCATTCTCTTTTTCTTGGGAGTTCTTTTAGGAGGATAAAACCGGCTTAGATAGTAATAAGTTTGCAAACTACCCTCAACTCACTCCGGACGGAAAGAGCTACCATATTTCCTTACTTGACGGTAGCTATTACGAATGTACTGACGTTGAGTTTACCTTCCCACCAAGGAGGCCTATCGATTCCCACTCAAGCTTTTCTTCACGAGTGAGTGGGAATACGAGATGTGACATTGTGGGATCTCACTTTGGGGCAGATCTCCCGCTTATTTCTTTTCTCTTGAGTTGATGAAAATAGATAGATAATTGAAAAAAGAAAAAGGCTTTAAGGACAATCCCTATGTTGTTCTTATGGGAAAATTGTCCAAAAAACCTTACACCTTTTACACTTTTATCAATTCATTTCTAAATCTTTCAATTTTGTAATTGAGTTATTAACATTTTTGTGTTTTACCAATTCAATTTATTTGATCAATTTTAGTTGGAAATCGCTCACATGAATACTGGTTATCATGTGTGGCATGGTCGATTGGCATAGATAATTTTTACTAATATTTTAATATATATATATATATATATATATATATTTATGTTTTCATGTCTAGGGTTAAAAAGAAAAAGCAAAAGGAAAAAGAGAATTAAAAATTTCGAAAATATTTTAAAAATTTATTAAAAAGTTATTACAAATTATTCAAATCAATGCCGGCCATACCATATAAGAAGGGCTAGTGTTTATATTAGCAATTTCCCACCAAAATTGATTGAATGAACTCAATTGATAAAACATAAACAAATTCAAGGCAAAATTGAAAGATTTATGATTGAATTGATAAAAGTGCAATAAGCTTAGAATTTTTTGAACAATTTCTGTCATTGTTGTCGTCGTCCTCATCATCGTCATCATTATATGAAATTGCCAAATTCTATTTATATAACATGATGCAAAAATCACTCCGGCCTTCTTAGCTAGCCTCGTGCCCATACCAAAGTATGGCTCATTCAATCAGGTACATACTAGAGCCTAGAGGGTACTAGTTAGAGGTGTCAGTTCTGGACACTGTGCAAAGCACATCTCTAACTAGCAAGAAGTAAGTTTTCGATAGGGGCTTCCAACGGTAGTCTAGTAACTCGATACTCAGCCTGAATGCATTTCTTACTTTTACGTGTTAGTGCCCTCACGCCCTGTCCCCCTCAATTGGAGAGAGTTTTTCTTCCTTTACCTGTGAGAATATATTCAAATTTTATATCCCAAAGTTCAGACGAAACAGTTTTAAGACATACTTAAGTCCAATCATAAATAATATATCTAGTAACTTCTCATGTCCGTCTCTATATCTATTGTTGAAGATAGCGAATATGTCTCCGATCTCAAAATTGTAGTAGCTAGTTTGGTTGACAAATGAGCTTTGTGAAACTCCTGACTAATGTGTAATAGGTTTGGGCGAGTTGAGCGGAGAATAGAATGAGGGGATACCGTACTCGGGTGCTATCCCATCCCCTATATGCCAAGAACGTTGAAGTGCACCGCCATCATTTTCGGACATCATAGACCACTCCGTCGCACTCGTCAGGTAGATGTTGATGAGCAACCTTGGCGATGGGCATCAAGCACTAGTGGTGGCTTCTTTAGATGAGGCGACGGTGGACAGGCTGAGGAGAGAGAAGGGAGGGAACTATTGATTTTTCCTAATTAGATACTCGATGAACACATGACGGAATCCAACGATAATTTGGACATGGATGCGGAACCCCCTTGCCTACATCAATCATGCTAGCGACAACATTAGATAAAACTGCCCGCAATGATAACAAAGTCTAACCCCACGTAACCTATATCAGTCGCGCATACTCGAAACCATTATGTCACATATCATAGCCTAAGTAAAATCCCGACCAAAGCGAGCCATATCACGCTTACGCAAGCAACATCATCAATCTTAAAAAAGAAAAGGTAAAAAAAAAATCTCCTCTCTCTCTCTCTTTCTCTCTCGCCTCTCCTAATTTCACGTCGGCCTTGGATCCTGTCCTATTCCCAAATGATATTCAATGCAAACCTCCATGGTTGAGTGGCGTCCTAAAGAAATGCGAATGCGTAGAAACCGCTCCTCTCCCTCTCTCTACCCCGTGACGCAATTTGAAGAAAGAAAGAAATCTCTCTCTCCCTTTCTCTCTCTCTCTCTCTCTCTCTACTGTGATGCAATTTGAGGGGAATAAATAAGAAAATGGCGTTGCAGGCCCACGCGGAGTGGGAGAGAGAGAGAGAGAGAGAGAGAGAGATACGCAGCTGAGAACGTAAGCAGGAGCCAGCAACCGGGGGTGACGCCATCCCCTCCGTCACCCACACGACTTCACCTCCCACACCTCCTCCCCTCCCCTCCCCCATTTCCTCTCCTTTCTTCATTCACACACCCAGTCAACCAAAGCCCCCACAAGAACAGCGAAATCTTTCTTTTTTCGCCTTTCCCTTTTCCCCTTCGTTTCCTACCCACGTCCCCCCCTCTTTTGCCCCTCTCTCTCTCTCTCTCTCTATTACTCTGTGCGTGTGTGGATGTGTGTGAAAGCGAAAACTGAAGTTTCGTCCGGTCTTCGTCCGTTTTCGTGTTCCCCTTCTTTCCTTATCCTTTCTGAGTTCGGTCTCTGCTCGGCCCCCGTTGAACCACCGCCCACCCCCCGCCCGGGTTTCGTACGTCGCGGCTTTCTTGATTCTTGCTGCTTTTTGCCGTCGCCCTCGACCCATCAATCTTGGAGCTGGTTCTTGATTCCGCCCCCGGGCTCTGCGGCTCGTTCTTGCAATTGGGTTGCTTGATCTTGGGTTGGCTCGGTGAGATCTGTTTGGAATTGAGCGAGAGAGGAGTTCCCGGTGCTTCTTCTGGGGATGTTGTTTGCTGGGCGTTTTGTGATTTTGGTGGACTTTCTCTGAGATTTTGTGTTAAGAGTGTCCGGAACCCGTCCCGGTTCCGTTCTCTTGATGTTTCATACCCCAAGCGGGTTATATTAGATTCAGGGTCGTTCTTCTGATTACGTAGTGTGCGGATTTCCGGTGTCATAGTCCCTTGGTTCCATCACCTATATGTGCATGGGCGCTTAATCTGTATCTTTGTGCTTCAGGTTTTGTAGTTATCGATCTCTTGAGTCTGTCCCTTCCTAAACCCATGTATATTTTTCGTCTCTATGTGGGGTTTCTTTGATGCCCATTCAGAAGTTTTAGAACGGCTTTCTTGAGGTATCGTGTTTGCAGATGAATAGATATCACCGAATCTGGCCTGCCCGTTACCTCTTATATGTGTAGTGCTTTTGTGAATACATGAGGTTTGTGTTTTTCCAGATTGTCCTGCACTTATGAGCACTGCTAGCTAAATTGAGTTTCAGCTCCAGTCATCGCTAGGAAGTGTCTTCCCTACGTCTGGGTTTCAAGGTTGAAGTTCATTGCACTACAGGTCCTTGAGTAACCTAGCCTTCCCTAATTAGATTTATGGCTTTTTCGATGGAGCCATCGTCATCTTTGAGCTTCACTTCATCTTCCCATTTGTCCAATAACTCCGTCAGCAACAACGCAGTGGGTCCTTATGGCTCTGAGACAGGGCATAGCCTTGATGCCATCAGTCTTGGGAAACTCAGCTCTAGTTTGGAGAGGCTTCTTTCTGATTCCACTCCTGATTATAGTGATGCCGATATTGTTGTTGAGAACATCTCGGTTGGTGTTCATCGATGCATTTTGGCTGCCAGGAGCGACTTCTTCAATGACCTTTTCAAGCGAGAGAAGGGATCCTCTGAGAAGGAGGGTAAACCAAAGTATTACATGGACAATCTTTTGCCTTATGGCAAGGTCGGGTATGAAGCCTTTCTGATTTTCTTGAGCTATGCATACACGGGAAAGCTGAAGCGTTCTCCAGTGGAGGTTTCTACCTGCGTTGATGATATGTGTAGCCATGATGCATGTAGCCCAGCTATCAATTTTGCAGTGGAGTTGATGTATGCCTCGTATATCTTTCAGATCCGGGAGCTGGTTTCCCTCCTCCAGGTCAGTCCCTCCCTCTCTATGCTGAGCAAAGTGCCGTACCTGTGAAAATAGATTTGTCCGTCCAGCGTATGTTAATTAAAACACTCAAAATTCAGTCTTCCATAAGTGGTTGCTCCTTTATGGCCCCATTTATATGGTGAAAGATTTATGGAATGTCAAGATAGCATTGTCACATAAAACTCCTCTACATGGTCTTTGCATCTTATGATTATCTTCCTTACGGAAGTTTCTTTGAGAATTACTACTTCAAGAATGTTTGGAGCCATGAGGGTGACGAGACTTTGCTGAAATTTGTGGCAGATATATTAACTAGCAGACGCCTTAATTTGGTTTTTGCAAGGCCATGTGGTGAATAAGAAGGAAAGTGTAGCCGTAATCTAGGATTGTTTGTATCATCTTCATTGTCTCTTTGTGATCTGTTATAAGCTGGAAACCTGCGCATTTGACCTTTGTTTTTTGATCAATCAAAACGAACAAAAATTCCTTATTCAGATGATTTGCATTGTGCTGTAGATAACTTTTAAATTGGTATGCCGTGCAACTGCAGCGACATCTTGTCAACTTTGTTGGGAAGGCTCAATCAGAAGACATCATCCCCATCCTCACCGTCGCTTTCCACTGTGAATTGAATCAACTTGAGATGCAATGTGTTGATAGAGTGGCTCGATCTGATCTTGACAACATTTCTCTTGAGAAAGAGCTTCCCCCTAAGGTTGCAGAAGAGATTAAATTGCTACGTCTCAAGTTTCAACCTAAAGATGAAACTAATTTGGAAATTCCAGACCCCTTACGTGAGAAGAGAGTTAAGAGAATTCACAAAGCCTTAGACTCCGATGATATTGAACTCGTTACGCTTCTCTTGAGCGAGTCCAATATCAACTTAGATGAAGCCTACGGCTTACATTATGCTGCAGCTTACTGTGACCCCAAGGTTGTCTCTGAGTTGCTTAGTTTGGGCTTGGCTAATGTCAACCTTCAGAACCCGAGGGGATACACTGTGCTCCATGTTGCTGCAATGAGGAAGGAGCCTAAGATAATAGTCTCATTATTGTCAAAAGGTGCTTGTGCATTGAAATTGACACCTGATGGACAGAATGCTGTCAGCATCTGCCGAAGGTTGACAAGGCCTAAGGATTATTATGCTAAAACAGAGCAGTGCCAGGAAGCAAACAAGGACAGGCTATGCATAGATGTACTGGAGAGGGAATTGTATAGGAATCCATTGGCAGGAGATGCTTCTGTTCCGTATCCTATTGTATCTGATGATCTACACATGAAGCTGTTGTATCTGGAAAACAGAGGTACTGAATTTTTCGGCTTATATTTGGCTTCTTGTAGATTATGGTGTTGCACTGAATGTTGCAGCATGCTGCCTGAATATCATTAAGATGATCCAAGCTTCTTAGTGAAAATTTACAAGATGGACACCAAAGGTTGAGTGCTTTATGTCCATGTGCGTGCAGTGCAATGAATAGTTCCGGCAGAGATGTCAGGTGTTAAGTGAGGACACCCTACGCTTCATGGAGTTTGAAAAGAAATTAAAACAAATGATGGTTTGAGTTGTTGGGAAGTTCCCCATTCTCGAAGGATAACAAATAATCTTGATTGTGTTGAAGTAATTTCCAAAATGTTTGGTATATGTTGATTCTGTGAATTTAGCCCACAATAAGTCGCATGTCTTAACATTTCTTTGCTTTCCTTGTCCTTTTGAAACCTTTAAGTGAGATAGACATTTGGAAGATTGGAAGAGAGCAACATGCTAGTGCAAGCCTAGATCCAGTGGCATCCCACTGTTCTATAATATGGAGAGAGTTGTGGGGATAGAACTGATTTCTGTATTAGTCAATGAATTGATGGACATAGAGGCACCTAATCTAGTGGTTCTAGTGGAGGATTTCCTTAAGGTTGGTTGTATAGGTCCATTTTGCTTTTAAACCTTGATAACTCTTTGATAAGGCATCTAACTCATCATGGTTTTCCCTAGGGGCATTCGTCATGGTGTGTACTTTTCTTTTGTTGTTTCTTAAGAAAGCTTCCAAATATTCTCAGTACATTATGATTTCACATTGTTTTCTTTCTGAAAAACTCTTTTTTTAATCAATGTATATTTATGCTTCTAGGACCTCGATGACTCTTTGATGAGGCATCTAACTCATGATGGTTTTACCTAGAGGGATTCTGAGAATCCTGGTGTGTACTTTTCTTTTTGTTGTTTTTTAAGAAAGCTTCCAATATTCTCAGAACATTTTGATATCAAATTGTTTCCTGGAAAACACTTTTTTTTTTTTCAATCAATGTATGCTTCTGCATTTCATGATGGTTTTACTTAGAGGGATTCTGAGAATCATGGTGTGTACTTTTCTTTTTGTTGTTTATTAAGAAAAATTCCAATATTCTCAGTACATTTTGATATCAAATTGTTTCTTGGAAAACACTTTTATTTATTTATTTAGTTATTTATTTATCAATTTGTATTTATGCTTCTGCATTTCATGGATATCAATCATTTCTGCAGAGTTTATCTCCCTCATTGCTAAGTTAATTAAGACCTTAACACGCTGTTGATATCACCAACTGCAGTTGCATTTGCAAGACTGTTCTTCCCAACTGAGGCTAAATTAGCTATGGATATTGCTCATGCTGAGATGACAGCTGAGTTTGCTGGTCTTTCTGCAAGAAAAGGTTCTAGTGGAAATCTGAGGGAGGTTGATTTGAATGAGACCCCCATAGTTCAAAACAAAAGACTGCTATCTCGAATGGAAGCCCTCCAAAGAACAGGTAACTTGAAATGGACTATTTTGCTGATAAGGTTTATTGATTAAGTAAAGTTCTTCCTCTTTCATCTTGGAATGATGTTGAGTCTATGACTAGTAGTTTCTTTTTTCAAAAAAGGGGAAGAGCATAACTTGGCTTGTTTAGTTAATTTTTTCTTGTTTCAAATGATTTAGTTTATAAAATCCAATGCTGGGCGAATGGCCTATGTGAAAAGAAATTGCATTTCTTACTATAAAGGTGAAAAGAGAAATAAAGATCCAGCTAATAATAGCTGCAAAATGCTACTTCATGCTGTGATGTTGAAATGGGGTAAAAAGAGTCATAAGAGGCTTCGTGACTTCATAATGAAAACAGGAGAGAGTGCTCTCTACATGCTTCCTAAAAGTGCTCCATGCTGTTGTCCTTTTCCTCCTCCTTGTGCTCTCTCTCTCTCTCTCTCTCTCTCTATATATATATATATATATATAGAGTGCGTGGCGCACATGGTGGGTAATGCCAGTTGGGCATTTCGGTGGCTTATGGGGCCAAAATGCATGCATGTCATTTCCTATCGTAACTTCAATGTCAAGCTGATTGAGCGGTCTAACTAATATCTCTTGCATCACTGGGAAACATTCTTGCTTTAGATCCCACAGTCTTTGTGATGAGCATGCTTTCTAATGCTGAACAAACTGACTTGGAACACAATCTATCTGATTGTAAATTCGAACTCATTTTTTTCAGAAGTCGGTCGATTACATGTTGATATTATGTAAACACAGTTTCTTTGTTGATTTCCAATGAGGATAAGGTCAGTTCAGTTCAATTGTGTAATTCACTGATGAGAACCCATTGTCATGGTGGGCAGTGGAAATGGGTCGGCGCTACTTTCCTAATTGCTCGGAGGTGCTCGATAAGTTTATGGAGGATGATCTGCCCGACCTGTGCTACCTCGAGAAGGGCACACCTGATGAACAGAGGATAAAGACGAGAAGGTTCATGGAACTCAAGGACGACGTCCAGAAGGCCTTCTCTAAAGACAAGGCGGAGATGAGCCGGTCAGGGATCTCATCTTCATCGTCCTCATCATCCTTAAAATACAATAACAAGATTAGAAGATTGTGAGGATGCGCATGAACCAATATGGAATAAACCAACCTATTGAAGGGCAACTGTTCTTTTTTTCTGGGCAAGGAAGCGAAAAATTTGGCTTCTCTCCTCAATTTGTTGAGCTGACAAAGATACATTCAGATGTTCATAGGATGTTTTGGTAGTAATTTAAGATGTTTTGGTCTTTTTTTGAGGTCTCCACTTGTTCATGCTAGCCAACAAAGGGATTTGAATTGGATTATGTACAGTTGTGCATTAATTTGCATCAGTCTGTTTTGCAAATGTTATGTACAGGTATAGTTATTTTCGACAGATCAGAATCCATGTTTTGCTTTTAAATTTTATTTTTTCTGACCATCTCGATCCATCTCTGAGTAGACAAAAGTAATATAATCCGAAAAAATCCGTGTTGGTAACTAAAACATGGATTCTGATCAGTGAAGTATGCCGAAACTGAAAGTAAAGCCGATACGATCAGGTGTTCCTGATCATCAGATGGATGATGGTTGATGTGTATTGAGCATTACACACAACTTCGATTTGATTTCCTAAATGGCAAGCCTAACCTGCCAAGTCCAATGGCTCTGATCTCAAATGCTTGCAAGCATGCCTTCCGAATTGCGATGTCTTTACCAGATTCGATCGAGCGATGTAACAAACATCTTGACCTTCGATTTCACCGCTATAGTTCTTGGCACCAGCATGGTGCGGATCTCATAATGTACAAAACTAATCAGAGCAACTGGTGAACAATGATTTTTGTATCACCGATGACACTTACAGCTCGGAAACTATCGCTCTTTCGCTGCATTCAAATATACGTAAGCCTTGATCCGCTGGTGGTACCACTTCTTCGAGTAAGAAATCTATATCAAATTTGAAGACGAAATTGCTCCAGATCTGCAATTTGTGATTTCTCAAGATTAGCATGTAAGAGACGATGCTTCGGATTTGTAATTCTTTTACTTCGTTGTGCTTGATCAATAGCTAAAGCGATTATGGATCGTTGAATTTAATAGGATCTTACCAGACTACCGACACCAACCCACCAGGAGTCTGCTCAAAAAGGGAGCAAGAGGGTGTTGCATCTTGCATGATTACAAGCTCAATCTCCAGAAGCAGAGTGCCTTTTTTCTAATACATGAACAATTACGACACTGATGATTTATCAACATTGATTGAGCAGTGTTGATGGAAGTAATCGCTATATATGCATTCTGTCACCTTGATTCGCAGCAATATTTCGGTACTCGCATTACACCTTGTCTTCCGGATTCTATCCTCTTTAGATGCAAACACCGATACATGAGCCTGATCCTGAACAGTTTTCCTATTATGCGAGCAGCAGATCCATGCCATGCCGGAGTTGCTTCACTCAGATGTTCGTAGATCACTTAAAACAGGCTCTTCAATGGACCTCAGCTGTCGCCATCGGTGGCTGCTACAAGTAGCAGGACAGCAAAGCGGCAAGAACGCCCAGGGGCCGCCAGGTACAGGCAAGATGCATACCGAAAGTGTTGACATTACTGCAATTCATTGCTCGAGAAACCGGCATCTGAAAGCTATACAAACCAAGCTAGCGAGGGCAGTTCCGACGATATAATGCAACTGGGTCGATTGAATAAGCTCTTCAGAGCATGGATCGGAGTCTGCTACCGGCAAAGCAGCTGGGACTTTTACTATACAGCAGGATCGGAGCATGGATAGTGTTGAGGCAAGGAATGAGGGACGGGCGCACCGTGCCGTGGTCAGTGAAAAAAAAAAAAAAAAAAAGCCTCCGATGGAGGACGAGTTAAAAATGAATGAAATCTGGTCCTCTGCCGAAAGGAGAATGACCATGGTCATGTGTCACATTCATGAAATTCCCGAGGGACCATGCATGATCAAGGAAGATCTCCCATGGTTCCCACTATAATTTCTGGAACGTTCCTAAAGATGGGCAAGACGATAATTGCACCAGGATCTAGAACTCTTTTACGTAAATATGGATTTCTGGAAGGTTCTCGGGATGGGCGAGACAGTAATTGTGCTAGGATCTAGAACTCTCTTGGTATAAATATCGGTAGGTGGTAGTTTAGGAGATGCGATCTCGTCCGCGAGATGAAATCTCGATCAATGGTTGTAATTTGAAGGCGTTGAGTATAAGAAGGGGTGTCATCTCCCTCATTTGTATCCATCCAATCATTTTAGAATTAAAGTTCCATTCTCTCTAATCTTCTTGTATCCATTCAACCAAAAAAGCCATATGAGCATACAATAAGAAACGGATGCAAACCATACCAATCAAAATGCGATAAATTCATTAGGAATGATAACTTGTTCATACCTCAAGCTAAAGGTAAAAAATGGGGTTGCTCCCTTGGCAAAACTGGGATAAAGTTGAGCCAAAAGATCCTGATTCAAGATAAATTCATGAGGAAGTGGGATCTCTTTAGGATCTACTCCAGCGTTTAGAAATTGGTTAATTGGTAAAGATACATGTAGTTGATGCCCCGCCCAAGAAAGAGACCCAAGTCCTAGTAGCCCTGCTAAATGGTGATTCAACATAGATTCTACATCTTGGAACCAGGCCAATTTTGGAGCAGCTTTGTGATAATGGAACCAACCAGCAAAAAGCATTAAGGCTGCAAAGACTAATGCACCAATTGCGGTACAATAGAGTTGTAATTCACTAGTTATTCCCGATAGGATGCAAACCATACCAATCAAAATGCGATAAATTCATTAGGAATGATAACTTGTTCATACCTCGATTAGCTCGTGTACTATTTAAGGGGTGATGTTTACTGCATTTTTGCATTTCTGCAGCTCCTTCTGACTCAAGCCGACGAGCCTCAGCAAGACATTTGACTTGCAAGGTGGGTTTGAGCTCAAGGGACAAACTGCAATCCAAACCACCTCAACGATCCAAGCTGTAATCCAAAAAAGCTAAAGTCGTCGAGACATCAGTCCAAAAGAGTCTAAAGTTGCACGCAATCCAAACTGCAAGCAATGCATGATCTCGACAATCCAAGCTGTAATCCAAAAGAGCCTAAAGTAGTTGCCTTACACAGCCTTACACATGCTCGGACTTGGCATCGTCGGATTATGGCATCCCACATTTCATTCTCATAATTTTTTTTTTTATGAAAAAAAAAAAAAAATGACAAAGCAAAGCTTTCCAATGGAAGCCTAAAACAGAAGAAAAATAAACGAAGTGAAAAGGCTGGGCAATCACCGGATGTCTTGTAGTTGTAATCCAGAGGTATCTTCACTTAAAGCATCGAATTAATATATCGTATCATGAATCGAATTAATATATTATGAGATATATAAACTATTCTATACATACCAATTCTCCAATGTGAAATACTTCTAACACAACTTACTCATGTATTTTGATACTTTTTATCTTATGTTGTCTTGACTCCTTCCAATTATTTATTCTTCAAAAAATTGGTTTTTCAATTTAGATTAGTTGATGCACATACTTTTTGTGTCGAGTCATAAATATTCCATGGCCATCGAATACTTAATAAAGTGAACAAAATGCATCTCCTAAAATCGAGAAAAACATTTATTAATTTGTGGGAAGAGAAAAGAACTTCTTGAGCCCTAGTGGCAGTCTTATTTTGACTTTAATCAGTCACAGGTCAATTTATTTTATTTTATTTTTCAAAAAAAACCCATCATGAAAACTTTCCAAACACGAAGGCTTCAAGCTGCTGCATTGCTTGCGCCGCAAGCAGCCCTGCGCAGGACCGTGAAATGGAAGACGCACGCGTTCGTGTCCCACGGCATCCCAATCTTGTCGTCCTTCCCCAGCCCTCGCCGCCGGACGAACCGCCGGTTCCAATCCCCGTTCAGCAGGTAGCTGTTCGACGACGCCCAATGCCAGAACACGAGCCGGTGCTCATCGCCCGTGTCCACATCCCTTACGGCCACTTCCATCCCTTCCTGGCTCTTGACCCGCCTCACCGTCTCTTCACCCATCCACTGGAGCACGTGCATCCTCACGGCATCCCGTGGGAGCAGCAGCCGCCACAGGTGCCCGAGGTCGCTGGGCTTGAGCTTCTTCTTGATCTTCCACGGGTCCTCGTAGAGCACCAGCTCTGTGGAGACGCCTGGGCAGCGCTCCTCTCCTTCCTCGCGTCTTGGGACAGGCCGGTTATTGTTCCTTCTTGGGGCGGCACTGCCCGACGATCGCCTAGTCTCCACACATGTAATGTGGGTTTCGTCGGAGGCCGACGGCTCCAAAGATTCCCGCCCATTGCCAGATTCCCACCCATCACGCGTGGCGAGAGCGGTTCCTTGATGCCAGTTGCTGCCATTGTTGTCCCCGACCGAGGAAGAGGAGCTTTCTTGAATGTCGGTGCAGGCCTGAGTAGGGAATAAGACGATGGTTCGCGTGCTCCCATTCCTCCTCTGATCATCACTGTTGTTGTGGGCTGCATCGGAAACGCAGGGCGAAGAGGTCATCGACGACGGCGCTGGTGGCAAGCCGCCGTCCATGATCATCGGAGGAGACATGGGGTTGAAGAAATCGAACATGCGTTTCCTAAGTCAAAATCAAGTTGTGAAGCGCGAACTTTAAATACAGCCTAATTTCCTAATTTAGGCTGGATAGGAAAGAGAAATTTTCAGGTAGTGCAGTTAGTGCAGAACTACACGTTTCCTAAATTGTGATGATTTAACGTAAGCAAATAACGAAAGATTATTAGATTCCATGTGTTTCGCTTTTATCTCTTCATAAAACATGTTCAGTTTGAAAGAAAAGTTGTAGAATCCCAAGGATTAACTCCCTTTTCTTGGATTAATTTGAAGTGTGCAGCCCTTGTAATCTTTCTATTTCACAATCCGTATTCATCACTATATCGATAGTTGGTCCAAAAAAATAAAAAAATTTGGCCCAACTTATAATTGCCTTTATATACATAATTATCAAATCTTTCCCTAATACCTCTCGAGGTAGGTGACGCCACAAAGATTGGGACTAAACCAAATGCATTCCACTCTTTTACAGCAGCGACAGAATGTAACTGCAGAGAAAAGTACCCTTCAGAAAACTGCAGAGATCCTGCTGGTTGGGATCTCCATTTATGCTCCTGGATATTTGCTTGATACCCTCCTGACCAGATTGGTTACCAATCGACAATGGCTGCAGCACAAACCCCGGCCTGCTTCCAGGTGCAGACCAATGCCGATGCTGTGGTTGACGGTCTCTAGAAGAGAATTGCTTAGATATGCTAGACAAGAGAGCACCCAGAACTTAAGGATGTCACATATAAAGGAATGGTTCGCGGACATGGGAACGAGGACGCGATCCACTGAACTTGCGACTTTGAAAGCAAACCAGCATGTTCAGATGATGCTTATTTATAGGTCTGGACTCTGGTAAACCAATAACATGGGGCAACTTCCGGAACATTCGATTTTCAAAGCAAGGGTTACACAAAATGAGAAACGCAGTGCATTGATAACTGCGAACTTTCCTTGATTTCCCGCTTAAGCAGGGTCTTGAAGGCACTTGTTAATAAGATTCTTTGTTAATTTAGAGAAAAAAAAAAACTATTACTGCAACAATCCTTCACAGCTGAAAGAGAGAGTCCTAGGCCCATACAGTCTCCCCAAATCATCAAAACAATCAATCTTGCCTAGTACGATTTGCAGACAACATTGTTGAAGCACATCTAACTATGATTAAATGTTACAGTGATGAGCAATTACATGCAAAGAACTGGTGACGAAAGCATCTGGCAACTTTTTCATTACTTAATTTCATTGGTAAAAGAACCTAGCACCATGTACCAAAATGTTCTCATTGAAAGCGTTTTTAGAAATTTTGTGTACACTGATGGCATCAGAGAATCCACACTAAAAAGAATGTCAGGAAGGGTATCTTTAGCCTGAATTTGGTGACTGTTTTATACTTTCCCACATCTCTGCACCATCAGGATGAACATCTACAAAATACCGTACAAAACGAGTATCCGAGCATGCAAGGATGGAGCTGATGGACATCATTGGCTTGACTGCACCTCTATCCCTTGACCAAATGTACATTGATACTCTCTTTTGTATTCTCTCCATATCATAGCATAAATATGCTGGAAAGGCCACAAGGATTTCCAGTGGATAGCCCAATCGGTTGATTAAGTAATCAATCTTCTTCTCAATGACATCTTTTGTCTGGTTCAGCACCGTAGGAGCTTGTTTAACAATTTTTGAGGCCAAATTGAAGTCCAGACCAGCTTGTACAAGACAGTCAAACCTTTCTTGCAACTGATCCCCTCTTCCTCTAAACCGTTTCAATGCTTTTGTCATCTCCTCTGAGTTTTCAACAAAGCCTAACCTCATCAAGAATGTTTTTTTCTCTATGTATTTAGTTGGATCTTGGTACAGTGTCCCCGCCCTCCACTTGGATGCCAGCTGGAACAATTTCAAAGGATCTTCCTTTATCATAACAGCTAAGCAGTCTCTTATTACTTTCAATTCTTTACAGACAGTTTTGGGTCCTTTGAGGGAAGATGAGGCCAAAAGCTTCATGTGGTTGGAAACTATATCAGCTATTAAATCCATTTCCACTCTGATTTCAGTCAGAAAGCTTACAGCTTTTGAGATATTTTTCAAGGACTTCTCAGACAGAATGAAGGGATTTTCAGCAAACAGTACATAAGCCTCATCCACATTGATGCCCACTTTCAATAATAGGCCAAAAACCACATACACCTTCCTTCCCGAGCCATTGAACAGAAAAGCAGGATTTCTCTTGAATAATTCACCCATCCGATTCTCTCCATTATTCGCTTTCTCAAGGAACTCTATGGTGTCAAGAATTCTGCCCCAACTGTATCTTTTCTTATCAGATAAATACTCACCGATACAATTAATATCTACGCCATGCCCTTTGAGTTTATCTAGGACCTTGACAAACTGTAAATCAATGCCGCTGACCAACAGTGTAGGGCAGCAAATCACCAGCTTGATTATTGTCGATTTACTTAGACCTATATCCTCATATGCCTCCAATCTTGATATCAACACCCCAATATCGCACCGAAAAATATCTCTCGCTTCTTTAAAAATCTTACCAATCTTGTTCCTCGGAATCCCGTAATTACACAAAGTCTGAAAATTCTCAAGCATGAGATGATCATCACTTAAAAATATCATGTTCCGCGGAAGAAGCCCCTGCACCTCAGATGGGCGCACGCCCAAGCTCTCGAAGAAGGGCTCGAACTCATTGATAGGATTATACCTAAGAAACCTCTCTATAGCCGGAGCAACTTCTTTTTCAGCATTGACATTGGAGAGCAGATCCTGCACGAAGTTCGGCGAGTTCTTGCTAATGTACTCGGCGTCGGAGAAGCTGAAGCTCCTGGTGCAGTGCAAGTAGTCGAAGAGCGCGTCCTGCGCCTTGCTCCTGGTGACACGAGAGAACCGGTGAGCCAACCGGGTCCCCGCCGATTCACTCAGCTCGAGGCTCGAGCGGCTAAAACATCGAACCTTCAAGGAAACGGGAGACGGGTCCATTTTGGTTCGGGACATTTCGCAAACACAAGGAGGGCATAGGAGACGGTGACCGAGTTGAGCCATCATCCTAGACAAAGGGGCCAACTTTCCGCGGATTCTGGCCGTAAACATGTCACGGCACCATCTGGGTTGAACCTATGCGGAATGATTAAGCGAAGAGAGGCTTCGTGGGTCATTTGCCATGGCTCTTGGCGGCCGACTCTGCAGCTGAAAATGGAACGGCGGCAGAGAAACCGGAAGAGGGTCTTGACAGCTTGCTCTGCGGCGGCGGCGGCGGCGGCGGCGGCGAAGCCAGCATCGACGGCTGCTTCCGGGTCACGCGCGCCGGAGCTCGAGTTCAGCTCCGGCGGAATGCAAGGGACGGTGGAGAAGATAAACCCTAGTAAACCTCGAAGAAAAAAAGGGGGAATGCAGGGGGGAACACAGGCGGGCAATTTACCCTTAATTTTCCATGTTTGTTTTTTTTTTCCCTCTTTTTTTTTTTGCTTGTATGTTAAGAATTATAAGACTGCGGAGAATGATGTTTAAAATTTAGATTCATGATAATAGAGTCAATTATAATTATTAATTGTATGATTATTATAAAACTAAATTATAACGATTGCACTCAATTCACAATCTCAAAAACAAATGAGAATGCCTTCCGTCAATCGAGGAAATTCCTAATTTTGACATGATCTCTCAATTTTTTTTGACTTTTTGATCCAATTGGAAGAAGTCTAATTTTCGAAGTATTAATTGATCATATAATACCAAAATACAAGTCAATAAGTTGGAATTCAAACAAAAAATTTAATAATTAAAAACTCAAAATCGTCGCCATACAAGTCAAACAAGCCTCGTTTTCCTAAAAATTCAATGAAAGTGAATCGCCGCATCTTTCATGACGTCCATGGTTGTTAAGTTATTTCATTAGGTTAAATTCCATTTGAAAAAACTTAAATGCATGAGTAATCGAAATGCATCAAATTAACTGCATCAATTTTCTTCAATTTGACATTTCTTCAGAGATCCACCATGCAAAACCCCCTTTGTAACAATTCGGTATGGGAGAAACTTTACATGGGAGACCCGATTGATCCTACATAACCTCAGCTAAAAAACAAGATTGATCCCAAATAAACCTAGGCAAACGAATTTGGTCATTCGACCAATTTTTTATAGGTAAAAACAAGAAAAGTTGACTTTGGGAACATGTAATTCCAATGCCCTGGGCATCGGGGTGTTCGAATTATCCCGTGAATTGTTCAATCAACTTTCCCGGTGGTTGGCAAAAAAGGAGAAGGGAACTTTATTTTATGAAAATGAAATCTAAAGTTGTGATTTTTCTTGGATGAAATTGCAAGAAATGGAAACCCCATCCAACGACCCAATCCGAGAGAGAGAGAGAAAGTAGAATTCACAATCAGACAGCAACTCCTATTTGCCCTCACGCACTCCTGCCTGCCTGCCTGCCTGCCTTGCCCACCCGATCCCTCTCTCTCTCTCTCTCTCTCTAGCCTTCCTTCATACTTTATTCGTTTTGGCAATTCGCCCAAAAATCATTGCTTTCGGTGGGAGATTCCCATTTCGATCGAGAGTTAGCCTCCGGGGTGGTTGAATCTCATCTGGGTTCTCGCCGTTTCGCCTTGTGATTTCGAGTTCCGATTTGCCCATCTGTCGAAAACCCCCCACCGACATTGTGCGTTTTCCCTCTCCCCCCGGATTGGCTGCGTTCTGGGTCGGTTCCGGCTTCGATTCCCTCATCTGGGTTCGGGCGCTCGGCCGGCGTTCGCGCTCTTTCGGTTCGGTTCGGTTCCGGTGAGTAGCGTTCTCGTTTCCCCGCATTGTGCTCTCCGGTTGTGTTCGTGGTAATTTGTGTTCTGCGACTTGGGTTGTGGACTATTTTCTTGGGAAGTGATTCTGGGTCGGGAGTCCATTTTCTATGCGTGTGTTGCTCGAGCACCCTCTTCATTACCTTGCAGGCATTTGCTTTTCTCTGCTTCCCCTTTTCGTTTTTTCGCGGGATAGATGGAATTTATATATGTGTGTGATTGTATTAAGAGTTCTTCCATTTCAAGTTTTGTACTTGTTGTTGTTCTAGCAGCTGATCTTTGCTCTGCTAGTAAGGACTTATCTAGCACCATCTTGTGGTGCGATTTTAAGGTAACATCTGCTCGTGGGATGACCGTGTTTTGGTTAACAGAGCAGAGCGTGCGAGCATTATTATTTCCAGTTGTGCTTTTGGTTGTTCGATCAGTGCCGGCATGCATCGATGTGTGTTTGCAGTTCAGATCTCTTTTGGTCACTGTTATTTGTTTGTCCATGCTCTGATGCCTCGCTTGTTAACGTTACATACTTTCCCGTTTACACCTTCAAAGTGTCCTCTCGGAACAGCTCTTGTGTTGGATACCTTGCCTCCATTGAACTCCTGCTTTTTCTTTCTTTTGGGTCATAATATCACATTAAAGTGCTTGATGTGCACATTGAAGAGTAGAGTGAAAGCCATAATGGTGTGTGTGATGTGTGCAATTATCTTGAATAATTTCCTTTCAAACATTATAGTTGTGCAAGTTAGGAGAGAACAAAGTAAGGAAAAGAACAACAAGCATTGATGTGAGGTTGATGCAGATTAGAATGGTTTAACTGGTTATACTTAAACATTGCCCAGAGAGTAATAGTTTCATTGTTATCGCTGCAGTTTCTTTGGCTGTTATTACTTACTCGAGGTTATGCATTCTTTTCTCTTGCCATCATGTATTGGGATCAGAATATACATAAAGATTTCACCAAGCTGTCATCATCAATTTGACTCTTCTTCAGTATTTTAGTCCCCTTTTTTAACATGTAGTTTGCTAAAGCATATTCAATAATTTGTTGGGAAAATCCATCATAGGCTCTTAGCTATGACTGACTAATTTGCTGATGCTGCTATCAATTACTGGAGTTTCTTTCTTGGTCCTTTTCTTTTGTCAAGCCTTATGCCTGGAAATCATTGCCATCAATCATTTTCCTTTGCAATAATAGTTCTTGAATTGGCAAGCCTTTTTAAAGATTTGAGTCTTTCTAGGTCGTACATGAAAAGCACATAGGGAAGTTTTCTTTATCAACTTCACTAGGATGCTGAAAATTATTTTTTATCAAGTGAACTTGTCATTATGGTGCTGGAGATGACTTATCCTTTCATATGCCTTGCAAATTTACCAGCTCTCTTATGAATTGCTGTTGCAGCATAAAGAGCCAAAATGGATAGGGGAAGACAGTACTAGAAGAGGCAGGAGGCACAAACAACCTGGAGATCCATATGTGACCAGAAGAGTTCATCATGCGGGCAATTTCCAACAACACTGCTATGACTATGGAGGCTTACAGGAACCAGGCTGAAGTGTTGGTCAAAAGCTATCTATTAGCTGATACCATAGTTCCATTTACGTCCGTCGTAGCTGGCATTTTGGCCTGTAAATTGGTATGCTCTTTCAGCGAATTTACTCTTTTCCCTTCCAATGTGAAGCTTTTTTTCTCCAATTTTGCTTGGCTTTCTGAGTTTTGGCTGGGTCCTTGGTTGTAGCAATGCTATTTCCATAATTGACAGTGACAAAACCTCTTTTAACTAGAAAAGTATACATGTGATCAGACATCTTCTTTCTTCATTAGTAGCGTCGTTATTACTTTACTTTCCTTTTCCTGACATTCAAATATCTTACAGGTGTATGATCTCAGCGAGTTAGTCAGTATGTTTTACTTCAGAACTTATTCAAGTCTGACAAAAACACAACGCACTGAGTGGAACAACCGGTGGGTGGATATGATAAAACCTGCTTAGTGAGTTATAAGTATAGCTTTATGGTTGCTTCTAATATCAATCTTTTTTTAGTGGTATGTCAACAGTCCATGCTGTTTTCATCACGACCATGTCTCTATACTTTGTGTTCTGGTCTGATCTCTTCTCTGATCGACTTGCTGGCCCTGTGACTTTTCGACATTCACCTCTCTCTAATTTTTTCCTTGGGGTAGGTTTCTCTCCTTCTGAACTCATTTGAAGTTTTGTCTTCTTTCTGAATGGTTGGAACATGACTGTCCATGCATAGAATGCAATGTAGACTAGTTCTAAGCCTTTCTATGCCAGAAGACTATCTATTAATGAAAGTCTTTTCCCCTTTGGAAAGGTCCTATGTCTATAGTATGCAGAGACTTATTTTCTAAGACTGATACGTTCATATTATATCGATGTAACTAGGATTGATTTAACTAGCAATGTGTTGGGCAATAAGTAGAGTTTATGAGCATATTCTTTAGTCAGATAGCCTATATCATATTCAATGTTGTGCTTTTGCACCTCCTTTCTTATGTGACGTCTCATTAAACGAATATATATTTGCAATGACATAAGTTTTGAATCCTGACATTTCTTTCCTTTTCAAAGTAAAAAGGGGAGGACAACATATTCAAGTCAAAACTCGATATGGGGAAGTTTTCCTGCATTAATTGCTTTGAAATCTGGTTAAGAGGAGCCATCTACTGTTGAAATTGTTTATTTTCTTCATTTCTCACTACTATTGTGGATGGAAAGAGTCTCCACCAGGGTCACCACGGTTCCATTTATAATAAACATGTTGAAATCATAGGACAAGTTCTTAGTAATTGACTCCCTACAGCCTTGCATTTACAAAGAGGGAAATTGTGCTTAAGGTTTTAAGCGGATATCTGCGGGGTGCGCACATGAGTGATAAAGCCACCTCAAATCCAACTTAGATATGACTTTGCGAAAGACACTAACAAAAAACCTTGTGAATTATGAACAAAATTAGCTGTAACTTTTATACAGACCTCTGTTGCCTTGATGATAGTATTTTATTCCCCCAGCCCCAGCCTTCAGTTCTGGTGGTGATGCGCTCTCATAATTTTTATTCTCCCAAGTCTTCTCTAGCGAGGTTTAGTTTCTTCTGTTGTAACAAACACTCTGTAGGTCTTCATTAAGAGGGCTAGCAAGTTCCCTAGGTAAATGCCGGAATATTTGAACAAGCAGAGAAGCCTTCTGATTGGATAGAGAATTGTTCCTCCAGTCCAAGTGAAAACATAAATTAAAGTAGCAAATTTGAGCAATTGTTAACTGCGATTTGAAGTTATATGTACAGTAGCCATTCTGAAACGTAGATCTCAAAATGCGTACTGCCTCTTGAGGAGCAAATTATATTTATTGCCATCAGTAGACAGTGTAAAAACTGCTGTATTATGATCCATTTTATTAATCATTGCGCTTAATAAGTTGATGTTTGAAGTTTGTCAGCAGCACTAAATTTTTGGAGGACAAATCCATTTAAAGAACTTGTAGAAGCACACCACTTCTTTGTGGAAACAATTGCTTTGGTTATGTGCTAAATTGGCTATCCTTGGCAGCAGTCTAAGATAAGGTCCACCTGATTATGTTCTTCTTTGAAAAGAATCTGTAACATTTTTACAGGGAATGTTTTACAGGGTTGCAACACCATTTTTTCATTATGTCCTTTTACTTGCTTGCCTAGATAATCAACAGTTATGGCCCTTATGAAGATATTGCTCAAAGTGAAATCACTTGCCCTCCATGATCCTCCCTGCCCTGGCCTATTCTCTGCTTATCATGCACCACTTAGGGACCCCAATGCTTTTCCAAAGAAGCTAGATTTTTCGAAATTTGTATGATCTGATATCTCTTCCTTCTGCATTATATTTTCAATTGAGAAGTCTAAAACACAATTCCATCATCCTTCAAGCTTTTCCACTCCTAGATGCAAAGTAACACATTTAGAGTTATATTGTTAATGAACTCTAGCCTTTTATAATCCTTCCTCTTCAAAATGAGCTCAAAATTCTGAGAAATTTTTGTTCATAATCGTTCTTACCCACTGTCAATCTTCATTCAGTGATCAATTTTTGAACAAAGTATTTAGTAGCATAAATGGATCTTAGCATAATTATAGATGCAGTGCCAGCTTGAACCAGAGTAGCTCTAGTAGCCAATGAGCGGCAATCACTACCACAAAATACACTACACTGGATTCCCAGCTATTCTTGAGTAAATTTTGTTCCTCATACCTTGTACTTTGGAAATATCTTATACATTCACTGGGACACTTTTTGAATGGTGAACCTTGGCTTATAATTTAACTTCATGTTTGGGAAATCGATGGAGTTCCTCTGGACAAACACAGGTAAGTGCTGTGTGAACTGAAGTGGCCTGAGCTAAGTGGATTATCCTGTGTGATAATGACATATTAGAATGGTAGGCTTCGCTTGAAGTTTACTTCTGTTATCATATATACTTCTATGGATGCACCCTGTTGCTGCATTGATAGCTTTCATAATTGCCGATATATGTTGCGATGGTTCTTCAGCTGGTGGAAAATCTTTTGGCAGGTTTCTGTTGGGTATTTTCTTTCAGATCTCGGAATGATATTTTGGCTCTATCCGTCTTTAGGTGGAATGGAGTATGTAAGTGATTTCTTGCTTATGGATCCATGGATTTTATAATAAGTTTTCCTTCTTGTTGGAGCATCAGTAAAGTTTTCTTGCTCGTGCATCTTTTCGTCCGTACTGTCATCTCAAACTAATTTTATTTCTTTCTATTTAGCAAGGTAGTGAGAAATTGAAAAAGAGTTAAATCTTAATAATTAAGACAGATCTTTGGCTGAGTCTGATGATTTATTGAATTCACTAAATACTGTTTGTCAAAACAAAGTTCAATTCTGAAACAATAACCTTGAACGGAGTTATATGCTCAAATATGGTATTGTGGATGAGTTGACTTATGCAAATACACTGAACAAGAGAAAAGGGTAGATTTCTTCATAGAGGCAAGTAATAGCTGCTGATGAGTCAGTACCCTTTGGTTTCAGGTTATACATCATTCACTTTCTGGAATTGCTGTAGCCTATTCTATGGCTTCTGGGGAAGGGCAGCTTTATACATACATGGTCCTTATATCTGAGATTACGACTCCAGAGATCAATATGAGATGGTATGTTTGTTATAACTGGAGTCCTTTATTAGCTTTTCGAGTAGTCACTGTAATATGCATTTTGAAGGTTTCTCGACACTTCTGGGATGAAGAAGTCTGCTGCGTACCTCATCAATGGCGTAGTCATCTTCATTGCCTGGTTGGTGAGTCTTTATTCTATTTCTTTGTCCTTCCGAGATCTAGACTCTCAGAGGCAATATCGAGACAGAGAAAATATCTTGGATATTTGCTTGGAGGGTTGGTTATTACACCTAGGCCAGGGTATGCTGAGTGTGTCTGTCAACCTTGTAGAGATATTTTCCCATTTCATATTCAGATATATCATGAACATGACTTATGAGGGAGAAGCTCTTTTTTGAGCTGGTTCTGATATAGTGCTAAGCATACTGTATGTTATGTGCAGGTAGCCAGGGTGCTTCTGTTCGTTTACTTGTTCTACCACGTTTATTTGCACTATCATCAGGTGACAGCAGCTTTCTGAGAACATGCGTTTAATTTGTATCTCCAACTTCCCAAGGAATCTCCAAATTCAGATTCCTTGGAAGACCTGTTATGTCCTTCATCATAACTAGTTAGTGTCTTCTTTTGTGGTGTGCATACAAAGTCATGGCACCTTTTTTAAAGGACAGCGCTGGCTGTTGTTGGAGATGTCAAGAATTTGATATTAGAACTTGAAATTTGTGGATTCTAACAAGATTTGAGTAACTGCCCTTCAGGGAAAAAGAAAGACGTAATGAACTCAGCCTGTTAAACATTATTTTTCTGGCTTCCCAGGCATGCGATGCATATCTCATTGTTTTTAATCATATTAATAGTACAGCAAGTATATTTCTTTAAAAGTCCAATACCTACTAGTTCAATGGTATTCTTGTCTAGTAGTGTAGTCTGTTGTCTTTTGACCTGTCCATCGGTTACTTCTGTATTCACAAACAAATCTCAGCGATGATACCATGCCACTTTTGTCTTCTTGGCAGGTCATTGAGATGCACATATTCGGGTATCTATTGGTCTTTGTGGTGCCGGCAGCGCTTGCGCTCATGAACCTGATGTGGTTTGGGAAGATCATCAAGGGTTTGATGAAGACATTAGCTAAAAAGCGGTGAAGATCACACGTACGTTCTGCCGTTCGTTTTGCCACACGCCCTCCTAGATTCTCTGTTGTAAAATTTGTGGTTACGTTACCCTCATAGTAAGAAAGTCTAAACAGCCCACAGAATCAATATGATCATCAAACTGACCGATAATCTTGTCACTGTACATGCCGATAGTTCTGATTCCAATGCCATATATATAATGGGAAGAAGTGAGTGAGGTTTTCTCGACTTTGTGGACTGGTGTTGCTGATTTTGTAGTCTTGATGATGCACTGACATGATCTGTTTTGAGACCTGCAATGCCTAGTGGGTTTATGGAATACAAGTTAACATGATTTCCAAGGCCACTGGCAATTGCAAATAACATGGAAAATGATTGAGAGGGCGAGACAAGACAGGAAGGTAAGCAGCCAAACGGGAGAGAGTCAATGATCGATGAAGCCAAGAACAGCAATCATCAGAGAAAAGGGTGGCAGATGAAACCCAAGAAGAGAAGGCAATTTGCCTGCAAAAATGATGTGGTTGGAAGTAGGTGATCGAAAGCCGAAAGGGTGGGTGGATCTTTAGGAGTAAGAATTAAGCAAGTTAAAAACTAATCTTTTAAGCAAGTTAAAAGCGAATCTTTTGAGCCGGCATAGGTTTGTTTTAAGGAAAAGTGTTTCAGGGAAATTGCTTTTTGACTATGGAAAACATGTGTAGATTGATGAAAAATAAATTTTCTTTTTGATAAGAAAGAAATCACTTTATGTAGATTGCTAAACAAATGAAAATCAACCATTTTTCTCAAAAATGATTTTCACGAAAAATATGTTCCTTTATCGGGAAGTTTTCGGCAAAATAAATATACTTTTAATATGTTTTAAAGAAGTCTTTCTATTTTTCAGCAAATGAACGAGAAGTGATTTAGGAAAGGACTTGCGTATTGGACCAATTTAAATAAACAAGCCTTTTATTTTGTTAAGGGGTCTCAGTCATCTTTTTTTATTCTCTATATTTCGTGAATATCGTGTCCATGGACAAATGTGTCATTTCATACTTTTTACTTTATCTTTCACACGTTTTAAATATTGAAAATTTTTCCATCCTATAACAGAATTTTCTTATAAGATTTCAAAATCTAAAAAATATCATTCTTTTCCATAAAGAGCACTGCATATTGCTCGTGTTGTCCATTTTCATCACTAATTTCTTTATGTTACTCTCATAACTCAAAATCTCCTAATGTAATGATGGTGCTCGATGGTTTAGATGTCAATTTCCTGTGCTGCCGCATGAAAAAACAACTAAATTAGCAACTACTAATATACAAAAGCCAACCTAGCTTTAATTTTTTCATAATCCCTTTCTCGCTCATTTTTCGGTATGCTATTGTATTACTTTTTATTTCTTATATGGGAATATTTGTTTGAATCCCGATAACTATAATTTATCACGTTACTTAATATATTAATTGAATAATTACTCTGCACATTTGATGATGACACTTTAATTTTTGGCACTTGACGCGTTGAGCACCTTGACAACTTTCATCTGTCAGCTAACTTAATCATGAATTTGAACAAAAAATTCATTTGATGTTATACCGTGGAACTCAAAACAGTCAAAAGAAAATTATCATTGGATGATATCGTATTTCCTTTTTTTGCTTTTAGAATTATCATTAACTCAATGCTGAGTTTTAACTACTTATTTTCCGGTTTCATCAAGATATTTGTAGGTTAAAATTTTTAGCCAAACATTTAATAGGATTATTATCCTATTGAAATTCCATCGTCATCGTTGTTTTATTTAGATTTTTATTTTATTATTTATCGTCACGGTGGGTGTACTTGCGATTAAATAAAACCGTCTCACACATTTTTTTCCCTTTCAACAATCAAAAGATGGCCGAAGACATGATCAAGGAAAGACAGCTGGGAATTTTTCAATCGCCGAGAGCAAGATGGGCACGGAAAACCCCAACTTGACCTCCCACAAAAATAATATAAGGAAAAAACCGAAAAGTAAAACCGGAAAAAAAAAAAGAAAAAAAAAAGGGAGAAGATGGACGGATCCACCACGTCATTCCCGAAAGGGCAACGCACCGGCCGCGATGTCGCCTCGTGGAATTTTTGCGCCTACACCAAGATTAAGAAATTAAAGAAATAGAAATAGAAGCAAACATGGCTAGTGTCATGAAAAAGAAAAACTCAAATTAGGTACACCTAAAGAATTTATTACTCATCGGTGGGCACCTGAGTTGATTCGATTTTGAGCACTTCATCGCAAGATTTTAGAATCGAAACTCCACAACTATTAATATGTCTTAAGTGGGGGGTCATGGTAGTGTGAGGTCTTGTACTAGCTCCCTCCAAGTATTGACGCTTGATTTGAGGTGCACCACCACGCATTCTACGGGCCGTGGGCTGCCCGGGCGGACTCGGCGAATCCCGAGCATAAAAAAAAAAAGAAGAATTTATCTCAAATTAATTTTTATTAAAAATTTCAAATTTGTTTTAGATTAATTTTTTGGTCATTGAAATCCATAAATTAATATATTTGCGAAAAATGTACATTTTCAATCATAAATTGATACATTTATAATAACTATATGATAAAATTTTAAATTGGTATATGCATCGGTTGTCACGCTTTATCAAATTGAGTAATTTAATAGTAAAATTTAACATAAATAAATAGAGGATAAATTTATTATAAGTATATTAATTTGAAATTTAATTTTAGATGTAACAATATTGAAAATTTTGGTAGCGTTGACTGATTAAGAAAAGGAAAAGATACCACCCACCTTGGAGGTGCTGCTGTCGGCGAGCTTCTCCCCCTAACGCAAGGGGAGGAGTTCGATTTCCGAGCGTCGCAGGGTGAGTTATCCAGTGGCACGTGTGTGGTGGCTAGCATATGTTGCTCCCAGGTTTACCCCTCGTTACCCTAGCCATTTTGGGCTGTCCGTGTTAATACAGTGCGCAGGTTCCCAGGGTCACCAAAAAAAAAAAAAAAGAAAAGGAAAAGATGAGCATATCCACCACGTTCTTCCCAAGTGGCGACGCACCGGCCGCGATGTCACCACGTGGAATTGCTGCGCCAAAACCAAGATTAAGAAATTAAAGAAATAGAAATAGAAGTAAAGTGTCATGAAAAAGAAAAACTCAAATTAGGTACATAGCAAAAAATTTATTTTAAATTGATTTTTATTAAAAAATTTAAACTTATTTCAAATCAATTTTTTGATTACGAAATCTTCAAATTAATATATTTACAACAAATATATCCTTGCAATCATAAATCAACACATTTATAATAAATAAATAGTTAAATTGATATATCGTCAATTGTCACGCTTTATCAAATTGAGTAATTTAATAGTAAAATTTAACATAAATAAATGAATGATAAATTTATTATAATTATATCAATTTAAAATTTTATTTTAGATGTAACAATATTGAAATTTTTGGTAGCGTTGACTGACTAAGAAAAGGAAAAGACGGACGCATGCACCGCGTTATTCCCGAGCGGCGACACACCGGCCGCGATGTCGCCGCGTGGAATTTATGCGTCGACACCACGAAATTAAGAAAAAATCAAAAGAAACAGAAAATAAGAAAATGATAAATAAAATAACGATAGCGGAAAAAAAACAAAAAAAAAAAAAAATAAAAGGTAGGAAATCGCATACGCTGGCGTCGCTTGAAAAGGCGAAAAAAAAATCAATCGCTTTCGACGACGACGACGAAGGAAGGAAGGAAGGAAGAAGAAGAAGAAGAAGCAAAGGAAAACAGCTCCGTTGGTTGGGAACGTTCGCCCCTCCTCCTCCTCCTCCTCCTCCCAATTTCCTCCGCCGTCAACGCCTCCCCCTCCGCCTCCGCCTCTCCCTCCGATCGCCGATCGCCGCGCGCCGCCCGCCGCCCGCCGATCTCCGATCCGACCGATGGCCACCTCCGGCAACAAGAACATCAATGCCAAACTGGTAAGCCCGCCCGCCCCCTTTTTCTCGATCCTTGTCGCCGGCGATCGGGGGAATCGCCGCGCTCGTTTTTCCGGTCGGTGTTACGGAGGTCTTTCCCCCGGGGGGCTTGATGCGTTTGCGGATTTCGGATTTCGGATTTCGGTTTTCGGATTTGCTTCCGCGTCTTCTTCGATCGCGAGTTTTTTAGGGTGGGGGATGAGGTCCCCCGGCTGCGGATTTCCTGTCGGTTTCGGTCGCGGAATCGGAAGGGATTGTTTGTTAGGGATGATGATCGTCTGCTCGGGCGCGTGCGCTTTTCGCCGGGAGAGTTTCGATCTACTTGAGCGTCGGCCGTTTAATTCTTTTCTTCTTGGGATTTGGGGGTTAGGATGACCTAAAGTGCGCTTGCTTTGTTCTGTACGTCTTCTCCGTTGGGAATTCGATACTTTTCGCTGTTTATGAGTAAGGAAGGGTTCGTTTTAGCTTCGTGGAGCAATTTTGGCTTTGATGCTCGCGGTAAATATGTGTGTTCGAGCTGTGATGATGTGGTTGATAGTCTTCGTACTGCGGCCTCTCTGTTCAGTAATATGTGCTGTTGCTTGCTTATGTTGAATATGCGGCGCTTCATATTGCGGGCTGCGGGTGGTGTCCAGCTTCAATTGGACTTCAAAATTCGACACGAAAATTATTGTTTGGTCATGTCTTGCTTTGTCTTTCTGGTTCTTGGGAGTTCTATTCCTTGTGTCATCTTTCTAAACTTCCTGAATGCCCTATTGTGCTTTGCTACGTTATCATTTGGAGAAGATAGTGCTAAAGAGGTGCAATGAAATTAAAAAAAAAAAAAAAGGAAAATTCTAAGGTGGGAATATAGCAGGGTAGAAAAGTGAAATTTTAATGCTAGATTGAAAAAGTCGATGTATAGTTGATCAAAAGTGCTTATGGGTGCAGTAGAAAGATAATGAGAAAATAAAGATTTGTGGCTAGAGGCCCTTATGCAATCATTTTTCTGCATTACTGTGACTTTGTGGCCTTATGCCAATGACCTGGTTGCAGAGAATCTAGTGCATTACTGATGGTGATCATGACACTGGAACGATAAGTGTGACGAACATATTATATCTTTCCTCTGCTTACCTAGAAAACTTGCACAGTGAAAAGCGTATCATCTCGCTGTTTCATAATTGCAGGCTCTTGTTGATGACCCACATCTATATTTTCTTAAGGTTTCATGCTTGCTTTAACTTGAAATGGTTATGATTCAGTGTCGTGATCTATTTATTTCTGTGCTTCTTCACGAGCTGATTACTTATTTCATCGAACCTTCTGTTTTTGCTTGTCCTTTTTTGTACATTAGGTGCTTCTTGGAGATGTTGGAGCTGGAAAATCTAGCTTAGTACTGCGGTTTGTTAAAGGCCAGTTCGTTGAATTTCAGGTTCACAAAACTAGAGTATTGATTTATAATTTTCAGCCGATTTTGTTTCTTGTCAGTGTAGCTTGACTATGAAGTACTTCTGATGTTGTAGGAATCCACCATCGGCGCTGCCTTCTTTTCTCAGACTTTGGCTGTAAATGATGCAACTGTGAAGTTTGAGATCTGGGATACAGCTGGCCAAGAGAGATACCACAGCTTGGCTCCCATGTACTATAGAGGAGCTGCGGCAGCAATCATTGTGTATGACATGACAAACCTAGTAAGTGAAGCTAACGACAATCCAATTATTGCCTCCAATGCTGTATGATGTTGCTAAGTCAACTAATCTTTGACTGTTGGAAGAGATCTTTATGCAAAATAATAATTTTCACTACAATGAATTCATGTAACATGCGAATTGGCTTCTTTTGGCTTCCAATTTTAGCATTCTAGCACCTAAGTTTTCGAAAGATGATCATTTTCTGATAATGGAGTTAAGCTGGTCCTTTACTTTTGATTCCTGGGAACCATGGCCAAATTGCCACTAACAAGTTTGTGTCCTCAAGGGGTCATTACATATTCTTTAGTTGAATTTTTGCTCCCATGGTATGAGTTCTCTGTGGAATTATCAAAGAGCGAAGAAATTAATCCTTCTCTAGAGACCTGGCTGACCTTTGTTGGGTTGGAGTTATGATTAATTGTTTGGTTTTGGTTGTGAAAGTGCTTTTGTTCTTGCTGTGTATCTGGAAGTGATGGCTTATAAACTCAATGAGTATAACAATTCTAATTGCTTAAGATGTTCCACACTGGCAGTCTCACATCAATGGTGGTAATGTTGGCAGTCTCACAATTGTTCTGTTCTTTGATATCAGCATTGCATTTTAATGATCTTGTGGTGTCATAAGTGTGCTTGTCTTGAGTATATCTCTATTAGTTGCATACTATATTGTTGTCATTGCTCTTATGTTCAACTGTCTTTGTTGAAGAGTTATTCTCTTGTTTTTTTTCCACAGGATATACTTGAAACTTGTTGTTGATGTAATATTCTAATCATGGTGTTGATCAAATTTCCCTTCTTATGTTCAACTGCCTTTGTATGATGTTCGTGGTTCCTCTTGCTAATTACTTGTATTGCCCTTACAATCTAGCTTTTCTTTTTCTCTATTCATATTTACCTGAGTGTCAGGCTTGTATATGGAGGTGAGGCATTGATGATCTGACTGTCTGTATGACATGACATATGATTTGTTCAAATATGGTTGTATTTATCTGCCTTGCTAAAGATCTATGTCCATATCAGAAGACTTTAACTTTACAGTTCTGCATCTGCTTCAGTGCTCTGCAGCTTAGTGCTTTCTTTTGGCTTAGATGTTTTCCTAGCAAAGTGACAAGACTTTTTTCTTGCTTGTAGGCATCATTTGAGCGAGCCAAAAAGTGGGTTCAAGAACTTCAGGCACAGGGTAGTGATTAAATCTTTTTGTTTAATTTCTCTATGTTATAGTTATGTGTTTGGCTTTGCCGTTGACGTTTCTGTTTATTTATGTTTTGTGGCTTCTAAGTAGGTAGACTTTTTTAACTTCTTGATCTCCAATATGCTTGTGACTTTTTGTTCTTCTTTTCTTGTGTTAAAAGAGACATTTTTTTTTTTTTTTTTTATATGCTTAGTATAACCTTGGGGTATACACAATTCTATTGTGTAATTTATCATGGAGGTGTTTGGATTTGACCTCCTTATGTTTCTTCAGCAAGAACCTTATATCATCTTATAATAATTTCATGGGTAGTAGTTGAGCTAACTAGCTGTCTCCATTCCTATCAAAGGTAACCCTAACATGGTTATGGCTCTCACCGGAAATAAAGCAGATTTGTTGGATGCCCGGAAGGTTACAGCTGAGGTAATTACAGTTTTCCTGCTGTTTTGCTTTTGAGGTGATTGCTTCTGTTTTGTCTGAAATTATATTTTCTTTTATCAAGAGGTAAGTGCGATTTCATTGAGGTGGCAATAAGGGGGTGCCTACCTCAGTATACGCTAGATGTTGGATATCTACATCTTCCAATCTCATGCAATGTTTGGAGAAGAAATTAATTGAGAAGAACCAATACTCCTTTTTATTTACTGTGTACTTCTGTGCACGCTCCTCTTCCTCTCCCTTCTCTGTAGACAACATCTTGTATGAGAAATCTTTTGTGGATACTTGTGTTTATCTTTGCACAATCTGATGCCTATCCAACCCTTCATTGATTTTTTTATGATGTGAGTTGACTCCAATTCAAAGTGGTTATTGTCATTTACGGAGATGACTGACTTTTTTGGTGCTCGTTTGGAAGTCAAGCTGTGTATTAATAAACCAAGCCTAACTTTGTCGAGCTCACTGTCAATAGGCAAGGCATGAGAAGAAGTTGATTGATTATGCAATGGCACTGTTGACAATGATTTTATGGCTCAGTTTCTAGTCAGCATAAAGGTTTTAATTGATCATCTTTATAATTGATATCAGTCAAAGGAGAAACTGTAGGTTTGGTCCAGATTGTTGGATAATGAGACTCATTTTCAATTGTTTTCCTCTATAAATTGCTTATGTCTGGTCCCATTTTACCGCAGGAAGCACAAACATATGCCCAAGAACACGGTCTCTTCTTTATGGAAACATCTGCAAAAACTGCTGCAAACGTCAATGACATTTTCTATGAAATAGGTATTACTGTCTTGTCAATGTATTTGTCTTGCGAATGCTTAGTTCATAGCATGCATGCCATTGCTTGACTGGTTTTCATGTACATGTACTCTTTGCTGTAGATACTGCATGCTGTGAACTCCATTATTAGGTTTAGAAATTTGGATATTGCTTATAATTTGTCTCTGCTCTCATCAGAGGCTGGTGATTTCAGCGAATTATCTACAATACCTTCTATAATGAAATGTTCCTGTCAATTTTTGTGGTGCACATTTTCTTAGTTTGTCGATTCCATGTAACTTACTGTTTTATTTTTCATGGATACAGCTAAAAGACTACCCAGAGCTCAGCCAGCACCGAACCCGTCAGGAATGGTTCTCATGGACAGACCTGCCGAGAGGACGGCAGCTGCATCGTGTTGTTCTTAAAGTAGCCTTTGTCTGTGCTTTCTGTAAAAGCCCATGACACCTTCTCCCCCAAAATGCATGATGAATTTTCGTCACTCAGATGTTGTCTCTGCCGAAAGATCGCGGAATTGTACATGCTATGTTAATTTAGGCCCCTCTTATGCACAGTGTTATCAAGGGCGTGTGATATATAATCTTTCATATATAAATGTAATGACTATGGTTTGGCTCCTATATTGTTCTATGCTCGTGAGGATTGCGAACCAGTTTCGGTGCTCTTAATGATATTTTGACTTAGGATCCTTTTGGTAGGATCGTGGTGTGTTGGCCATTGCGGTTCTCAGCAAAATTTGCAACTCTCTATTCCATGTTTTTTGGATGGTCGAGAATCTACAGCAATCACCTCTTATATTTTTTCAAGCTTAAAAGATTGGTCACTCAGACGATGATGTGATTGTGTTAAGATGTAAAACCAAAAATCAATGCACATCCGTGGTCAAGTTTCCTATTCCAATTAGCACAAGCTTTTACCATGAAGTAGTAAACCTTGAGCTTCGTTCATGTTCCAGATTAATCAAATATCATTTAAAGAAGCCAACACGATATATTTCTCTCTAAAAGTATACCTTCATGCGTGTATATGATATATAAGAACGGAACGGAAGAGTAAGTCTATTAACATAATTAACCATAATAGAAAGGAAACGCCTCAACAATATAGAAGACATTAGAATCGGGTTTTAAAAGAAACGCTCAACAAGAATTGAATAACAGCAAAATTCCATCACTTTCTCTAAAGGTTAACTTTTTTTTTTTCCCCTTGGTCACCTAACAATTAACAAAAGAAATACTAATTCAAGTTCAAATCTAACTAAATGGTATGGTGGTCATTTAATTCGCCTTGTGAAGAAGGCTGAAATCGAACTTGCTAGCAATAGGATCCCAACATATCCCGATCTCATCGCCTTCCGCCAACCCCCTCCGCTTCCTTCATCCAGCATCCCTTCAGGACGTAGGACCCTGACGATGCCCAGTAAGCAAACACCAGTTGGTGCTCGGAGTGTGTGTCCTCGTCCCACACCACGACCTCGGAACCCTCGCTGCTCTTGGCTCGCCTCGCTCTCTCTTCATCCATGCACGGGAGCACGTAGGCCGCCACGCCCGCCCGAGGGATCAAGAGCCTCGACAGGTGGCCAAGATCGCTCTTCTTAAGCGTCTTCTTGATCTGATAAGGGTCATAGCGCAGCACCAGCTCCGTGGAAACGTCCCCGCATCTCTCTTCCTCTACTTCACATTCTGAGGCCCCTCTCTTTCCCTTCTGGCTTCTACAGCGCTTCGCCTTCTTATCCACAGTCAGAGTTCCGTCGTCGGTGAGTGAGGCCTTGGACTTTCGCTCCGGTCGGGCTGGAGCAGCATTGAGTTTCTTCGTGTCCAAGAAACCCCTTGTCGGATCCGGCGTCAGGGGAAAGAAGACGCGAGCTGGCACCACCACTGCAGCAGACGAAGTTTCTCCACCCTCTTCTTTGTGATTCCTCTCGTGGTCGTGCAGATAAGAAACGCATGACGAAGAGCCGATCGAGGGCAGCAGCGTGTGTAACTCGCCTCTCGGGACATTGCCAGTCGGAGGCAATTCCAGAGTGAACGGATCGACGAGCTTCATGGTTTTCGGGTTGAAGATACAGGAAAAAGCGCTCGCAAGAACAACAGAGGGCAACACTGCGCAGAGAAATTTAAGAGAGAGAGAGAGAGAGAGAGAGAGAGAGAGAGAAGACAACCTTGGAATTAAGACGAGGAGGACTAGGAGGTTGGAGAGAATACGTAGTTTACCGTTGTTTGCTGTTGGAAATGGGACTAGGAGTCCGGTTCGGATTAGCGTTCGTCGGGGACTATTAAAAAGAAAAGGAAATAAATCCAAGATTCCAGATTGATTTCCTAAATAAGATCGCCTTTTTTTCTTCCCTTTTCCGTAAGGGATTGAAGGATAAATTCATTACTTTCCACTTAAATTTTCCCACTAATTGTTTTTTCTTTTTTCAATAATAGATAACTGCATGGATATATGATTGTTTTACTTATTCCAGTCAAATTATCACATTTTAGGAAATATGTAGTCTTGGCTCCGTTCGTTTCGTGGAAAATAATTTCCAGGAAAACGTTTTCCGGATTTTTTGGCATTCGTTTCATGAAAATGAATTTCTTAGGAAAAATGTTTTTTATGAAAGGAAAAAAGTCTTTTAAATTAGGGGAAAATGTTTTCCACTTTTGAAAAATAAAAAACATTTTCTTCATTTGATCTCTCTTATCTCACACCTTTACAAATCCTTATTTCCTCCTCCCATTTCTTCTTCTTCTTTTCTTTTTTTATTCGAATTATTTTTTAATTTTATTTTTCTTTTTTAATTCAAATTATTTTTAATTTCATTTTTTCTTTTCTTTTTTTAATTTCCTTTTTTTCTTTTTTTTTTTCTTTGTTTTCCATCTTCTTCTTTCTTAGCTAGTTGTCGGCCGTTGTTAATTTCATTTTTTCTTTTCATTTTTTAATTTCCTTTTTTTCTTTTTTTTTCTTTGTTTTCCATCTTCTTCTTTCTTAGCTAGTTGTCGGCCGTTGTTAGGCGAACCTCAAGTTTGTCAATCTCAAGCTCTCACTCTACACTCTCATCTATCATTTTCTTTATTTACTCTACTCTGTAGTTATACATTGTTCAAACAATGGGCTTTACATGCTTTACTTCTTTTTTCTTTTGTTTATTAGAACACAAAAGATGCACAGGAGAACATGCCACTCAACTAGAAGATTCTCATTAAGGCTGTACATGCTTTGCTTCTTTTCTCTTTTGATTTTTTTTTTTTTTTAAATCCATACGAACACTTTTAGAGTAGATGAGCATTTAGCGAGAATGAGGGAACAAAGATATGAAGCAAGTTTGCTTGGATTTAAAAGTAAGTTCATATTTGATGGATTTATAAGTCAGTAAGTGATGCATGCCTAAATGGTGAAGTTTTAAAAAATATTTTGATTACCAAACATTGGAAAATATTTTTCAAAAAATTTTCAGGTTTTAGCCGAACATAAGAAAATGTTATAATTTTCCTGGAAAATGATTTTTGGGAAAATATTTTTCGGAAATGGCTCATTTTCCGCGAAACGAATCGACCCTTATATTACATGCGTGTGTGCACTTGTTACCACGCACTTTAAATCCAACCCGATCTAGGAAATACTTTGTAGTTCAACTTGATTATTTCTAATTGTAATTCGATCACTTTGAGCAATCAGTATTGGTCGCATACACACAGGTTTTTGGGTTTTGTCTTAATAAAAAATTTCTTGCAAAAAGAAACAATAGCTATTTTATTAGGCACAATAAAATGAGTAAACACCTCATGTTAGGTAAGAAAAAAAAACCACTAAAGCCTTAAATTATACTTACTGAAACACATTTACCCTAATTTTTTTTTTGTGATACAAAAACCCCATACTTATACTCATGTGACATATTTACTATTAATTTTTTATGATACAAAAAAGTCCAAACTTATACTCATTTGATATATTTATTTTAAACTTTTTTTGTGACATAAAAAAATCTCAAATTTGCATTCGTATGACATATTTACCTTAGATAAGTTTGGGGTAAATATGTCACAGAAGTATAAGTTTATGATTTTTTATGTTACAAAAGAAAATTTGGAGTAATCACCGGTTGTGGTGGCTCCGCTGGATAAGAGCTTTTATTGATCCTTGTCCAAAGGTGAGAGGTTCAAAACCCAGTGGAGGCGCTTGGTGTTTTAAGTGTGACGTTGGAGTGGTGGGTCCTCTGCTAGAGTCACTTTAGGGTTTACTCGTCAGCTACCGGCTGTACGAAGTTTTCTAGGTATAAAAAAAATAAAAAAATTGGAGTAAATGTGTCACAATTGGTATAGTTTAAGGTTTTTTGTTTTTGTTTTTTTTTTTTTTTTTTTTTGCTTAAAGGTATGGGCTCTTGCCTGCTACTCTAGAGAGACTTGAATTTGCAGGGTAGTTTTGTTACCTAAAATTAATAATTCCTTTTGAATTATAGATATATCTTACTCGAACCCTTACTTGAATAAGTGAATTAAGGATTTTGATTCCCATGTTTTGATGTTAAAAATTGGGAGGGATAAAAATAAGATGTACGATATATACGAGAGGCACCCGAAACTTGATTTTCATTCAAACCCCAACCAGGTTCAAATACCAAGTGGGATTGGAGTTACTAAGTCCAAAAACTGTACGATTCCCTAAAAGAGACTAATGCTAGCCATATTAAAAGATTCGAATACCTTTATTGATACACTACTATTATGAAGTAGCAAATATTAGTTGGGTATCGAATAAATGCCCATTTGGAATACGACACATCATCAATAGATTGGTCTTAGTATATTTTGCTTTACTCTGTTGTTTTGCTAGAAAATAAACGATTTAAAAAATATTTTCAAAAAAATATTGATTATACTAGTTGGAATAATTAGGCAACAAAATATTTTTCATTATCGATAACATCCTATACTAAAAAATTTTCATGAACAATGAAAATATTTTTTGTTTATACATTTTTATAAGCAACATAGGCTATTATTTTTAGGGAAAATGTTTTCCGCAAAACAAACGGACTCTTAAGTTAATCCCAATCTTTCTAGCTTTCTAACTCAAATGGGATTAGAGAAAAACTAATGCGTTAAGTGCTTCGGTTAGGACAGTGATCTAATGTTAATTATCCACATCATCGCTCCAAATTCAATAATTCCTGAGTTCGGAGGTATGTGTCTTTATGCTTAACCAATTTGTTCAGATTTTTCTAATGAAAAGGAAATTTAAACTGCATATGTTTTGTGGAAAATAAATGATTTGGCAATCATTTTCCTAAAAATGATCGCTTATATCCCTTAAAATAATTAATCAATGAAAAATATTTTTATTAACAATAATAGTTTATTTTAAAATATTTTCGTGGATGGTGAAAGTAATTTTTATTTGATCAATTGTTAAAAGCAATAAGATAATCATTTTTAGGTAAACATTTAATTATTCATTTTTTCCGTGAAACTAAAGGAAAGTGTCAGTTTTTATCTCGCATCGTTCTCCTTGCAAGACAAGTCTGTTTTCTCAAAGAAAATATAACAATGTATACGTAGCATATTTCTTAACGATTGCTAATTAGCGAGTGTGCATTTCATCTCTAATTGGCTGGATTTGTGTTTTAAAATTGGTAATTAAAATATTTGTTCTTACCAAATAAATCATCTGGCAAATTTAACACTTCACTCCACGTCTACTCTTAACAATAACAAAATAAATATATTTAAGGAATATCTTTCGATCCATTCGACATCTTAAATTTGTTAGTTTGCGGATCAATTCTACACACTTTGTTTCTCAATAGCTTAAACAGGCAAAATGTATACGTTGACTCGTTCCCAACAATTGCCTAATTATGATGGATTTCTCACTGAGACGATGATGTGATTGCATCAAGAAATAAACCATGCAACCAATGTACATACGCGGTCCAGTTTCCCTATTCTTTTTCGCGTGCGCTCTCACCATAAAGCAGGAAACCTTGAACTTTCTTCATGTTCAAGATTATTCAAATATCATTTAAAGAACCCAACATAAAATATTTCTCTCTAAAGTATACCTTCATACGTGTATATAATATATCATAATTGATTTGGAATATTTAGTATATTATCATAATAGAAAAGAAACTACTCAACACTATAGAAGACATTAGAATCGGGCTTTAAAAGAAACGCTTAACAAGAATTGAATAGCAGCAAGATTCCATCACTACTATTCTAGTTCTGAAGATCAAAATTTTTTTCCCTCGGTGACCTAACAACAAAAGAAATACTAATTCAAGTTCGGATCTAATGAATGATATGGTGGTCACTTAATTGATGAGTGGTCGGTTTCACGAGACGCTAATTCGCCTTGTGAAGAAGGCTGAAATTGAACTTGCTAGCAATAGGATCCCAATGTATCCCGATCTCATCGCCTTCAGCCAACCCCCTCCGCTGCACGAACTCCTTCGTCCAGCACCCCTTCAGGACGTAGGACCCTGACGATGCCCAGTAAGCAAACACCAGTCGGTGCTCGGAGCGCGTGTCCTCGTCCCACACCACGACCTCGGCACCCTCGCTGCTCTTGACTCGCCTCGCTCTCTCTTCATCCATGCACGGGAGCACGTAGGTCGCCACGCCCGCCCGCGGGATCAAGAGCTCGACAGTTGGCCAAGATCGCTCTTCGTAAGCGTCTTCTTGATCTTGTAAGGGTCATAGCGCAGCACCAACTCCGTGGAGACGTCCCCGCATCTCCCTTCCTCTGCTTCACATTCTGAGGCTCCTCTCTTTCCCTTCTGGCTTCTACAGCCCTTCGCCTTCTTATCCACAGTCAGAGTTCCGTCGTCAGTGAGTGAGGCCTTGGACTTTCGCTCCAGTCGGGCTGGAGTGGCACTGAGTTCCTTAGTGTCCAAGTAACCCCTTGTCAGATCCGGCGTGAGGGGAAAGAAGACGCGAGCCGGCACCACCACTGCAGCAGACGAAGTTTGTCGGCCCTCTTCTTCGTGATTCCGCTCGTGGTCGTGCAGAAAAGAAACGCATGACGAAGAGCCGATCGACGGCAGCAGCGTGGGTAACTCGCCTCTCGGGACGTCGCCAGTCGGAGGCAATTCCAGGGTGAAGGGATCGACAAGCTTCATGGTTTTCGGGTCGAAGAAGCAGGAAAAAGTGCTACGCAAGAACAACAAGGGCAACACGGAGGGCAACACGGTGCAGAGAAATTTAGAGAGAGAGAGAGAGAGAGAGAGAGAGAGAGAGAGAGAGAGAGAGAGAGAGACAACGTTGGAGAGAGAATAGAAACCCAGACGACGAGGACTAGGAGGTTGGAGAGAATTTATAGTTTACCGTTGTTTGCCGTTGGAAATGGGATTAGGAGTCCGGTTCGGATTCCGGTTCGGATTAGTGTACGTCGGGGATTATTAAAGAAAAAAAAAAGGAATTAAATCCAAGATTCCAGATTGACTTCCTAGCGAAGATCGGCTTTTTTTTTTTTTTTTTTTTCTTCCCTTCTCCGTAAGGATTGAAGGAAAAATTCATTAATCTCCACTTAAATTTTCCCACTAATTGTTTTTTCTTTTTTAAATAGTAGAGAACCGCATGGATTTATGACTGTTTTACTTATTCCGGTCAAATTATCACGTTTTAGGAAATGTATAGTCTTACATTACATGCGCACACCTACTTGTTACCATGCGCTTTAAATCCAACCCGATTTAGGAAATACTTTGTAGTTCAACTTAATTCTTTCTAATTGTAATTTGATCACTTTGAGCAATTCGTACTGGTCGCATACAAACACCGGTTTTTGGGTTTTGTCTTGATAAAAAATATCTCACAAAAAGAAACAATAGCTATTTTATTAGGCACAATAAAATGAGTAAACGCCTTATTTTAGGTAGGAAAGAAAACCACTAAAGCCTTAAATTATACTCACCGCAACACATTTACCCTAAACTTTTTTTTTTTGTGATATAAAAAACCCCACCCTTATACTCATGTGACATATTTATTACCAATTTTTTATGATACAAAAAAGTCTAAACTTATACTCGTTTGATATATTTATTTTAAAAATTTTTTATGACAAAAAAAATCTCAAATTTGCATCTGTACAACACATTTACCTCAAATTAAGTTTGGGGTAAACATGTCACATAGGTATAAGTTTATAGTTTTTTGTGTTACAAAAGAGAATTTGGAGTAGATGTGTCACAATTAGTAGAGTTTAGGGTTTTTGATTTTTGGTTTTTTTTTTTTTTGCTTAAAGGTATGGGCTCTTGCCTACTACTCTAGAGAGACTTGAATTTGCGGGGTAGTTTTGTCACCAAAAATTAATAATTCCTTTTGAATTACAGATATATTTTACTCAAACCCTTACTCGAATAAGTGAATTAAGGATTTTAATTCCCACATTTTAATGTTAAAAATTTGGAGGGATGAAAATAAGATGTACAATATATACAAGAAGTACCCGAAACTCGATTTTCCTTTAAACCTTAACCAGCTTCGAATCAAGTTGGATTGGAGTTACTGAGACGATGATGTGATTGTGTTAAGATATAAAACCAACAATCAATGCACATCCGTGGTCAAGTATCCCATTCCAATTCGCACAAGCTTTTACCAGGAAGTAGGAAACCTTGAGCTTCATTCATGTTCCGGGTTAATCAAATATCATGTAAAGAAGCCAAAACAATATGTTTCTCTCTGAAGTGTGCCTTCGTGCGTGTATATAATATGTAAGAACGGAACGGAAAAGTACGTATATTACCATAATTACCATAATAGAAAGGAAACGCCTCAACAATATAGAAGACATTAGAATCGGGCTTTAAAAGAAACGCTCAACAATAATTGAATAACAGCAAAATTCCATCACTTTCTCTAAAGGTTAATTTTCCTTTTTTTTTTCTCCCTTTGTCACCTAACAAAAAACAAAAGAAGTAGTAATTCAAGTTCAAATCTAATTGAATGATATGGTGGTCACTTAATTAGACAACTAAAACAAATTCATTATTGACACCAACCTATACCTAAACTTTTTTCTGAACGATAGAAATATTTTTCATTTATACATTTTTATAATCAACACAAGCTATCATTTTTCAATAATTTTTTTCCAAAATGTGGATTTTCCATGAAACAAACCGACTTCTTAAGCTAATCCCAATCTTTCAGCTTCCTAAGTCAAATGGGTTTAGGGAAAAAATAATGCGTATAGTGCTTCAATTAGGGCAATCATCTAACGTTAATTATCTGCATCGTCTTCCAAGATTCAATAATTCCGGAGTCTAGAGGTATAGGTCTTTATGCTTAACCCGAGTTTGTTTAGATTTTTCAAGAAAAAAGGAAAATTTAGACGCCGTTCATTTTGTGGAATATGAATAATTTGAAAATCATTTTCCTTAAAATGATTGCTTGAAATAATTAGTCAATAAAAAATATTTTTATTAATAACAAAAACTTATATTTAAATGTTTTCATAGATGACAAAAATATTTTTCGCTTGTTCATTTTTGTAAGCAATACGGACGATCATTTTTCAAAAAAATATTCTCAAATCATTTATTTTTAGCGAAACAAACGGATAGTACCAATTTAATTTTGTCTCAAAGAAAATGGTCCAACAATGTATACGTAGCATATTTCTTCACCATTGCCTAATTAGCAAGTGCGTATTACATTACTAATTGGCCGGATATTATTTGTGCTTCAAAACTGTCAACTAAAATATTTATTCTTGCCAAATATATCATGTGGCTGTTTTAATATATCACTCCACGTCTACTCTTAAAAATAACAAAATAAAAAAAAAATTGCGGAGATATTTCTTGATCAATTCTACATCTTAAATTTGTCGGTTTGTAGATCATTTCATAATGTGGAAAGATCATATATTAAAATTCAAATTGTGTATAATTCCCTTTAAAAAAGAGTAGCAAAGGGTCGCGTTTTTTCACTCCTACTTTTGTGTTTTGATCATATGATTCATTATGGGCCCCTCACTTCTATTACAAGAGGTCCTCTTTTTTTTTTTTTTTTCTTCTTTTTTTTTTTCTTGCGGGTCACATCAATGATTTTCGACTGATGTGAGATTTGATAAAATCGTCGAATAAATATTTTCCTCACAAAATCAGTACGCAAGAACATATATTACCACTTAAGATGTGGCAAATAAGAAAAAAGAAAAAAATTGATACTTGATCAAATCAACGTCGAAATAATTAATAGTCAAACCATTCATGAATTTCGACAAAAAAAAAAAGGTTTTGTTTATGTTACGTGGCAGTTCAGATTGGTTTCGAAGGAATCTATTTTGATGTCCCCGACCGAAAGAGACAAGCTTTCTCGAATGTTAGGGCGGAGTATTAGTAGATAAAAAGTTTAGGGTCAGCCGAAAACATGAAGATAAAACTTCTCCTTGGCTACGATTATTTTTCTCATTGTCATCGTTAATGTTGGCAACATCGGAATAACGGCACGAAGAGACCATTGGGTGGTGCTGGCGGCGAGTGATCGATGATGATCGGAGGAGATTTGGCATTGGAAGAATACAAATGTATTCATGGGTTTTTTCGATTTCTTTTGATCCATGCTATTTTTTTTTTTTTGAAGAGATGGGCACGAAATTCAACGGCAAGAATATGTCACTGCATACTTGAAAAGATCCACCCTTTAATGATGAAATAATCAATGATTAGGATTTCGTCGAAATTATTTTCATAACGAAATATATTTCCATCAAAAGTAATTAAATTGTGCTAGTAGGATGGTACAATGGTATAATAGTCAAAGATAATCACAAACTTTTCCTTTTTCCAACACAAGCTTGTGGGAAATTATCAAACAAAACACAGACCTTTCTCTCTCCTATGAAAAATACGTGGTTGAGGATTGACTATCTCTTTTCCAAGCTAACGATACCGTTAGGCAATCATTTCCCAAAGTAATTCAAGGAAATTAAGGTTCTCTGCTAATTCTGAGTGGGGGATATCTGAAGCAAAAAGAGATGGATTTATTCTATTCAAATTCTAAACAGAGCGGCTTGAAAATATAAAAGATGTAGTCATAAGATAAAAATACGTGCAGCTATTTGATCGACGTCGCGAATCAAGGAAGGAAACTTAAATTACAGTGCCAAAAAGATAACTCAAGCCGCTGCATTGCTCGTGCCAAGAGCAACCTTGTGAAGGACCTTAGAGTAGAACTTGCCAGAGGCCTCGTCCCAAAACATTCTGATGGATTTATAAGATGGGCTCAAGGCCCATCCGCTCAAAGTTGGGCCCAAAAGGCCCGGCCCACGGGAATAGGGCCCGTGGAGGGGGAAGGTATAAAAGGGAGGAGAGAGAGAGAGAGAGAAACGTACCTTTTGGCACAATCAACGTACGCTTCTCTCCCGCGCGTTTTCTCTCCCGAAGAACAGTAGGCATACGGCTTCCAATTTCTTCCCTTCAAGGCTTCATCGACCGGATTCTCTTCCTCCATTAACGACGGTGTTTAATCTGTGGCTAACAAGGTACGCTCGAATCTGTGGTGTGCTTTACGATCGGTGATGCGTGTTTTCCCGGGCTTCGTCTTCCGCATTGATTTAGGGGTTCGATTCGGTGTCGAATCCGGTTTTCGGGGATCAGTCATTCCCAACATTGGTATCAGAGCCCTGTTTCACGTTTTTCCCGATCAATTCTGATGTTTTTGATTGATTTTTCGCGAAATCCCTTCGGCCGTATGGAACCGGGCGAAAATCCCGACACCCGAGCGCTTTTCGGCCTTTTTTCTGAGTTTTCGTAAGTCGAAATAAAATTCTGAAGGCACTGGGAGAAGCGCGACGTCGAGACGAGTCCGGCGATGTGTCGACCGTCGCCGGAAGCCGCAGCACGCGCCCGCACGCGCCCACACGCGCGGCCGGAAGGCGCTGCGCGTGGGCGCGACGCGCCTGGAAGCGTTGGCTTCGCCAGCGCGTGCGGCGCACGCGCCGGTCGGCGAACCGGCGCGTGCACGCCGCCGGCGGGCGAACCGGCACGTGCCGGTCCGCGGACCGACGCGTGCTGGCGTCACGTGATGACGTCAGCGTGACGTCATCCAACGGTCGGTAACCATTCGGATGACGTCACTGATGACGTCACGTGATGACGTCAGCGTGACGTCAGGTGATGACGTCATCGATGACGTCGTCACCGACGAAGTTTTGCCGGACGGTCACCGGCCGGCGAACCGACCCGACTGGCGACCCGACCCGACTCGCGAACGAGGCACGCGCCCCGCACGTGCCGGATGACGTCTGCGTGACGTCATCCCTGCACGCGCGAGGCACGTCGTCGGTAGGTCCGCCGTCGGTCCGACCGGCCCGACCGGTCCGTCCGTTCCGACCGGTCCGACCCGCGCGCCCGTTGACTGACCCGTGGACCCGTTGACCGTTGACCGACGACCGTTGACCGTCCGTTGACCGTTGACTTTGACCGTTGACCGTTGACCCGAAAAAAAAAAAAAAAGGAATTTGTTTTCTTTTTAAGTCATGCCTATGTGGGTTATAAGTAATCCATTTTTAATTCTGCATTTGTTGCATGAATTTTGAAAAATTATGTATTTTCTCTTATATTAATTATGGATTATAAGTGATCCATTTTTAATTCTGCATTTGTTGCAGGAACTATGATGCGTTATGCAAGGATACCTGCAATCCCGAGAACGCATGAGGGAAATGCAAGACTTAAGAGGCTGATGAAAGAGTTAGCTGATTATCGGTGGCATGACGGTGATTTAGTATCACATGTGGTCAGGGTCAATCAGATGATACAGGAAATCATCTGGAATGGTTATCTTATGCCGGATTTTGAGAAAGTGCCGGCTTTGATGAACACTCTTCCACCTGAATGGCAAGCAGTGTTGGATCGGCTATGGGAGGTCAACGTGGTCCCGGGATATAGGAGGCTGGTGGAAGCTTTTGGAAGAGAGCACTATAGGATTGAGTTGGCCAAAACTTCAACCCTTGGATTGAGCGCCACATGGCGCCGAGTGAATGCGCCTTGGAGGCGACATGAAAGCTTTTCAAAAGTTTTTTCATGGTTGGCAAATGTGCCTTCGGTTTTCTCAGATGTTTTGATTGATAGATTAGAAGGGACATTCCCTATTTATTTCTTTGATTAATGATGTAATATTTACTACCTGATTGTTGTTGATGTAACAACTGATATGTTAGTCGTATCATGTGAAAGTATTGTTATTTTATTGGATATTAGATTTTATTTGTTTTCTGTTATTGCTGGTTGCTGTGGGTAATTAGCTGTGGGTAGTAATAGGAGTTTTTGTAACTTCATAGAATTTATTTGCATAAGATAATTATATTAATAATAATTTTAAGTTAGGATTTTTGGAGGATGATTGGAAACATAGTGACCTTTTGATTCTGAAGCCTTACTTGAAATTATTTATTAATATGATGGGTCTATGCAAATAGAGATGCATAAATGATAGGCATTAATTATTCGTGCATGTATGTCTGATGTGTTCAGAACGATGGTTCAGCAACTAAGAATGTAATTGCTGATATGAACGGCAATAATTGTGAAATATTGAATATGAAGATTCAATATGTGCTGAAAAAGCAAGAAGCACTAGAAGCTCTTGACCATGTTATGGAAGATCTTAAGGATGCCATGCGCCACCTTGAGCTGGTAGAGGACCGCTTGACGGCATTTGAGCTGTAAATAGACATTTGCTATGCTGGTTCTAGCTCAGAAAGGGCTTTGTGCTCTAAGCACAAGCGTATTGATTTGTTCAATATGTGGGAATGCAAAGGATCAAGTCCTTATTGCAAGAAATCAAGAGTTAACCAACACAAGAGAGGAAAACGTCCTCAAGTGAAGAAAATGTCAAGAGTGATGTGTTAAAATTGTGACAAGAGAGGTCACTATGCTCGCAACTGTCGTGAGCCAAAGAAGCTATACACCTCTTGTACATTTGAGAACTTTGCTTATGTGTTAAGTTCTGCATTATAGGCTGAATATAATCCTTTGTGGAATGTAGATTCATGAGCGACGTACCATGTAGCAAAGGATAGAGGATCCTTCGTGGAATTCCGACGATACCAATTGGAACTAAGTGGATCTATATTGGAAACAACTCTAGAGCTGATGTAAAGGAATTGGCACCTGCCAATTGAACATGCATGGTGGACGCATCTTGATGTTCTATATGCTCGGAGATTCGTCGAAATTTAAGTGTCTGTCTTAGTGTTGGTTAAGCTTGGTTTTGGTATGAACTTCCATAATAAAGGTGTAGATTTGTGTTTAGATACAAATTACTATGGTTGTGGTCACTTTCTAGATGGTTTTATTGTACTAAACGTTGACTGTGATGATGTCAATATGTTATTCCCTTGTTTCACGACTTCTACCTTATATGATAATGATGTGATTGTGTGGCATGCTAGACTTGGTCATATGAGCCAACAACATATGAAAAGACTAGCCAAAAAGGGCTTGTTGGGCAATATTGAAAAAGTTGATTTGTCCATATGTGAGCATTGCCTAGTAGGGAAAATGACAAGGAGACCATTTAGAAAAGGTAAAAGAGCTGAATTTCCTCGACATTTAATCCATTTGGACATCTGTGGTTCAAAGAATGTAGAGGAAGGCAAGGGGCTGTTTGTTTCATCACTTTTATAGATGATTCTACTTGATTCGGATATGTCTATTTGATTTCTCATAAATCTGAAGCATAAGTTGTTTTAGAAGGTTTATGAACCTGGTAGAAAATCAATTAGACAGGAAAATAAAGGTATTTAGATCCGATCGAGGTTGAGAATATTTATCTGATAAGTTCAGAAAATTATGTGATGAAAAAGTAATAGAAAGATAGTTGTCTATTCCATATACTCCTCAACAAAATGGTGTTGCAGAGAGAAGAAACAGAACCTTACTGGAATGGTTAGGTCCATGAAGGCGCATGCTAACTTACCTATCACTTTTTGGAGTGATGTGTTGTTAACTGCTGCCTATATACTTAACCAGGTGCCTTCCAAATCGGTTATTTCCACTTCATATGAGTTATAGACAGTTAAAGCACCGGACTTAAGTTTTTCTTAAGCCATGGGGTTGTGCTGACTATGCTCATGAGTCCTCTCACAAGTTTTGGGAAATTGGGTCCCAAAGAAAATAAGAGTATTTTCATGAGATACTATGAACACTCAAAAAGGTATGTGTTCATAGGTGAGTAGGAAAGTGGGAGTATAACTGAATTTGAATCACGGGATGTCACATCCTTAGTGGATGAATTTTCTAAGAGGGGCGAAATAAGGGAAAAATAACTCTCTATTTGAAACCTTGGATCAAGATAATGATGTCAGTGGAGTTCGTTCAAGTGGGAGTAATATGAGATGTAATGAATTGAATTTAACTCATTCTCAATTGCAACCACTTGATGTGACGACATCATCATTACCTAATCCAAGTGGGAGCATGATGGGGAATGATGTGCTAAGTGTACAATCTTCCATACGGTGAACAAGTCGCCAAAGTATTCCCCGTCGATGTTTTGACATTGAAAGGGAAACTTTTATGGTTGCTCCACAAGATGAGGATGAGCCAAGAAATATTAATGAGGCTCCGAACTGCCCTAATAAGGAAAAATGGATTCATGCAATGAAAGAGGAAATGGAGTCAATGAAATCAAACCAAAGTCTGGGAGTTGGTTGATCTTCCAAAAGGACGCAGAACTATTGGGAACAAATGGATTCTCTAAATAAAGCGAAAGGCTGATGGCTCAATAGAAAGGCATGAGGCTCGCCTTGTGGCGAAGGGGTATAATCAACAGGAAGAAATTGATTATGAAAATGCATTTTTTTTTTCTGTTGTGAGATTTACCTTGATTCGCATTATTCTGGCAATAGTGACTAGTATGGATCTTGAGTTACATCAAATGGATGTAAAGACTGCTTTCCTCAATGGAGAATTAGAGGAAGGAACATATATGGAACTACTTGCTGGTTTCATAGTGAAAGGCCAAGAAGAAAAGGTATGTTGACTTTGGGAGTCGATATATGGCCTTAAGCAGTCATCAAGACAAAGGTATATACATTTTCATAATGCCATAGTGGCATATGATTTTACAATGATTGACGATGATCATTGTGTATATATCAAAAGATTCAATGATCAATTTGTGATCATATCATTATATGTTGATGATATACTAATTGTCGGAAGTAATATGGAGTTTGTTAATACTGTGAAGAATTTGCTGTCTTCCAACTTTGAGGTAAAAGACATGGGTGATGTTGCATACATTCTTGGAATTAAGATTTCAAAATTGTAAGCCCATAGACACTCCTATTACAAAAGGTGAAGGGTTGGGCCATAGTCTGTGTCCAAGGACTCCACAATAGAAGGAACAAATGAAACATGTTCGTTATGCTAGTGCTGTTAGAAGCTTTATGTACGCTATGATGTGTACAAGACCTGACATATGTTTTGCAGTTGGAATGGTGAGTAGTTACCAATCCGATCCAGGTCAAGCACATTGGAAAGCCGTTAAAAGAATGCTGAGGTATCTAAAGGGAACTGCTGATTATACGCTGAGTTATTAAAGAAAAGGATCTCGCAACTCAAAGGCTATTGTGATATTGATTGAAGAGGAGATTTAGATGAAAGAAAATCTACCTCTGGATTTGTTTTCTTACCGAATAATGGCACCATATGTTGGAGCAGTAAGAAACAAAAGTGTATAGCCTTGTCCACGATGGAAGTTGAGTTCGTGGCATTATCGAGCGACGTGTAAGAGAGTGTTTGGCTTAAGAGATTTTTTGGATCATTTAAGTGTTAGTAGAAGTGCTGCAGATTTATTATTGGTTAACTGTGGTAGCCAAGCAGCAAAAGTGTACACCAAAGATCCAAAATATCATGGCAAGACCAAACATATAGATACCAAGTATAATCCTGTCAAGGATATAGTTGCACGAAAAGGTGTGAACTTAGAGTACACACTACGCATGGAATGGTAGCAGATCCTATGACAAAGCCAATACCTAGAGATGTGTTTTGTGGTCATATGAAATCTCTAGGATTGCGTAGAGGCTGATGTACTAAATATTGTATTTTCCCTAAGTGTTCACAATTTGATGAATTTGTGTTTTCATCATTAATGCCTATGAATCTTTGTTTGATCTTTATGCATCTTAATGCTTAGTACATTACTTTAAGTTGAGAAGTATGTCGGACAGATATAAGATTAGCCCACTCACACGGGTAATCGCCTCATTTCTTGTGTGATAAATAGAGATGAGACTGTTTTTAAGCTTATTATCTAGGTGATAATCGAGAGCTCAAGCTTAAAACACGTATGTCGCCTTAACTGAATGTTAAGATGAGGATATAATACTTACTATGTCCGAAAGTAAAAATACCCCACATGTTTTACTTTATCTGTCTAAGATGCCAGATGTGAGTTCTGATGAATTTTGTGAATGAGTAGATACGTGAACTCAAGTTAGACATTGGGTATGTCTGAACTATCATCTGTACGGTATTGAAAGGTGTAGACATACGCTCCATGGGAAAAGAGTTAATACCGTAATACGTATTTCATACTACGTATGCATGAGACGACCAATAAGAGTGGCAAAAGTTTGATCTCAACTTTTATGTCGTGTGAGACTCTTGAGGAAAAGAGTTCCTTAAATTTTTAGTCCCCTTACGACTCTTACTTATTCTCAAGATTTCTATTTAGTGTTTGCTATCTTAGGATGTTGCCAATGGTCATGAGTTTGATTCGATCTAATGGGGCATTTCTAGAAAAGCGAGCTGGACTGAAATTGAGAGTTTGAAGGAAAGAGGAAGATCGATTTTGGAGAATCACATTATAGTTTTGTATTCACCGGTTAACCAATTATGACTGTCTTTGTGATAATCATAATTGTGAATACAATAAATATATCATTGTTTAAAAGAGATCAAGAGAGATATAAATGTGATCGATCGATCTAGGGTACTGCATACTAAATCTACTCGGAGTGTGATGCCCATTATGAGCTGCTATATATTCCTAACAGATGTATGGCAACGAGCTCTCAAAGTATGCTGGTCGCACGGATTATTCACCGGTATGAATGTTGAAGAGAGGAAAAGAGGATTATGTTCAGCCCACCATGTTAAGTGAGAGTCTATGCTGGATTTTTCTCTGATGGGGCTGAGTAGGGCCTGTCCGCCCATGTTGGTTTTGCACCACCATGTGCGAGTGGGAGATGATGGATTTATAAGATGGGCTCAAGGCCCATCCGCTCAAAGTTGGGCCCAAAAGGCCCGGCCCACGGGAATAGGGCCCGTGGAGGGGGAAGGTATAAAAGGGAGGAGAGAGAGAGAGAAACGTACCTTTTGGCACAATCAACGTACGCTTCTCTCCCGCGCGTTTTCTCTCCCGAAGAACAGTAGGCATACGGCTTCCAATTTCTTCCCTTCAAGGCTTCATCGACCGGATTCTCTTCCTCCATTAACGACGGTGTTTAATCTGTGGCTAACAAGGTACGCTCGAATCTGTGGTGTGCTTTACGATCGGTGATGCGTGTTTTCTCGGGCTTCGTCTTCCGCATTGATTTAGGGGTTCGATTCGGTGTCGAATCCGGTTTTCGGGGATCAGTCATTCCCAACACATTCCGATCTCGTCCCCAATTTCCAACCCTAGCTCCCTGACGAACAGCTTGGTCCAACCTCCTTTCAGCACGTAACTTCCTGACTTCCAGCGGCGGAACACGAGCTGGTGCTCGCGTTCTGTGTCCATGTCCAGCACGAGGACCTTCTCGTCATCACCGCTCCTGATCCGCCTCACCATCTCCTCGCCCATCTTGGGGAACACATGGGCGTTCAGGAAGTCCAGTGGAAGCAGGAGCCGCGACGAGCCGTTGACGTCGCTTTCCGTTAGCTGCTTCTTGATCTCCCACGGGTCTCTGTAGAGCACCAGCTCCGTGGAGACGTCTAATGGCATCTTCCTCTCTGCACAAACGAAGCGGTATATGGAGAGTGTGGTTTGGGAGGGTGGTGATGAACATGTTTGTTTATGGGTGAGCATATAAAGAACCACAAAAGCAAGGGGTTCTGCTCGAGTGTAGTCAGCCAGCTTCTTGACTTTGCTTAGCTTCCAGCACATAACCTTTCACTATCTAGGCACCCCCTAAAGAGAGGGGTCCCACGCTGATAGCAACGAGTTGACTCACCCTTCAGAATCGAGTTGATGAGTTGACTCACCCTTCAGAATCGAGTTGACTCATCCTCAGAATCCAGGGTGAGTCAACTCGTTGCTATCAGCGTGGGACCCCTCTCTTTTAGGGGTGCCTAAATAGTGACCCAATATTGGATGGTTTGGAAGCGCCATGTCAGCGTGATCTCGGACCAATCATGGAGCGCCACATGGACCGACGAGGCACTGTGGGGTCGGCTTGCCAAGATGGAATTTTTGCATGTAAAATAATCTTCTCTCTCTTCTGGCCTGCAGAATTTCCGCAGGTAAAATAATCATGGGCAGGGCATTCTATCTCCTCTATTTCTCTCTCCTCTTTGCTCTCTCTTCCTCCTCCAACACTCCTTTCGGTCTAGCAATTCCTCCAACGACTGTCGCTCCCTCCCGACGACGGGCTTTCTCTATCCACTTAAGGGCTCCATTCTCTCGGCACACTTCTTCCTAATTCGCGCTCTCTCCCGATGGTCGATTTCGCTCACCTCTCCCACAACCTCCACGCTTTTGGCGGTTCTTCCCTCGTGGTTCGGTGAGGTCTTGGGTATGCCCTCATGCTACGTCACTTCTTCCTTGCTCCGCAACACCGTACTGCCTCTCTCTCTCTCTCTCTCTCTCTCTCTCTCTCTCTCTGTCTCTCTCATCCATCCACGAGGCAAGCATTTTTCAACTAGGGTTTAGGGGTTTTGCCACCCCTTCTTAGAGGTTCGTCCGAGCACCTCTCATTTTTGCGTTAACCCAACATGAATTTTATAGTCTTTCTTTCCAAATGACTACCCTTTTCATTTCGATCGGTCCTTCAGCAAAAGCTGACTGCTAAGCAACAATGCGACGGCAGTTTTGAATCCTAGGTTTCGCTCTGTGATGCTAAGCCTTGCTTTGGTTCCTTAAAAAGTTGCTGACTTTTTTGCATGTTGTAGCTTCTGCGGCTGCTTCAAGATTTTGGGGTTGGTCGTTCTATCATCTTGCTCGGAGCGAGCGAAATGGTGTCCAAAAGGGACATGTCGAATTCGTTGACACCTGAGTCGGTAGCGACTTTTGAGGACAAGAAAGGGAAGAAATCGAAAGGATTGGTGGCTTCGGTTCCTAGTTCTACCAAAAGTCATGTCAAGGTATTGTCTTTTAATCGAACCTATCGTTCCACCCCTGTTTTGGGGACTTGACCATTTAGCATTCATTTTTCCTGCAGAAAAATTCCGGTGCAAGCATTGGTGAAGTCGTGTTGCCTAATAATGACTCGGCCAAAATTGAGGCAATGACATTTCATGAATTGAGAGCTACATTGAGGTGGGGATGAATTGTTTTAGTTGCAAGCATGTGATAATCGTTATAGTGTTTTCTGTGTAACCTTTACATTAAGCAAAAGTCAAGTTTTTCTATTTGATGCTTGAAAGGGAGATTATTGAGTAGGGAAGTGAATATTACTAATGGAAAACCATGAGGTCTTGAGAATTTGCCTTTAACAAAAAGCAATTTGTTTATGAAAATGAAATTTTTTGCATCATGCTTTTTCTCAAAATGATAATGAAACCTGTAAGTCCTTTTTTTTTTTTTTTTTAAGAGAGAAAAAGTAATCAAAAATAATTAGAAAATAAATTTTAAAAAATAAAAAATTATAGAAAAGGGTGTATGTAGGGAAAAAAACAAACACAAAAGTAAAAAACAAAAAACCGAACTCAACTAGGACTTCGGTTCGGTTCGGTTTCGATTCAGATCAGATTCGGTTTGGTTCAATAAATTTTCTTTTTGGTTCGATTTGGTTTTATTTTTCGAAAAAAACCAAACTGAACTGAACCATTTACGTCCCTGCATGTGGGTCCTCTCCCGTTCAAACCCTTATTGACCGACCCCCACTAAAGGAAGAAGCGACGTTACTTCTTTCTTTCCACTAAGATAAAAGAGTTCTTTTATCAGAGCCCCTTATATTGTCCTAGTCACCGTCCCCCCCTTTTGTTTTAACCCAATCGGGTTCCGGACAAGGTTGCAAGTGATCCAGCTACAGTCGGACAAGATGAAGTTGTGACGTAGGCGCTTGAACTACAAAGTGTTGCCTAATTCGCTTCAAATCAAGTTGGATTGGAGTTACTAAGTACTAAAATTGTGCGATTCCCTAAGATAAAATTTATACAATACCAATATGAAGCAGCAAATATTAATTGGGTATCAAATAAATGCCCACTTAGAGTACGGCACATCATATATAGACTGGTCTTAGTATATTTAACACTACTCTAGGAGTTCGTTTATTTCGATAAAAAAATGAACGATTTGAAAAATATATACCTAAAAATAATTGATTATATCACTTAGAATAATTGGTCAACAAAAAGTTGTCATTATTAATAACTTTTTTGTAAACGGTGTAAATATTTTTTGTATATACATTCTTTGTAAGCAATGCAAGTTATCACTTTTAGGAAAATGTATTTCAAAATGTGGATTTTTCACAAAACAAACGGACTCTTAAGTTGATCCCAATCTTTCTAGTTTCCTAACTGAAAATGGTATTAGGTCCTAATGTGTTGAGTGCTTCAATTAGGATAATTATCTAATGTTAATTATCCACATCGTCACTCAAGATTCAATCGTTCCGGAGTCCAGAGGTACATCTCTTTATACTTAACCCAAGTTTATTTAGATTTTTCAAGAAAAAAGAGAATATCTAGAGTGTCAATATCCATCTCGCGCTCCATGCAAGATAAATTTTTTCACTCAAAAGCTTAACCAGTCCAAAAGTGTATACATATCACATTTCTTAACCATCGCCTAATTAGCAGTGTGTATTTCACTACTAATTGGCTGGATAATATTTGTGTTTTAAAATGGTTAGTTAAAATAGTTGTTTATACATGCACCATAGGAGTTAGCATCATGCTGCTCAACAAACGAGCATGCCCAAAAACCAGTATTTTTTCTAAATAACAAAAAATTCCTCTGGCAGTTTTAACGCATCATTTCTTGTCTACTCTTAACAAAAACAAAATAAGAAATTTGGGGATATATTTCAAAATCAATTCTCCATCTTAAATTGTCTACTCTTAACAACAACCAACCCGCCCTGAGGAATCCGTACTGCTCACATACAAGCCCCGGCTTTTCGGTTTTGTCTTAATAAAAAAGTCTAGCGAAAAGAACTAACAGCTATTTTACTAGGCAATATAAAATGAGTAAATACCTTATTTTAAGTAGAGAAAAAGTCATTAAAAACCCTAAATTATGTCTACTTAGACCTGTCAAATGGGTGGATCCAATCAAGTTGGGTTATAAATGATCCAATTCAAATTGACCCATTTAACGTCTTTTTGATCCATTTGTTGTAATGCAAAATTCTTGATCCATACTCGACACAACTAATTCCTAACATATACCCGATCCATTTAATTAAACCTTAGAAAGCTTATTTATCATGATATTTTTTTCTCTTAAAAATTGTATTACTAAAACACTTTCATGTAATAGAAATTTTAGAAAATTCCAAATAAGGATCTGAAGTGCCATCATTTTCTCAAATAAGAGCTTGAAATAGACATCATTTCAAATAAAGGTCTTGAGTACTATCATTTTCTCAAATAAAGGGCTTGAAGTAAATCTTGTTTCAAATAAAGGTCTAAAGTGATTATATCAATCTAAAAAAAGATCTTAACTCACTATTTGATAAGGGCAACTTTGTCTTTCAAATTTTTCCTTTTTTTTTCCATTTCTTTCAATAAAAAAACCAAAATAATAATAATAATAATAATAATAATAATAATAATAATAATAATAATAATAATAATAATAATAATAAAGAACAAAGATGGGAGGGAGGGCTCCCTCCCACCGGTTGGGCAATAACGATGGTAGGTGGGGTTGCTGGCATCTAGGCTAGGGCCGGTGACCCTTATTAACTGGATGTGAGGCCTTTACTAAAAGGCAGGAGAGGGTGATGATCCTCTCCTAGATTTGGACGAAGTCTATGGATATTGGGCGAGGGATGCCAGCATCTATGAGAGGGCTAGTTACCCTTGCCCAGGAGGGGGCAAGGGCGGGCAACCCTTGCCGAAATCTAGGAGAGGATCATTGTCCTCTCTTGCCTTTGGCGAGGGCCAATAGGCCCTTATCTTCGGTTGGCGAGAGTCATCAGCCCTTGCCTATGTGCCAACTAGGGTGAGGTAGCAGCCTCCTCTCGCCTTTGTTTTTATTATTATTAATTTTAAATTTAAATTGTGAAATGCCTCTAGTTGGTTGGAATTTTTTGTCGATCGGTGAGCTGGTGAGGCTAGGCCTTTATTTTAAACAAATATAACCACTTTACATCATTCTTTGATATTGATATGGCCATTTCAGGCTTTTATTTTAAATAAAGTTCATTTTAAACTATTATTTGAGAAAATGAGTGCACTTTGAGCTCTTATTAAGAATTTTTCCTAGAAATTTAGTAGAATATATATATATATATATAAAGTAAGCCTCTATATGTTTCTTGAAAAATATTTTCCAAGAAGTAGTTTTTAGGAAAAATACAATATTTTTTGGTTTTTGCTTAACATCCAAAAATAAATTAGAAAATAATTATTGTTGTTTGGTAAAAAAAAAAATGACTAAATGTTCCTCCGTGCATTCCTTTAAATATTTTTTAAATCGAATTTATAATTATAATTATTTTTCTATTTTTATTTTTTAAATCAAAATTTAAATTATTTTTCTTTTTCTTTTTTTTAAGTAGAATTTTTTGTTTTTCCTTTTTCTTCGATCAGTTGTTGGCATGACAATGGTCCGCAACTAGGCACGACAACGGTCAACAACTAGCCACAAGCGAGCTTGAACTCACCTAATTCTAATTAGTCGAGCCTTGCTAGCCTTGAGCGAGGTTCCAGCTTCATCGGATCCGGCAAGGTTGACCTCATTGGTCTCCAACGAGCTCATCCCTCACTTGGCCAGTCGCTAGCCATCATTGTGCAGGCCATCGGCTAAGGAAGATGAAAGGAAATAGAAAAAAAAAGGGAAAGAAAAAAGAAATATAAAAAATAAACATAATTTTTTAAATAATTATTTTTACAAGGGTAAAGAGGGAAAGATAGTATGTGAGCCTTGGGTTGGAAATTAGCTTTAAAGTTCAACCCATTAGATCCATTTATTTTAGGCTTTCAATTTTTAAATCCATTTAAGTGGGCTCTTTGAATTTTTGATCAGGAAATGAATATATAAGATAAGATATGAAATCCAAGGATTTTGATATATCCTATTTACTTTTTGATGATTATAGTAATAAAATTGGATATATTCACATCATATCATGTATATTATTTGGTATAAACAACATATTAATAAAAGTAAACCAAAAATTTTACAAATAAAGATAGTAAAAATCTCTATCGATACTCTTGCTTACTTTATTTTATTTATTAATTCCTTTTTTAATGTTTTCTTCCTCTCCCATCATTCTCTAATAAAATTCTATTAAATGGTAGATTGTACTAATATAACCAAAATACTAAAATACCTACAATATATAATAAATATAAATATAAATATATTTCTATATTGAAATTATTTTATAAAACATAATTAAATTCGAATATATGAAAATAAAAATAAGATTAAATTAAAATAACTAAATTTTTGATTTTTTATTTTGAATTTCTTATATTAGAATTCAAATATTATTTATATTGAGATATAATTTTAATTTTATTAATTTTAATTTTTTCATTTGAGAAAAATAATTATCTCTCATGGCACTCTTATTTACTTTATTTTATTTTCTTTTCCTCTCTTTTATCTCTCATGGCACTCTTAATTTTTTCTTCCTCTCCCATCATTCTCTTTTATTTTTTTTCTTCCCCTCCCATTGTTCTCTACAAAATTTTATTAAATAGTAGACTGTGCTTATATAACCAAAATAATAAAATAGCTAAAAAACCTAATAAATTTAAATATATATTTATACTTATATATTGAAATTATTTTATAAAATATACTTAAATTCTAATATATATATATATATATATGTATAAATAAGATTACATTAAAAAAATAAAATTGCTATTTTTATTTTGAATTTCTTATATTAGAATTCAAATATTATTTATATTGAGATATAATCTTAATTTTGAGTATGCACCAAATATAGAATATGATAAATTTTATCTTATTCTGAATTTGATCTTGACCACCAAACACAAACAAGGTCTATGCCCATAGTGACATATTTATTCCAAATTCTTTTTTGATACAAAAAACTCTAAACTTATACTCGTATGATACATTTACTCAAAATATTTTTGTAACACAAAAAACTTTAAACTTATATCGATTCGATACATTTACTCTAAACTTTTTTTTTTTATACAAAAGACTCAATATTTGTATTGATGCGACACATTTATCCCACTTTAGTTTGGGGGTAAATATGTTGTATTGGTACAAGTTTAAAATTTTTTATGTCATAATTTCTTTTTGGGTAAATGTGTCACATTTGTCATAATTTAGGGTTCTTAGTGGTTTTTGTCATTTTAGTATGGTTTATTGTGTGCTAATCTAGAGAGATTTGAATTTGTAGGGTAGTTTTGTCACCTAAAATCTATAATTCCTTTTATATTACAAATACATCTTATTCAAACCCTTACTCGGATAAGTGAATTGAGGATTTTGATTCCCATGTTTTGATGTTAAAAATTGGGAGGGATGAAAATAAGATGTACGATATATACAAGAGGCACCCGAAACTTGATTTTCATTCAAACTCCAACCAATTTCAAATGCCAAGTGGGATTGGAATTACTAAGTCCAAAAACTGTACGATTCCTTAAAAGAGACTAATGCTTGCCATATTAAAAGATTCGAATGCCTTTATTGATACACTACTATTATGAAGTAGCAAATATTAATTGGGTATCGAATAAATGCCCATTTGGAATACGACACATCATCAATAGATTGGTCTTAGTATATTTCACTCTACTCTATTGTTATGCTTGAAAATAAACGATTTGAAAAATATTTTCAAAAAATTATTGATTATACTAGTTGGAATAATTAGACCCATTTGTGAGTGGCTGCGTTGGTTGAGAGTTCCTCCCTCATCGCAAAGGTCGAGAGTTCGAAATCTGTAATTGCTAACGATTTAAGTGGGGAGCTTTGGCAGTTGGTTACTGGGCTAGTCTCCTCTGAGGTATAGGGGCCTAGCCCTCAGGAGCTGTTCGGGCGCAGGAGGGCCCATGGTGGAGTCCTCCGTTACAAAAAATAATAATAATAATAATTAGGCAACAAAATATTTTTCATTATCGATAACATCCTATACTAAAATTTTTTTATGAACAATGAAAATATTTTTCGTTTATACATTTTTATAAGCAAGTAGGCTATTATTTTTAGGGAAAATGTTTTTTGCAAAACAAACGGACTCTTAAGTTAATCCCAATCTTTCTAGCTTTCTAACTCAAATGGGATTAAAGAAAAACTAATGCGTTAAGTGCTTCGGTTAGGACAATGATCTAATTGTTAATTATCCACATCATCGCCCCAAATTCAATAATTCCTGAGTTTGGAGGTACGTGTCTTTATATGCTTAACCAATTTGTTCAGATTTTTCTAGAGAAAAGGAAATTTAAGCTGCATATGTTTTGTGGAAAATAAATGATTTGGCAATCATTTTTCTAAAAGTGATCGCTTATATCCCTTAAAATAATTAATCAATGAAAAATATTTTTATTAACAATAATAATTTATTTTAAAAAATATTTTCGTGGACTGTGAAAGTAATTTTTGTTTGATCAATTGTTAGAAGCAATAAGATAATCATTTTTAGGTAAACATTTAACTATTCATTTTTTCCGTGAAACAAAAGGAAAGTGTCAGTTTTTGTCTCGCATCGTACTCCTTGCAAGACAAGTCTGTTTTCTCAAAGAAAATATAACAATGTATACATAGCATATTTCTTAACGATTGCTAATTAGCGAGTGTGCATTTCATCTCTAATTGGCTGGATTTGTGTTTTAAAATGGTTAATTAAAATATTTGTTCTTACCGAATAAATCATCTGGCAAATTTAACACTTCACTCCACGTCTACTCTTAACAATAACAAAATAAATATATTTGGGGAATATCTTTCGATCAATTCGACATCTTAAATTTGTCAGTTTACGGATCAATTCTACACACTTTGTTTCTCAATAGCTTAAACAGGCAAAATGTATACGTTGGCTCGTTCCTAACAATTGCCTAATTATGATGGATTTCTCACTGAGGCGATGATGTGATTGCATCAAGAAATAGACCATGCAACCAGTGTACATACGCGGTTCAGTTTCCCTATTCTTTTTCGCGTGCGCTCTCACCATAAAGCAGGAAACCTTGAACTTTCTTCATGTTCAAGATTATTCAAATATCATTTAAAAAACCCAACATAAAATATTTCTCTCTAAAGTATACCTTCATACGTGGATAAAATATATCATATGACGGATTTGGAATATTTAGTATATTATCATAATAGAAAAGAAACTACTCAAGAATATTGAAGACATTAGAATCGGGCTTTAAAAGAAACACAACAAGAATTGAATAGCAGCAAGATTCCATCACTACTATTCTAGTTCTAAAGATCAAAATTTTTTTCCCTTGGTCACCTAACAACAAAAGAAATACTAATTCAAGTTCAGATCTAATTGAATGATATGGTGGTCACTTCATTGATCAGTAGTCGGTTTCACGAGATGCTAATTCGCCTTGTGAAGAAGGCTGAAATCGAACTTACTAGCGATAGGATCCCAATGTATCCCGATCTCATCGCCTTCAGCCAACCCCCTCCGCTGCACGAACTCCTTCATCCAGCACCCCTTCAGGACGTAGGACCCTGACGATGCCCAGTAAGCAAACACCAGTTGGTGCTCGGAGCGTGTGTCCTCGTCCCACACCACGACCTCGGCACCCTCGTTGCTCTTGACTCGCCTCGCTCTCTCTTCATCCATGCACGGGAGCACGTAGGTCGCCACGCCCGCCCGAGGGATCAAGAGCCTCGACAGTTGGCCAAGATCGCTCTTCTTAAGCGTTTTCTTGATCTTATAAGGGTCATAGCGCAGCACCAGCTCCGTGGAAACGTCCCCGCATCTCTCTTCCTCTCCTTCACATTCTGAGGCCCCTCTCTTTCCCTTCTGGCTTCTACAGCGCTTCGCCTTCTTATCCACAATCGGGGTTCCGTCGTCAGTGAGTGAGGCCATGGAATTTCGCTCCGGTCGGGCTGGAGTGGCACTGAGTTCCTTAGTGTCCAAGTAACCCCTTGTCGGATCCGGCGTGAGAGGAAAGAAGACGCGAGCCGGCACCACCACTGCAGCAGACGAAGTTTTTCGGTCCTCTTCTTCGTGATTCCGCTCGTGGTCGTGCAGAAAAGAAACGCATGACGAAGAGCCGATCGACAGCAGCAGCGTGTGTAACTCGCCTCTCGGGACATTGCCAATCGGAGGCAATTCCAGGGTGAAGGGATCGACGAGCTTCATGGTTTTCGGGTTGAAGATACAGGAAAAAGAGCTCGCAAGAACAACAGAGGGCAACACTGCGCAGAGAAATTGAGAGAGAGAGAGAGAGAGAGAGAGAGAGAGAGAGACAACCTTGGAATTAAGACGACGAGGACTAGGAGGTTGGAGAGAATACGTAGTTTACCGTTGTTTGCTGTTGGAAATGGGACTAGGAGTCCGGTTCGGATTAGCGTTCGTCGGGGACTATTAAAAAGAAAAGGAAATAAATCCAAGATTCCAGATTGATTTCCTAAATAAGATCGCCTTTTTTTTCTTCCCTTTTCCGTAAGGGATTGAAGGACAAATTCATTACTTTCCACTTAAATTTTCCCACTAATTGTTTTTTCTTTTTTTCAATAATAGATAACTGCATGGATATATGATTGTTTTACTTATTCCAATCAAATTATCACATTTTAGGAAATATGTAGTCTTTGCTCCGTTCGTTTCGTGGAAAATAATTTCCAGGAAAACGTTTTCCGGATTTTCCAATATTTGTTTCATGAAAATGAATTTCTTAGGAAAAATGTTTTTCATGAAAGGAAAAAAGTTTTCTAAATTAGGGGAAAATGTTTTCCACTTTTGAAAAATGAAAAACATTTTCCTCATTTAATCTCTCTTATCTCACACTTCTACAAATTCTCACTTCCTCCTCTCATTTCTTCTTCTTCTTTTCTTTTTTTATTTGAATTATTTTTTATTTCCTTTTTTTTTTTTTTTTTTTCTTTGTTTTCCATCTTCTTCTTTCTTAGCGAGTCGTCAGCTGTTGCTAGGCGAACCTCGAGCTTGTCAATCTCAAGCTCTCGCTCTACACTCTTACTTATCATTTTCTTTATTTACTCTACTCTACAGTTATACATTGTTCAAACAATGGGCTTTACATGCTTTAATTCTTTTTTCTTTTGTTTATTAGAACACAAAAGAAGCACGGGAGAACAAGCCACTCAACTAGAAGATTATCATTGGGGCTGTACATGCTTTGCTTCTTTTCTCTTTTGCTTTTTTTAAAATCCATACAAACAAGATGAGTGTTTAGCGACAATGAGGGAACAAATATATGAAGCAAGTTTGTTTGGATTTAAAAGCAAGTTCATATTTGATGAATTTATAAGTCGGTAAGTGATGCATGCCTAAGTAGTGAAGTTTTAGAAAATATTTTCATTACCAAACAATGGAAAATATTTTTCGAAACATTTTCAGGTTTTAGCCAAACATAAAAAAATGTTGTAATTTTCCTGGAAAATGACTTCTAGGAAAATATTTTTCGGAAATTGCTCATTTTCCACGAAACGAACAGACTCTTATATTACATGCGTGTGTGCACTTGTTACCACGCACTTTAAATCCAACCCGATCTAGGAAATACTTTGTAGTTCAACTTGATTATTTCTAATTGTAATTCGATGACTTTGAGCAATCGGTATTGGTCGCATACACACAGGTTTTTGGGTTTTGTCTTAATAAAAAATATCTTGCAAAAAGAAACAATAGGTATTTTATTAGGCACAATAAAATGAGTAAACACCTTATTTTAGGTAGGAAAAAAAAAACCACTAAAGCCTTAAATTATACTTACTGCAACACATTTACCTTAAACTTTTTTTTTTTGTGATACGAAAAACCCCATACTTATACTCGTATGACATATTTACTATTAATTTTTTATGATACAAAAAAGTCCAAACTTATACTCATTTGATATATTTATTTTAAACTTTTTTTGCGACATAAAAAAAAATCTCAAATTTGCATTCATATGACATATTTACCTCATATAAGTTTGAGGTAAATATGTCGCACAGGTATAAGTTTATGATTTTTTGTGTTACAAAAGAAAATTTGGAGTAACCATTGGCCATGGTGGCTCCGCTGGATAAGAGCTATGTTGATCCTTGCCCAAAGGTGAGGGGTTCAAAACCCAGTGAAGACGCTTGGTGTTTTAAGTGTGATGTCGGAGTGGTGGGTCCTCCGCTAGGGTTACTTCAGGGTTTACTCGCTAGTTGCTGGCTGTACGGGGTTCCCTAGGTATAAAAAAAAAAATTGGAGTAAATTTGTCACCATTGGTATAGTTTAGGGTTTTTTGTTTTGTTTTGTTTTGTTTTTGTTTTTGTTGTTTTTGTTTTTGCTTAAAGGTATGGGCTCTTGCCTGCTAATCAAGAGAGACTTGAATTTGCAGGGTAGTTTTGTTACCTAAAATTAATAATTCCTTTTGAATTATGATATATCTTACTTGAACCCTTACTTGAATAAGTGAATTAAGGATTTTGATTCCCATGTTTTGATGTTAAAAATTGGAAGGGATAAAAATAAGATGTACGATATATACATGTGGCATCCTAGAATTTCATGAAAAGCCCTAAATATGCCATGAGCCATGGATAGGCGATGGAAACACCGTTATTGTATTTTTGTAGCATTTTTGATCCATGATTCAAATGATATTTATGGCCAAGTTTTTTGATGGATAAACTTTGGGAAAGAAAGTTCTATCTTTGGCCATATGTATTATAAATTGGAACTTATGGATTTATGATTGCAAGTGTATAGCCATTTAATTTGCAATTTAGTACTTTGATTTAATAGGGATTTAATTAGTTTTTAAAAGGGTTAATCTTAGGTTATTTAAGCTTGGGTCTTAGGCCCAAGAGTGTTGGGCCTAAGATGGGCCGAAATGGCTGGCCCATAGAGCCCATGAGGGGCCGTCGACCGCACGAAGAAGGGAGGGGAAGAGACCGGTTTTGCATGCTTCCCCCACATGTCCCATGGAGATGGCCAGGTGTCACCCATGCAAAGAAGTGATGATGGCTAATGATGGAGGGGAAGAAAATTAGGGGAAATGATGGCCGGCTTAAGTGAGAAAGAGAGGGAGAGAGAAGGGTTCATCCGAGAGAGAAAGAGAGGAGAGAAAGAGAAGAAAGAAAGGAAGAAAGGAAGAGAGGAAGGAGGAGAGCCATTTGTCGACCGTCTGCCATGCGTCCGTCGTTCGTCGCCGTGTCCCGTCGCCATTGTGCGCGCTGCTTGCTCGGTTTAGAGGCAAGTGGGATCCTTGATCTACTCTTGCATGTTGTGCCTAGTGTATGTGATTTAATGGTGACAAATTTCGGATGTTTACGATGGGAAAAATTGAAGTTTTAAGAGTGGTGTTCTAGAATAGTAAACTGTTCTTGAGAAAACAGCTCGACCTCGGATGTTCTAGTGGCTTGCATGTGATGTTAGAGTTGGATTTTGGCTTTGGCTTATGAATAAAAGTTGTTAAGGAATTCTTGGAGTATAACATACTCAAATTTGGGATAAAAAAACAAGTATAAGTGGGTGAAATCTTTATTCTTTGGAGGGACTGGATCTGGAGATTTCGGTAACTACCTTTGATGAATGCATGGACTGTAAGGCAATCTTTTTGTTGAAATTTCACTTTGATTTCTTAAAAAAAGATGTAAAAAACATCCTGAGGTTTAACATATCAAAAATTTAGAGAAAAAAAACAAGAATAGGTAGGTGAAATCGTGGTCTTTCGGAGATGGTTAGATCTTGAAATTTCAATACTGGAAACAAAAGTTTCAACCGCCTATATTTCATTACCTAGGACGAATCTGACTTGGATGTCTTCATGAAATATGTGCCTTATGGTCTTGGATATCGTATAGTTGAATTTCATAATTTTTGAATGTCATTTGGGTATTTAACCGAAAATTTTTCTAAAACTGTGTAATCTGATGTGTTCTGACTTGATAACATTGTAACACGTGGTCTATACCGTTTTGTACGAGATTCTTTTGGAAAAGTGTTCTGCATGAAATATCTTTTTTTATGTCTTGAATATAACATATTCAAATTTAGTGATTTTTAAAGTTTATTTGCCTATTTAACCAAAAATGTTTCAAAAACTGTGCAATTGGAACGGATAGAATTAGTAGTGCTGTGATGCATAACATTACTGATTCCTCTTGCTAATTATTCATGTTACCCTTATAATCTAACTTCCTTTTTTTTTTCTCTCTGTGTTCATATTTACGTAAGTGTAGGCTAGTGTATGGAGGTGAGGCATTGATCTGACTGTTTGTATGACAATGACATGTGATGTGCTCAAATATGATTCTATTTATCTGCCTTGCTAAAGATCTATGTCCATATTGGAAAACTTTACCTTTACGGTTATGCATCTGCTTTGGTGCTCTGCAGTTTAGTGCTTTCTTTTGGCTTAGATGTTTTCCTAGCTAAGTGAAAGGACTGTTTTCTTGCTTGTAGGCATCATTTGAGCTAGCCAAAAAGTGGGTGCAAGAACTTCAAACACAGGGTCGTGATTAAATCTTTTTGGTTAACTTCTTTATGTTATAGTTATTTGTTTGGCTTTGCCATTGGCTATCCCGTTTATTTATGTTTCATGGCTTCTATGTAGGTAACTTTTCAACTTCTTAGTCTGCAATATGCTTGTGACTTTTTGTTCTTCTTTGCTTGGGTTAAGAGAGACATTTTTTGTGTTTAGTATGACCATGGGGTGCCAGTATACACAATTATAGTGTGTAATTTATTGTGCAGATGTTTAGATGAGGCCTCCTTATGTTTCTTCAGCAAGAAACCTTGTATCATCTTACAATAATTTCATGGTCAGTATTTGAGCTAACTAGCTGTCTCCACTCTTGTCAAAGGTAACCCTAACATGGTTGTGGCTCTTGCTGGAAATAAAGCGAATTTGTTGGATGCCTGGAAGGTTATAGCAGAGGCAATTACAGTTTTCCTGCTGTTTTGCTTTAGAGATGATTGCTTCTGTTTTGTCCAAAATTATGCTTTCTTTTATCAAGAGGACAGTGCAGTTTCATTGAGGTGGCAATAAGGGAGCGCCTACCTCAGTATCCGCTTGGTGTGGGATATCTACATCTTCCAATATAATGCAATGTTTGGAGAAGAAATCAATTGATAAGAACCAAGACTCCTATTTATTTACTATCTACTTCTGAACACACTCCTATTCCTCACCCTTCTCCATAGCCAAAATTTTGTATGAGGAATCTTCTGTGGATACTTCTATTTATCTTTGCACAGTCTGATGCCTATACAAGCCTATAGTTGTCTGCAAAGAACAGAAATCATCTCATTGGATACAGATGTGTGAAATCAGGAAAGTTAGTCTCTTGAAGTTATATCCTTGTTATAGGTAATAGGTTGAGAGGCTGTTCGTGCTGCTTTTGATGCTTATTTGTGTCCTTGGGGTATCCTTATGCGTTCTGGACTCCTAATGAAAGGTGGAAATTGATGATTACTAACTCCTGAAGGTGAAAACTTATAACTATAGCAAATTGCAGGCATCAAAATGTTGTTATTTGAGTTGGTTAGATAGAATAAACACAGAGCGAAGAACGAGTGTCTCCATTGATTTTTTATTATCTGAGTTGACTCCAATTCAAAGTGGTCCTTGTACTTACCATAAAAAAAAAAAAAAAAATTCAAAGTGGCCCTTGTCATTTACAAAGATGACGGACTTTTTTGGAGCTCAATTGGAAGACAGGCTATGCATTAATTAGCCAACCCTAACCTTGTCGAGCTCAATGGCAATAGGCAAGGCATTAGAAGAAGTTGATTGATTATGCAATGGCACTGTTGAAAATGAGTTTATGGCTTAGTTTTTAATCAGTGTAAAGGTTTTAGTTGATCATCTCTATAATTGATATCAGTCAAAGGAGAATCTGTAGGTTTGGTCCAGATTGTTGGATAAGGACCGGGACGTTAGTCAATGAGACTCATTTTCAATTGTTGTCCTCTATAAATTGCTCACGTCTGGCAGGAAGTGCAAACACATGCCCAAGGACACGGTCTCTTCTTTATGGAAACGTCTGCAAAAACTGCTGCAAATGTCAATGACATTTTCTATGAAATAGGTATTACTGTCTTGTCAATGAATTCGTATTGTGAATGCATAATTCGTATCATGCATGTCACTGCATTGACTGGTTTTCATTTACATGTACTTGCCTTTGCTGTAGAAACTGCATAATGTGAACTCTGTAATTAGGTTTACGAATTTGGATATTGCCATAATCTGTCTCTTTTATCAACCGAGGATGGTGATTGCAGCAAATTATCTACAATACCTTATATGATGAAATGTTTCCATCAATTTTTGTGGTGCACATTTTCTTACTTTGTTGATGCCATATAATTTGCTGTTTTATTTCTCATGGATACAGTGAAGAGACTACCCAGAGTTTAGTGAGCTCCGAACCCCTCGGGAATGGTTCTCATGGACGGACCCGCAGAAAGGACGGCGGCCGCATTGTGTTTTTCTCAAAGTAGCCCTCGTCTGTGCTTTCTGTAAAAGCCCTTGACTCCTCCCAAAATGCATGATGAATTTTTGTCACTCTGAAGTTGTCTCTGCCGAGTAATTGGGCGGAAATGTACAGGCGATGTCAATTTAGGCCCCTCTAATGCACAGTGTTACCAAGGGTGTGTGATATATAATCTTTCATATATAAATGCAATGACTATAGTTTGGCTCCTATATTGATCTCTAGCCGTGAGGATTGAGAATCAGTTTCGATGCTCCTAATGATATTCTGACTTAGGATCCTTTTGGTGGTAGGATCGTGGGGGTGTTGGCCATTGAGGTTTCTCAGCAAAATTTGCAACTCTCTTTTTCATGTTTTGATGGTCGAGAATCTCTAGTTTGCAGCAATCACCTTTTGTCTTTTCTCAAAAGCTTAAAATATTGGTCACCGAGACGATGATGTGCTTGTATTAATACATAAAACCATAAAACCAATGCACATCCGCGGTTTAGTTTCCTATTCTGATTAGCATAAGTTTTCACCATGAAGTAGGAAACCTTGAACTTCATTCATGTCCAAGATTAATTAAATATCATTTAAAGAACCCAACACTACATTTATTGTATACCTTAAAGCATGTATATAATATATAAGAACAGAGTGGAAAATTTTGTATATTACGATAATAGAAAAGAAACTACTCTAGAATATTGAAGACATTGGAATTGGGCTTTAAAGCACCGCTCAACAAGAATTGAATAGCAGCAAGATTCAATCACTACTATTCTAGCTCTAAAGATCAAAGGTTTTTTTCCCTTGGTCACCTAACAACAAAAGAAATACTAATTCAAGTTCAAATCTAATTGAATGATATGGTGGTCTCTTCATTGATCAGTACTCGGTTTCACAAGGTGCTAATTCGCCTTGCGAAGAAGGCTGAAATGGAACTTGCTAGCAATAGAATCCCAACATATCCCGATCTCATCGCCTTCCGCCAACCCCTCCGCTGCACGAACTCCTTCATCCAACAACCCTTCAGGACGTAGGACCCTGACGATGCCCAGTAAGCAAACACCAGTTGGTGCTCGGAGCGCGTGTCCGCGTCCCACACCACGACCTCGGCACCCTCGCTGCTCTTGGCTCGCCTCGCTCTCTCTTCATCCATGCACGGGAGCACGTAGGTCGCCACGGCCGCCCGAGGGATCAAGAGCCTCGACAGTTGGCCAAGATCGCTCTTCTTAAGCGTTTTCTTGATCTTATAAGGGTCATAGCGCAGCACCAACTCCGTGGAAACGTCCCCGCATCTCTCTTCCTCTGCTTCACATTCTGAGGCCCCTCTCTTTTCCTTCTGGCGTCTACAGCGCTTCGCCTTCTTATCCACAGTCAGAGTTCCGTCGTCAGTGAGTGAGGCCTCGGACTTTCGCTCCGGTCGGGCTGGAGTGGCACTGAGTTCCTTAGTGTCCAAGTAACCCCTTGTCGGATCCGGTGTGAGGGGAAAGAAGACGCGAGCCGGCACCACCACTGCAGCAGACGAAGTTTTTCGGCCCTCTTTTTCGTGATTCCGCTCGTGGTCGTGCAGAAAAGAAACGCATGACGAAGAGCCGATCGACGGCAGCAGCGTGTGTAACTCGCCTCTCGGGACGTCGCCAGTCGGAGGCAATTCCAGGGTGAAGGGATCGACAGGCTTCATGGTTTTCGGGTCGAAGCAGCAGGAAAAAGTGCTACGCAAGAACAACAAGGGCAACACGGAGGGCAACACGGAGGGCAACACGGTGCAGAGAAATTTAGAGAGACAGAGAGACAGAGAGAGAGAGAGAGAGAGAAGACAACGTTGGAGAGAGAATAGAAACCCAGACGACGAGGACTAGGAGGTTGGAGAGAATTTATAGTTTACCGTTGTTTGCCGTTGGAAATGGGATTAGGAGTCCGGTTCGGATTCCGGTTCGGATTCCGGTTCGGATTAGTGTACGTCGGGGATTATTAAAGAAAAAAAAAAGAAATTAAATCCAAGATTCCAGATTGACTTCCTAGCGAAGATCGGCTTTTTTTTCTTCTTCTTCTTGCCTTCTCCGTAAGGATTGAAGGAAAAATTCATTAATCTCCACTTAAATTTTCCCACTAATTGTTTTTTCTTTTTTAAATAGTAGAGAACCGCATGGATTTATGACTGTTTTACTTATTCCGGTCAAATTATCACATTTTAGGAAATGTATAGTCTTACATTATATCCGCACGCGTACTTGTTACCATGCGCTTTAAATCCAACCCGATTTAGGAAATACTTTGTAGTTCAAATTAATTCTTTCTAATTGAATTTGATCACTTTGAGCAATCCGTACTGGTCGCATACAAACACCGGTTTTTGGGTTTTTTCTTGATAAAAAATATCTTGCAAAAAGAAACAATAGCTATTTTATTAAGCACAAAATAAATAAGTAAATACCTTATTTTAGGTAAGGAAAAAGCTATCAAAAATTCTAAATTATACTAAGGTGCGACACATTTATCTTGAATGTTTTTTGTGAGAAAAAAAAACCCAAAACTTATACTTATGTGATACTTCAATTTTTTTTTATGACACCAAAAATCCTTAATTGCATATGCGCAACACATTATGTCAAATTAAGTTGGGGCAAATATACAAATTTAAAATTAAATTTAGGGAACCTCAAATTAAGTTTGGGGAAAATATATTACATAAGTACAAATTTTGGACCTTGTGCCACAAAAATTTTTTTTAGGTAAATGTGTCATATTTATTATAATTTAGGCTTTTCAATGGTTTTTTTCCCCTTTTAGTTATGGTTTCTTGCATGCTAATCTACAGAGATTTGAATTTGTAGGGAATTTTTGTCACCTAAAATTTATAATTCCTTTGAATTACTGATATATCTTACTTGAACTCTTATTCGAATATGTGAATTGAGGATTTTAATTCCCATGGTTTGATGTTAAAGATTGGGAGGGATGAAAATAAGATGTAAAATATATACAAGAGGCACCTGAAACTTGATTTTCATTCAAACCTTAACCAGGTCTAAATATCACATGGGATTTGGAGTTACTAAATTCAAAAATTGTACGATTCCCCAAAAGAGACTAATGCTAGCAATATTAAAAGATTCGACTACATTTAATGTTGCAAATCAAAGAGAAATGCTAGATCTTGATATAAAATCGATACACTATTATTATGAAGTAATGAATATCAATTGGGTATCAAATAAATGCCCACTTAAAGTACAACACATATCCATTGGTCTTAGCATATTTAGCACTACTCTTAGGGATTCGTTTGTTTCATTGGAAAAATGTATAAATTGGAAAATATTATCCTAAACATAATTGATTATATTGCTTGGAATAATTAGGGAACAAAAAAGTTTTTTTCATTATCAACAACAATCTATGCCTAAACTTCTTGTAAACGATGAAAATAATATCTGTTTATACATTTTATGTAAACAAGGCGAGTTATCATTTTTAGGAAATATTTTCCAAAATGTGGATTTTCCATGAAACAAACAGACTCTTAAGTTAATCTCAATCTTTCTAGCTTCCTAACTCAAAATGGTATTAAGAAAAACTAATGCGTTGAGTGCTTCGATTAGGACACTCATTTAATGTTAATTATCCACATCGTGGTTCAAGATTCAATAATTCCGGAGTCTAGAGATATGTGTCTTTATACTTAACTCAGGTTTATTTAGATTTTTTAGAGAAAAAGGAATATATAGAGTGTCAATATTCATCTTGCCTCGTGCTTCGTGTGGGACAATTTTTTTTTTTTCACTCAAAAGCTTAAATAGAGCTTAAGTAGCATATTTCTTATCCATTGCCTAATTAGTAAATGCGTATTTCATTACTAATTGGCTGGATAATATTTGTGTTTTAAAATAGTTAATTAAAATATTTATTCCTACATGCACCATAGGAGTTAGCATCATGTTGCTCAATCCACAAGCATGCCCAAAAACAAGTATTTATTCTGAATACCAAATAAATCATCTGGCAACTTTAGAACATCACTTCGTGTCTTCTCTTAACAATAACAAAATAAGAAATTTGGGGATATATTTTTCAATCAATTCTACATCTTAAATTGTCAATTTGCAGATCATTTCATAACATAAAAAAATCATGCATTTGTTTGAAATTGTGTCTAATTTCCTTTAAAAACCATATATTATAAGGGGCACATCTAACCCCAAATCCATGTTACTTTTTATACATTTTCGCTGTGTGCACAACCATTTTTATTCTAGAATAGCAAGTGTCAAAAAATTGAAACTACAGAGACCCTCATAAACTTAGGCTCTGTTTGTTTCCCCAAAAGATGAATGATATGAAAAGTATTTTTCTAAAAATGATTGCTTGTATCAATTGAAGTAATTAGTCAATGAACATATTTTTGTTACCAATACCAATTTGTATCCAAACAATTTTGTAGACGATAAAAGTATCTTCCATTCATTTGTTTTCGAGAGTGATAGAAGTGATTATTTTTAAGAGAATATTTTTAGATCATTCATTTTCCGTATAACAAACATAGCATGGGATTGTCTCTCTTTTTTATTTTGTAAGAAATATGTTGTGTTATCGCATTAGGAAATAAAATCGCTCAACACATGCACACGTACAATTCATTTTCCTATTCTATTTCGCTTATGTATTCACAATAAATGAGGAAAACATTGAACTCCACGTCCGAGATTAATCAAAGATTATCCACCAAGCATCTCGACCAAAATATTTCTCTTAATCCAACCGTAATTAGGATACACTTTGAAGTTCAAGCGCCTACTTCACAATCAAAATAAATCTTTTGATCTTCACACTTCTAATTTCTCATTGTTTCTTCAGAGAAAAGAAATAACATGGACCACGAGAAAGCAAAAAAAAAAAAAAAAAAAAAAAAAAACCATCGAGATGGTCGATTTCTTCAACCGCGAATCTCCTCCAATCGCCATCAATCACTCACCGCCGGCACCATCAGTGATCTCTTCATCCTGCATTTTCAATGTTACCCCCGCTGATGATGGCGAGAAGAAGCAGAATCGGAGCCAGGAAGAAGTTTTATCTCCATGTTCCTGGCTATCCTTCAATTCGTTCCCTACTCAGACCTGTAATTACATTCAAGAAAGCTTCTCTTTCTCAGTCGTGAACAACAGCGGCAGCAGCCTACGTAGAGATATTGATCCTGCCCCACTTCGGAGAAGCAAGTGACAAACAATGAAGGGAACATACCTACTCGTAGGCAGCCTAGTTAGTTAGGGCTTAGTCGACCTTGAGGTCTTGGCTTTGATTCCCCAACTGGTTGATTGTGACTTAAGTGGGGGGCTATGGGTGGTAGGGTCCCGTGCTAGTCCCCTCGAGATATAGTCATTGGTTTTTGTTGGCTGGCGTCCGGCGGGGGCTGTGAGCACCCATAAGGTGTGTCAGGGCTGATCCTCGGTATCAAAAAAAGAAAAAAAAAAAACAATGAAGGGAACATTCGGCATGAATGGATTGCTAAGAGTTGAGCAATTCATGAATCACCTAATCATAAAGAGTGACGATGCATGACCCGGAAGTCCATTTCGATTGCACCCTACAGCTTCATGGAGATTTGTGATCATAAAACTAGATGATGGATTTATGTCGCATCATATCCTAGTCGAACCGAATTTGGTCCGTCTTAGTCGGCTTCTGTGCCTCATCACATGCCTGTTATCAGCTTTCCAAGGAGGAAGCCTACTGTCGATATCCAATCGCCCAAGAAAATATAGTGCACGTAGTGCTTGCATAGGATCTTAGAAAATACCGAAAGCCAAAGGGGGATCAAGACATATTCGGGAGTGACAAAGAGGATGGACAAAGAAGAAAACAGAGAGCGGCTGAATTCCAAGTCCAAAGGAGAAGTTTATTGAGAAAAGCTTCTTGACACTCAATTGCCATCGTCCATGCACGAAACGAAAGCGTCTCTGACCATTGAATTCAATAACTAATTCACTTGTCCTATGGTAAAAAAGTCTAAAGAAAGGATGTAGGTTTTTTGGATCCGTTCCTTCTACCACCCCACTTTGCCACTCTCTAGAGAGAGTACTTGCTAGATTCACCCCCAGTTTTTTAGGGAGGAAAAAAGGTGCTCTAAACCGATTGCCATTCGCAGAAAGCGAAAACCTTGTTTGATTTAGCTCGGCTTGGTTTGAATTTTCAGACCCTAATCAAACTCACTTTGTTTTTCGGAAAAAAACTTTCTTTCCTTCTTTTTCTTATCTTTTTCTCCACTCCATACCCCACCATCAGGTCCACCACAAACGGCCGTCCTCCCACGTCTTCCCGGTCCCCAAACCCTTTTCTTTCTGCCTCATCCCCAAGTCCTGACGCCACCTCTGTGTCCTGTCGGCATCCCAGGGCAGCCCCGACTACGGCCTGGTGGAGTCCCGCTGGCTTCTGGAAGAGCAGTGGAATTGAAATTAGATTAAGAAAACCGAACAGAAATCGGAATTAACAGGAGAGTTTAAAAGAATAAATGGACTCTAAAATTCATTAAATTTTCTTTAACTTTTTTGGTAAAAATTTTCTTGAATTAAAATTAGGCAAAAGTGATCCCTTGTTATGGATAAGTAAGAGGATGATAGCTGTGGTGCACAGTTTGATTGCTTTATTCGTTAATATTATTGAGAAAGTAAATGAAAATAGAGCATCCAATGGATAAACAATAAAAGAGAAATGATTGAGTGATGGTCTTTAATATATTATGAAAATAACAGTTTATTTTGAAGTATAAAAAATTAAATAATAAATAATTGAAAAATGTTTTGAGGTCCCCTCCTTCAAAAAATTTTCACAATAAATTATTACTTTTACAGTAACTAAATACCGTTATGCCAACAAAGCTTAATAACGATTAGGAGAGCAATGGCGATAACTTCTATTCTTAGAGAATAAATTAATAGAAAAGGATTAAATATATATGTACACAGCGACGCAAGAAGCAACACGTCAACAGCAGCCACCCGCCTGCTCTCTCTCATCTAAACTCCCAAATAACATAAGTCTCGCCCGAATCGGAAAGTGGCTCCACTAAAAAAAATTCTCTTCCTTTTCTAAAAATGTCAAAAGTTATGTTTAACGTTCATTTCAATGCTAATTTTTTTTTTAGATTACTTAAATGTCAGTTTTTCCAAAAAAATATCAAGTGTTAATTCTAATCTAGATCGCTGGAAATCTGAAGTTGTCATATTTGATTAATTTCTTAAATTTATATAACCCTTGAAACGACGTTGTCATTTAAAAGTTGTAAAAAGCGATAATTTAAGTGCCAAATTTGATTTAAAGTGATCTCTCAATGTCTATTGTTATTAAAAAGGACCACTTTAATGCCAATTGTGCCACATAGAAATACCATGTTAACTGGATTTTTTAAATAAAAGCTATGTATTATTTTTTGTGGAAGCAATTAAGTGATTGTTTTTCTTCCCATTTTGTATTTAATTGATCCGGCAAAAATTTCTAGCACTAAAGTAATTGTCATATACAATTTTTGACACTTTAAGTGATCTTTTGCCCTTAATTTTTACACTAGACTTGACTACTCTCTCTACTGATGCTAAGTGCTCCATGACGCTCTTGAATCTCCTCCTTTGTTCCCTCCCTCTCACCCGCTTTTGTCCCCTTCTACTTGTACTCTCACTCTCCACATTATGGCTGCGTTCGTTTCGCGGAAAATGGGCCATCTCCGGAAAATATTTTCCCATAAGTCATTTTCCAGGAAAATGGCTATATTTTTCGGTGTTCGGCTGAAACTTAAATTTTGAGTGGAAAACATTTTCCACTGTTTGTTAACTAATTTCTTTCTTTTTCTTTTTCTTTTTTCCTTTTCTTTTCCTTCTCCTTCCTCCTTCCTCCTCCTTCTTCCTCCTACTTCCTCCTTCCTCCGCCGCCGCACGCCTGACGATGGCGAGCCGACCAAGATCTGGTCACTAGATCCGGCGAGCTGGGCAGGGCTCCGGCCTCGCCCGAGCTCGCCAGATCTAGCAGCGGAGCTCGGGCTCCCGATCAAGGCGAGCCCGAGCTCCGTCGCCAGATCCAGCGGGCTCGGGCGAGGCCCGAGCCCCACCCAGCTCACCGGATCTGGCAAGGCCAGAGCTCTGCCCCAAACCAGCGAGGCTCCGCCTCGCCCGATCTGGCGAGGCCCGAGCTCATCGAGCTCGGGCGAGCTGGGCTTCCACAGATCGGGCTAGGCGGAGCCTCGCCAGCCCGGGGCGGAGCTCGAGCTGGCTCGCGACCGCAGCCGGTCGCCGATCGCCGATCGCCGGCCGCTATCGGGGCCGGCCACTGGCCAAGCTAAGGAAGAAAAATGAAAAGGAAAGAAAGAAAGAAAAAAGACAGAAGAAGTTATGGAAAATGTTTTCCACTTTTCAGAAGTGGAAAACATTTTCCTTAGCTTTGAATGTAATTTTTACTGTTGATGGAAAACATTTTCCTTGAGTAGTTGATTTTCCGTGAAACGAACACCAAAAAATCCGGAAAACATTTTCCTAGAAGTTACTTTCCGTGAAACGAACGCAGCCTATAAGTACGCTAAGAGCAGACCACCACCCTCCCCAACCCACACTCTCTTCACACACACTCTGTGGCAATGACGGGATTCAGCTCAGACCCACCCCTCCACAGCTGGCCCGGCAGCTCCTCCTCCTCCTCTCCAATCCAGAATGCCAACATGGCGACGCCCCAGGGGAATGAGCTCCCGGTGTTAGACCTGAGTAAGTAAAACACAGTTCCTTCAATTATATACGAAAGCCACCCTATGGTGACCTCCATGGTTTATATTAAAACATAATTCTAAGAAATTATTAATTTATTAAAAAAAAAAAAAAGAGAGAGAATATGAAAGAAGAGAAGGAAGGAGACAAAAGGAGACTTCTTTTAGGTGTGTATCTGAAAACCCCCGAGACGCCGACCTCTGACGAAACCCGCCTTTGTCTGGGCAGAGGGGAACGAGCGGCCCGTTCCTGGTGTCTCCATGCAGTTGGTGCTCTACGAGGACCCATGGAAGATCAGGAAGAAGCTAACGGGAAGCGACTGTGGGCACTCGTCGCGGCTCCTGCTTCCGCTGCGCTGCGTGACGACGCACGTGCTCCAGTGGATGGGCCAGGAGATGGTAAGCCGGGTCAACAGCAGCGACGGGATGGAGGTGGTCGTAAGGGACGCGGACACAGGTGGCGAGCACCGGCTCGTGCTCCACTACTGGGCGTCGTCCGGGAGCTACGTGCTGAACGGGGACTGGAGAAAGCAGTTCGTCAAGGGGCGAGGGTTGGAGGTCGGGGACGAGATCGGGATGTTCTGGGACACGGTCTCTTGCAAGTTCCACTTTACGATCCTTCGCAAGGTTGCTCGTGGCACCAGCAGCGCGGTGGCTTGAGTTTTCACTGGAAAGCTTTTGCGAAAGGATCTCGTTCTCTTTATTTCACTTTTTTTGTTTTTTAATGTTGGTCTGTCACCAGGAGAAACAAAACAATATATATCGAAAAAGCAGATACCATCAACTATCATAATACCGCCTGCATGAAGGCCCTGCACACATCAATAAAAATATTATCTTTCAGTTTACTTTTTTTGTATGGTACTTTAGAGATACTTACACAAAATTATGTCATAAGTTATGTATGGTGCTTATTTTAATACCTAAAGTTTTTTCCGGTTCACTTAAAATGCTAAATCGGAGGAAAAACTATATCAACGGCGAGAAATTTCGATCAAATTAATTACATATCATTTATAATTATAATTATAATATGACTTAGCAAATTTTCTAAAAATTCCAATCGACGTGACATTTTCACATGGCATGTTTGGTATTAAAGTGATTACTATAAATAAAATTTGACACTCAAATGATTACTTTAAATAAAATTTAGCACTTAAATGATTGCTATTTATAACTTTTGGATGATACTGTTTGGGAATTATATGTTGATCAGGTACATCGCAAGCCATGTAAAACCGAGAAATTAATAAGATATAGCTAGGTTGGATTTCTAGGGACCTAGATTAGAATTGACACTTAAATAATCGTTTTCTAAAAAAAGTGGAATTTAAGTGATCTAAAAAAAACTTTTAATACTAAAATGAGTGCCGTACATAATTTTTATTCTAGTGTACTTATCCCATACTTTTATTAAGTTTCAACATAGTTTGTCTGCATCCTATTACGTAATCGAGTCTGTAATTTCTACTTAGTTTGGAAATGTACAGCACAATTTGAATCGAATAATAAGATATCTTTTGTCCAAAATTAGTACAAAACTTTAATTTTCTTAAATGAAAATAGAAGAGTTATTCTCAATGAAAGATATTTTGTTGCGAGAACAGTTCCAACGAAACCTGGCTATGAAATATTTCGTCGCTTAACGGCGGATCTTTCCATGTCCCAGTTTGCCGTATTGATAGATTTTACTTTTAGGGCGCCAATGGAACCTCCCCCCTTAAAGCACAATCGACAAAAGCGGGTGTGGTCCGTGCGGCCCCGACCCGTTCCACGCGTCACATAGCGAACAAGGTGTCAACTGTCAACGCAGTGTATGATGAGGCGATGACCCTTCCAATAGGCTTTTCTCTAATGTTTTTCCTCGTCAATCTAACCATGAAGGTTTGACGTTTGTATCTTTCGAAAAGCGACCATGCTCACCGACCAAAGAAAAGAAAAGCAAGGAACACGTCCAGCTCTCTCTAGTAAAAAAATTAGAATTCTTTAAATTAAATATGCTTATAAAGGTTTTGTCTTTAATATATAGACATGTTGTGTGTCACCTCGATCAACTTAGGAAGGACTAATATACTCAATTAATTCAACAAAAATGTTACCTTTCGGTTTTCTTTTTTGTGTGGTACTTTTGTGTTCTTGAGCTGTATTGTTAATTAAGTTTCAACATAGTTTGTTTGCATCTTTGTTACGTAATATAGTCTGTAATTCTGACTTAATTTGGAATTGTACGGTGTTGTTTGAATCGAATAATGAGTTGTCATTGTCTAAAATTAGTATAGAATTTAGATTTTCTTTTAAAAAAAAATCAAAGTGTTACTTTCGATAAAAATATTTCATTGCAAGAACAGTTCAGCGAAATCCTGACTACGGAATATTTCGTCGCTAAACGGTGGATCTTTTCGTGTTCTGGTTTGCTGCATTGATAGATTCCTGGGCGCCAATGGAACCTTTCCCCTTGAGCACAATCGACAAAAGCGGGCATGATTCGTGCGGACCGACCACCCTGGGTCACTATCATCCTGCGGGCCCGACCCTTCCGATAGGCTTCGACCGAGCTCTCTCTAGTAAAAAAAATTGAATTCTTTTAATTAAATATGCTTAGAGACGTTTGTCTTTGATATATAGACACGTTGAATATATCCAATTAATTCCTAGTTGAATATGTTTTCTTAAGAAATACTAGAGAACCACGTGGATTAATAACTTTGTACTTAGTTATATTAAATTATCATATTTTAGGAAACACATAGTCTTATCCCCTCCCACCACAAGCACGCGCTCATCGCACTTTCTTTGATTCTTTTATCCTAATCCAACCAAAATTAGGAGATACTTTGTACTAACGCAGTAAGCCCTTCACAACTTGATTTTGGTGGAACTGTAGTTCGATTAGTCTCAATGATCCGTGACCTAAATTTCGTGCCGTCTCTAGATAAAGAAATAGCATGGATCAGCATAAAGCGAAAAATCCACGAAGATGTTCGATTTCTTTCACCCCAAATCTCCTCCGATCATCATCGACCACTCGCTGCTAGTAACATTCATGGTCTCGTCGTGCTGCGTTTCCGATGTTGCCAGCATTAACAATGACAGTGAGAATAATAATCGGACCCAAGAAGAAGTTTTATCTCCATGTTTGTGGCTAAACCTTCAACCTTTTCCCTACTAATGGCCTGCGCTAACATTCGAGTTTCTCGATCGGGGACAATAAAATAGATTTCTTTGAAAGCAGCGTGATGGGGATTGCCACCCAACATGAAGAAAAGGAGCTTCCGAAGAGCGACATCGGCCTGCCATCCTGTAAAAGTAGATTACTTTTAACTAAACATGCTTAATGACTACTTTACCAATTTTTTATTTTTTAATTTCTTTACCGGAAAAAACCTTCCTTAATGACTACTCCACTGTCAGCAGCACGTACGTATAAAATCTAGACTTCAGTGAGTTTCTATGGACTGTATGAATATTAACTATTTCTATGTTGATTCGATCAAGTACCGATTTTGATTTTTTTCTTTTTTGCCACATCTTATTTGGCACTTTATGTTCTTGCATGCCGATTTTGAGGAAAAAATTTATCTAGTGATTTTGTTAAATCTCACACTGGTCAAAAATTGTTGACGTGAATACTAATCATCTTATATGGAATGGTTGGCAATTGGCACTAATGCGTATAGTTTTTGCAAGTTTTTTTTTTCTTTTTTAATTTTTTTAATTTTCTTTCTTTTTTTTTTTTTTTTCATAGGATCCATGACCCCCACCAATCTTTAGCAAGAGCCACGACACCCTCGTTGACCAGAGTGATGGTATCATGGCCCTTGCAAATGGGCCAGCAAGGGTTGCCGAGTCTAGACTAGTAGGGGAAATAATAAGAAAAAGAAAAAGAAAAAAATACAAAAATTTTAATTTTTTTTAAAGTTAAATAAAAATTGTCCACATCAATATCGACAATGCCACGTAGGAGATTGATATCCACATTAGCAGTTTTTGGCCAAATTTTTCTAGAAGTGCTAAATTGGTGAATTGTCAAAATGTAAATTAGCATAATTGAAATGTTAAAAACTAAATTGATTATCGTACAATTGATTTATGACTTTTGGACAATTTTTCATGATTTTCTAACTTGGGATAATCGGTTTTAGGATAAGTATGTTACTAATTTGGAATTTTGAACCTATCATGTTAGAACCAGTTCTTTATTTTTGGAATGAAACTGAATCGATCGACCCTAAAATCAGTCTGGAACAGAAACAACCAATTCCATAATCGATATAAGAACCGAAGTACCTTCTTCTTCTTTAGGAATCGGTAACCGAGTTGGTTAAGGTTGGTTCTCGTTTTTTTTTTTTTTCAAAGTTCTAATCCACTATGATAACATTCAAGATGTGTTGGCCATGGTGGACTCTTAGCAAAGCTCATGGCATTCTTTTTCATATCTTGATGGTGGAGAATCTCCTTGGATTTAATTGGCCAATTTTGATTTTCCGCCAAAATTCCAGGCTCGCTGGAAATTTTTCAAAAGATGGGACGATGTCCTAAAAATAAATTGTGACACACTCAAACTTTCAATTCCTGAAACCAAGTTCAATTTCGTGGTTAAAATCAATTGGATGCGATTTTAGTGTGACCTAACCTACTAAGTAGCTTTTATGAATTTTATTGCGTTTGAGCCGTGGTTGATAATTTTCAAAGCATGTTTGTGCATCTTTGACTCATCGGTGATTCTCGATTGTCATAAAAATCTCAATGTTTCAATTACGAGCACTAGGTACATAATTGACAGAAAAATCGGTTTAGTCTCATTCGACACGAATTTTACAATCAGGTGGAATCACCCACAATCTAATTACGTGCTTCTGTTGGACCAACCTATCTCCGATCTCTAATCGATTATAACGGTGTCATATTGACCCTTGCCGATTAACACGGTCGAGCAGTCGATTTCTGATTAAATTCTCAAGTCTGTCGCGTTTATATCTTTTAACGGCTTCACCTGATAGATTAGTTATCTCGTGAGTGGTTAGCTCAGAGAAAAAGACCATAGGCGCATCGATAGAAAGTCCATTTCATTTAGTCGAGACATGGTCGAATTTTCAGGATGTCACACTCGACCATGGCCTAGAGAGTCTCGCTGGCTTTTAGGAGGATCAGTGGAATTGAAATCAGATTAAAAGAAAAACTAAACCGAAAATCGGAACCAACAAAAGAGAATTTTTAAGAAAACTTCATTTTTTTTTTGCGAAATAAATGGACTATGAAATTCATTAAATTTTCTTGAATTTTTTTGGTAAAAAATTTCCTTGAATTGAAATTGGGCAAAAAGGATTTCTTGTTATGGATGAGTAAGAGGATGATAATTGTGGTGCACAGTATGATTGCTTTATATGTGTATATTATTGAGAAAGTAAATGAAAATAGAGCAGTCCAATGGAAAAACAAGAAAAGAGAAATGATTGGGTGATTATCATTAATCTACTATGAGAATAATAATTTATTTTGAATTATAAAAATTAAAATAATAAATAATTAAAATTTATTATGAGATCAGTTTTTTTTTTTAAATTTATGACTCATAATAAATTATTATTTTCACAGTATCTAACACTGTAATGCCAACAAAGCTATTAAAAACACCGATTTGGAAAGCAATGATGATAACTTCTAAATAAGAATATTAGCTCAGAGAATAAATTAATAGAAAAGGATTATATATATATACCCACACAAGAGAAACACGTCAGCAGCAGCCACCCACCTATTCTCTCTCCCTGCACCCTTCGGAGACCCGCTAGACTCTGAAGTCACATAAGTCACTCCTTTTTCTAAAAGAATCAAAAGTTATGTATGATGCTCACTTTAATGCTAATTTTTTTTTTCTGAACTACTTAAGTGTTACTTTAAAAAAAAAAAGATTAAGTGTTAATTTTGATCTAGGTCATCAGAAATCTGACTTGGTCATATTTTAATGATTTTTTAGTTCTATGTAACCCTTAAAATGATGTTGTCGTTTAAAAGTTATAAATAGTGATCGTTTGAGTACTAAAATTTATTTAAAGTGATCACCTCAATGTCAACCATTATTAAGAATGACCACTTTAGTGTGAGTCGCACCACATGAAAATATCACATTGACTGGAATTTTTAGATAATATGTCGAGTCATAATAAATTTTTTAATTAAAATAGTTACGTATTATTTTTTGCAAAGATACTTAAGTTATCGTTTTTCCTTCAATTTTATACTTAAGTGGTCCGACGAAAATTTCTGGCACTATAACTATTATTGTATACAATTTTTGGCACTTTTAGTGATCTTCTATCCTTAATTTTTTAAACTAGACTTGGCTGCTCCTTTGTCGTGCTGCTACGTAAGTGTTATAGTTATCTTCTGCCCTTAATTTTTTAAACTAGACTTGGCTCAGCTCTCTCGTGATGCTACTTAAGTGCTCCATGATGCTCTTGACTCTCCTCTTTTGTTCCCTCCCTTTCGCCCGCTTTTGTCCCCTTCTACTTGTACTCTCACTCTCCACATTATAAGTACCCTAAGAGCAGACCACCACCCTCCCCAACCCACACTCTCTTCATACGCACTTCGTGGCAATGACGGGATCCAGGTCAGACCCACCCCTCCACAGCTGGCTCGGCAGCTCCTCCTCCACTCCGGTCCAGAATGCCACCATGGCGACGCCCCAGGGGAGTGAGCTTCCGGTGATTGACCTGAGTAAGTAAAACACAGTTCCTTCAATTTAAAATATACGAAAGCCATCCTATGGCGACCTCCATGGTTTACATTCAAACATAATTCTGAGAAATTATTTATTATGAAATAAAAGAGAGAGAGAGAGGGAGAGAACATGGCGCCACCCCAGGGGAGTGAGCTCCCGGTGATAGACCTGAGTAAGTAAAACACAGTTCCTTCAATTTAAGATATACGGAAGCCACCCTATGGCGACCTCCATGGTTTATATTAAAACATAATTCTGAGAAATTATTAATTTATGAAATTAAAAAAGAGAGAGAGAAAGTGAAAGAAGAGAAGGAAGGAGACAAAAAAGAGACTTCTTTTAGGCGTGTATCTTAAAACTCCCGAGACGCTGGCCTCTGACGAAACCCGCCTTTGTCTTGGCAGAGGGGAAGCGATCATCAGGTAGTGCCGCCTTGAACAAGAACGAGCGGCCCGTTCGTGGTGTCTCCGCGCAGTTGGTGCTCTACGAGGACCCATGGAAGATCAGGAAGAAGCTAACGGAAAGCGACTGTGGGCACTCGTCGCGTCTCCTGCTTCCGCTGCGCTGCGTGACGACCCACGTGCTCCAGTGGATGGGCCAGGAGATGGTGAGCCGGGTCAAGAGCAGGGACGGGATGGAGGTCATCGTGAGGGACGAGGACACAGGTGGCGAGCACCGGCTCGTGTTCCACTACTGGGCGTCGTCCGGGAGCTACGTGCTGAACGGGGACTGGAGAAAGCAGTTCGTCAAGGGTCGAGGGTTGGAGGTCGGGGAGGAGATAGGGATGTTCTGGGACACGGTCTCTTGCAAGTTCCACTTCACAGTTCTTCGCAAGGTTGCTCGTGGTACCAGCGACGCGGCGGCTTGAGGAGCTTTGGCGAAAGGATCTTGTTAAAAGTTATGTATGGGCGCTAAGTCATGCATACATCAATAAAAATATTATCTTGTCAAAAATCATGTATGACGTTTACTTTAATATTTGAATTTTTTGTCAGCTTACTTAAGTACTAAATCAGAGAAAAAGCTATCACTTAAATATCAACGGCAAGAAATTCCGATCAAATTGATTACGTGTCATTTATAACTAAAATTATAATATGACTTGACAAATTTTTTAAAAATCCCAATCAACGTGACATTTGCACATGGTAAGCTTAGTATTAAAGTGATTACTTTAAACAAAATTTAGCACTCAAATGATTAATTTAAATAAAATTTGGCACTTAAATGATCGCTATTTACAACTTTTGAACGACGTCGTTTAGGGATTATATGTTGACTAGGCACATCACGAGCTACGTAGGACTGAGAAATTAATAAGATATAGATACGTTGGATTTCTAGCGACTTAGATCGGAGTTAATACTTAAATAATCGTTTTTTTTTAAAGAAGGAATTTAAGTGATTTGAAAAAACTTTTGACACTAAAGTGAATGCCGTATATAACTTTTAACACTTCTAGTGTACTTATTTCATACTTTTATTAAGTTTTAACATAGTTTGTTTGATCCTATTACGTAATCGAGTCTGTAATTTCGACTCAATTTAGATAAATACAGCACAATTTGAATCCAATAATGAGATATCTTTTGTCCAAAATTAGTACATAACTTTGATTTTCGTAAATAAAAATAGAAGAGTTATTCTCGATGAAAATTATTTGTTGCGAGAACAATTCAAAGGAAACCCTGGCTATGAAATATTTCGTCGCTAAACGTTGGATCTTTCCATGTCCCAGTTTGCAGTGTTGATAGATTCTAGGGCGCCAATGGAACCTTCCCTCTTAAGGCACAATCGACAAAAGCGATGATGATCCGTGCGGGCCCGACCCGTTCCACGCGTCACATAGCGAACAAGGTGTCAACTTTCGACGGAGCGCATAGCGAGGCGATGACCCTTCCAACAGGGTTCTCTAACGTTCTTCCTTTTCAATCAAACCATAAAGGTTTGACATTTCCATCTTTCGAAAAGCGACCGATGATCTAAAGGAGGAATCCGCCCACCTCTCTCTAGTAAAAAATTAGAATTCTTTTAATTAAATATGCTTAGAAAAGTTTTTCTTTGATATATAGACATGTTGTGTGTCATTGATCAACTTGGGAAAGACTAAAACATTCAATTAATTCAACAAAAATGTTATCTTTCAATTTTCTTTTTTGTATGGTACTTTTATGTTCTTGAGCCGTGTTGTTAATTAAGTTTTTGCATCCTATTATGTAATGTAGTCTGTAATTCTGACTCAGTTTGGAATTGTACGGAGCTGTTTGAATCAAATAATGAGTTGTCTCTTATCTAAAATTAATACAGAACTTTGATTTTATTTAAAAAAAAAAACATAAAGAGTCACTTTCGATAAAAGATATTTCATTACAAGAATAGTTAGTGAAATCCTCACTATGAAATATTTCGTCGGTGGATCTTTCTATGTTCCTGGTTTGCTGCATTGATAGGTTCCTGGGCGCCAACCTTCCCCCTTGAGCACAATCGACAAAAAGCGATGATGATCCGTGCGGACCCGACCACCTTGGGTCACTATCATCCTGCGGGCCCGACCCTTCCAATAGGCTTCTTTAATGTTTTTCCTCTTCAATCCAACGATTTCATAAAGTTTTGATGTTTACATCTTTCGAATATGGATCTCTCTAGTAAAAAATTAGAATTCTTTCAATTAAATATGCTTAGAGAAGTTTTTCTTTGATATATAGAAATGTCGCATGTCATCTCGATCAACTTTGGGAAGGACTAACATATTTAATTAATTCTTAATTGAATATGTTTTCTTAAGAAAAACTAGAGAAGCACGGGGATTAATAACTTTATACTTAGTTATGTTAAATTATCATATTTTAGGAAACATATAGTCTTATCCCCTTCCACCACAAGCACGCCCTCATTGCACTGTCTTTGATTCTTTTATCCTGCTCCAACCCGAATTAGGAGATACTTTGTACTAACGCAGCACGCCCTTCACAACTTGATTTTGTGGAACTATAGTTCGATTAGTCTCAGTGATCCGTGACTCAAAATCTGTGGGATTTCCACACTTTTAATTCCGTGCCGTCTCTAGAAAAAGATATATAGCATGGATCAACATAAAGTGAAAAATCCATGAAGATGTTCGATTTCTTTGACCCCAAATCTCCTCTGATCATCATCGATCACTCGCTGCTAGTAACATCCATGGTCTCGTCGTGCTGCGTTTCCGATGTTGCCAGCATTAACAATGACAGTGAGAATAATAATCGGACCCAAGAAGAAGTTTTATCTCCATGTTTGTGGCTAAACCTTCAACCTTTTCCCTCCTAATGGCCTGCGCTAACCTTCGAGTTTCTCGGTCGGGGACAATAAAATAGATTTCTTTGAAAGCAGCGTGATGGGGATTGCCACCCAACATGAAGAAAAGGAGCTTCCGAAGAGCGACATCGGCCTGCCATCCTGTAAAAGTAGATTACTTTTAACTAAACATGCTTAATGACTACTTTACCAATATATATATATATATATATTTTATTTCTTTACCAAAAAAAAAACATGCTTAATGACTATTCCACTGTCAGCAGCACCCACGTATAAAATCTAGACTTCAGTGAGTTCTATTAGGGGTGTGCAACCAGACCGGGTTTACCCGGTTCCTAGTCTGGCCCACCTAGAAAACAGGGTCGAGAAGCGGTTCCGGTTGAAACCGGTTCTCAAAATTTAGACCCTGTTTGAACCAATCCGGGAACTGGTTCCGAGGGATTACCCACCCGGGAACCAGATCGACCGGACCGGTTCGAGAACCGGTTTGAGAACCGGTTTTTCAGGCAGCCCAAAAGTCCAAAAGGACCAAAACCCTAATTTGTTCTCAGCATTTTCCTTCAACGAGCTCCCCTCGACTGTTTCTTTCTTTACCCCTCACACCCGTAGACTTCATAGTTCACAGCGTTTTCCTTCGTCGCGCCATCGCCAGATCCAGCTCCCCGTCGCATTGCTTCCTCATATGCATTCATCTGCTTCCTCGTCACACCATTGCCAGCTCCTCGTCGCGGCATAGCCAATCGCGCCATCACCAGCTTCCCGTCCCTCTATTTCATCCATCCCTGGCTTCCTCATCCTCTCTCCCACCTCTGCTTGCTCTTGATTTGCGATATGAGGGTCATGGGTGTGGCGGGGTCCAAGCTCGAGAAGGCCCTCGGTGACTAGTTCCTCGAGGGCAAGTGCTACTTCGGCCTTGAGAACTTTGGCAACACCTGCTACTGCAACAGCGTCTTGCAGGTCTGGTTGTTGTTTTCCCTCCCCCTTTGTCTTTCTTCTCCCTCAATCTGATGATGGCCGTTGCCGCTACTACCTTGGCGGATGATGATGATGATGATGCCGGAATCAGGTTGATTTGGGTTTGGTTTGACTTTCTTTGTTTGCAAAGTTGATTGCTTGTGGGGAAGTTCTTTTTATGTTGCAAAGATGTGAAGGGTGGTCATAGAGTTGATTGCTGGTTAGGATGGATTTTGAAAGCTATGCTTGTGGTGGTATTACATAATCCGCTTGATCATTTGGCTCTTCTGATGGTTGGATGATCACTGTATTGGAAATTTTTCAGGAGACCGCCGCGTGTTGTTCTGTTTGGTCATTTGATGTGCATTCCGCAAGTTATCTGTTGTGGGGAAGTAGATTTGGGGGGGGTGTTCATTAGATTACAATAGACTTTTGTTGTGGAGTTTGATAATTAGATTTTCTAAATTTCCGTTCACAGTGATTTTGCTTATGTTGTTTTGCCGATTCCTAGGCAGGCCCTCTATTTTTGCGTGCCCTTTCGAGACCAACTGCTTGATTACTATGCAAATAACAAAAGTGTTGGAGATGAAGATAACTTGTTAGTGTGCCTTGCAGACCTATCTACACAGGTGTGAAATTCTCCTAGCTTTATTTTCTTACCTGCTACGTTGCTGTAGTTTTATTAGGGTAATTGTTTGTTTTGCTATCGGTGTACATTTGAAACTTCTATGTTGCTATTGGTGCTCAGACAATGATGGATTGTGTATGTGCTGTGCTAATCACTTATGGATAAAGTTTTACTTTGTGGCATGTGTTTTTTTTTTTTTTAATGCAAAACAGGTTCCAATATAAATAGGGTTAACCCGGTTCCCAGACCGGAAAAACAACGTGGGTTGGGTATAGGGTCTAATGCATATAGGGTTGGGTACAGGGTCCAGGTTTGGACCCTACCCACCATAGACCCGATCATCCCTAGTTTCTATCGACTGTTTGAATATTAACGATTTCTATGTTGATTCGATCAAGTATTGATTTTTCTTTTTTTTCTTTTTTGCCACATCTTATTTGGCACTTCATGTTCTTGCATGCCAATTTTGAGGAAAAAATTTATCTAGTGATTTTGTTAGATCTCACACTAGTCGAAAATTGTTAACATGAATATTGATCATCTTATATGGAATGGCTAGCAATTGGCACTAATGCGTACAATTTTTGCAAGTTTTTTTTTTTTTTAATTTCAAATTTTTATTGATTTTTTTCTTTTTTTTTTTCTCATAGGATCCATGAGCCCCACCAATCTTCGGCAAGAACCATGACACCCTCCCTGACTAGAGTGATGGTATCATGGCCCTTGCTAATGGGCCAGCAAGGGTTGCCGAGTCTAGACTAGTAGGGGAAAAAATAAGAAAAAAGAAGAAGAAAAAAACATACAAAAAATTCATTTTTTTAAAGTTAAATAAAAATTGTCTACATCAATACCAGCAATGCCACGTAGGAGATTGACGTCTGCATTAGCAGTTTTTGGCCAAAATTTTCTAGAAGTGCTAAATTTGTGAATTGTCAAAATGTAAATTAGCATAATTGAAATGTTAAAAACTAAATCGTACAATTGATTTATGATTTTTTGGACAATTTTTCATGATTTTCTAACTTGGGATAATCGATTTTAGATTAAGTATGTTACTAATTTGGAATTTTGAACCTATCATGTTAGAACCATTTCTTTATTTTTGGAATGAAACTGAATCAATTGACCCTAAAATCGGTCTGGAACAGAAACAACCAATTCCATAATCGATACAAGAACCAACCTACCTTCTTCTTCTTCAGGATTGGTAACCGAGTTGGTTAAGGTCGGTTCTCGAATTTTTTTCAAAGTTCTAATCCGCTATGATAGCATTCGAGATGTGTTGGCCATCGTGGACTCTCAACAAAGCTCATGGCAATCTTTTTCATATCTTGATGGTGGAGAATCTCTTGTTTACAAAAATCACCTTTTGTTTTAGGGAATAATGCTCCATGTAAGACAATCTCTTCTCAAAAGCCAGGCCAAATGTGTACCTTGAACTCCTTTCTCAACAATTGTCTCATGCTCGATTTATCACTCGGGCACAAGCACTTCAATCTATCTTGCATACGCTTTCACCATGAAGTAGGAAACTGTCACACCCCAAACCTTATAAGAACAGAAATAATGATACGGTTGTTTTTTTTTTTCACCTAAAGGATACAGTCTCAAGGTCAAAACAACGTATCAGAGTCTCCATAATCTAGCAAATGAATATTTATATTTTTAATTCAACTAAACCCAACAAATGTCATCTTAGACATATATCAAACTATCTCAACTTATACCCAAAACTACCAAATTTCCTCATTGATATGATCTCTTCTTACTAGCCACTAGTCGAAATACCTGGAAAAAAAAATGGAGTGATATATATCTCTTTAAGCAGATTGAGAATCCATTGTGCATGTTTTTAAATCAATACCAAAACCAAATACCCCAAATTTAGTATATATCAAACTTACAAGATTAAAATGAGTTATATAATAGTACAACATAACTATACTCGTAGTAGAAATGCCTGTTTTCATCAATAATATCGAAATGGATAATCAATGGTCTAATTCATTGATCAATCTCAAATCACATGTCAATGATCCATTTCATTAACCAAATTCGTATCACATTACATTTCAAAGCCTTAAAAGTGGCTCTTATGAGACTCACGTCATCATATAGCACTTTGCCTTTGAGCGGTACAATGAGGTGGTTCCCACTAGATTTGCATCATTATGTAGCACTTAACTATTGACTAATACATATCAATAGCATAAGGTCTTAGAAGTAGTTCTCATGAAATTATATTATCTTATAGCGCTTAGTTATTGACCAATGTATATCAATAGTACAATGACCTATAGGTCGCTCCTACAAACTTATCTTATCGTGTATCACTTAGTCCTTTACTAGTCAATATCATAATTAGTTTAACAAACCAAAACATAGCTTTTCACAAATAAGTTCTTTCCACAAAACTAATCCAAAATCCATATCATAACTCGATTTTCTATGCTGAATCAAATCACCTTTTATAAAGCATAAAGCATACACAAAGTCAATGTAATTCTTTCGCAAACTCAAAATATATCTTTATAAACTTCATTCATCAATCTGAAATATATATATGTATATATATATATATATATATATATGTATTTATATATATATACACTCACAAGATATTTCTCACATGATTTCAATATTCATTTCATAAACTAGTAATATTTTGAAACATCTTTCAATAAATGTTTCCCAAATCATTTTAAAACCTATTCCTTAAATCAATTTGCAAATAATCATGGAGCAGTAAATGCCCAATCCAGATTTTTATGCAATAAAAATGTTACTTAATAACTCATACTATTTATAATTCATATTGCTTTCAAAATATTATTTTACAAACTTAAGAAAGAGATAGCACCACTCACCCTAAAAATGCCTATAACCAAACAATAAGGGTTACTCAAACTGATGCACTCTCAATGATATCAAATAAGTGAGAAATAATGTCAAAATCCAGTAAATCGTTACCTCAATTATGAATTGGTTAAACTAAACTTTAATCATTGACAAAATAACTCCTACGTATTAGTAAATTGCTCATTCAAAGTGATCATTCAAAACCGTTTGCAAAGCATTGCTTGTGCACAAAACTTTAAAATTTCGCTTCGACTAAACTATTACTTCAATTGACTCCCATCAAACACCACGGTTTACAACTCCAAAACTGGACATTATAGCTCAAATTTCATATAATTTTGAATTTGTGCCATAATTTCAAAACTTCCTTCGATTGAACGAATAAAAAGGTCGAGGACTTACCAGGCGTAGCAATTCGGAGTTGACTCGGCTGGATTGCGCTTGCGCAAAATTTTCTCGCTTTTCTCTTTCCCCTTTTCCTCCTCTCATTCACAGACGATCTCTTTCCTTGTTTTGGCTCCTGGCTTCACTGCTTCATGCGCATATCAGGAGAAGGAATTTTGTAAGTGGGCTGAATTATGGCTATTGAAACATGGGCTGGAATTATTTGGGCCCATTGATCTTCATCTCCAAGATTAATCAAATATCACTTAGACAACCCAACCCAACACATAATATTTCTCTTTTGCTTGTATATAAATTCCTCTAATAGTCTATGGGAATGTCACCATGTAAGCGAGAACTACAATCCGAATGGGATAGCATGACGGATCAATCTACCTTAATGAAATTTGCCCCCTCAGAGTATACCTTCTTTTATATAATATATATGAACAAAACAGAAAATTATCGATATCAGCAAAATAGAAAAGAATGACTCAAGAAAATTGAAGACATTAAAACTGGGCTTCAAAAGAAACACTCACCAACCCTTGAATTTCTGGGGGAAACTTGATAGCCTGATAGTATATAACGACAAATATTCATCGCTAATATCATTTCTCTAAAGATCAACAATTTTCCCCTTGGTCGCTGAACCAAAAAAAAAAACCTAATTCTGGATTAAGTTTAATTAAATAATATTGTCAGGCAATTGACCATTAGTAAGTTTCACAAAATGCTAATTTGCCTTGTAAAGAAGACTGAAATGGAACTTGCTAGAAGTAGGATCCCAATATATCCCGATTTCATCGCCGTCTGCCAATCCCCTCCGCTGCAAGAACTTCTTGATCCAACACCCCTTCATGACATAGGACCCTGACGACTCCTAGAAAACAAAGACTAGTTGTTGCTTGGAGCGCGTGTCCGCATCCCTCACGATGACGTCGGCACCCTTGCCGCCCTTGACTCGCCTCGCTGTCTCTTCGCTCATGCATGGGAGCACATTCCTCATCACGCACGCCCGCAGGATCAAGAGCCTTGACAGGTGGCCGAGATCGCTCCTGTTATCTTATGAGGGCGTAGAGCAGCATCAACTCTATGGAAACGCCGTTGCGTCTCTCCTCCTCTATTTCACATTCTGAGGCCTCTTTCTTCGCCTTCTGGCTTCTATAGCCCTTCATCTTCTTATCCACAATCAGAGTTCCGTCATGAGTGAGTGAGGCCATGGACTTTCACTTCGGTTGGGCGGGAACGGCTTCTTGATGAGGGTCGCTGAGTTCCTTTGTGGCCAAGAAACCCTTCCGATCAGGCGTGAGGAGTAGAACTTGCGAGTCACCACCACTACTGCAGATAAGAAATTTCTCCGGCCTCTTTGTTGCGATTCTGACAGAAAAATGAAGAAAAATGGAGGAAATTTTCTCTGTATATTCATAGATTTGTATACGAGTATATCAATACATTTATATGTGCAAGAATGAAAGTGAAGAAAAGGAAATAATATACTAGGAATCATAAACTTCTTATTTACTAAAACTATCCCTTATTCACTAAATCAATCAGCATCAATCAGCCCGCACTTAGGATCAATCCACGATCACAATCTTCAACTGTATCTCCAACACTCCCCCTCAGGCTGGTGGCCTATATATATCAAGGACACCTAGCTTGCTCAGTAGGTAAGTATGTTGTCTTTGACATAGTGGTTTAGTGAAGATGTCTACGGTTGATCCATTATTCTAATACCTTTTGTTACGAGGATTCCTTCTCTGATCTTGTTTCGTGTGAAGTGACAATCAACTTCTATATGTTTTGTTCTTTCGTGAAAAATTGGATTTGCTACCAATTTGAGTGCAGCATTGTTATCACAAAATAATTCAATTGGTCCACTAACCTGTAACTCGAGATCTGAGAGTAATCCTCGAATCCAAACCACTTCGCAAGTAGTTTTTGCCATGGCTCGATACTCTGATTTGGCCGATGATAATGACACAGTTGACTGCTTCTTCGTCTTCCACGAGATTAATGACTTTCCTAATTTGATGCAGAAACCAGTGATAGATCTTCTAGTCATCGGGCAAGTAGCGTAATCTGTATCACCTAAAGCTGTCATCTTCATGTTGTAGTCACAAGATAAGAAAATTCCAAGTCCTGGACATCCCTTCAAGTATTTCACAACCTTTAGGGCTGCATTCATATGAGATTGTTTTGGAGCATGCATGAACTGACTGAGTATCTGCACTACATAACATATATCGGGTCTTGTCATAGTAAGATATATTAATTTACCAACAAGTCGCTGATATCCCGATGGATCTTTGAGCAGTGGGTCCTCAATATATGAAGAGGAGTTCAAATCACACTCATGAGTAGTCAACTTGGTATTTTGTTCAACTGGTATGATAGCTAGTTCGCATCCAAATAATCCAGCTTCAAAAACAATCTCTAGGATGAACTTCCTCTGACTAAGATTACTACCTTTATTGGATCGAGCAATTTCAATGCCCAAAAAATATTTGGGTGGTCCCAAATCCTTGATATGGAAAGTAGAATGCAAATATTCTTTAAATCTTGCAACACGAGAGTCATTGTTTCCCATAACAAGTATATCATCAACATATATCAGCAAATAGATTGATGAATTACCTTCATTCCCTGTAAACATGGCATGGTCATGTTTAGAATGTCGAAATCCTACATTAGTCAGTGCAATAGTGAACTTGGCATACCACTGTCTAGATGTCTGTTTCAATCCATACAGGGATTTGCGTAAATGACATACTCGAGACTCCCCCTGTCTGTGTAATCCCTGTGGAAGCTCCATATATATATCTTCATCTAGATCGTCGTGAAGAAAAGCATTATGGATATCCATTTGATATAATGACCAATTTCGGATGGCTGTAATGGATAAGAAGGAACGGATAGTGACTTCTTTGGCAACAGGTGAGAATGTCTCATGATAGTCAAAGCCTTCTCTCTGAGTAAATCCTTTAACTACCAGCCAAGCTTTATATCGTTCAACTGAACCATCTGCCCGAAACTTGATTTTTATATACCCATTTACATTCGATTGGTTTCCGGTGTGGGGGTAGTGGGACAATATCCCAAGTATGATTCTCTATTAGGGTGGTTAGTTCGGATTCCATTGCGTGTCACCATTGTGGATCACATGATGCTTCATGGAAGGAAGAAGGTTCGTTCTCTTTTGAGAGATGACTAATGCAACACATATGTTCCGGTGATGGCCGATTAAAAGACACATATGAAGAGACAGGATACTTCGTACCTGGAGAATGCAATGTATAACAAATTTAGTCCTTTGTCCATGTAGGTGGGCGAGTTTGTGGTCCAGAACGTTGAGGCTATTCAGATACTATTGGTTCAGGTGTTGAGAAAGACTCGGAAGTGGTCTCCGATGGAACCAATGCATAAGAGTCCTCAAATAACTTTGAAGGTAAACCGTCTTCAGAAATAATGGTGTCCTTCGGGACAGAAATGGATGGCTCTGGAGCAACAAACATATATTGAGAAGCCATTGATAAATCTTCTTCGCATAGAAAAGGCTTATGACTTGGGGATGACGATGAAGATGATGAAGATATCATATCCTTAAATAGAAATACATCCTCATGAAAAATGACATCCCTGCTTATGAAGAAATGCCTTGTAGAAATCTCCATAACTTGATAGCCTTTTTGGAGGGGCGGATATCCCATGAATATGCATTGAGTGGCACGGGGGGCCATTTTATCCAAAGGACTCACATTTGTCACATAACATAGACAACCAAATACTCGGAAATGATCATTGTTGGGCTGTCTATTATAAAGCAGTTCAAAAAGGATTTTCCCATTGAGGATACACGATGACATGCGATTAATCAAATAGGCAGTAGTGACCACACAATCTCCCTAAAAACTTTCAGGAACATAGGCTTGATATTTTAATGCACGTGCTAGTTCTAAGAAATGTTTGTGTTTACGCTCTACAATTCCATTTTGTTGTGGAGTGTAAGTATAAGAACTCTCATGAAGAATCCCCTTGAGAAGATAGGAATTTTGCACAATCAGAGGTGAAAAATTCACGCCCATTATCTATACAAATTCTTTACATAGATTGATCAAATTGATTTTTAATCAAGGAAAGAAAATTTGAAAGATGAGTAAATGTTCGACTCTATGATTGCATAAGATATACCCAAGTGGCCCTTGTATAGTCATCTACAACCGTGAGAAAGAAACGGGAACCATCACGATGAGGGTTATGGTAAGGTCCCCAAATATCCATATGACATGGCATAGTCATGTTTAGAATGTCGAAATCCTACATTAGTTAGTGCAATAGTGAACTTGGCGTACCACTGTCTAGATGTCTATTTCAGTCCATACAGGGATTTGCGTAGACGACATACCCAAGACTCCCCTTGTCTGTGTAATCCCTGTGGAAGCTCCATATGTATCTCTTCATCTATATCGCCATGAAGAAAAGCATTATGGACATCCATTTGATGTAATGACCAATTTTGGATGGCTGCAATGGATAAGAAGGAACGGATAGTGACTTCTTTGGCAACAGGTGAGAATGTCTCATGACAGTCAAAGCCTTCTCTCTAAATAAATCCATTAACTACCAGCCGAGCTTTATATCGTTCAACTGAACCATCTACCCGAAACTTGAGTTTATATACCCATTTACATCCGATTGGTTTCCGGTGTGGGGGTAGTGGGACAATATCCCAAGCATGATTCTCTATTAGGGCGGTTAGTTTGGATTCCATTGCGTGTCACCATTGTGGATCACGTGATTGTGACATCCAGAATTTTCAGTATTGTTTTCTATTAAATTAATCGGGCATTTCATTGACGCGTCAATAGGGTTGTTCTCAGAGCTGATCACTCTCGAGATAACTAGACTATATGGGGAAATTATTAAGGAATTTTAAGGCAATAGACTTGAGAATTCGATCAAGAATCGGCTTCTCGACCGTGTCTATCTTTAGAGATCATTACGGCACTGTTAAAATCGATTTGAAATTAGAGATAGATTGGATCGATAGAAATATGTGGCTAATCGTAAGTGACAGCACTGAATTAGAAAATTCTCGTTGATCGGCCCTAGATTGATTTTCTTATTGTTTTAGTACCCTGTGTCCGTAGTTGGATCCTTAAGATTTTCACGATAATCGGAAGTCGCCAATGAGTCGAGTGGGTTCATAGTGGTTCGAAGAAAATTGACCACGGGTCATTTGCACTTAAAAATATCGATAGTCTAGGTTACGCTAAAAGCGTGCTGGAGTGAAATTAACCGTCAAATTGAGTTCGATTTCAAAAATTGAAAGTTCTATGATGTCACGAGCTATTTTAGGAACGTCAACTCAGTCTCATAAGATTTTCAGAGGTCCTGAGATTTTTACGGAAATTGGGTTCGGACGTCGTGGAAATTTGGCGGAAATTCAGATTGGCTAAATTAATGGAAAATTGGACTCTCAAGCCGAGCCTTTGTGTGCTGTGGATTTGTAGAAAATCATTTGAGATTTTTCTTCATTGAAATTGGACCTCAATTTAGGAATTTATTAAAGAAATTAAAGACTAAGTTTTCTTCATTGAAATTGGACCTCAATTTAGGAATTTATTAAAGAAATTAAAGACTAAGTTGTGAAATTCGGAATTATGCTTGGACAGCATTTTTTTGTCATCAAAATTGAGTTATTTTGATAGATTTTTGTTGGAAAGTAATGGGAAGACAAGAGGCAGAAGTCCACCACAAGTCTTATACTTTGCAGACGACACTTAAGTCTTATAACTAAAACTTGATGCACTTAAGTGCCACTTTTTTTTTTTTTTTCGTGGAACTTACTTAAGTCTTATCCGGCGACACTGGAAAATCCTATGTAGAATATTTTTTTATTATTTTTTTTTTTTCGTGGCTCATGGGAGAACTCAAATCGGCATAAAAATTAAAAAAAATTTAAAAAAATTTAAAAGTTTTAATTTTAAAAAATTTTAAAACTTTTTTTTTTAAAAAAAGAAAATTTTAAAAATTTTAATTTTAAAAAATTAAAAAATTTAAAAAATAAGAAAATTTTAAAAATTTTAATTTTAAAAAATTTTAATTTTTTTAAAATAAGAAAATTTTAAAAATTTTAATTTTAAAAAATTTTAAAACTTTTTTTAAAAAAAGAAAATTTTAAAAAATTAAAAAAAATTAAAAAAATAAGAAAATTTAAAAAATTTTAATTTTAAAAAATTAAAAAAATAAAAAAAATAAGAAAATTTAAAAATTTTTAATTTTAAAAAATTTTAATTTTTTTTAATTGTAAAAAAATTTAAAAAATTTTAATTTAAAAAAATTTAAAAAATTTTAATTTTAAAAAATTTAAAAAATTTTAATTTTAAAAAATTTAAAAAATTTTAATTTTAAAAAATTTAAAAAATTTTAATTTTAAAAAATTTAAAAAATTTTAATTTTAAAAAATTTTAAAAAAAATTTTAAAAAAATAAAATTTTAAAAATTTTAAAAAAATAATAAAATTTTAAAAATTTTAATTTTAAAAAATTTTAAAAATTTTAAAAAAATAATTAAAAATTTAAAAAAATTTAAAAATTAAAAAAAAAGGGGGGGGGCGGTGGCGGCGGCGGAGGTGGCGGCGGTGAGGGCTGCGCGGTGGCGGCAAAAGGGAGCCCCGCCCCGTTCGGCCTCCCACTCCCTCCTTTTTTTATAACTTTTTATAATTTTAATTTTTTTAAAATTTTTTCTTAATTTTTAAAAAATTTTAAAATTTTCTTAATTTAAAAAAAATTAAAATTTTCTTAATTTTTTTTAATTTTTTTAAAATTTTCTTAATTTTTTTAAATTTTCTTAATTTTTAAAATTTTTTAAAATTTCTTAATTTTTAAAATTTTTTTAAATTTTCTTAATTTTTGAAATTTTTTAATTTTTCTTAATTTTTAAAATTTTCTTAATTTTTTCGGCGTCGTTTTTGCATTTTCTCCGCCACGTCGGCGTGCAAAACGACGCCGTTTTGGACCGAGCTCGCCGGAAAGTCGCCACGTCAGCCATTTGGTCGGATTTTCGCCGGAGTGGCACTAAAGTGTCCCATTTTACTCCGATGATGGCACTTAAGTGTACCATTTTAAAGTTATGGCACTTAAGTGTCCCGGCGTGCCAAGTTATGGCACTCCAGGTGTCCTGCACTCGAAGACAAGATCATCAATGAAGGTGATAAGAATTGATGGCATGGGGCCCCTTGGATTGCCTTCACGTGCGCCTTCTCCTCCGTTCCTATCCATATTCGTGAACTCTCTCTCTCTCTCACCGAGGAAGGCCACGAATTCCACCAAAGTGTTTCTCCATTTTCGTTCATCCCTCTGCCACACGAACAGTCCATTTCAACAAAAAAAATTGACTGGCTTCGACGCCAAGATCCCACCGAAGCCCTCAACTCCACACGTCCATCTTCCACTTCGCTGTGTTGGAGAAGGTTGCGATTTTATTGTAGATTATGATTTTATTTGATAGAAGATATTCAGAGATAAAGTAGGAAATTGTAATCGTGTATATCCTTTCCTTGATTTCTTTTTTGTATTATATAGATGTATACATGTACAAGGAAATACAATGAGACAGAATTACAATTTCTCCTAAGTTTCTGTCATGGTATCAGAGCCTTTCGTTCTGACCTAGCTTCCGCAAACACCATGAATTGCCTTCGGTAGTCCCTTTTCAATTGTTGTTGCAGATTTCTTTCTGCAAAACAAATTGACACACCGGTTAGGAATTCATCAGTTCAAACAGCAAGAAATCAAGCCCCAGCAAAGGAACCTACCTACAATGGAGAACTTACCACAAAATCAAGCCCTAGAGCAGACTGATCTCTCGCAAGATGAACACGCTCATAATCAGCACCCACTGATTCCAACTATAGTCCAACAATCCGGTCCAACTCAGTGGCCCCCAGTGCAATGGATCCCTGTTCAAAATCCATGGGTCGTTGGACAAAATCAGCAATGGACGCAACACAACTAATCAGGAGAGAATTCCAGCACCGGATTCCAACCCAGTGAATCCGGATGGCACCAACCCGAAACAAGCTCGGCGGGTCAAGGGGGAAATCCCTACCCGGGACTGCAACCCGGTCTCTACCCGTGGGCGATTCCAGCTACCAGTTCCCGTTTAGAACCCGGAGATCCGCTGTACACTTTGATGGCCGACAGACCGGAACTCCGTCTTATTTCCTTGCAACTCACCGGCCCCGACAACTACAATGCATGGGCTCGGGATTTCCGGCGAGCTCTTGTGACCAAAGAGAAGGACGGTTTTATTGATGGTACTGTCCCCCTTCCGACCGACGACCGAATGCGACGAGTTTGGCGCAAGTGCAACCAACTCGTTCGCACTTGGATCGGGAATTGCATAGCCCCCGATGTCGCCGCCGGCTTGCCACCGACTGAAGACCCGAAGAAGATGTGGGAGGACATACGCGAAATGTATGGGAAGTTGGATCGGGTGAAACTCTTCTTGCTCACTCAAGCAATGACCGAGTTGAAGCAAGGGAACCTCTCGGTTACCGCTTGCTTCAACCGACTCTTGGCTCTGTGGAATGAGCTCGAGTCGGCCGAGGAGGAGCTCGAGGGGCCCGAAACCACACTTGCACAGTATAGAAAAATCAGAGAAAGAGAGAAAGTTACCCGGTTCCTCTTGATCTTGAACGAAAGCTTTTCATCCTTCCGATCCCAGATCCTAGCGATGGATCCCGTTCCCTCTCTCGGCCGGATCTACCAACTAGCAGTTCAAGAAGAGAATCAAAGGCTTGCTACAGCAGAATACGTGAAGATGGGGGAGGCCGTGACACTCGCGGTTCCGGCGGGGCCATCACAGCGAGCAGCTGCCGCCTGGTCCAGGCCTCCGTTGCGAATGTCGAAGACCCTCGGGCAGCCTGCTGGGGTGAGAGAGGCACGAACAGGGAGAAATGGCAGCTTTGAGGAAGAAGAAACAAACCCTAAAATGGACGGTGGGGGATCCGACGACTCATATTACAAGTATGGATCTAATGGTGGAGATTTGGCGATCCGTGCAGCTGAATCGAACGCTCCTCATTCAGCCACATCAGCCCTCAATTTTAAACAATCCTATGCCCCACGAAGTGCCACATCATCAAGGGGAATTGGGCAAAATTCCAAAATTAAAGGTAAATACTGTGATTATTGTAAAAGGCCACATCACACTATAGATACTTGTTGGAAATTACATGGAAAACCGACTGATAAGGAGAAAAGAGAAAGGGATTATTCTGCCTATCAGGTTATGACTCAGGGTAATGAGAAGGCAAATTAGCCAATTTCTGATGATCAATACTAGAACATCATAAGGGCATTGCATTAATTGAAATCTACAGACAAGACTGCGGGATTCTCAGGTATTTCCATTTCCTAAAATAGTAGTATTTCAGTTGATGCATGGATAATCGATTCAGGCGCTGGTGACCACATAATATGTAATGAGGATTTATTTTCCTACAATCGAAAAATCCACCCTTTTGTGTCTGTTAGACTTCCTAATGGCACCACTACTCATGTTTCCAAAGTTGGAACTGTCCATCTTAGTGAGCACATTATTCTTAAGAATGTCTTATACATTCCTAATTTTGAATTCAATCTTATATCAGTGTCCAAAGTCTGTGAAGACAACCATTGTCATGTTGAATTCAATTCCAAAAATTGTTCATTTCAGGACCGTTCGACTGGCAAAATGATGGGCTTGGGTAGTGTTGCACAAGGGCTTTATTTTTGGATCAGCTTTCCAAGGAATTTTGATTTTTCGTTGCTACATAAAAGCATTTCTTGTAATGTAGCAACTAGCAATAAAAATTTCCTTTATCATCAACGCTCGGGTCATAGTGCTCGTTTCCCTTATCCAAATTGCTCGATTTGTCCCTTAGCTAAACAATCTCGGTCTCCATTTCCTACAAGCATGTCTCGAGCCACTAGTGCTTTCTCTTTAATTCATGTTGACATATGGGGCCCCTATCATACCCCTCATCGTGATGGCTCTCGATTCTTCCTGACTATTGTTGATGACTACACTCGTGCCACATGGGTCTTTCTTATGCAATCCAAGAGCCAAACATTCTCAAATATTGTGAATTTTCTTTCCTTGATTAAAAATCAGTTTGATGCTTCTATTCGAAAAATTCGCACAGATAATGGACGAGAATTTTTCACCACGGAATGTAGCTCTTTCTTTGCCTCCCATGGAATACTTCATGAAACTTCATGCACATACACTCCTCAACAAAATGGCGTCGTAGAGCGTAAACATCGTCATCTTTTAGAAGTAGCCCGAGCCCTTAAATATCAAGCATCCATTCCTGAATCCTATTGGGGAGATTGTGTGGTCACAGCGGCTTATTTGATTAATCGCATGCCAACTAGAGTTCTTGAAGGGCGATCTCCATTTGAATGCTCTTTGGAAAGTCACCAGACATAGAACATCTAAGAGTTTTTGGTTCTCTATGCTATGCCACAATTGTGGGACCTCGGGACAAAATGGATCCTCGTGCTCTTCGATGTGTCTTCATGGGATATTCTATTTTACAGAAAGGATATAGGGTCATGGAACTATCGACTGGTCGGTTTTTCGTTAGCCGAGATGTTATCTTCCATGAGGATATATTTCCATTTCAGGAATCGGCATATAATACTCAGACGACTGAAGCAACGTCAAATCATCGTCCGTTCTTATCTGAAGAAGATTTGTCTATGAATACTCAATACTTGTTCATTCCAGCGAACAACATACCAGCAGCTCAAGAATACTCGAACTCTATAATCGAGTCACCAATGTTATCTCATGAAGAAGATGAGTCATCACCACAGCAACATATTAAAGTGACTTCATCTGAACAACAAATTGTGGAGCCACCAAGAAGATCAGGGCGTCATACCCGTCCACCTACATGGACCAAGGACTACATATGCTCTACCTTGTATTCCCAAGGTACACATTATCCTATATCTTCTTATGTATCTTTTAATCGACTATCCCAAGACCATATGTGTTGCATTAGTCGCATATCAGAGGAACATGAACCCTCCTCCTATGAAGAAGCAGCGTGTGATCCAAGATGGCAGTAGGCCATGGAATCTGAGTTACATGCACTTATGGATAATCATACCTGGGATGTAGTCTCACTACCTAAATATAGAAAACCGATTGGGTGCAAATGGGTATATAAAATCAAATATAAGGCAGATGGCTTTGTCGAACGCTACAAAGCTCGACTAGTTGCCAAAGGATTCACTCAACGGGAAGGTTTTGATTATCATGAGACTTTTTCCCCTCTTGCCAAGGAGGTCACTGTTCGTTCCTTCCTCTCTGTTGCTGCAATTCGCAACTGGGACTTACATCAAATGGATGTCCATAATGCTTTCCTTCATGGAGATCTTGACGAAGAAATCTACGTGGAACTTCCATAGGGACTTCGCAGACAGGGGGAGTCTCGGGTATGTTGTCTACGCAAGTCCCTATATGGACTCAAGCAGGCTTCTCGGCAGTGGTATGCAAATTTTACTAATGCACTCACAAGTGCAGGATTTCAGCACTCTAAACATGATTATGCATTGTTCACATGGACTAAAGGTACTTCATCAATTTATTTGCTAATATATGTTGATGATATACTCATTATGGGAAATGATGACTCTACCATTAGAAAATTTAAAGAGTATTTGCATTTCAATTTCCATATCAAAGACTTGGGGCCTCCAAAATATTTTCTTGGTATTGAAATAGCTAGATCTGATAAAGGGATATGTCTCAGTCAGCGGAAATTTGTCTTGGAAATTATATCAGAAACAGGGCTATCAGGATGCAGGCCAGCTGTCATTCCTATTGAACAGAATGTCAAGCTTACAACATTTGAATATGACAAGGCTACCTCATCATCTGATGAAGACCCGTTGCTTCAAGATCCATCAGGTTACCAGCGACTCGTTGGGAAATTGATTTATCTTACTATGACCAGACCTGATATATGCTATGCAGTTCAAATACTTAGTCAATTTATGCATAATCCGAAGCAGTCTCACATGAATGCAGCACTAAAAGTTGTAAAATACTTGAAGGGTTGCCCAGGACTTGGAATATTGTTATCCCGAGATTGCGACATGAAGATGAAGGCTTATTGCGATACTGATTATGCAACTTGTCCAATGACTAGAAGGTCTGTCACAGGCTTTTGTATCAATTTAGGGAGATCCTTGATTTCATGGAAAACTAAAAAGCAATCAACCGTTTCCTTATCATCAGCCGAATCAGAATATCAAGCTATGGCAAAAACGGTCTGTGAAATAATTTGGATACGAGGCCTACTTTTGGATCTTGGAGTAGAAGTTGATGGAGCAACTGAATTATTCTGTGATAATGATGCTGCACTTAAATTAGCAGCAAATCCGGTCTTTCATGAAAGGACAAAACATATAGAGGTTGATTGTCACTTTACTTGAGAAAAAATTCAAAAAGGAATCATCACAACTCGAGGAATTAGAACGGTGGAGCAACCTGCGGATCTTTTCACTAAGCCTTTATGCCAAAGACAACATACTTATCTACTAAGCAAGCTGAGCGTCTTCGACCTATATAAGCCGCCAGCTTGAGGGGGAGTGTTGGAGAAGGTTGCGATTTTATTGTAGATTATGATTTTATTTGATAGAAGATATTCGGAGATAAAGTAGGAAATTGTAATCGTGTATATCCTTTCCTTGATTTCTTTTTTGTATTATATAGATGTATACATGTACAAGGAAATACAATGAGACAGAATTACAATTTCTCCTAAGTTTCTGTCACGCTGCTCCAGTCATCATCGAAGAAGCTGCATCGTGTCTTCACGCCTGACAAAATCGTCCACAACCGCAGCTGCTTGTAGACGCCGAGGCATCACCGAAGCAGGCCATCTCTTCGGTCTACACGTCTGCAGCTCGTTGATCCACACATCTCCTCAGTCAACCGAAGACCACCAGCTTCTTCGTGTCTCCATTGAACGAATTCCGACCGCAGCGAAGGCCTTCTTCAGCCACGCGTCCAAGTTTGCAGCTCCCACGGTCAACACTCCACCAAAAATTCCTCCAAGCTGCTTCTTCTGCCTGTTCGTTGGCCCAGCGAAGCCCACGGAGTCTTGATTTGAAGCCACGTGCAGACCGACGCCAGCAGCTGCTTCTCCACTCGGTGCTGCCCCTCACCCGCGTGTCCTCCAGCCTGTGTCTTCAACCGAACGACGCCGAAGCTGCGTCTCTTCCTCTCCGTTTGGTTCAGTCCGTGGCCAGCGAGATCCATGAAGCAGGCCGTGAGATCCAGCAGCCCTTGGGCCCAAAAAGCCAGTAATTTCGGCCCAGCAGTTGCTAGAATTCGGGCCAGCATCTTGCTCATGTAGCCCTTGCAAATCAGCAGCCAACTCAGCCCATCTCTCAGCAACACTTTGGCCCATTAGTCAGGCCATTTAAAGTCCAATAGTCCACAAGATTTTGGCTCATTTCAGCCCAAAGAGAGCAGCCCATTTTCAGTTTAATTTCAAGTCCAGCAAGTTGCAAGCCTAGTTGAGTTCAGCCCAGTAGAAAGGAAGCCCAGTCTAGCGCAAGAACAAATCTTAGTTGGGCTGAGATTTTTCGGGCCAAGGTCAAGGCCCGGTCCAAGCCGTGGGAATTGTCGCGAGCCCGAGTTCGGCCGTCGTGCGTCATCGTCGCCGTGTCTTGGTCTTAGCATGGTGCAAGTTAGTTTTACTCACTAATGCTTTATTAGTAGACTAATATGCCTAAGGGTTAATTAGATTTAATTAATTGCAATTAGGTGGATAGATTTGATTAAAATAATTAAATTAGAGACTCGTCGATGCATTTTAGTTAAATTGATGGTGTAATTAGTAGGTAGACATGTCCTATTAATTATTGAATGCAACTTGGAATTTTTCCCATCCCTTATCGGGTATTATTTAAGCAATTCAGGCCAGAAGGAATTTTTAGGAATTTAATATTAATTTTCGAAATTAATTAATTTAATTATTTATTTCACTGAAATTCAACTGGGATGGCTAGTGATCGAGATTTTATGCTGATGATTGTGGTGCAGTCCATTTATTTAATTAAGCTTTATATTGTGCTAAATTGAATTTATCGTATTTATTTATTTAATTTTCGAAATTAATTTTTTAATTATTTATTTTCTAGAAATTCACCGGGATGGCCGGTGACTGGAATTTCGTGCTCATTGTCGTGGTGCAATCTATTTATTTATTTGAGCTCTACATTGTGTGAAATTGAATTGATTGTGCAAATTAGGGACTTATCCCAAATTGAATGAAATTGAGTGATTGATTGATTGATGGCCGAGTATGACTATTTGGCATTGATGAGCTGTAGAGCAGAGGGAACTATGAAAGTGAATTGGGGAAATTCTCGGTTGAAACCAATCAGGACCGATGTAATGAGACATACGTGGTTCGGTGATTAAAGGATATCACTGGTGAAAACGACGCCTTAAAGAATGCATGAGTGCTATCTATTACATGCAGCAGTATGGACATATGTGGTTCAGTGATGGAGAGTATCACTGGTGAAAACGGCGCCTTAAAGAACGCACGAGTGCTGTCCATTATACACGTCACTTTGGCAGAAGTAACGCCCGAGAGCATTAATGAAGTTCTGTGACTAAGTGTACTGCTGGAGGTGTGATGATGGGAAGTGAAGTGACCCAAAGATGGTATGACTGACATATGAATCGACTAGGTTGATTGATCAATGAGTTGATCCAGAGGTTGTGAATTGATTAAATGTTTTAAGGCAATATATGAGGCATATGTGCATAACCTTAAATTGCAGGTTGGAAACTGATGCCAAGGTAAGACATTTGACTTGTGTTGTGCTAAGTAACTTGGTGGTATATTGATTTCCTAATCAAGTCTTAGGGGGTAGAACTCGCTGAGACATAGTCTCATTGGTTGTTGTAAAAACCAATTTCAGGCCCTTAGGTGGAAGATCTTCAAGAGGGGGATTCCAGGAAAAGCTTGGTGAGGAATCAATGGAGGGTGAAGAGGATGATTTTGAGTACGACTTGCAGAAGGATTAAGACCTCCCTTATTTTGAAAACCTTGTGAATATTTGTAGATTTGTTAAATCAGACCTTGGTGAATAGTATTGTGAAGTATAATGAAAGCCTATTATGCTATGTATAAAAGTGTGATTATGAGTTTTCAATATGGAAAATGTAGCCTTACTTTTCTATCCCATTGTTTTATTATCTGGGGACTTATAACTACTTTCACATGTGCTTAATAAAAGAAATGGTCGGCGATACATAGTCTTGGAATATCGAATTCTAAAATCGACCAAGTAGAAGGATGTGCGCGCATCCAAGGATCGAGGCGTGACAGTGATGCTTCATGGAAGGAAGAAGGTTCGTTCTCTTTCGAGAGACGACTAATGCAACACATATGTTCCGGTGCTAGCCGATTAAAAGACACATATGAAGAGACAGGATACTTCGTACCTGGAGAATGCAATGTAGAACAAATGTAGTCCTTGGTCCACGTAGGTGGGCGAGTTTGTTGTCAAGAAAGTTGAGGCTGCTCAGCTACTATTGGTTTAGGTGCTAAGAAAGACTCGGAAGTGGTCTTTGATGGAACCAATGTAGAAGAGTCCTCAAATAACTCTGAAGGTAAACCGTCTTCAGAAATAATGGTGTCCTTCGGGACAGAAATGGATGGCTCTAGAGCAACAAACATATATTGAGAAGCCATTGATAAATCTTCTTCGCATAGAAAAGGCCTATGACTTGGGGATGACGATGAATATGATGAAGATATCATATCCTTAAATAGAAATACATCCTCATGAAAAATGACATCCCTGCTTATGAAGAAATGCCTTGTAGAAATCTCTATAACTCGATAGCCTTTTTGGAGGGGTGGATATCCCATGAATATGCATTGAGTGGCACGGGAGGCCATTTTATCCAAAGGACCCACATTTGTCATATAACATAGACAACCAAATACTCGGAGATGATCATTGTTGGGCTGTCTATTATAAAGCAGTTCAAAAGGGATTTTCCCATCGAGGATACGCGATGACATGTGATTAATCAAATAGGTAGTAGTGACCACACAATCTCCCTAAAAACCTTCAGGAATGGAGGCTTGATATTTTAATGCACGTGCTACTTCTAAAAGATGTTTGTGTTTATGCTCTACAATTCCATTATGTTGTGGAGTTGAAGTACAAGAATTCTCATGAAGTATCCCCTTGAGAAGATAGGAATTTTGCACAATCAGAGGTGAAAAATTCACGCCCATTATCCGTACAAATTCTTTGCATAGATTGATCAAATTGATTTTTAATCAAGGAAACAAAATTTGAAAGATGAGTAAATGTTTGACTCTTTGATTGCATAAGATATACCCAAGAGGCCCTTGTATAGTCATCTACAACCGTGAGAAAGAAACGGGAACCATCACAATGAGGGGTGTGGTAAGGTCCCCAGATATCCATATGAATTAGAGAAAAAATTCTATTTGCTCGAGATGTACTTTTTGGAAAAGATGCTCGAGATTGTTTGGCCAAGGGACATATTGGGCATTTAGGATGAGGGAAACGTGCACTATGACCCAATCTTTAATGAAAAAGGAGGTTTTTATTTCAACGAATAGCATTACAAGAGATGTCTTTATTTAGTAATTCTAAACCTCCTGGGGAATCAATCCAGTAGTATAGTCCTTATGCAACACTACCCAAGCCCATCACTTTGCTAGTCGAATGGTCTTGAAAGAAATAGTTGTTGGAACTGAATATTGCACGGCATGAACTATCCATGCAGACCCTTGAGACAGAGAGTAGGATGAATTCAAAATCAGGAATGTATAAGGGCTTGTTTGGCAACTTGCCCAACATGCCAGATTCTGATTTTTTGTTCCCAGAATCAGTTTGGGACGAGAATCGCGTTTGGTAAATTTTTTGTTCCCGGGAACAATTTTGGACAAGATTTGAGAATAAAAAAAAAATTGATTCTCGTCCGAGAATCAGAAAAAAGAATCAAAACGGTAAAACCTTGTTCTTCTCTTTCAACATCTCGGTTGCCATTCGCCATCGCCCGCCGCCGTCCGCCGCCACACTGCCGCCCGCCCGCCGCCCGCCCGGTCGCCGTCAGCTGCCGCCGCGCCCCGGTCCGGCCGAGATCGCCGGAGGCAAGCCCGGCCACCGGCGAGGCTCGGCCTCGCCAGATCTGGCGAGGCCCAGCCTCGCCGGTGGCCAGGCCGGCCTCGCCCAGCACCGGCGAGGCCGACCTGGCCACCGACGGGGCTAGGCAAGCCTCGTCGGTGGCCAGGCGAGCCTCGCCGGTAGCTGGGCGAGGTCGAGCCTCGCCGGTGGCTGGGCGAGCCTCGCCCAGCTGCCGGTGAGGGTCGCCCAGCCCCACCGGTGGCCAAGCTGGCCTCGCCGAGGCTGGGCGAGGCCAGCCTGGCCCTTGGCGAGGCTCGGCCGACGAAGGCCGACCTCGCCGAGGGCTGGCGGCGCTCCGGTGAGCGTCGCCGGCCCTCGTCTGGCCGGTCGCCGGTCCGACGACCGGCCAAATGAAGAAGAAGAAGAATAGGAAAAAAGGGGAAAAAAAAAAAAAAAGTAAAAAAGTAAAGAAATTATTTAAAATTTATTTAAAAATCAAAAGAAATTATTTAAAATTTATTTAAAAATCAAAAGAAATTAATTTGGAACAGAATCAATTAATACGGTACCAAACGCAATTCTATTCCAGAATCAAAAATTTTGAACAGTTACCAAACACGTGTTTTTACTCAGAATCAGTTCACGGGAACAGAATAAAAAAGAATCGGTTCGATCGAATCGGCTCCGGAACGAGAATCGTTATCAAACGCGCCCTAAGACATTTCTGAGGACAAAATGCAGACCAAGGTTCCATTTGGAAGACATACTAATATAGGAGATTATGATATTTTATCAACATGGGAAAAGAAATGATCATTACATTTTATGCGGTCACTAGCCCCCGTATCGACTATCCATGCATTGATAGAAAAAGAATTCTCCTCGTAAAGAAAAGTACCTGAGAACCCAGCACTTTTGTCACCCATCTTCAACTGATTCAAAATCTACATGATATTCCGATATTGATCTTGAGTAATTGGTTGTTGCACCCCATCAATCCTCTGTGTCGAGACCTGATAAGCTGAGAATTCCTTTTCCTTTTTATTTTTATCAGTAGGCTTTCCATGCAATTTCTAACATGTATCAATAGTATGGTGTGGGCGTTTGCAATATTCATAATATTTATTTTTTAATTTATTATTTTGCCCACTGACCTTTCCTGATGATGTGGCGCCACATGAGTCGTAGGATCCTTTATAAATTGGGGCTGACGTGGCTTGATAATAGCCCTCGGATTCGCTCGAGCTGATGGGCGATTTGTAGCCGTTCGTTGCAGCACGCTGATCCAGACTGTCGGATGTCTTGCGTTGATCTGAACCGTCCAATAGGCCGCGTGAATCCAAGCCGTTAGATTGTCCACGTGAATCCCAGTTGTCCATTCGAAATGAAGTAGGGTTTCTGTCGATCTTTCTTCTTGCTGCGGCCGCACTACCCATTTTTGGGTATCCTGAGTGTGCAGCTACTTCGTTACCTCCGGCCGCTGCCTCTCGTGAGCCCACGCCGGACAGAAAAACCATAAGACCCAGGCCTTCTCCCACTCGAGCATGTCCAGCCGCAGCAAGGTGCTGACTTTTCTCCTGGACGGCGAGCTAGTAGATGCGTCCGAGTGGCGATGAGGGTTCCATCACGAGAATCTGAGATTGGAAGGCCGAATAGTCCTCGTTGAGAATGAGTAAGAACCGTGTGGCCTTTTCTCTTTCTTGTATTTCTTTGTATTTTCTTAGAGTTTCCTCGGGTCCTTGCAAATGCTCCTCGGCAGACTCTAATTCGTTCCATAAGGAGGAGAGACGGTTGAAGCAAGTGGTAACCGAGAGGTTCCCTTGCTTCAACTTAGTCAAGCTTTGGGTGATGCTGAAGAGCTGCGCGATCAAGCGGGCCATACATCTCCCTGATGTTCTCCTAGATTTGTTTGGAGTCCTTAGTAGGTGGTAATCCGGCCGCAACATGGGGCGCGAGTGTGTTGCTGATCCAAGTGCAAACCAATTGGTTGCACTACCACCAGTGTTGCTGGAGGCGCTTGTCGATCAGAAATGGGACGGCTCCGTCGAGGAAGCCGTCCTTGTCTTTCGTCACAAGAGCCTGCCGGAGATCTCGAGCCCACGAGGAGTAGCTTTCTGGTCCGGTGAGTTGGATGCTGATAAGATGTAGTTCAAGGCCGTTTGCCGGCGACGTGTAGAGGGGGTCGCCGGGCTCTAGCCATCCTAATCCACATAAAAAATAAAATAAAAAATTTCTCTCTCCCACCCTTTCTCTGTTAGGTTTTAATTTCTCAAAACTTGCTATCTCCAGAATAAAATTGGCTGCGCACGCAGCCAAAATGTATCAAGAGAGACGGGGATGTCAATGGATCTGATGTTAGTTATGCTCGTTACAATATGTGATTTTTTTAAAGGAAATCATACACAAATTTGGAACAATTATAATATGTTTCCACAATATGAAATGATCTGCAAACTGACAAGATGTAGATCGATCGAAAAATATCTCCCTGAATTTATTATTTTGTTATTATTAAGAGTAGACAGACAAGGAGTAATGTGTTAAAACAGCCAGATGATTTATTTGGTGATAACAAATATTATAATTGACCATTTTAAAACACAAATAATATCTAGCCAACTAGTAATGAAATACACACCTGCTAATTAGGCAATGTTTAAGAAATATACTACGTGTCCGTTGTTGGACCAATTAAGCTTTCCTTTGACAAGAAAAAAATTGTCTTGCTTGAAGCATGAAGCGAGACAAAAATTGACAACATCCAAAAGTTTCGTGGAAAATTAATGATTTGAAAAATATTTTTCTAAAAATGATCAATCATATCAAAATTTAAAAGAGGGAGAAGTATTTTCATCATCCACGAAAATATTTAAATACAAATTATTGCTGGTAATAAAAATATTTTTAGTAATTAATTGTTTCAAATGGTACAAGCAATTATTTTTAAGAAAAATGATTTTCAAATTATTCATTTTTTTCCAAATAAATGAAATCTAAATCCTCTTTTTTCTCAAAAAATCTAAACAAACTTGCATGAAGCATAAAGACACGTACCTCCAAACTCCAGAACTATCGAATTTTGAAAGACGGTGCGGCTTATAAACATTAGATGATCGTCCTAATTGAAGCACTCAACGCCTTTGTTTTTCTTAATAACATTTGAGTTAGGAAGCTAGAAAGATCACAATTAGCTCAAGAGTCCGTTTATATCGCGGGAAATCCACATTCTGAAAGGAAAAATTCTAAAAAAAATAGCTTGCAACGCTTACAAAAAATTTATAAACATAAAAATACTTTCATCATTAAAAAAAAAAAAAATTAGGTATAGGCTGTTGTCATAGTGAAAAAAATTTTGTTACCTAATTATTCCAAGCAATATAATCAATTATTATTTAGGAAAATATTTTCAAACTATTCATTCTCCGGGATAACATTTTTCAAACTATTCATTCTCCAGCAAGACAAATGATCCCTAAGATTAGTACTAAATATACTAAGACCGATCTACCGATGATGCGTCATACTCTACGTGGGCATTTATTCTACACCCATTTGATATTTGCTACATCATAATAGCAGTGGGTCAATATTATCTTAAGATCTAGCATTTCACTTTAATTTGCAGCACTACATGTATTCGAATCTTTTCATATTGCCGGGCATCAGTGTCTTTTAAGGAATCGTACGATTGTAGTAGTCTGTAAGTCCAATCCCACTTGTTATTTGAACTTGGTTGAAGTTCGAATGATGCAATAATTTGATCTCAAATAGACATATCAAGTTCGACCAAAAAAAAAAAGAAAATAGACATATCAAGTTCCACGTGTTTCCTGTATATATTGCGCATCTTTTTTTCATTACTCCCGATTTTTACCGACGAAACATGGGCATAGAATCCTCAATTTTTTCAAGTAAAAGTTTGAGTAAGATATATCGGTAATTCAAAAGGAATTATATTTTAAGTGACAATACTACCCTGCAAATTCAAATCTCTCTAGTTTAGCATGCAAGAAAACATTCCTAAAATAAAGTATATACTCATTTTATTGTGCTTAATAAAATAGCTATTGTTTCTTATCGTGAGATTTTCTTTTATTAAGACAAAACCCAAAAATCTGTGCTTAAAGTGTTTCCTAAATCGGGTGGATTGAGAGCGTGTTGCAGTGCGTGGGTGCATGTGCAGTAACACTATATGTTTCATAAAATGTGATGATATAACAGAAAAAGTAAAAAATTATAAATTCATGAGGCTCTCTATTATTAAAAAAAAAAAAAAAAAATCTATCAGTGGAAAATTTAAGTGGAGATTAATGTACTTGCCCTATAATCCCTTAAGAGGAAAAAAAGTTGATCGTGTAGTAGTAGTAGGAAATCAATCCTAAATCTTGAAATTATTCCCTATTTTATTATTCCCCGAACATACACTAATGTCATCAAATTAGGAAAAGAACCTCTTGCTCCTCAGTGCACTCTCAAAACTTGACTACAAAGCCATCCCAATTCCAACGGTAAACTAACCATTTATTTCCCTATCTAACCTCCAAGTCTATGTCCTCTGTCTTTCGATTCTCTCTCCAACGTTGTCCTCTCTTTTTAGCTCTCTCTTAATTTCTCTGCACTGTGTTTCCCTTTGTTGTTCTCGCGAAGCACTTTTCTGATTCTTCAACCGAAAACCCATGAAGCTCATCTATTTCTTCAGCCCCAAATAGCCTCCGATTGGCAACGGCCCTAGAGGCGAGGTCCACTCGCCGCCATTGATGAACTCTTCGTCGTGCCTTTCTTATCTCCACGAACACAAGAAGAATCGCGAAAAAGAGGCAAGGGGAATTTCATCTGCAGTGGCGGTGGTGAATCGCGACAAGGAAGCCGTTCCTGCCCAACCGAAGCGAAAGTCCATGGCCTCGATCACTGATGATGGAACTTGTAGGAAAAATATTAGAATACATTACAACAAAAATAATAATCGTTGGAAATACATTGAAAAAAAACAAAGACAATTATCCGAGGCGTGCAAGCACTGTCCTTAAGGATAATTCCTCCCTTGTACAAAACTTTGTGTGTAAGGCTTTAGTAGCTATTCTCCTAAAAAACAATCGATCTTCTTCTTTATTCCGTACAGAATAATAGAAGGAAATAAGAATAACATTATGTGAATAACTCAGCAAATAATAGAAAAGACATAAGCAAATAAATTAGAATATTTTGGTTTAGATATATCTATATCACTTTTCAATTACGTTTGGAGTAACAATTTGTAGGTAAGAGAAAGAGAGAATTGTTAAGAAACGGTTATTAATAAATCGGTAATTATTGAAGAATATGATTGTTGTATAACCATTATAAAATAAAGAAGATTTATGTAGAAATAAATAAACATTATAAAGTCATTATACGGCCATTAGAAAGTCGTCATACAATTGTTACATAACCACTAATGGCGCGTTTGGTAACGTTTCTATTCTGGGGAACAATTTTTGAACAGAAATAGTTTTTTTTTTTGTTCCTGGAAACAATTTTTGAGTATGAGAACGCGTTTAGTAATTGCAAAAAATTTCTATTCCAATAATAGAAATGCATTTGGTAAAGAATAGAAATGCATTTGGTAAACTTGTATAATTTTGTTAGTTTTTTTTTTTTTTAAGTTTTTCAATATTTTTATTATATTTTTCCTTCTTTCTCCTTTGTGGCTGGTCGCCAGCCACGGCGGTGATCGGCGACTAGCTGGGCGAGGTCCGGCGAGCTCGTCGGAGCCTCACCAGTGGCCTCGATGGCCAAGCGAGCCTCGCCTTGGCCTGGCGAGGCTGAGCCTCACTAGGGATCGGTGATGCTCTAGTGAGGTCGCTGACGCTCGTCGGCTGGTCACCGGCGATGGTTGAGACTGGCGACCGGCCAAAAGGAAGAAGAAGGAAAGAAAAGATAAGAAGAAAAAAAGTGAAGAAAAAATAAGAGAGAAAAATTGTTTCTCGGAATTGTTCCCAGGAACAAGAAGTAACTTTTTTCTACTTCTTGTTTATTTTCCAAATCTGATCCCGAGAACAAAAGTTTTACTAAACACGTTTGTGTTCTTTTTTTGTTCTCCGGAACAAAAGAACATAAATTTTTGTTCTGGAAAACATAAACACTTTTTAACAAATAGATCCTAAATAATCTTTATAAAATGTTACAAAACAGTTTCATATTAATAGCAAACAAAATCCATTACAAAAATTAATAACTTTCGATATTTCAAAACTATTGAAATATCCAACAATCCTCCATATATTTTGAAATTTTTTGAAAAGAAAAATTTGAATACTACTGGGTTATTAGAGAGTAATGCATCAAAACTAGTGCTTGTTAGGCCATGAGGTGGCCTCAGAAAGAATGAAATACAATTCACGAAATAATTGCCGAAGTTTGAAACTTCTATGAACCAAGAATTTCTTTTTGTAAATTATAATCTTCACCAATCACATTACCCTCCCACAAGGTTTGTTGTCCAACGCGGTTTTGCACTAATAGACCATGCGCATGCTTGGTTTATTCGCCAGTACTCTAGAGATTATCGCCAATAATTCTCACAGGAGCAGCCCTACTCCACACTTATATAGATGATTCCATGAAGTGTATTACATAGTTTAATACACTACTAATAATGGTTATGGAATTTCATTAAGAGCTTAGTTCAATATCTTTTTCCTTGCAGATTTGCACTATTTTCATGTTGGGAGGGATAACAATTTTTATAGTGCATCCCTAGATCAATAAGTTACTTGTTATTATCCATATGAACCTAATTCATGGGATCACCAATCACATAGGTTAAGTTACCATAATTGTTGATTTTCGTTAATGTTTTGTCCCATTCCCCTCAATGTATAGTCAAAGAATAGGCCGCATTCACTTTTGACTTTATGTAATCGATGGACATAATTCCATCTTTAAGTAATTGCTTTACCACGTCACATCTTAATCAAACGTGTCTTTTTTCTTTTTTTTTTTTAACCATTGAAAATTTCATTCTTTACAATGTCTATTGCCTCTTGGCAATCACAATGCCTAGACATAGGAGGTGTTAGTTACATTTGTCAAAGGAACATCTGTTGAGAAGTTCCTCAACTAGTCATCATTTTCAAATGTGAGTATGAGAAGAATTTTCCTTTCCTAGAGAACTTGAGAGGTTATAGAATTACCAAAAAATAATAAATATTTTCTTCTCCTTCCCCTACTAAATATAGGAGGATAAAGCACTATGTTTTTACATAAATGTTTGGTAGGTCTACCACCCATACTTTCACACCTGTCACAATATTGGCTATGGAAATGACCGCAACAATTTTATCACTCGAACCATCTACTTAAACCAAGTTGTTTTTGGTTTAGCAGGATTATCATTTCCCCCACAATTTTTTTTTTTTTTGTTTGGTTGAGCACCTTCACCCGGGTGAACACAAATTCATTTGTGGATTTTATCTCATTTAAATCTGAGATTCAGTTAGCATCACTACAGCAGGAAATCCACTAACAAATGATGCCATAATTTATGGTTGCTTGAAAGTTGAAGACTAAGCCTCAAGCGCTTCGTAACACTAGGCACTGCACAGCTTATGAATCCGCTTACATAGAGACAGCCACACAACTTGCAAGGACGTGAGTAGATGCTTGCAAACGCCACTTTGAAGTTTAGAATACTAAACACACAACATGTCAATAACAGGTGCAACAGAATATTTATTGCTCATAATTCTAACAAAATATATTAGACCACATTGCTAGGATGCGCGGTCCTACAACACCCAGAAAGCACGGTCCTTAACTAGAACAAAAAAATGAGGTCTAAACACACTTAAAAGTACCTAAAAACCATTCACAGTGGTTTTTAAACATGCTTTGAACCCTAGAAAAGAGATCAGAAACTACCCATAATCATGAGCATGTAAGAGAATAATCAAACTAAGCTCACATTCAAATTCCCATCTAATAAATAATGCCCAACATTCTCTTCTCTTTCCTTCAGCAGCTTACGATCTCAAAATAACATGTATGAGCATCATTAGACATGCATGAGCATATATGAACATGATTCAATACACACAACATTTGACATACGTCACCTATATATCCAATCCGTTCGCATTTAAACATGATGAACATGCATAGTGAATCATAATATGCAATTCAACGTATTAACCCGAATGTATCCACAATAAATATGCTAAACAATATTCATGCAAAGTATGCACGATTTTTCACTTCAATACACGGCCCTAATTAGCTTGTTCACTGCAATTACACAAAGTTGTTGCGAGGAAGGCGAAAGATATTATGATGCAAATTATGGCATAGACATGGCTTTGAGTAGTTAATTAAGAACAATTATCAAAAGAAGCGGGAGAAAAGGTCATTCACATTCACATCATCAGAACTCCAAATGGCACGTTCATATGGTTGAAATGCTACCTTAAGTGGGTCTGAATCTGATACTTGAACATCTAAAAAGAAATATGTATACCTCTCGTTGGATCTCAATAACACCCATAGAGGAGTGAGTCTATATAACATGGCCAGCACAAGTTGCCTAGGAAAGTGCACCAAAGAAAATATGAAATCAGATGCTTGGTTAAGAGTATGTCAAGCACAGGCACTATAAACAACATCAACACATCCATTCCACATCTCAATTATTGCTACTCATGGAAAGATTAGACATCCTCAATAGTCAATGTGCTATCCGGTAGGAGGACTGAAATACACTATTACGATTCGTTCGAACAAGTTCGAAGACATACTAAAACAATAGAAAGCACAATCAAGCCTTGTTCCAGTAAAAGGCATCGGCTACATGGATCCCCCTAATGCAAATGCGAGAGCTAAATTCACTAGTTCACATATCAAACACAGCCTAGCACCTACTAACTTGACACTAAAATTAAAGGAAAAAACCAAATAGCAACTCGAGTAGCCCACTTAAAATCCAACTCCATCTCAAGAAAATCTTGTCCGTAAGTCTTCAGTCACAACGCTTTTATAATATTGCACAAGCGTAAATCAGTAAGAGTCCACACACGATTATCAACCCATTCATTTGCGTGGACACGACAAGTTTCTCCTAACTTCGAGGATCGGCTATATATAATCTATGACAAATTAAATGATTTTGTACACAATCATCCTCTCATAATTAAGATATAACAATGGAACACTGATGAAGGAACATATTATAGGATGACTTTCTTGGTTTTATGGAACTCATAAGGCGTTTTGATTATACCTTCAATGTGGATGTTGAAGATTATACGTGATTGGTAGCCAAGGCAAGTAGACAAGAAATAACCGATGTTGCAGTGCTTTGATGCTGCAGACGTAAAAGACTCTCTAGGGCAACCCTTGAGACATTCGAGATTGCATTGAAATGGCTCGGGTTCCAAGACACTATGCTGCACACTTCAACATGCACTCCCTAGATTTGGCCAAGTTGGCACCGATGGATGACCACAATACGAGAGCTACCACAAACATCATCGACTCTTATCTCTTGAATGTTGTTGCGTCCATGGCTACTCACATTTAGAAGGGCCGGGTCTGGCGGTAGGTTATGTGTGCAGTAGTGTAGTGTAAATGCATAGGCATGCATGACAATTTATATCAAACAACACTTCGTTCATGAAAATAAACCATACATTCTTACACCTCCTTGCAAAACAAAAATTAGCAAACACTTTCTCTTATGCCTCCCATTCTGCAAGAACATTTAACTCCTTAAACATTAGGGACGTACCTGGGATTATCACTGCCAAACAAAAACATTTTTTGAAAATAGAAGAGAAAATCAGCCTAAGTTCATTAAGAGCTTTAACTCAAGTCCTTAGCGGAGTCACCAAGCTGTCGCGACCAAAATTTCGAGTGACCCACCTAGGATTTGGCTAATGAATTACTAAGCCTAAACTTAGCTTGAGCTCTCCCAAGCCCATACCAATTTGTGACTTAGGTTGAAGTTCTTAACATGCAAATGATTTTTCAATTAGGAGTTGCTACTAATCTATTTTTGGTGGGTCGATTAGAAACCCAAGTAAAGTAACGAGAGATTTACTTTACTCCTATGAACCAAAGATTGTGAGTCCGGGGACTTGATTATGTTAGATTTTTCTAACGCCCTTTCGGTACCTTTCATTTTTATTTTGAAAAAATATTTTTGCAGGCAACTTGAATTGATTTTAATTTACCTTTCTAACATATGAGGTGACCATGCAGGTGCGCAAACCACCAATTTAACACCTAGATAAGGCATTGAATAAATTGTAGGACTTACCTCATGGCATTGAAAGCGTTTATAGTATTATATCAGAATTTACATCGATAGTCCTAGATATGATTTCTAATTAACGCGCAATTGTTTTTTTGTTTTCACTTATTTAATGAGAATCATGCTTTATGCAATGTATGTGGCACCCCTCGACGGCCCCCGATCCGCTAGAGTCACCACAGTTCGCTTTTCCTTTTTCTTTTCCAAATAACAAGTCACTTTGATACCATTTTTTTAGTTGCAGCGGGTCCATACAACCATAGGGGTTTACATCTTTTATTAACGGTCCCTTGTGCAATTTACATAACGGAAGCATATCCAACAATTCCCTTCCCTACATTTAGAAATCGATGCACACCTACTAAACATTTATAGGTAAAAGCCGTACACTTTTATTTACTTAAATCAGATGGACATCATTCATCGGTACATCAAAATGCCATAGTCTTTTATATTCGGCTACACTCCAAAAGATGACCGATGTCTCCTCAAACAGTCATACACTTTAAGTCCATCGATCAGTGTCGGCGTCCAAAAGCTCCTTCCCTTGCTATCCTCCTCCTCACGGTCACATCCAACCGTTCAAACTATCTACTAATCTAAAATGTTGGTCCCCAAAAGGGGTGAGTACAACCACTCAGCAGGTAAAGGCATCCAATAACCACTCAATGCATCATACAATTCATACATGCATTGCAGGTGTAACTTACCTTGCAGCCATGCGTAATGCTATCATGCATCATCATGCCTTATCATCATGCATATCATATCATCATATGTCATCATCATAATCATCATCATCGCATCATTATATCATACATGTCATCCTTATCATGACATCATCACATCACATATTATCATCATCATCATGCATATCATCATGACATCATCACAACACATATCATCATGCATATCATACCATGGGTGATCATCATATCACAACACACATCATCATCATCATCATGCATATCATCATGCATATCATATCATGGGTGATCATCATATCACAACACATATCATCACCATCATCATGCATATCATCATGCATATCATACCATGGGTGATCATCATATCACATCACATATCATCACCATCATCATGCATATCATCATGCATATCATACCATGTCATGCCATGAGTTAATTTTCATCTTTATCTTTAAATTTGATCACCACATCACCCTTCCTCGATTCATCAATTTTATCTCATATTTTACACTCGCATCCCATGCGAGAAAAACCTCCGGGCATGTATCCAAGATACAACCGGGCATCCGGCCCCCCACATTCCGGGCATCTCGCATCCCAACTAGCATCACGAGGAACCTCCGGGCATGTATCCAAGATACAACCGGACATCCGGCCTTTACCCTTCTAGCCGGGCATCTCGCACCCAAATCCTGGCATCGTGAGGCATTCCCTTCGGGCAAAGACCTCCGACAGGGCTTCTGAAATTATGTACCGACATACCACCAGGCCTCCCCTAGAATTACGTACCGTATACCACCGGGCATCCCGACACTCCCGGGGAATCTCTGGAATTACGCCACTAGGCCACCGAGCATCATCATCCACCATAACCACTCCTCATTTATCATTTTCCACATTCACCATCCTTTTAATCTCGTTATTACATGGCATATGATTCACAGATGCATCACAATTTATGATCATACATACACTAATGTCAAATAACAATGCATAATAAATTCAATGGAATTCATGGCCAATAAAATAATTCATTTTTATTTTATTTTATTTTATTATTTTATTATTATTTTATTATTATATTTTATTTATTTTCATAAATAAATATTAAATTTAATATCTATGATTTTCCCAAAATCATAATATTCAAACAATCATTAAACAAATCAATAGGATGACAATTTCATACAAAATTCATGGCCAAATTGAATTTCACATAATTTCACAATTTCCACAAAATAGCACATGATATTCGGATAATGACCAGAATGCACAGTTTCCAAATAAATTCGATTAAAATACTCATATGGCCTCCAAAAATTACGAAATTTTACAGGGTGATATCCAACATATTTTCGTGCATTTTTTATGCAGAACTCTAAGCCAAATTCGTTTTAGATTAATTTATACAACCCCACGAAACCTCTGGAACCACTACCGCGTCGTCCAGAATACACATCTCCGAAATATTAAGATTTCACCCATCTATTCTCTTTCGTTTCCTCTGAAATTTGAGTATGTTATGTACCAAGGTGTCCTTTACAAGTTTCATGAAGAGATCTAGGTCAAATAACCAAATTATGGTCACCATTTAAGTCCATGAAGTCTCGGGTGTCTCGGAATACTTCACCAGAACCATCATTTCCAAGATCTAGCCGATTTACCAAGGTATACTTGTTATTTTCACTTCAAATTTTAGTATGTTGTAGTTTAATGTGTTACCTACAACTTTCATGAAGAATCAAAGTCAAATCTTCAACAAAACAACATGCAAACAAGAATCCAACAAGAAGTCAGTGAAAACTTCACAGATCTAGGGTCTCCGTATAATAGAACTTTAACCCCTCATATCTCCATCATTTTCCACGAAATTTCAGTATGTTGTAGTTCAAGATGTTAGCTACAACTCTCATGAAGATATCACAGCCAAAATCGAACTCTAAACATGCATGCAAGCTCTCACAACATTCTGACTCAAACAGTTCATACGAAAATATTCCAGATCTAGCATCTCCGTAGGATGAGGGTTTGACCCCTCAAATCTCCATCATTTTCCACGAAATTTCAGTATGTTATAGTTCAAGATGTTAGCTACAACTTTCATGAAGAAATCAAAGCCAAAATCGGACTCTAAACACACATGCAAGCTCAAACAAGTTTCTGACTCCAAACAGTTCATGCGAAAACATTGGTGCAAGAGTAGAAAGTGGATTCCCAACTTGCCTCTAGACCTCACGAACAGCACGAGCGGACGGACGGCGATTCCTTCTCCTCCTCTCTCGGCCTCCCTCTTCTCTCTCGCAACTCACTCTCTCGGCTCACTCTCTTGGCCGAATGCCAACTCTCTCCATTCCCTTTCTCTCTTTCTTTGCTTTTATAGTGGCTTTTATATTGCATGTGGGACAAGATGGCCAATGGGGGCAGCCACACCTTGCACAGCCTCCACGCCACTTGGCAGGACTCGGAGGAAACACATGGCCTCCTTCATGCAAGATGGGCCGGCCAAATCTTCCTTTGGGCCTTAATGGGCCAGCAATGGGCCGGCTAACTTGGCCCATCAAAAGCCCAAATGGCCAAATGGGCTTAAGGCCCATTCTAATTTAAATCCTTTTCACCTTTCTTTTCATCTTTAATTCCCCTTAAATAAATTTTTTAAATTCCAAATTTTCATAAATGGCAAAAGTCTTTGTGAAATTTATTTATTAAATTTAATTTATAAATCATGGCCAAAATAGATTTTATTTCCTATCAAATAATTTCCAAAATTATGCACAAATCATCTAATTAAAGACAAATGGCTAAATAAGCAAAATTATTAATTACCTAATCATAGAACTTTAATGACACTCATGGCTTGGCTTTGAATTTTGGGATGCCACAACTCTCCCCTCCTTAGAGAATTTCGTCCTTGAAATTAGACATTCCCTATGTCTCTTGAAATAAGTGAGGGTACCTTTCCGTCATCTCATTTTCACTTTCCCATGTGGCTTCCTCCACATCATGATATCGCCATAATATCTTAACCAATGGAATTCTCTTGGTCCTGAGAATTTGTTCCTTTCGATCCAGTATTTGCATAGGCTCTTCAATGTACCTCACTTTCTCATCCATTTTGATGGCTTCATGATCGAGTATGTGTCCTAGATTGGGTTGATACTACCTCTAAAGTTAAGGATGCAAGCTCTTAACATATCTTAATTTATCTCAACATCATAAACAGTTTTAAAACAATAACCACATCTGAAATTTCTTTTGAATGCTTGAGAATCTTCCTTCATGAAATCAAACAATACAAACTGAGGTTTTCAAAAGCATTCAACAACAACAGCAAGCTTTGAAATCATATGTCATTTCCATGTCAAAACGTTTTCAAATCACCAATGTGGAAAATCCTTTGAGTTCTCGAAAATTCCACTTTATGATATAAAATAGGGATTTCAAAGACATAGCAGTATAACCATGATAGTATTTGAGAATAGGTAAATCTCATATTGTTGAAACCAATTCACAAAATCAAAGCATGATACCAATTCCATAAAATCCATGATCACGTTTAAATTTCAAATGTTTTTCGGAATCCATATGTAAAACCTCGAGTTGCACTTGCATCGCGGCACGAAATAAAATACTTTATCAAAACCCTTAGTAAAATTTAAATCGGTACGTTGGCAAATTCCAATCTCAATCCCAACTCCAATGGGTTGGAACGTTTTCTATAAAAAGTTCAGAATTCTTTGTACGGTGTCACAATACTTATAAATTTTGATGAAATTCAGGAGATTTTCTAAAACAGTTCACAATCAAAATTTGCTTTTCGATTGAAGTTCAAAACTTGGAATGTACAGGTGATAATTTTCTCCAAAAACCATAAGCATTTCTTGAAGTATTGAAAATCATAGTTCGGCGAGTCGATAATATTGGTCCAAAATGTTTGAAACCAAAAACTTTGAAATACCAAAATCCAAGCCTTTCTTGAAATATTGAAATCAACGCATCGGCGAGTCATCGAACTCAGTCCCGACCTTAAGATTTTCAAAGTAGTTTACATGCAAAATCTTAGAGCTTTGAAAACATCCAAACTCAAGTGTTTCCAATCTAATTGCACTACATCAGACAACAATGGCAATGCATTATATAGGTTAGTAGACTTTCACTTGCTAGCATGTTAAACGCTAGGAAACGTGTTTAGCTAAGTCCGCCTTCATGCTATCCCACCAAAACTATTAGTGTAATCTCTATACCTTTGTCACCACCAATTCAAGCCTAGAACCATCAAAATCAACACCACTAATAACTCATTTGGTTCAGTCCAACAAAGACATTCACTATGCATTCACTGCAACATAAATTCAAGCCTAAAATATAGCATCATTCCTTCGATTCAAATATCTATAGTCCACCAAGACTCATTCCATTCAAAGATTGACAATCCACCAAAATAAAACTCGTCTAGTTTCCACCGAATATATTTCATATCTCATCCTAAATGATCATCACTTAGACTAATCTTTCATCAAATCCACAATATGAACTTCCACCATCTCATCTTGGAAAGACTATAACCACAAATGATCATGTTCACTAATTCCACCAAATCCTTTCAAACTGAGATCATCACCTAAAATTAAAAGTTGATCATTGTCAATTAAACCTATTATTCCAATATATAAACCACAAATAATTTCATGTCTCGTATGACCACTCAAACTGATGACTTCCAATATCAATCTATACATACTAAATACCTTCATGAAATACATCAAGACTTCCAATGAAATCCTCAAATAGGAAGTCACTACTTAGCTCAAATGATCATAACTTAATCCTCAAATTCATAACTCGCTCTTCATAATTCACTTCTTAAGCCTTGCTTGCAGCACCACGCTTAGATGCTACGCATGTCCTTTAGGTACTTTAGAATATACCAGGATATCATCAAACGAAAACAATCACAATCTAATCAAAATAAAGCTTAAGTATCCTGCTCATTAAATCCATGAATGCAGCTAAGGCATTCGTCAATCCAAATAGCATAACCAGGAACTCATAGTGTCCATAACGAGTCCTAAACACGGTCTTAAGAATGTCTTCCTTCTTAATCCTTAATCAATATCTTGATCTCAAGTTAGGTTTAGAAAAGATCGAACTTTCTTACAGTTGGTCAAATAGGTCATCAATTCTAGGTAATGGGTACTTATTCTTAATGGTCACCTGATTCAATTGCCTATAATCAATGCACAAACGCATCGACCCATCCTTCTTTTTCACAACAAGAGTTCTACAAGCTTAACCATGCTTCAGCTGCGCCACTCTGATAAAATTATCCCAGAAACACTACCTTTCCAGTTTAGTTCATAGTTCGGTTCACTCCTGCCCCCTTTTGCCATTCTAGAAGCTTGCCAGGAGCCGCTCCTTGTTCAGGTCCTCTGACCTCGGCGTCCACTCCTCGCCCTCATCAATCCGAGACGTTATAGGTACACCAGCTTTCGCCTGGTTCGAATCCGAACTACACATCTACTGAAGGGTCTCGTTTCAATAGGGATTAACTTACAGAGTTATTATCCATTTTGGCCCATCCCATACTAGGCCTCACGGTTTTATCCTTAGCACACGGGCAAGTACTATCTCAGGAGATCATTCATCATAGTCCATTGCTTACGGAGCTAGTCCATTCCTATGATGACATCAAAGTCATACATAACTATCACTATCAAGTCCATTTCCAGATCTCATTCCCCTAGGGTTATGTCACTCATCTCACATGCCAATATAGATAACAACATATCTTTCAGCGATGTAGAAATACAAAGAGGCATATCTAGAGATTTGTTCCTACTCCTCACAATCATCTATATTTTTCGGACACAAATGAATGCATGTCACTCACATCAAATAACGCATATACCTTCCTATCCCCTTATCAAAATCATACCTGCAATAACACTTTTGGAAGCTCTTGCTTCCTCTTGAGTGACCGTATACACCATTCCTTGTGATGGTGGCCTTTGTGGATTCCTTGGTGGATTTGGTACACCAGTACTTTGTTGTACCTGTCGCACCGAGCTAACATTTAGTTGTGACCTCTTTTGTGGACAGTCTTTCTTAAAGTGTCCTATTTGCCCACACACATTACATCTCAGTTGGCTATTACAAGGTCCTTGTCCATGTTGTCCACCACATCTCTGACAAATGTTACCTTGGTAGGGTACTCTCCCTAAAATCGGGCCATTCCAAGCTCTTCTAAAATTTCCAAAGTTACTCTTTTTCTTAGATTCCCAGGTCTAACCTTGACCAGGATAAGGTCTCTTACCCCTTCGAACATCATTAAAGGTCATTTGCCCCTTAGATTCTGATTGCTCCCTCACTAACTCTTGCTCCACCAACTGTGCCCTCTCATAAATTTCATTATAATCCCTTATATTTAAAGGCACTAGTTGTTTTCTAATATCGGTCCTTAATCCTTTCAGGAATCTCTTAGCCTTTTCCTCTCGATCCTCAACCAACCTAGGAGCATACCTAGACAATTCAGAAAATTTCGCCTCATACTGGTCTACTGTCAGCTCCCTTTGTTCTAACTGAACAAATTCAGTGATCTTTCTATCCTTGGCACAATCAGAGAAATGCTTCCTATTGAAAGCCCTAACAAACTCATCCCAGTTCACATCAGTACCTGGTGGAAAGATTGTATCCTTCGAGGCTCTCCACCAAAACTTTGCATTTCCCTCTAGCTGGTACTCTACCAAAACTATTCTCTCAGCATCACTGTAGTCCAACAACCGGAAAATTCGTTCCATTCCATCGATCCAATGTTCCGCCTCCTCAGGACTTCCCATCCCACTAAACTTAAGTGGTTTCAACTTTAGGAATTGTTCCACCAGTCCTTGAGTACGGCGTTCCACTCCGGGTTGTTGCTACACTTGCCTTTCCATCAGATTTCCAATATTGGCCAATGCTTGCAAGATGTCTTCCATTCGGGGTTCAGCCCTTGCAGCAGAGGCTTCAGCCCTCGATGGATGAGCACTTCCAGCTCGCACCATCACTTTCCTGCAATTTCCAAGCATTGCCTCAGGAATAATCTGAGACTCACTATCTCCATTCAAAGCAATTACTACTACAACTACTACATAAGTAACATATACATGTTACTAGTACCTAAAGACAACTCAAAACTAATTACTAGGGATCTACGAGTGAATTCTCATCACCCGTTATTCAATTATTCCGTTTTATTTCCTATGGTGTGCATCATTCTATCCTCATTTCCATCTGAGGCTCCTTATCACTCCAAATGAACCATAGCTCTGATACCAACAAAGGCTGTGGCACCCCTCGACGGCCCCCGATCCGCTAGAGTCACCACAGTTCACTTTTCCTCTTTCTTTCCCAAATAACAAGTCACTCTGATACTATTTTTAGTTGCAGCAGGTCCATACAACTTGGGGGTTTACATTTTTTTTTATTCGATCGGTCCCTTGTGCAATTTATATGCGGAAGCACATCCAACAACTCCCTTCCTTATATTCAAAAACAATGCACACCTACTAAACATTTATAGGTAAAGGCCGTACACTTTTATTTACTTAAATCAGATGGACATCATTCATCGGTACATCAAAATGCCATAGTCTTTTATATTCGGCTACACTCCAAAAGATGACCGATGTCTCCTCAAACAGTCATACACTTTAAGTCCATCGATCAGTGTCGGCGTCCAAAAGCTCCTTCCCTTGCTATCCTCCTCCTCACGGTCTCATCCGACCGTTCAAACCATCTACTAATCTGAAATGTTGGTCCCCAAAAGGGGTGAGTACAACCACATCCAGCATACATGCATTGCGGGCGTAAATTGCATCCAATAACCACTCAATGCATCATACAATTCATACATGCATTGTCATCATCATCATGACATCAACATTACCTTGTCATATCATATATGCATCATTATAATGCTATCTTGCATCATCATGCCTTATCATCATGCAAATCATATCATCATATGTCATCATCATTATCATCATCAGGGCATCATCATATCATACATGTCATCCTTATCATGACATCATCACATCACATATTATCATCATCATCATGCATGTCATCATGACATCATCACAATCATCATGCATATCATCATCATCATGCATATCATCATGCATATCATACCATGGGTGATCATCATATCACAACACATATCATCATCATCATCATGCATATCATCATGCATATCATACCATGGGTGATCATCATATCACATCTCATATCATCACCATCATCATGCATATCATATCATGGGTGATCATCATATCACAACACATATCATCATCATCATGCATGCATATCATCATGCATATCATACCATCTCATGCCATGAGTTAATTTTCATCTTTATCTTTAAATTTGATCACCACATCACCCTTCCTTGATTCATTAATTTTATCTCATATTTTACACTCGCAGCCCATGCGAGAAAAACCTCCGGGCATGTATCCAAGATACAACCGGGCATCCGGCCCCCCACATTCCGGGCATCTCGCATCCCAACTAGCATCACGAGGAACCTCCGGGCATGTATCCAAGATACAACCGGACATCCGGCCTTTACCCTTCTAGCCGGGCATCTCGCACCCAAATCCTGGCATCGCGAGGCATTCCCTTCGGGCAAAGACCTCCGATAGGGCTTCCGGAATTATGTACCGACATACCACCAGGCCTCCCCTGGAATTACGTACCGTATACCACCGGGCATCCCGACACTCCCGGGGAATCTCTGGAATTACGCCACTAGGCCACCAGACATCATCATCCACCACAACCTCTTACTCACATATCATTTTCCACATTCACCATCCTTTTAATCTCATTATTACATGGCATATGATTCACACATGCATCACAATTTATGATCATACATACACCAATGTCATATAACAATGCATAATAAATTCAATGGAAGTTCATGGCCAATAAAATAATTCCCTTTTTATTTTATTTATTTTATTATTTTATTATTATTTTATTATTATATTTATTTATTTTCATAAATAAATATTAAATTTAATATCTATGATTTTCCCAAAATCATAATATTCAAACAATCATTAAACAAACCAATAGGATGACAATTTCATACAAAATTCATGGCCAAATTGAATTTCACATAATTTCACAATTTCCACAAAATAGCACATGATATTCGGATAATGACCAGAATTGCACAGTTTCCAAATAAATTCGATTAAAATACTCATATGGCCTCCAAAAATTACGAAATTTTACAGGGTGATATCCAACATATTTTCGTGCATTTTTTATGCAGAACTCTAAGCCAAATTCGTTTTAGATTAATTTATACAACCCCACGAAACCTCTGGAACCACTACCGCGTCGTCCAGAATACACATCTCCGAAATATTAAGATTTCACCCATCTATTCTCTTTCGTTTCCTCTGAAATTTGAGTATGTTATGTACCAAGGTGTCCTTTACAAGTTTCATGAAGAGATCTAGGTCAAATAACCAAATTATGGTCACCATTTAAGTCCATGAAGTCTCGGGTGTCTCGGAATACTTCACCAGAACCATCATTTCCAAGATCTAGCCGATTTACCAAGGTATACTTGTTATTTTAGCTTCAAATTTGAGTATGTTGTAGTTTAAGGTGTTACCTACAACTTTCATGAAGACATCAAAGTCAAATCTTCAACAGAAATCAACATGCAAACAAGAATCCAACAAGAAGTCAGTGAAAACTTCACAGATCTAGGGTCTCCGTATAATAGAACTTTAACCCCTCATATCTCCATCATTTTCCACGAAATTTCAGTATGTTGTAGTTCAAGATGTTAGCTACAACTCTCATGAAGATATCACAGCCAAAATCGAACTCTAAACATGCATGCAAGCTCTCACAACATTCTGACTCAAACAGTTCATACGAAAATATTCCAGATCTAACATCTCCGTAGGATGAGGGTTTGACCCCTCAAATCTCCATCATTTTCCACGAAATTTCAGTATGTTATATTTCAAGATGTTAGCTACAACTTTCATGAAGAAATCGAAGCCAAAATCGGACTCTAAACACACATGCAAGCTCAAACAAGTTTCTGACTCCAAACAGTTCATGCGAAAACATTGGTGCAAGAGTAGAAAGTGGATTCCCAACTTGCCTCTAGACCTCACGAACAGCACGAGCGGACGGACGGCGATTCCTTCTCCTCCTCTCTCGGCCTCCCTCTTCTCTCTCGCAACTCACTCTCTCGGCTCACTCTCTTGGCCGAATGCCACTCTCTCTCATTTTCTCTCTCCTTTCTTGGTGGCTTTTATATTGCATGTGGCCGCCCAAGATGGCCAATGGGGGCAGCCACACCTTGCACAGCCTCCACGCCACTTGGCAACTCGGAGGAAACACATGGCCTCCTTCATGCAAGATGGGCCGGCCACCTCTTCCTTTGGGCCTTAATGGGCCGGTCGAATCCCCCCCTTGGGCCGACTAGCTTGGCCCATCAAGATTAGGCCAAATGGACCTAGCAACAACCACTAAATGACATGCATTTCATGAACCTAATTCTAGAGGTTATAGGCATGATATTTTTTTTTTTGTATTTTTTTATAAAAATTCGAAATCAAAAATTGCTAAAAACAAAAATCTAACTAAAGCGAGATATTATCTCATTTAAGTTAGGAATAGACCAATCTGAATTCTATCTTAACCTAGAAAATTATCTCGTCATGCAATTTAATCCAAAAAATATTATCTAACCTATTCTATGATGCAACTTTATCTAGGAAATCAAATCTAATCTATATGCTATGCAAATGCAATTTTTTTGTATTTTTGAAATAAATAAAGCAATTAAAAGATAAACACTAAATCATCCATGGTTATCAAAAATATTATCCATTGTTTGAATTTGGAAACGATATCTAATCAAACTTGATTGTTTTGCTAATAAAATCGGTAAATTGATCTTAAGCCTTAAAGATCAAGATATCAATTTTATTCCCACACGATTAATTATTCTATCTAAAACCTTATAGATGGAGTAAAAAAATCTACGTGCAGTTGCGAATTAGGTGGTACATTGGGAATTTAAATTATGCATCAAGAAATATTTCAAATAAAGAAAAAATAAAATAAGATAAAATAAATCTACCTAATAAAATAAAGTAAATCGCTACCTAAATTTGAATTTTTCCAAAATCCAAACGGTAAAGTGGACCATGATGGAGGCTCGGCTTGGCTCAAGAACGGTGGTTGTGGTGGTGGGTCGTCGTCAATCGGAGGTCACGGTCATCGGAGCTCTGGTGAGAGGATCAGCGAACTCATGCGAGGAGGAAGGAGGTGGAGTAGTAGGCAGCTTCGCTTAGAGGAGGCTTAGAGCGAGCTCGGATTGGCGTGTAGGGGGGCCAGGGTACGGATCGGGACCTGTTGTCTTTGGGGGTCACGGCGTCGAGCACGGCGAGAACAAGGAGGTCAACGAGTGAAGCCGGAGGCAGGCGCTACAGGCATTCGGGCTTGCGGGTCGTTGGGGGAGACACTAGGAGTGTGCATGGTCCGGGCGGGCGGTTCTCGACCTAGAACCGGGAACCACCTGCTAAGGACCGGTTCTGAAAAATTGGAACCAGGATCCACCCATTTGTAGTGTGGATCCACCCGGGAACCGGACCGCGGACCGCCGGTCCGGTCCGGTTCTCGGGTGGATCCATGAAACTGATTTTGACGCAAATTTTTTTTGGTTTTCAACATAAAACAATTACGTGACATTAAAGCAAGCCAAAGAAAGAAAAATCAAATTTAAGTACGTGGAACAAAGATTCATTTGTTGTAATTATAAATGTATCTCGTAGGTAAAAAAAAAAACGCGAATAGATGGAATGCAACATTCTCCCATTTCCTACTTGCAAATAACCATAGATGGTTAAATTTTCTTTGACCAAAGGTAAAGGTTCCTAGAGAGTGAGATGAGATGTAGAGTTTCTTTTAGTAATTTTTTTTTTAATATTAAAAAGGTTCCGGTCCGGTCCAGGTGGGTGGGCGGGCAAATCCGCCCACGGAACCAGGAACCGGACCGGTACCCACCGGTTCCCTCAAGACCCGCCGGTTCCGAGCGGTTCCGGTTAGGTTTCGGGCAGTCCGGGTATCTTGCACACCCCTAGGAGACACGACAGAAGCTCGGCAAGGCGTAGGGGAGTGATGCAGCAGCAGCGGTCATCAATGGTTGTAGACGGATGGGTTAAGGGCGCTGCAGTGTTTGCTAAGGCCCGAGGAGCGTTGAGGCAGCAAGCGGTGAGCGTCGGCGACAGGACTGCACATCGCGGGTGAGATCAACAGAGCGGAGGTGACCGGCGAGTCAGCTACCGGTGCTAGGCTTGCGAAAAGCAGACGCGGGCGGTGGATGAGTCCGCTGGGGAAGAAAAACAATGTTCTTACTGTTCTTCTTCTCTTTTTTTTTTTTAAAAAATTCTTTCTCTCTCTCCTCCTGTCTCCTCATGTCTCCTTACTATTCCTCTCTCACTTTTCTTTTCTGACGTCTCTCGAAAAGAACCCCCCAAAAACAAAAGAAAAGCTTCTCTCTTTTTAATATTAAATTTCTGACCTAAAAAAAAGAGAGTAAAGCCCCCATCGACCTTCGTACACAACCCTTTTATGGGAAAAAAAAATGCAATCTGTGGAATATTTCATCTCTTTTTCCAATATGCACGAAGATTGTCTATAACCTCTTGAACATAATATTCCTTTGCAAGAATGAATATTCTCCATTGATTTTCAAAATTGCAATAAGATTTCTTCAAATTTGAAATCTCGCAAAGATGAGTCTGTCAAATCTTTTAGAGGATACGGGCTTGGGCCAATTTACTCTCTTTGTGGCCTTACCAAATTAAAGTTCAGAATCACCAAGTCGAACTCATCTGTCACCGGTCCAATGTAAATGCAAATTAAAAATAAATGCACCTAAAATTATATGCTATGCAATTAATGAATTTTTTAGGGGTTAAAAAGTAATTCCTAATTTTTAATGCAATGAATAAAAAATTAAATAACCGGGTTACCAAAATTTAGGTGTCAACAATACTAATGCCTAAGATTTAGGATTTTCTTTTTTTTTTTTTTTTGTATTTTTCCCCTCTTAGAATGTTCTTATGTTCTCAGCCTCTCTCACAATGAGTTTCGAGAGCTTTGTGACCAAATGTAGTGATATCTTAAGATGAACCAATGTAGCACCTTTATGTATGCTCAAAGATTCATTCTAATCCTTGAACATGGATGACTAGAAAGGAATGAAGAGGAGAAAGATCGTCCTCTTCATTTATAAGAGGATATGCTTTCCATATCATCAAGTCAAATGAGAAGGATTACTTAATAAATTTCATGGTCCAGCAGAAATGTGTCAATAAGTAACCATCCAAACAGTGCCAGATTCTATTTTTTTTTGTTCCCAGGAGTAGTTTTGGAACAGAATCGTGTTTGGTAAAATTTTTGTTCCCGAGAACAAATTTCTATTTTTTGTTTTTAGAAGTAGAATTGGAATAGAATCAAGAATAAAAAAATAAAAAAGTTGATTCTTGTTCGCGCGAACAAACCTAAGAATCAAGCCCTTTTCTTCTTCTTTATCATCTACTGCCATTGCCACGATTGTCGTCTGCCATCCGCTGCTCAGCCTCATTAGTGGCCAGGCTGGCCTCGCCTAGCCCCAACAAGGTCCGCCTTGCCATCGGCGAGGCTTGGCCTCGCCAGATTTGCTGAGGCCAAGCCTCGGTGGGGTTGGGCAAACCTCACAATTTGGTGAGGCCAAGCCTCACCAGTGGCTAGGCGGGCCTCGCCCAACCCCGGCGAGGCTTGCTTGGCCACCGGCAAGGCTTGGTTGATGAGAGCCGGCCTCACCAAGGGCCGACGACACTCCGGTGAGGTCACCGGCCCTTGTTTGGCCGATTGCCGGACCGGCGACTGGCCACTTGAAGAAGAAGAATAGGAGAAAGAAAGGAAAAAAAGAAAAAGAAGAAAAAAGGAAAACAATAATAAAATTATTTAAGAATTAAAAGAAAATAATTTGCAGTAGAAATTTTGAGCACGGCACTAAACGCAATTCTATTCCAGAATTAGAAATTTTAGACAGTTAAATGACTTAAAATGCTTAAAAAGTATTCCCGGGAACATAATAAAAAAGAATAATTTTTGAACAGCAATTGTTCTCGGGAACATAATCGTTACCAAATGCGCCATAAGTTGCCATCTATTGCGAGACTTTCTTCTTAAGTTCGGATACTTGTCAAATATAATCTCATCAACAAATTTCTTTTTAAATAACCATAATTTTGTACAATAAATTCAGTCTAATCCTTGACAAATTATATGATTCTAGTCCACAGTGCAGCTCCTTGGGAAGCCCCCCAACCGAGTAAAGAAAGATCACTTCTTTTTCCTTTTTTCTTTTTAATTGATTCCTTAACACATCGTGTTATCCTTTAAACGCTTGTTGACGTCCGTATTTTATACGATTCCGATTATCCATTAACACATCGTGTTATCCTTCAAACGCTTGTTGACATCCAGATTTTTTACGATTCCAATTAATCATTCATTGTATAGGAAATATTAGGAGTGTGAAGTGATAAGAATGAACCCGATCCCCATTCTTTCACCATCAATTCATGCTCTAACGTCTTGTCATAACTGAGATTGATGCTTTTTCCCACATCATATGACTTTGATTGTTTGAAGACACATTCGTAACCAAGCCTGAGAGCATAAAACTCAGTTCACATTAACTTATGGTCCAGCAGATATTAAAAAAGTTTATTAGTTGTGGAATGAAACCACAAACGTCTTATATAACAATTATATTAGAAAAATTTCCAAACTTTAGTTCAATAAAGAGGTCTTCTTGCAACCCTGAGAGCATGAATCTGCACAAGCTCCAACCATCTTCGCATCTGCTTCAACTTTCTTAGTGTCTACATGAGTTCAAATATAAAACAGGAAATTAAAAAAGTCACTTACATCAAGATTGAAATCGATTTTATAACAAGAGCATATATCGAAGTCCGAGGAAATTAAATAATTTAGTACACAACCATCCTCTCCTAATCAAAATAAAACAATGAAATATTGATGAAGGAACAAGATTATACAATGAATTTTTTGATTTTATAGATCACATAGGAAGTGACTTTATATCTTCAATGTAAATGTGAAGATTATTACCTGGATGGCGGCCAAGGCAAGTAGACAAGAAACAACCCATGTCACAATACTCTGATGCGACATATGTAAAAGACTGTCTAGGGCAAGTCTTGAGACAATTGAGAAAGCATAGAGTTTGGTCAGGATCCAAGACACATAACGCGTCACACTTCAACTTGCACTCCTTAGATATGGCTGCGTCGACACCGATCGACGACCATAGTATGAGAGTCACCACGAACACCATCGACCCTAATCTCTTGGATGCCGTTACCTCCATGGCTACTCACTCCTAGAATATTCTTATGTTTTTAGCCTCTGTCAATGAGTTTCGACAGCTTTATGACCTAGTGTATTGATGTTTTGATATAAACTAGTGTAGCACCTTTATATGCTCAGAGATTCATTACCTTCGATGACTAGAAAGGTAAGATTATCCTTTTTATTTAACACGGATATGCTTACCATATTATCTAGTCAAAATGAGATGGATTCCTTAAGTTTCATGGTCCGGTAGAAAGGTGATGATAAGTTGCCATCTAGGTGAGATTTTCTTCTCAAATCCAAGTACTTGTCAAATTTAATCTCATCAATAAGTTTCTTTCTAAGGGGCCCTAATTTTCTACAATAAATTCAATTTAATCCTTAACACATTATATGATTATTGTCCACAGTGGAGTTCTTGCCAATATTCACCAAGCGAAAAAAGTAGAGAAAGTTCTTTTTTTTTTTTTTTTTTTTTTTTTTTTTTTTTTTTTGCTTTTTCATGAAGTCCTGACACATCATGTTATCCTTCAAACAATTGTTGACATTGAGATTTTTCATGACCCCAATTAGTCATTTATTGTATAGAAAATATTAGGAGTGTGAAGTGATAAGGATGAACCCAATCCCCATTCTTTCCCATTAAAATGACACATTTACGACAAATACAAGTAGAAGCTAAAGAGGAAACCAAAATATTGCTAGGAATGTTAGATTTGAAAGTAATATGTGTCACACCCTGAAATTTACAAAAAAAAAAAAAAAAAGATGATGACATGACCATCCTTTCACAGAAAGGACACGGTCTTAAATTTAACCAATGTGTATATATATATTGATAAATCAACAAGTTTGTTGCAATATTAGAGTTTTTACAATCCACAAAAAGGGATTATACTCACCCAACCCAACAAATTATCAACAATTATATTCAAAACTCTCTTAAGCTATACCCAAAATACAACTCTCAAAAGTTCCCCACCAGTAGAACTCTCATCCTTATTGCCGCTAGCCGAGAGGCCTAAAAATATGAAAGACGAGTGAAATAAGTAACCATAGCATAGTAAGTAGTATATATCTTCTAAGAAGATCGAGCCACTGCTACGCATGCATATAAAGCAACACCAGAACTTCATAACTTAAATTCAAAATATAAATACATATCAAATCATATGAGTTATTTCTTATCAACAAGATTTTATACTAATAAAAAATTCCATTCAAACGATCCTCACAATTCAAGTATTTATTGTCAAGTTCATTGATTAATTTCTATCAAAAATCATGTCAATAGTCCATTCCATTAACTAATCTATTGCTCGATATACTACCATGGTCACGAAATAGCTCCTGATGACAAGATGACCAAAAAAAATTTCTTGGCAAAATCTCAACCTACAAAGCCAGTGGCTTGGTCCAAAAGAATATTCTAGATGGTATGCATACATTACAAAACCTTTTATTGGGTTCATAGTCATATTGAGTATCAAACAACCATCATCTAATACCAAAAATCTAAACCAGAAATCAATCTCTTAAACTAAGCAAATAATTTTTTGCAACATAACTCATCCATCATTTCTCAATTATTTCTCAAATCTTTTATGAACCTTTTCATAAACCAATTGCAAAGCAGTTACATATATACATTTCTTCATAATACCCTTGCATAACACGCTTTCTAAATATTCGCAAATAACCAAGGAGTAGTAAATGCTCAATCCAGCTTGTTGTGCAACAACAATATAATTTCGTGATTCATACTTTATATAATCCGTAGCATTTTCAAAACACGTGTTTTACAAATTCAAAGAAGATAGTACTACCTTTCTTGGAATCCATAACGTAGTTTAACAAACAGCTTTTGTAATTACCTAAAGCCCTTTAAGTTAAATTACTTTGCATTTCCCCAATGAGCTTTCAAAATGTTGAACCAGACACATCTTAAATTGGTCTAATTGAAAAGTTTAGAATTAAATTGTTACTAATGCCTAAGATTTAGGATTTTTTTTTCCCTCTTAGAATGTTCTTATGTTCTTAGCCTCTCTCTTGCAATGATTTTCGAGAGCTTTGTGACCAAATGTAGTGATATCTTGAGTTGAACCCATGTAGCACCTTTATATATGCTCAAAGATTCATTCTAATCCTCGAAGGTGGATGACTAGAAAGGAATGAAGAGGAGAAAGATCGTCCTCTTCATTTTTAAGAGGATATGCTTTCCATATCATCAAGTCAAATGAGAAGGATTCCTTAATAAATTTCATGGTCTAGCAGAAATGTTCAATAAGGGCCTATTTGTTAACCATCCAAACCGTGCCAAATTCTATTTTTTTTGTTCCCAGGAGTAGTTTTGGAACAAAAAAGTGTTTGGTAAAATTTTTATTCCCGGAAGTAGATTTGGAACAAAATCAAGAATTTAAAAAAAAAAGTTGATTCTTGTTCCCAGGAACAAATCTAAGAATCAAGCCCCTTTCTTCTTTTTCTTCCCTTTTCTTCTTCTTCATCATCTACCGCCATTGCCACGGTTGTCGTCCGCTATTTGCCGCCCACTACCATTGGTTGCCGGCAACCGGTCCGACGAGCTAGCTGGAGGTTCTCTAGGCCCAGGTGAGGTCTGGCGAGCTCTTTGGAGGCAATCCCAACCTCGTCGGTGGCCGGTGGGCCTCACCTAGCCCTGACAAGGCTTGCTTGGCCACCAGTAAGGGCTCGGCCTTGCCAGATTTCCTAAGGCCGAGCCTCGGCGGGGTTGGGTGAGCCTCACGATCTGGTAAGGCCGAGTCTCACTGGTGGCCAGGCAGGCCTCACCTAACCCCAGTGAGGCCTGCTCAACCACTAGTGAGGCTCGGCCGACGAGGGCCGGCGACTGGCCACTTGGAAAAGAAGAATAGGAGAAAGAAAGGAAAAAAATAAAAATATTTAAAAATTAAAAGAAAATGATTTGGAGTAGAAATTTTGAGCACGGTACAAATCGCAATTTTATTCCAGAATAAAAAATTTTGGGTAGTTATCAAACGGCTTAAAATACTTAGAAATTGTTCTTGGGAACATAATAAAAAAGAATCATTTCTGATAAGTAATTGTTTCCGAGAATAGAATTGTTACCAAACGTGCCCTAATTTGCCATCTATTGTGAGACTTTCTTCTTAAATCCAAGTACTTGTCAAATAAAATCTCATCAACAATTTTCTTTTTAAATAGCCATAATATTCTTCAATAAATTCAGTCTAACCCTTGACAAATTATATGATTCTAGTCCACAGTGGAGCTCCTTGGGAAGCTCCCTAAGCGAGTAAAAAAAGATCACTTCTTTTTTCTATTTTATTTAGTCCTTAACACATCGTGTTATCCTTTAAACGCTTGTTGACGTCCGTATTTTATCCGGTTCCGATTATTCATTAACACATCGTGTTATCCTTCAAACGCTTGTTGACATCCAGATTTTTTACGATTCCAATTTATCATTCATTGTATAGGAAATATTAGTAGTGTGAAGTGATAAGGATGAACCCGATCCCCATTCTTTCACCATCAATTCATGCTCTAACATCTTGTCATAACACAGATTGATGCTTTCTCGCACATCGTATGACTTTGATTGTTTGAAGACACATTCGTAACCAAGCCTGAGAGCATAAAACTCAGTTCACATTAACTTATGGTCCAGCAGATATTAAAAAAGTTTATTAGTTGTGGAATGAAACCACAAACGTATTATATATCAATTATATTAGAAAAATTTCCAAACTTTAGTTCAATAAAGAGGTCTTCTTGCAACCCTGAGAGCATGAATCTGCACAAGCTCCAACCTTCTTCGCATCTGCTTCAACTTTCTTAGTGTCTACATGAGTTCAAATATAAAACAGGAAATTAAAAAAGTCACTTACATCAAGATTGAAATCGCTTTTATAACAAGAGCATATATCGAAGTCTGAGGAAATTAAATAATTTAGTACACAACCATCCTCTCCTAATCAAAATAAAACAATGAAACATTGATGAAGGAACAAGATTATACAATGACTTTTTTGATTTTATAGATCACATAGGAAGTGACTTTATATCTTCAATGTAAATGTGAAGATTATTACCTGGATGGCGGCCAAGGCAAGTAGACAAGAAACAACCCATGTCACAATACTCTGATGCGACATATGTAAAAGACTGTCTAGGGCAAGTCTTGAGACAATTGAGAAAGCATAGAGTTTGGTCAGGATCCAAGACACATAACGCGTCACACTTCAACTTGCACTCCTTAGATATGGCTGCGTCGACACCGATCGACGACCATAGTATGAGAGTCACCACGAACACCATCGACCCTAATCTCTTGGATGCCGTTACCTCCATGGCTACTCACTCCTAGAATATTCTTATGTTTTTAGCCTCTGTCAATGAGTTTCGACAGCTTTATGACCTAGTGTATTGATGTTTTGATATGAACTAGTGTAGCACCTTTATATGCTCAGAGATTCATTACCTTCGATGACTAGAAAGGTAAGATTATCCTTTTTATTTAACACGGATATGCTTACCATATTATCTAGTCAAAATGAGATGGATTCCTTAAGTTTCATGGTCCGGTAGAAAGGTGATGATAAGTTGCCATCTAGGTGAGATTTTCTTCTTAAATCCAAGAACTTGTCAAATTTAATCTCATCAATAAGTTTCTTTCTAAGGGGCCCTAATTTTCTACAATAAATTCAATTTAATCCTTAACACATTATATGATTATAGTACACAGTGGAGTTCTTGCCGATATTTACCAAGCAAAAAAAGTAGAGAAAGGTCTTTTTTTTTTTTTGCTTTTTCATGAAGTCCTGACACATCATGTTATCCTTCAAACTATTGTTGACATCGAGATTTTTCATGACCCCAATTAGTCATTTATTGTATAGAAAATATTAGGAGTGTGAAGTGATAAGGATGAACGCAATCCCCATTCTTTCCCATTAAAATGACACATTTACGACAAATACAAGTAGAAGCTTAAGAGGAAACCAAAAGATTGCAAGGAATGTGAGATTTGAAAGTAATATGTGTCACACCCTGAAATTTACAAAAAAAAGATGATGACATGACCATCCTTTCACAGAAAGGACACGGTCTTAAATATAACCAATGTGTAAATATATATATATATATATATATATATATATATATATATATATATATTGATAAATCAACAAGTTTGTTGCAACATTAGAGTTTTTATAATCCACAAAAAGGGATTATACTCACCCAACCCAACAAATTATCAACAATTATATTCAAAACTCTCTTAAGCTATACCCAAAATACAACTCTCAAAAGTTCCCCACCAATAGCACTCTCATCCTACTTACCGCTAACCAAGAGGCCTAAAAATATGAAAGACGAGTGAAATAAGTAACCATAGCACAGTAAGTAGTATATATCTTCTAAGAAGATCGAGCGACTGCTACGCATGCATATAAAGCAACACTAGAACTTCATAACTTAAATTCAAAATCTAAATACATATCAAATCATATATGAGTTATTTCTTATCAACAAGGTTTTATACTAATAAAAAAATTCCATTCAAATGGTCCTCATAATTAAAGTATTTATTGTCAAGTTCATTGATTAATTTCTATCAAAAATCATGTCAATAGTCCATTCCATTAACTAATCTATTGCTCGATATACTACCATGGTCACGAAATAGCTCCTGATGACAAGATGACCAAAAATTTTTTCTTGGCAAAATCTCAACCTACAAAGCCAATGGCTTGGTCCAAAAGAATATTCTAGATGGTATGCATACGCTACAAAATCTTTCATCGGGTTCATAGTCATAGTGAGTATCAAACAACCATCATCTAATACCAAAAATCTAATCTAGAAATCAATCTCTTAGACTAAGCAAATAATTTTTTGCAACATAACTCATCCATCATTTCTCAATCATTTCTCAAAATCATTTATGAACCCTTCCATAAACCAATTGCAAAGTAGTTACATATATGCATTTCTTCATAATACCTTGCATAACATGCTTTCTAAATATTCACAAATAACCAAGGAGTAGTAAATGCTCAATCTAGCTTTTTGTGCAACAATAGTACAATTTCATGATTGATACTTTATATAATCCGTAGCATTTTCGAAACACGTGTTTTACAAATTCAAAGAAGATAGTACTACCTACCTTGGAATGCCTACAACCAAACAATAAACTTTACTTGAAAAGTCAAACTTACAATCCTAACAAATTAGTGAGAATAAGGTTAAAATGTAGCAGCACGAGGTTATTCCGATTCCCATTCAACAGCTGTCGCGACCTATCCCTCGGATAGAGGGAACAGGCTTAGGGGTATTGCCTAAAGAATGGACCTAAAGCCCATGATTAGGCACGGACTCTCCCAAGCCCATACCTCACGTGATATTGGGGTATTTTAAAGAATTCTGCAATAAGGAATCGCCACTAGCCTATTGGGGTCGGCTAGAAACCAAGTGAGGCATGGGAGTGTACCTCACTTCCTACACGATCAGAGAATCTAAAGTCGGGGATTTGATTACACTAATTGACCAATTAGTGACATTTCAGTACCTAATCTTGTTCATTTTAAGAGTCAAGATTTTTGTCAGGCAGTTTGGATTAATTTTACACATATCCACTAACATGTGAGATGATCATGCGGGTGCGCAATCATTAAAATAATAATCATAGCTATCAAATTCCTAATTACAGTAAAATTGAACACGTGCGATATAATCAATGTGCAAGCAAACAAAGGCCTAGTTACACTAAGAAAGCAAGACATGACAATTCCTAACCAAACCCTACATTTTTAAATTTTCGAAATTTTTTATTTTTTATAAAATATTTTTAAATATTTTTATTTTTTAAAAATATTATTTTAATATTATAAAATTATAATATATTAAAAAAGACCCAAGCCTAGACCAGATCCTCGGGTCGGGTCCAACTAGGTTTGTTGAGAAGACGGCCTAAGCCCGAACCGGATCGGGCTTAAACGAGAACGAGCGGCCCGTTCCTGGTGTCTCCATGCAGTTGGTGCTCTACGAGGACCCATGGAAGATCAGGAAGAAGCTAACGGAAAGCGACTGCGGGCACTCGTCGCGGCTCCTGCTTCCGCTGCGCTGCGTGACAACGCACGTGCTCCAGTGGATGGGCCAGGAGATGGTGAGCCGGGTCAAGAGCAGGGACGGGATGGAGGTCGTCGTGAGGGACGCGGACACAGGTGGCGAGCACCGGCTCGTGCTCCACTACTGGGCGTTGTCCGGGAGCTACGTGCTGAACGGGGACTGGAGAAAGCAGTTCGTCAAGGGGCGAGGGTTGGAGGTCGGGGACGAAATCGGAATGTTCTGGGACACGGTTTCTTGCAAGTTCCACTTTACGGTCCTTCGCAAGGTTGCTCGTGGCACCAGCAGCGCGGTGGCTTGAGTTTTCACTGGAAAGCTTTTGCGAAAGGATCTCGTTCTCTTTATTTCACTTTTTTGTTTTTTAATGTTGGTCTGTCACCAGGAGAAACAAAACAATATATATCGAAAAAGCAGATACCATCAACTATTATCATACCGCCTGCATGAAGGCCCTGCACACATCAATAAAAATATTATCTTTCAGTTTACTTTTTTTGTATGGTACTTTAGAGATACTTACACAAAATATGTTAGAAGTTATGTACGGTGCTTATTTTAATATCTAAAGTTTTTTCCGGTTCACTTAAAATGCTAAATCGGAGGAAAAATTATATCAATAGCGAGAAATTTCGATCAAATTAATTACATATCATTTATAATTAAAATTATAATATGACTTAGCAAATTTTCTAAAAATTCCAATTGACGTGATATTTCCACATGGCATGTTTGGTATTAAAGTGATTACTATAAATAAAATTTGACACTCAAATGATTACTTTAAATAAAATTTAGCACTTAAATGATTGCTATTTATAACTTTTGGACGATACTGTTTGGGAATTATATGTTGATCAGGCACATCGCAAGCCATGTAAAACCGAGAAATTAATAAGATATAGCTAGGTCGGATTTCTGGGGACCTAGATTAGAATTGACACTTAAATAATCGTTTTCTAAAAAAAGTGGAATTTAAGTGATCTAAAAAAAATTTTAATACTAAAATGAGCGCCGTACATAATTTTTGTTCTAGTGTACTTATCCCATACTTTTTGTTAAGTTTCAACATAGTTTGTTTGCATCCTATTATGCAATTGAGTTTGTAATTTCTATTCAGTTTGGAAATGTATAACGCAGTTTAAATCGAATAATGAGATATCTTTTGTTCAAAATTAGTACAGAACTTTGATTTTCTTAAATAAAAATAGAAGAGTTATTCTCAATGAAAGATATTTTGTTGCGAGAACAGTTCCAACGAAACCTGGCTATGAAATATTTCGTCGCTAAATGGCGGATCTTTCCATGTCCCAGTTTGCCGTATTGATAGATTTTACTTTTAGGGCGCCAATGGAACCTGCCCCCTTAAAGCACAATCGACAAAAGCGGGTGTGGTCCGTGCGGCCCCGACCCGTTCCACGCGTCACATAGTGAACAAGGTGTCAACTGTCAACGCAGTGCATGATGAGGCGATGACCCTTCCAATAGGCTTCTCTAATGTTTTTCCTTGTCAATCAAACCATAAAGGTTTAGGACCCGAGCAAGTCCCTAAAAGGCTCCCTCCTGAATTGGACATCCCGGGAGGACTTCCCCCCCACAAACCATTTAAGGTAAGTGAGGGGGAGTGGTATGGGATAGGGTCCCCATTGGGGTTACCCCGGCCAACTCCGGAAGGAGTGGGGCCCCCACTTGATCCCCGTGAAGCCTTCCCCGGGTAACCAATCCCGAGCGCGGTTCAGGGAAATGAGAGTGTCCCTCCCAGGCGACTTTGACGTTTGCATCTTTCGAAAAGCGACCATGCTCACCGACCAAAAAAAAAAAAGAAAAGCGACCATGCTCTGGAGGAGGAACATGCCCAGCTCTCTCTAGTAAAAAATTAGAATTCTTTAAATTAAATATGCTTAGAGAGGTTTTGTCTTTAATATATAGACATGTTGTGTGTCACCTCGATCAACTTAGGAAGGACTAATAAACTCAATTAATTCAACAAAAAATGTTATCTTTTGGTTTTCTTTTTTGTGTGGTACTTTTGTGTTCTTGAGCTGTATTGTTAATTAAGTTTCAACATAGTTTGTTTGCATCTTTGTTACATAATGTAGTCTATAATTTCTCGACTCAGTTTGGAATTGTACAATATTATTTGAATCAAATAATGAGTTGTCCTTGTCTAAAATTAGCACAGAACTTTGATTTTCTTAAAAAAAAAAAAATCAAAGTGTTACTTTCGATAAAAGATATTTCATTACAAGAATAGTTTAGCAAAATCCTAATTACGGAATATATATATATATATTTTGGTGACCCAGGAAACCTCTTGTGTGTCGCTTCGCGGTGAAGTAAAGCCTGGAGGGAGTAGAGTTACCACCACCTTTGCTCTCTTGATAACTTTTCCAACAAGGCAGGCGATGTAGGGATTCGAATATTGGATCTCTCGTGAAAGGAATCAGTGCTCAACTACTATGCCGCCACCATGGGTGGTCTGACTACGGAATATTTCGTCGCTAAACGGTGGATCTTTCCATGTTCTGGTTTGCTGCATTGATAGATTCCTGGGCGCCAATGGAACCTTTCCCCTTAAGCACAATCGACAAAAGCGGGTATGATCCGTGCGGACCGACCACCCTGGGTCACTATCATCCTGCGGGCCCGACCCTTCCGATAGGCTTCGACCCAGCTCTCTCTCGTAAAAAAAAATTGAATTCGTTTAATTAAATATGCTTAGAGACGTTTGTCTTTGATATATAGACACGTTGCGTGTCACCTCGATCAATTTGGGAAGGACTAATATATCCAATTAATTCCTAGTTGAACATGTTTTCTTGAGAAATACTAGAGAACCACGTGGATTAATAACTTTGTACTTAGTTATATTAAATTATCATATTTTAGGAAACACAGTCTTATCCCCTCCCACCACAAGGACGCGCTCATCGCACCGTCTTTGATTCTTTTATCCTAATCCAACCTGAATTAGGAGATACTTTGTACTAACGCAGCACGCCCTTCACAACTTGATTTTGTGGAACTGTAGTTCGATTAGTCTCAATGATCCGTGACCTAAAATCTGTGGGATTTCCACACTTCTAATTTCGTGCCGTCTCTAGATAAATAAATATCATGGATCAGCATAAAGCGAAAAATCCATGAAGATGTTCGATTTCTTTGACCCCAAATCTCCTCCGATCATCATCGACCACTCGCTGCTAGTAACATCCATGGTCTCGTCGTGCTGCGTTTCCGATGTTGCCAGCATTAACAATGACAGTGAGAATAATAATCGGACCCAAGAAGAAGTTTTATCTCCATGTTTGTGGCTAAACATTCAACCTTTTCCCTACTAATGGCCTGCGCTAACATTCGAGTTTCTCGGTCGGGGACAATAAAGTAGATTTCTTTGAAAGCAGCGTGATGGGGATTGCCACCCAACATGAAGAAAAGGAGCTTCCGAAGAGCGACATCGGCCTGCCATCCTGTAAAAGTAGATTACTTTTAACTAAAACATGCTTAATGCCTACTTTACCATTTTTTTTAATTTCTTTACCGGAAAAAACATGCTTAATGACTACTCCACTGTCAGCAGCACGCACGTATAAATTCTAGACTTCGGTGAGTTTCTATCGACTGTTTGAATATTAACTATTTCTACGTTGATTCGATCAAGTATCAATTTTTTCTTTTTCTATTTTTTGCCACATCTTATTTGGCACTTTATGTTCTTGCATGCCGATTTAGAGGAAAAATTTTATCTAGTGATTTTGTTAGATCTCACACTGGTCAAAAATTGTTGACGTGAACACCAATCATCTTATATGGAATAGCTGTAATTGGCATTAATGCGTACAATTTTTGCAAGTTTTTTTTCTTCTTTTTTAAATTTCAATTTTTTATTGATTTTTTTTAAAAATTTTCTTTCTTTCTTTTTTTCCTTTTTTTTTCTCACAGGATCCATGACCCCACCAATCTTCGGCAAGGGTTGCCAAGTCTAGACTAGTAGGGGAAAAAAAGGAGAAGAAAAAAATATACAAAAAATTCAATTTTTTTTAAAGTTAAATAAAAATTATCCATGTCAATACCGACAATGCCACGTAGGAGACTGACGTCCACATTAGCAGTTTTTGGCTAAAATTTTCTAGAAGTGCTAAATTGGTGAATTGTCAAAATGTATATTAGCATAATTGAAATGTTAAAAACTAAATTGATTATCGTACAATTGATTTAGGACTTTTTGGACAATTTTTCATGATTTTCTAACTTGGGGTAATTGGTTTTAGGGTAAGTATGTTACTAATTTGGAATCTTGAACCTATCATGTTAGAACCAATTCTTTATTTTTGAAATGAAACTGAATCGATCAAACCCTAAAATCAGTCTGGAATAGAAACAACCAATTCCATAATCGATACAAGAACCGACCTACCTTCTTCTTATTATTCTTCTTCTTCTTCAGGAATCGGTAACTGAGTTGGTTAAGGTCGGGTCTCGAATTTTTTTCAAAGTTCTAATCCGCTACGATAACATTCGAGATGTGTTGGCCATGGTGGACTCTCAGCAAAGCTCATGACATTCTTTTTCATATCTTGATGGTGGAGAACCTCTTGTTTACAACAATCACCTTTTGTTTTAGTGAATAATGTTCATGTAAGACAATCTCTTCCTGCTCGATTTATCACTCGGGCACAAGCACTTCAATTTCCTAGTCTATCTTGCATACGCTTTCACCATGAAGTTGGAAACTGTCACACCCCAAACCTTATAAGAATAGAAATAATGACACGACTGTTCTTTTTTTCACCTAAAGGACACAGTCTCATGGTCAAAACAACATATCAGAGTCTCCATAATCTAGCAAATGAATATTTATATTTTTAAATCAACTAAACCCAACAAATGTCATCTTAGACATATATCAAACTATCTCAACTTATACCCAAAACTACCAAATTTCCTCATTGATATGCTCTCTTCCTACTAGCCATTAGTCGAAATACCTTAAAAAAATTTGGAATGAGAATGGGGTGAACAATCAATGAGTGATATATATCTCTTTAAGTAGATTGAGCACCCACTATGCATGTTTTTAAATCAATACCAAAACCAAATACCCCAAATTTAGTATACATCAAACTTACAAGATTAAAATGAGTTATATAATAGTACAGCATAATTATACTCGTAGTAGAAATACCTTTTTCATCAATAATATCAAAACAGATAATCAATGGTCTAGTTCATTGATCAATCTCAAATCACATGTCAATGATCCATTTCATTAACCAAATTCGTATCACATTACATTTCAAAGCCTTAAAAGTGGCTCTTATGAGACTCACGTCATCATATAGCACTTTGCCCTTGAGTGGTACAATGAGGTGGTTCCCATGAGATTTGCATCATTACATAGCACTTGCTATTGGCTAATACATATCAATAGCATAAGGTCTTAGAAGTGGTTCTCAAAAATTACATTATCTTGTAGTGCTTAGTCCTTGACCAATGTATATCAATAGTACAATGCCCTATAGATCGCTCCTACAAACTTATCTTATCATGTAACACTTAGTCTTTTACTAGTCTATATCATAATTAGTTTCACAAACCAAAACATAGCTTTTTCACAAATAAGTTCTTTCCACAAAACTAATCCAAAATCCATATCATAACTCGAATTTCTATGCTGAATCAAATCACCTTTTATAAAGCATACACAAAGTCAATGTAATTCTTTTGCAAACTCAAAATATATCATCTTTGTCAACTTCATTCATCAACTAGAAATATATATATACATACATATATATATATATTTATTTATCTACACTCACAAGATATTTATGATTTGTATTCATTTATAAATATATATATCTACACTCACAAGATATTTCTCACATGATTTCAGTATGCATTTCCGTAATACTTATATATAAACTTTCACAACACCTCATGTTTCTTAAACCATTTTCAAATAATCTTGGAGCAGTAAATGCCCGATCCAGATTTTTATGCAATAAAAATGTTACTTAATAACTCATACTATTTATAATTCGTATTGTTTTCAAAATATTATTTTACAAACTTAAGGAAGAGATGGCACCGCTCACCTTGAAAATGCCTATAACCAAACAATAAGGGTTACTCAAACTAACGCACTCTCAATGATATCAAATAAGTGAGAAATAATGTCAAAATCAAGTAAATCGTTACCTCAATTATGAATTGGTTAAACTAAACTTAATTGTTGACAAAATAACTCCTACATATTAGTAAATCACTCATTCAAAGTGATCATTCAAAACTGTCTGCAAAGCATTGCTTGTGCACAAAACTTTAAAATTTCGCCCTGACTAAACTATTACTTCAATTGACTCCCATCAAACCCCATGGTTTACAACTCCAAAATTGGACTTCATAGCTCAAATTTCATATAATTTCGACTTTGTGCCATAATTTCAAAACTTCCTCCGATTGAACGATTAAAAAGGTCGAGGACTTACCAGGCGTAGCAATTCGGAGTTGACTCGACTGGATTGCGCTTGCGCAAAATTTTGTCACTTCTCTCTTTCCCCATTTCCTCCTCTCATTCACAGACGATCTCCTTCCATGTTTTGGCCACTGGCTTCACTGCTTCATGCGCATATCAGAAGAAGGAAATTTGTAAGTGGGCTGAATTATGGCTATTGAAACATGGGCTGGAATTATTTGGGCCCATTGATCTTCATGTCCAAGATTAATCAAATATCACTTAGACAACCCAACCCAACACATAATATTTCTCTTTTGCTTGTATTTAAATTCCGCTAATAGTCTATGCGAATGTCACCATGTAAGCGAGAACTACAATCCGAATGGGATAGCATGACGGATCAATCTACCATAACGAACTTCGCCCCCTCAAAGTATACCTTCTTTTATATAATATATATGAACAAAACAGAAAATTATAGATATCAGCAAAATAGAAAATAATGACTCAAGAAAATTGAAGACATTAAAACTGGGCTTCAAAAGAAACACTCACCAACACTTGAATTTCTGGGGGAAACTTGATAGCCTGATAGTATATAACAACAAATATTCATCGCTAATATCATTTCTCTAAAGATCAACAATTTTCCCCTTGGTCGCTGAACCCAAAAAAAAAAACTAATTCGGGATTAAGTTTAATTAAATAATATTGTCCGTCAATTGATCATTAGTAAGTTTCACAAAATGCTAATTTGCCTTGTAAAGAAGACTGAAATGGAACTTGCTAGAAGTAGGATCCCAATATATCCCGATTTCATCGCCGTCCGCCAATCCCCTCCGCTGCACGAACTTCTTGATCCAACACCCCTTCATGACATAGGACCCTGACGACTCCTAGAAAACAAAGACTAGTTGTTGCTTGGAGCGCGTGTCCGCATCCCACACGATGACGTCGGCACCCTTGCCGCCCTTGACTCGCCTCGCTGTCTCTTCGCTCATGCATGGGAGCACATTCCTCATCACGCACGCCCGCGGGATCAAGAGCCTTGACAGGTGGCCGAGATCGCTCCTGTTATCTTATGAGGGCGTAGAGCAGCATCAACTCTGTGGAAACGCCGTTGCGTCTCTCTTCCTCTATTTCACATTCTGAGGCCTCTTTCTTCGCCTTCTGGCTTCTATAGCCCTTCATTTTCTCATCCACAATCAGAGTTCCGTCATGAGTGAGTGAGGCCATGGACTTTCACTTCGGTTGGGCGGGAACGGCTTCTTGATGAGGGTCGCCGAGTTCCTTTGTGGCCAAGAAACCCTTCCGATCAGGCGTGAGGAGTAGAACTTGCGAGTCACCACCACTACTGCAGATGAAATTTCTCCGGCCTCTTTGTTGCGATTCTGACAGAAAATGAAGAAAAAAGGAGGAAATTTTCTCTGTATATTCATAGATTTGTATACAAGTATATCAATACATTTATATGTGCAAGAATGAAAGTGAAGAAAAGGAAATAATATACAGGGAATCATAAACTTCTTATTTACTAAAACTATCACATATTCACTAAATCAATCAGCATCAATCAGCCCGCAGTTAGGATCAATCCATGATCACAATCTTCAACTGTATCTCCAACACTCCCCCTCAAGTTGGTGGCCTATATATATCAAGGACACCTAGCTTGCTCAATAGGTAAGTATGTTGTCTTTGACATAGTGGTTTAGTGAAGATGTCTACAGGTTGATCCATTGTTCCAACACCTTTTGCCACGAGGATTCCTTCTCTGATCTTGTTTCATGTGAAGTGACAATCAACTTTTATATGTTTCATTCTTTCATGAAATATTGGATTTGCTGCCAATTTGAGTGCGGCATTGTTATCACAAAATAATTCAGTTGGTCCACTAACCTGTAACCCAAGATCTGAGAGTAATCCTCGAATCCAAACCACTTCACAAGTAGTTTTTGCCATGGCTCAATACTCTGATTCGGCCGATGATAATGACATAGTTGACTGCTTCTTTGTCTTCCATGAGATTAATGACTTTTTTAATTTGATGCAGAAACCAATGATAGATCTTCTAGTCATTGGGCAAGTAGCGTAATCTGTATCACCTAAAGCTGTCATTTTCATGTTGCAGTCACAAGATAAGAAAATTCCAAGTCCTGGACATCCCTTCAAGTATTTCACAACCTTTAGGGCTGCATTCATATGAGATTGTTTTAGAGCATGCATGAACTAACTTAGTATTTGCGCTGCATAACATATATCAGGTCTTGTCATAGTAAGATATATTAATTTACCAACAAGTTGCTGATATCCTGATGGATCTTTGAGCAGTGGGTCCTCAATAGATGAAGAGGAGTTCAAATCATACTCATGAGTAGTCAACTTGGTATTATGTTCAACTGGTATGATAGTTGGTTTGCATCCAAATAATCCGGCTTCAAAAACAATCTCTAGGATGAACTTCCTTTGACTAAGATTACTACCTTTATTGGATCGAGCAATTTCAATGCCCAGAAAATATTTGGGTGGTCCCAAATCCTTGATATGGAAAGTAGAATGCAAATATTTTTTAAATCTTGCAACATGAGAGTCATTGTTTCCCATAACAAGTATATCATCAACATATATCAGCAAATAGATTGATGAATTACCTTCATTCCATGTAAACATGGCATAGTCATGTTTAGAATGTCAAAATCCTACATTAGTCAGCGCAGTAGTGAACTTGGCGTACCACTATCTAGATGTCTATTTCAGTCCATACAGGGATTTGTGTAGACGACATACACGAGACTCCCCCTATCTACGTAATCCCTTGTGGAAACTCCATATATATCTCTTCACCTAGATCGTCGTGAAGAAAAGCATTATGGACATCCATCTGATGTAATGACCAATTTCGGATGGCTGCAATGGATAAGAAGGAATGGATAGTGACTTCTTTGGTAACAAGTGAGAATGTCTCATGATAGTCAAAGCCTTCTCTTTGAGTAAATCCTTTAGCTACTAGCCAAGCTTTATATCATTCAACTGAACCATTTGCCCGAAACTTGATTTTATACACCCATTTACATCCGATTGGTTTCTGGTGTGGGGGTAGTGGGACAATATCCCAAGTATGATTTTCTATCATGGCGGTTAGTTCGGATTCCATTGCGTGTCACCATCGTGGATCACGTGATGCTTCATGGAAGGAAGAAGGTTCTGTTCTCTTCCAAGAGACAACTAATGCAACACACATGTTCCGGTGATAGCCGATTAAAAGACACATATGAAGAGACAAAATACTTTGTACTTGGAGAATGCAATGTAGAATAAATGTAGTCCTTTGTCCATGTAGGTGGGTGAGTTTGTCGTTTAGAATGTCGAGGCTGCTCAGCTACTATTGGTTCAGGTGCTAAGAAAGACTCGGAAGTGGTCTCCGATGGAACCAATGCAGAAGAGTCCTCAAATAACTATGAAGGTAAACCGTCTTCAGAAATAATGGTGTCCTTCGGGACAGAAATTGATGGCTTTGGAGCAACAAAAATATATTGAGAAGCCATTGATAAATCTTCTTCGCATAGAAAAGGCCTATGACTGGGGGATGACGATGAAGATGATGAAGATATCATATCCTTAAATAGAAATACATCCTCAGGAAAAATGACATCCCTACTTATGAAGAAATGCCTTGTAGAATTCTCCATGACTCAATAGCCTTTTTGGAGGGGCGGATGTCCCATGAATATGCATTGAGTGGCATAGGGGGCCATTTTATCCAAAGGACCCACATTTGTTGCATAACATAGACAGCCAAATACTCGAAGATGATCATTGTTGGGCTGTCTATTATAAAGCAGTTCAAAAGGGGTATTCCCATCGAGGATACACGATGACATGCGATTAATCAAATAGGCAGCAGTGACCACACAATCTCCCTAAAAACTTTTAGGAATGGAGGCTTGATATTCTAATGCACATGCTACTTCTAAGAGATGTTTGTGTTTATGCTCTACAATTCCATTTTGTTGTGGAGTGTAAGTACAAGAACTCTCATGAAGTATCCCTTGAGAAGATAGGAATTTTGCACAATCAGAGGTGAAAAATTCACGCCCATTATTCTTACAAATTCTTTGCACAGATTGATCAAATTGATTTTTAATCAAGGAAACGAAATTTGAAAGATGAGTAAATGTTTGACTCTTTGATTGCATAAGATATACCCAAGTGGCCCTTGTATAGTCATCTACAACCGTGAGAAAGAAATGGGAACCATCACGATGAGGGGTATGGTAAGGTTCCGGATATCCATAAGAATTAGAGAAAAAAATTCTATTTGCTCGAGATGTACTTTTTGGAAAAGATGCTCGAGATTGTTTGGCCAAGGGACATATTGGGCATTTAGGATGAGGGAAACATGCACTATGACCTAATCTTTGATGAAAAATGTGGTTTTTATTTCAACTGCAACATTACCCAAGCCCATCACTTTGCCAGTCAAATGGTCTTGAAAGAAACAATTGTTGGAATTGAATATTGCATGACATGAACTATCCATGCAGACCCTTGAGACAGAAAGTAGGCTGAATTCAAAATCAGGAATGTATAAGACATTTTGAGGATGAAATGCAGACCAAGGTTCCATTTGGAAGACATACTGATATAGGAGATTATGATATTTTATCAACATGGGAAAAGAAATTGTCATTACATATTATGCAATCACTAGCCCCCCTATCGATTATCCCTGCATTGATAGAAAAAGAATTCTCCTCGTAAAGAAAAGTACCTGAGAACCCAACACTTTTGTCACCCATCTTCAACTGATTCAAAATCTACATGATATTCTGATATTGATCTTGAGTAATTGGTTGTTGCACCCCATTAATCCTCTATGTCGAGACTTGATAAGCTGAGGGTTCTTTTTCTTTTTTATTTTTATTAGTAGGCTTTCCATGTAATTTCCAACATGTATCAATAGTATGGTGTGGGCGTTTGCAATATTCATAATATTTATTTTTGAGTTTATTATTTTGCCCACTGACCTTTCCTGATGATGTGGCACCACATGAGTCGTAGGATCCTTTATAAATTGGGCTGACGTGGCTTGATAATAGCCCTCAGATTTGTCCGAGCTGATGGGCGATCTGTAGTTGTTTGTTGCAGCACGTTGATCCAGACTGTCGGATGTCTTGCGTTGATTTGAATCATCCAATAGGCCGCGTGAATCCCAGCTGTCCATTTCAAATGAAGTAGGGTTTCTGTCGATCTTTCTTCTTGCTGCGGCAGCACTACCCATTTTGGGTATCTTGAGTGCGCGGCTATTCTGCTACCTCCAGCCGCTGCCTCTTGTCAGCCCATGCCGGACGGAAAAACCATAAGACCCAGGCCTTCTCCCACTTGAGCGTGCCCAGCTGTAGCGAGGCACTGACTTTCCTCCTGGACGGTGAGCTGGTAGATGCGTCTGAGTGGTGGCGAGGTTTCCATCGCGAGGATTTGAGATCGGAAGGCCGAATAGTCCTCGTTAAGAATGAGTAAGAACCATGTGGCCTTTTTTCTTTCTCGTATTTCTTTGTATTGTCTCAGAGTTTCCTCGGGTCCCTGCAAATGCTCCTTGGTCGACTCCAATTCATTCCATAGGGAGGAGAGATGGTTGAAGCAAGCGGTAAGCAAGAGGTTCCCTTGCTTCAACTCAGTCGAGCTTTGGGTGATGCTAAAGAGCTGTACGTGATCAAGCGGGCCATACATCTCCATGATGTTCTCCCAGATTTGTTTGGAGTCCTTAGTAGGTGGTAATTCGGCCTCGACATCGGGCGCTAGTGTGTTGCTGGTCCAAGTGCGAACCAACTAGTTGCACTTTCACTAGTGTCGCTGGAGGCGCTCGTTCATCGGAAATGGGACGGCTCCATCGAGGAAATCTTTCGTCACAAGAGCCCGCCGGAGATCTCAAGCCCACGAGGAGTAGCTTTTTGGTCCGGTGAGTTGGATGCTGATAAGACGTAGTTCTGGGCCGTCCGCCAGCGACGTGTAGAGGGGGTCGCCAGGCTCTAGCCAACCTAATCCACACAAAAAATAAAATAAAAAGATAATATTTCTCTCTCCCACCCTTTCTCTGTTAGGTTTCAATTTCTCGAAACTTGCTATCTCCAGAATAAAATTGGCTGCGTGCGTATCAAGAGAGACGGGGATGTCAATGGATTTGATGTTAGATATGCCCGTTATAATATGTGATTTCTTTTTAAGGAAATCATACACAAATTTGAAACAATTATAATATGTTTCCACAATATGAAATGATCTGCATACTGACAAACTTAAGATGTAGAATCGATCGAAAAATATCTCCCTGAATTTATTATTTTGTTATTGTTAAGAGTAGACAGACAAGGAGTAACGTGTTAAAACAGCCAGATGATTTATTTGGTGATAACAAATATTTTAATTGACCATTTTAAAACACGAATAATATCCAGCCAACTAGTAATGAAATACACACCTACTAATTAGGCAATGGTTGAGAAATATACTACGTATCCATTGTTGGACCAATTAAGCTTTTCTTTGACAAGAAAAAAATTGTCTTGCTTGAAGCATGAAGCGAGACAAAAATTGACAACATCCATAAGTTTCGTGGAAAATTAAGATTTGAAAAATATTTTTCTAAAAATTATCAATCATATAAAAAATTAAAAGAGGGAGAAGTATTTTCATCATCCCTGAAAATATTTAAATATAATTATTGCTGGTAATAAAAATATTTTTTAGTAACTAATTGTTTCAAATGATACAAGCAATTATTTTTAGGAAAAATGATTTTCAAATTATTCATTTTTTTTCCAAATAAATGAAATCTAAATTTTCTTTTTTCTCAAAAAATCTAAACAAACTTGCATGAAGCATAAAGACACGTACCTCCAAACTCCAGAACTATCGAATTTTGAAAGACGGTGCGGATTATACATTAGATGATCGTCCTAATTGAAGCACTCAACGCCTTTGTTTTTCTTAATAACATTTGAGTTAGGAAGCTAGAAAGATCACAATTAGCTCAAGAGTCCGTTTATATCGCGGGAAATCCACACTTTGAAAAAAAAAATTCCAAAATAATAGCTTGCAACGCTTACAAAAAATATATCAACATAAAAATACTTTCATCATTAAAAAAAAAAAAATTAGGTATAGGTTGTTGTCATAGTGAAATTTTTTTTACCTAATTATTCCAAGCAATATAATCAATAATTATTTAGGAAAATATTTTTCAAACTATTCATTCTCCAGCAAAACAAATGATCCGTAAGATTAGTACTAAATATACTAAGACCGATCTACCGATGATGCGTCATACTCCACGTGGTCATTTATTCTATACACAATTGATATTTGCTACATCATAATAGCAGTGGGTCAATATTATCTTAAGATCTAGCATTTCTCTTTAATTTGCAGCACTAGATGTATTCGAATCTTTTCATATTGCCGGGCATCAGTGTCTTTTAAGGAATCGTACGATTGTAGTAGTCTGTAAGTCCAATCCCACTTGTTATTTGAACTTGGTTGAAGTTCGAATGATGCAATAATTTGATCTCAAATAGACAAATATAAAGTTCCACGTGTCTCCTGTATATATTGTGCATCTTTTTTTCATTACTCCCGATTTTTACCGACGAAACATGGGCATAGAATCCTCAATTTTTTCAAGTAAAAGTTTGAGTAAGATATATCGATAATTCAAAAGGAATTATATTTTAAGTGACAATACTACCCTGCAAATTCAAATCTCTCTAGTTTAGAATGCAAGAAAACATTCCTAAAATAAAATATGTACTCATTTTATTGTGCTTAATAAAATAGCTATTGTTTCTTATCGTGAGATTTTTTTTTATTAAGACAAAACCCAAAAATCTGTGCTTAAAGTGTTTCCTAAATCGGGTGGATTGAGAGCGCGTTGCAGTGCGTGGGTGCATGTGCGGTAACACTATATGTTTCATAAAATGTGATGATATAACAGAAATAAGTAGAAAAATTAAAAATTCAGGTGGCTCTCTATTATTTAAAAAAAAAAAATCTATCAGTGCAAAATTTAAGTGGAGATTAATGTACTTGCCCTATAATCCCTTAAGGGGAAAAAAAAGTTGATCTTGTAGTAGTAGTAGGAAATCAATCTTAAATCTTGAAATTATTCCCTATTTTATTATTCCCCGCACATACACTAATGTCATCAAATTAGGAAAAGAACCTCTTGCTCCTCAGTGCACTCTCAAAACTTGACTACAAAGCCATCCCAATTCCAACGGTAAACTGACCATTTATTTCCCTATCTAACCTCCGAGTCTATGTCCTCTGTCTTTCGATTCTCTCTCCAACGTTGTCCTCTCTTTTTAGCTCTCTCTTAATTTCTCTGCACTGTGTTTCCCTTTGTTGTTCTCGCGAAGCACTTTTCTGATCCTTCAACCGAAAACCCATGAAGCTCATCTATTTCTTCAGCCCAAATTGCCTCCGATTGGCAACGGCCCTAGAGGCGAGGTCCGCTCGCCGCCATTGATGAACTCTTCGTCGTGCCTTTCTTATCTCCACGAACACAAGAAGAATCGCGACAAAGAGGCCTGGGGAATTTCATCTGCAGTGGCGGTGGTGAATCGCGACAAGGAAGCCGTTCCTGCCCAACCGAAGCGAAAGTCCATGGCCTCGATCACTGATGATGGAACTTGTAGGAAAAATATTAGAATACATTACAACAAAAATAATAATCGTTGGAAATACATTGAAAAAAAAACAAAGACAATTATCCGAGGCGTGCAAGCACTGTCCTTAAGGATAATTCCTCCCTTATACAAAACTTCGTGTGTAAGGCTTTAGTAGCTATTCTCCTAAAAAACAATCGATCTTCTTCTTTATTCCGTATAGAATAATAGAAGGAAATAAGAATAACGTTATGTGAATAACTCAACAAATAATAGAAAAGACATAAGCAAATAAATTAGAATATTTTGGTTTAGATATATCTATATCACTTTTCAATTACGTTTGGAGTAACAATTTGTAGGTAAGAGAAAGAGAGAATTGTTAAGAAACAGTTATTAATAAATCGGTAATTATTGAAGAATATGATTGTTGTATAAACATTATAAAATAAAGAAGATTTATGTAGAAATAAATGAACATTATAAAGTCATTATACAGCCATTAGAAAGTTGTGATACAATTGTTACATAACCACTAAGGGCGCGTTTGGTAATGTTTCTATTTTGGGGAACAATTTTTGAACAGAAATAGTTTTTTTTTTTTTTTTGTTCCTGGAAACAATTTTTGAGTATGAGAACGTGTTTAGTAATTGCAAAAAATTTCTATTCCAAGAATAGAAATGCATTTGGTAAACTTGTATAATTTTGTTATTTTTTAAAAAAGTTTTTCAATATTTTTATTATATTTTTCCTTCTTTCTCCTTTGTGGCCGGTCGCCGGCCACGGCGGTGATCGGTGACTAGCTGGGCGAGGTCCGGCGAGCTCACCGGAGCCCTGCTAGGCCACATGAGGGCCAGCGAGCTCGTCGGAGCCTCACCGGTGGCCTCGATGGCCAAGCGAACCTCGCCTTGGGCTGGCGAGGCTAAGCCTCACTAGGGATCAGCGATGCTCCAATGAGGTCGCCGACCCTCCTCGGTTGGTCACCGGCAATGGCCGAGACTGGCGACCGGCCAAAAGGAAGAAGAATGAAAGAAAAGATAAGAAGAAAAAAAGAGAAGAAAAAAGAAGAGAGAAAAATTGTTTCTTGGAATTGTTCCGAGGAGCAAGAAGTAACTTTTTTTTACTTCTTGTTTATTTTCCAAATCTGATCCCGAGAACAAAAGTTTTACTAAACACGTTTTTGTTCTTTTTTTGTTCTCTGGAACAAAAGAACATAAATTTTTGTTCTTGAAAACAGAAACACTTTTTAACAAATAGATCCTAAATAATCTTTTTAAAATGTTACAAAACAATTTTATATTAATAGCAAACAAAATCCATTACAAATTGATAATGGTAAAAAACTGTTACAAAAATTAATAACTTTCAATATTTCAAAACTACTGAAATATCCAACAATCCTCCATATATTTTGAAATTTTTTGAAAAGAAAAATTTGAATACTACTGGGTTATTAGAGTAATGCATCAAAACTAGTGCTTGTTAGGCCATGAGGTGGCCTTAGAAAGAATGAAATACAATTCACGAAATAATTGCCGAAGTTTGAAACTTCTATGAACCAAGAATTTCTTTTTGTAAATTATAATCTTCACCAATCACATTACCCTCCCACAAGGTTTGTTGTCCAACGCGGTTTTGCACTAATAGACTATGCACATGCTTGGTTTATTCGCCAGTACTCTAGAGATTATTGCCAATAATTCTCATAGGTGCAGCCCTACTCCACACTTATATAGGTGATTCCATGAAGTGTATTACATAGTTTAATACACTACTAATAATGGTTATGGAATTTCATTAAGAGCTTAGTTCAATATCTTTTTCCTTGCAGATTTGCACTATTTTCATGTTGGGAGGGATAACAATTTTTATAGTGCATCACTAGATCAATAAGTTACTTGTTATTATCCATATGAACCTAATTCATGGGATCACCAATCACATAGGTTAGGTTACCATCATTGTTGATTTTCTTTAATGTTTGTCCCATTCTCCTCAATGTATAGTCAAAGAATAGGCCGCATTCACTTTTGACTTTATGTAATCGATGGACATAATTCCATCTTTAAGTAATTGCTTTACCATGTCACATCTTAATCAAACGTGTCCTTTTTTTTTTTAACCATTGAAAATTTCATTCTTTACAATGTCTATTGCCTCTTGGCAATCACAATGCCTAGACATATGAGGTGTTAGTTACATTTGTCAAAGGAACATCTGCTGAGAAGTTCCTCAACTAGTCATCATTTTCAAATGTGAGTATGAGAAGAATTTTCCTTTCCCAAAGAACTTGAGAGGTTATAGAATTACCAAAAAATAATAAATATTTTCTTCTCCTTCCCCTACTAAATATAGGAGGATAAAGCACTATGTTTTTACATAAATGTTTGGTAGGTCTACCACCCATACTTTCACCCTTGTCACAATATTGGCTATGGAAATGCCCGCAACAATTTTATCACTAGAACCATCTACTTAAACCAAGTTGTTTTTGGTTTAGCAGGATTATCATTTCCCCCACAATTTTTTTTTGTTTGGTTGAGCACCTTCACCCGGGTAAACACAAATTCATTTGTGGATTTTATCTCATTTAAATCTGAGATTCAGTTAGCATCACTACAGCAGGAAATCCACTAACAAAGGATGCCATAATTTATGGTTCCTTGAAAGTTGAAGACTAAGCCTCAAGCGCTTCGTAACACTAGGCACTGCATAGCTTATGAATCCGCTTACATAGAAACAGCCACACAACTTGCAAGGACGTGAGTAGATGCATACAAACGCCACTTTGAAGTTTAGAACACTAAACACACAACATGTCAATAACAGGTGCAACAGAATATTTATTGCTCATAATTCTAACAAAATATATTAGACCACATTGCTAGGATGCGCGGTCCTACAACACCCAGTAAGCACGGTCCTTAACTAGAACAAAAAATGAGGTCTAAACACACTTAAAAATACCTAAAAACCATTCACAATGGTTTTTAAACATGCTTTGAACCCTAGAAAAGAGATCAGAAACTACCCATAATCATGAGCATGTAAGAGAATAATCAAACTAAGCTCACATTCAAATTCCCATCTAATAAATAATGCCCAACATTCTCTTCTCTTTCCTTCAGCAGCTTACGATCTCAAAATAACATGTATGAGCATCATTAGACATGCATGAGCATATATGAACATGATTCAATACACACAACATTTGACATACGTCACCTATATATCCAATCCGTTCGCATTTAAACATGATGAACATGCATAGTGAATCATAATATGCAATTCAACGTATTAACCCGAATGTATACACAATAAATATGCTAAACAATATTCATGCAAAGTATGCACGATTTTTCACTTCAATACACGGCCCTAATTAGCTTGTTCACTCAATTACACAAAGTTGTTGCGAGGAAGACGAAAGATATTATGATGCAAATTATGGCATAGACATGGCTTTGACTTGTTAATTAACAACAATTATCAAAAGAAGCGGGATAAAAGGTCATTCACATTCACATCATCAGAACTCCAAATGGCACGTTCATATGGTTGAAATGCTACCTTAAGTGGGTCTGAATCTGATACTTGAACATCTAAAAAGAAATATTTATACCTCTCGTTGGATCTCAATAACACCCATAGAGGAGTGAGTCTATATAACATGGCCAGCACAAGTTGCCTAGGAAAGTGCACCAAAGAAAATATGAAATCAGATGCTTGGTTAAGATTATGTCAAGCACAGGCACTATAAACAACATCAACACATCCATTCCACATCTCAATTATTGCTACTCATGGAAAGATTAGACATCCTCAATAGTCAATGTGCTATCCGGTAGGAGGACTGAAATACACTATTACGATTCGTTCGAACAAGTTCAAAGACATACTAAAACAATAGAAAGCACAATCAAGCCTTGTTCCAGTAAAAGGCATTGGCTACATGGATCCCCCTAATGCAAATGCGAGAGCTAAATTCACTAGTTCACATATCAAACACAGCCTAGCACCTACTAACTTGACACTAAAATTAAAGGAAAAAACCAAATAGCAACTCGAGTAGCCCACTTAAAATCCAACTCTATCTCAAGAAAATCTTGTCCGTAAGTCTTCAGTCACAACGCTTTAAGCATATTGCACAAGCGTAAATCAGTAGGAGTCCACACACGATTATCAACCCATTCATTTGCGTGGACACGACAAGTTTCTCCTAACTTCGAGGATCGGCTATATATAATCTATGACAAATTAAATGATTTTGTACACAATCATCCTCTCATAATTAAGAGATAGCAATGGAACACTGATGATAGAACATATTATAGGATGACTTTCTTGGTTTTATGGAACTCATAAGGGGTTTTGATTATACCTTCAATGTGGATGTTGAAGATTATACGTGATTGGTAGCCAAGGCAAGTAGACAAGAAATAACCGATGTTGCAGTGCTTTGATGCTGCAGACGTAAAAGACTCTCTAGGGCAACCCTTGAGACATTCGAGATTGCATTGAAATGGCTCGGGTTCCAAGACACTATGCTGCACACTTCAACATGCACTCCCTAGATTTGGCCAAGTTGGCACCGATGGACGACCACAATATGAGAGCTACCACAAACATCATCGGCTCTTATCTCTTGAATGTTGTTGCCTCCATGGCTACTCACATTTAGAAGGGCTGGGTCTGGCGGTAGGTTATGTGTGCAGTAGTGTAGTGTAAATGCATAGGCATGCATGACAATTTATATCAAACAACACTTCGTTCATGAAAATAAACCATACATTCTTACACCTCCCTGCAAAACAAAGATTAGCAAACACTTTCTCTTATGCCTCCCATTCTGCAAGAACATTTAACTCCTTAAACATTAGGGACGTATCTGGGATCATCACTACCAAACAAAAACATTTTTTCAAAATAGAAGAGAAAATCAACCTAAGTTCATTAAGAGCTTTAACTCAAGTCCCTAGCGGAGTCGCCAAGCTGTCGCGACCAAAATTTCGAGTGATCCACCTAGGATTTGGCTAATGAATTACTAAGCCTAAACTTAGCTCGAGCTCTCCCAAGCCCATACCAATTTGTGACTTAGGTTGAAATTCTTAACATGCAAATGATTTTTCAATTAGGAGTCGCCACTAATCTATTTTTGGTGGGTCGATTAGAAATCCAAGTAAAGTAACGGGAGATTTACTTTACTCCTATGAACCAAAGATTGTGAGTCCGGGGACTTGATTATGTTAGATTTTTCTAATGCCCTTTCGGTACCTTTTATTTTTATTTTGAAAATATATTTTTGTAGGCAACTTGAATTGATTTTAATTTACCTCTCGAGGTGACCATGCAAGTGCGCAAACCACCAATTTAACACCTAGATAAGTCATTGAATAAATTGTAGGACTTACCTCATGGCATTGAAAGCGTTTATAGTATTATATCACAATTTACATCAACAGTCCTAGATATGATTTCTAATTAACATGCAATTGTTTTTTTTGTTTTCACTTATTTAATGAGAATCATGCTTTATGCAATGTATGCTACTAATCTAACATGAAATGATATGACATAATAATTTGACCTAAACTAGATGATGCAAATGCGATGTTTTTTTATTTTTTTTTTTATTTTCTTAATAAGCATGCAACCTATCCTAATATGCCATGACGTGCAAAGAATGCCCTAACTCTAAGTTTTTTTTTTTTTTTTATGAAATTCGAAATGAAAATTGTCCAATAAGTAAATGTGCAATCTAAATTAACCAAATGACATAATTCTAATGATAGGCAACTTCTAATCAAATGGACCTAGCAACAACCACTAAATGACATACATTTCATGAACCTAATTCTAGAGCACATGGGCATGATATTTTTTTTTTGTATTTTTTATAAAAATTCGAAATTAAAAATTGCTAAAAACAAAAATCTAACTAAAGCGAGATATTATCTCATTTAAGTTAGGAATAGACCAATCTGAATCCTATCTTAACCTAGAAAATTATCTCATCATGCAATTTAATCCAAAAAATATTATATGCTATCAAATGCAATTTTTTTGTATTTTTATGCAAATGCAATTTTTTTTTGAAATAAATAAAGCAATTAAAAGATAAACACTAAATCATCCATGGTTATTAAAAATATTATCCATTGTTTGAATTTGGAAATGATATATAATCAACTTGATTGTTTTGCTAATAAATCGATAAATTGATCTTAAGCCTTAAAGATCAAGATATCAATTTTATTTCCGCATGATTAATTATTTCATCTAAATGGAGTAAAAAAAATCTGTGTGCAGTTGTGAATTAGGTGGTACGTCGGGAATTTAAATTATGCATCAAGAAATATTTCAAATAAAGAAAACAAAATATAAAATAAGATAAAATAAATCTACCTAATAAAATAAAGTAAATCTCTACCTAAATTTGAATTTTTCCAAAATCCGAACGGTAAAGTGGACCATGATGGAGGCTCGGCTTGGCTCAAGAACGATGGTTGTGGTGGTGGGTCGTCGTCAGTCGGAGGTCATGATCATCGGAGCTCTGGTGAGAGGATCAGCAAACTCGCGGCGAGGAGGAAGGAGGTGGAGTAGTAGGCAGCTTCGCTCAAAGGAGGCTCAGAGCAAGCTCAGATTGGAGTGCAGGGGGGCCAGCGTACGGATCGGGACCTGTTGTCTTTGGGGGTCACGGCATCGAGCATGGCAAGAACAAGGAGGTCGACGAGTGAAGCCGGACGCAGGCGCTACAGGCATTCGGGCTTGCGGGTCACTGGGGGAGACACGACAGAAGCTCGGCAAGGCGTAAGGGAGCGATGCAGCAGCAGCGGTCATCGATGGTTGCAGACGGATGGGTTAAGGACGCTGCAGTGTTTGCTAAGGCCCGAGGAGCGTCGAGGCAGCAAGCGGTGAGCATCGGCGACATGGTTGCACATCACGGGCGAGATCGACAGAGCGGAGGTGACCGGCGAGTCAGCTACCGGTGCTAGGCTTGCGAAAAGCAGACGCGGGCGGCAAGTGCGGCTTCCAACGAGTAGAGGTTGAAGCACGGCAGGCGGTGGATGAGTCCGCTGGGGAAGAAAAACAATGTTCTTACTGTTCTTCTTCTCTCTCTTTTAAAAAAAAAAAAAAAATCTTTCGCTCTCTCCTCCTGTCTCCTCATGTCTCCTTACTATTCCTCTCTCACTTTTCTTTTCTGACCTCTCTCGAAAAGAAACCCCCCCCCCCCAAACAAAAGAAAAGCTTCTCTCTTTTTTATATTAAATTTCTGACCTAAAAAAAAGAGAGAAAAGCCCCCATCCACCTTCGTACACAACCCTTTTATGGGCAAAAAAAAAAAAAAAATGCAATCTTTGTGGAATATTTCATCTCATTTTTCCAATATGCACAAAGATCGTCTATAACCTCTTGAACATAATATTCCTTTGCAAAAATGAATATTTTCCATTGATTTTCAAAATTGCAATAAGATTTCTTCAAATTTGAAATCTCGCAAAGATGAACCTGTCAAATCTTCTAGAGAATACGGGCTTAGGCCAATTTACTCTCTTTGTGGCCTTACCAAATTAAAGTTCAGAATCACCAAGTCAAATCCATCTGTCACCGGTCCAATGTAAATGCAAATTAAAAATAAATCATCCAAAATTATATGCTATGCAATTAATGAATTTTTTAAGGGTTAAAAATTAATCCCTAATTTTTAATGCAATAAATAAAAAATTAAATAACCGGGTCACTAAAATTTTGGTGTCAACAATACTAATAATTAAGATTTAGGATTTTTTTTTTCCCCTCTTAGAATGTTCTTATGTTCTTAGCCTCTCTCGCAATGAGTTTTGAGAGCTTTGTGACCAAATGTAGTGATATCTTAAGATGAACCAATGTAGCACCTTTATGTATGCTCAAAGATTCATTCTAATCCTTGAAGGTGGATGACTAGAAAGGAATGAAGAGGAGAAAGATTGTCCTCTTCATTTATAAGAGGATATGCTTTCCATATCATCAAGTCAAATGAGAAGGATTCCTTCATAAATTTCATGGTCCAGCAGAAATGTGTCAATAAAGCCAAACGATTCTATTTTTTTGTTCCCAGGAGTAGTTTTGAAATAGAATCGTGTTTGGTAAAATTTTTGTTCCCGGGAACAAATTTCTATTTTTTGTTTCTAGAAGTAGAATTGGAATAGAATCAAGAATAATAATAATAAAAAAAAAGTTGATTCTTGTTCCCGCGAACAAACCTAAGAATCAAGTCCTTTTCTTCTTCTTTATCATCTATTGCCACTGCCACGATTGTCGTCCACCATCCGCTGCCCAGCCTCACTAATGGCCAGGCTGGCCTCGCCTAGCCCTAGCAAGGTCCACCTTGCCATCGGTGAGGCTTGGCCTCGCCAGATTTGTTAAGGCCAAGCCTCGGTGGGGTTGGGCAAGCCTCACAATCTGGTGAGGCCAAGCCCCACCGGTGGCCAAGCGAGCCTCGCCCAACCCGGCAAGACTTGCCTGGCCATCGGCAAGGCTTGGTTGACGAGGGCCGGCCTCACCAAGGGTCGGCGACGCTCCGGTGAGGACACGCCGGACTGGTGACCGGTCACTTGAAGAAGAAGAATAAGAGAAATAAAGGAAAAAAAGAAAAAAGAAGAAAAAAGGAAAACAATAATAAAATTATTTAAGAATTAAAAGAAAATGATTTGCAGTAGAAATTTTGAGCACGGTAGCAAACACAATTCTATTTTAGAATTAGAAATTTTAGACAGTTAAACGACTTAAAATGCTTAGAAAGTATTCACGGGAACATAATAAAAAAGAATCATTTTTGAACAGCAATTGTTCTTGGGAACATAATCGTTACCAAATGCGCCATAAGTGCCATCTATTGGGAGACTTTCTTCTTAAATTCGGATACTTGTCAAATATAATCTCATCAACAAGTTTCTTTTTAAATAACCATAATTTTGTACAATAAATTCAGTCTAATCCTTGACATATTATATGATTCTAGTCCACAGTGGAGCTCCTTGGGAAGCCCCCCAACCGAGTAAAGAAAGATCACTTCTTTTTCCTTTTTTCTTTTTAATTGATTCCTTAACACATTGTGTTATCCTTTAAACGCTTGTTGACGTCCGTATTTTATACGATTCCGATTATTCATTAACACATCGTGTTATCCTTCAAACGCTTGTTGACGTCCGTATTTTATACGATTCCGATTATTCATTAACACATCGTGTTATCCTTCAAACGCTTGTTGACATCCAGATTTTTTACGATTCCAATTTATCATTCGTTGTATAGGAAATATTAGGAGTGTGAAGTGATAAGGATGAACCCGATCCCCATTCTTTCACCATCAATTCATGCTCTAACATCTTGTCATAACTGAGATTGATGCTTTTACCCACATCGTATGACTTTGATTGTTTGAAGACACATTCGTAACCAAGCCTGAGAGCATAAAACTCAGTTCACATTAACTTATGGTCCAGCAGATATTAAAAAACTTTATTAGTTGTGGAATGAAACCACAAACGTATTATTTAACAATTATATTAGAAAAATTTCAAAACTTTAGTTCAATAAAGAGGTCTTCTTGCAACCCTGAGAGCATGAATCTGCGCAAGCTCCAACCTTCTTCGCATCTGCTTCAACTTTCTCAGTGTCTACATGAGTTCAAATATAAAACAGGAAATCAGAAAAGTCACTTACATCAAGATTGAAATTGATTTTATAACAAGAGCATATATCGAAGTCCGAGGAAATTAAATAATTCAGTACACAACCATCCTCTCCTGATCAAAATAAAACAATGAAACATTGATGAAGGAACAAGATTATACAATGAATTTTTTGATTTTATAGATCACATAGGAAGTGACTTTATATCTTCAATGTAAATGTGAAGATTATTACCTGGATGGCGGCCAAGGCAAGTAGACAAGAAACAACCCATGTCACAATACTCTGATGCAACATATGTAAAAGACTGTCTAGGGCAAGTCTTGAGGCAATTGAGAAAGCATAGAGTTTGGTCAGGATCCAAGACACATAACGCGTCACACTTCAACTTGCACTCCTTAGATATGGCTGCATCGACACCGATCGACGACCATAGTATGAGAGTCACCAGGAACACCATCAACCCTAATCTCTTGGATGCCGTTACCTCCATGGCTACTCACTCCTAGAATATTCTTATGCTTTTAGCCTCTGTCAATGAGTTTCGACAGCTTTATGACCTAGTGTATTGATGTTTTGATATGAACTAGTGTAGCACCTTTATATGCTCAGAGATTCATTACCTTCGATGACTAGAAAGGTAAGATTATCCTTTTTATTTAACACGGATATGCTTACCATATTATCTAGTCAAAATGAGATGGATTCCTTAAGTTTCATGGTCCGTTAGAAAGGTGATGATAAGTTGCCATCTAGGTGAGATTTTCTTCTTAAATCCAAGTACTTGTCAAATTTAATCTCATCAATAATTTTCTTTCTAAGGGGCTCTAATTTTCTACAATAAATTCAATTTAATCCTTAACACATTATATGATTATAGTCCACAGTGGAGTTCTTGCCGATATTCACCAAGTGAAAAAAGTAGAGAAAGGTCTTTTTTTTTTTTTTTTTTTTTTTTTTTTTTTTCATGAAGTCCTGACACATCATGTTTTCCTTCAAACAAATGTTGACATCGAGATTTTTCATGACCCCAATTAGTCATTTATTGTATAGAAAATATTAGGAGTGTGAAGTGATAAGGATGAAACCAATCCCCATTCTTTCCCATTAAAATGACACATTTACGACAAATACAAGTAGAAGCTAAAGAGGAAACCAAAATATTGCTAGGAATGTGAGATTTGAAAGTAATATGTGTCACACCCTGAAATTTACCAAAAAAAGGATGATGACATGACCATCCTTTCACAGACAGGACATGGTCTTAAATATAACCAATGTATATATATTGATAAATCAACAAGTTTGTTGCAATATTAGAGTTTTATAATCCACAAAAAGGGATTATACTCACCCAACCCAACAAATTATCAACAATTATATTCAAAACTCTCTTAAGCTATACCCAAAATACAACTCTCAAAAGTTCCCCACCAATAGAACTCTCATCCTTATTGCCGCTAGCCAATAGGCCTAAAAATATAAAAGACGAGTGAAATAAGTAACTATAGCACAGTAAGTAGTATATATCTTCTAAGAAGATCGAGCGACTGCTACGCATGCATATAAAGCAACACCAGAACTTCATAACTTAAATTCAAAATATAAATACATATCAAATCATATATGAGTTATTTCTTATCAACAAGGTTTTATACTAATAAAAAAATTCCATTAAAACGATCCTCACAATTCAAGTATTTATTGTCAAGTTCATTGATTAATTTCTATCAAAAATCATGTCAATAGTCCATTCCATTAACTAATCTATTGCTCGATATACTACCATGGTCATGAAACAGCTCCTGATGACAAGATGACCAAAAAAAATTTCTTGGCAAAATCTCAACCTACAAAGCCAATGGCTTGGTCCAAAAGAATATTCTAGATGGTATGCATACATTACAACACCTTTTATTGGGTTCATAGTCATATTGAATATCAAACACCATCATCTAATACCAAAAATCTAAACTAGAAATCAATCTCTTAAACTAAGCAAATATTTTTTTGCAGCATAACTCATCCATCATTTCTCATTCATTTCTCAAATCATTTATGAACCTTTCCATAAACCAATTGCAAAGCAGTTACATATATACATTTCTTCATAATACCCTTGCATAACACGCTTTCTAAATATTCACAAATAACCAAGGAGTAGTAAATGCTCAATCCAGCTTGTTGTGCAACAACAATATAATTTCATGATTCATACTTTATATAATCCATAGCATTTTCAAAACACGTGTTTTACAAATTCAAAGAAGATAGTACTACCTTTCTTGGAATCCATAGCATAGTTTACCAAACAGCTTTTGTATTTACCTAAAGCCCTTTAAGTTAAATTACTTTGCATTTCCCCAATGAGCTTTCAAAATGTTGAATAAAACACATCTTAAATTGGTCTAATTGAAAAGTTTAGAATTAAATTGTTACTAATGCCTAAGATTTAGGATTTTTTTTTTTTTTTTTTTTTTGTATTTTTCCCTCTTAGAATGTTCTTATGTTCTTAGCCTCTCTCTTGCAATGATTTTCGAGAGCTTTGTGACCAAATGTAGTGATATCTTGAGATGAACCCATGTAGCACCTTTATATATGCTCAAAGATTCATTCTAATCCTTGAAGGTGGATGGCTAGAAAGGAATGAAGAGGAGAAAGATCGTCCTCTTCATTTTTAAGAGGATATGCTTTCCATATATCAAGTCAAATGAGAAGGATTCCTTAATAAATTTCATGGTCTAGCAGAAATGTTCAATAAGGGCCTATTTGTTAACCATCCAAACCGTGCCGAATTCTATTTTTTTGTTCCCAGGAGTAGTTTTGGAACAAAAAAGTGTTTGGTAAAATTTTTGTTCTCGGAAGTAGATTTGGAACAAAATCAAGAATAAAAAAAAAAAAAAAGTTGATTCTTGTTCCCAAGAACAAATCTAAGAATCAAGCCCATTTCTTCTTTTTCTTCCATTTTCTTCTTCTTCATCATCTACCGCCATTGCCACGGTTGTCGTCCGCTGTTTGCCGCCCACTGCCACTGGTTGCCGGCAACCGGTCCGGCAAGCTAGCTGGAGGTTCGCTAGGCCCAGGTGAGGTTGGCGAGCTCTTTGGAGGCAAGCCCAACCTTGTTGGTGGCTAGGTGGGTCTCACCTAGCCTTGGCGAGGCTTGCTTGGCCATCGGTGAGGCTCGGCCTCGCCAGATTTCCTAAGGCCGAGCCTCAGCGGGGTTGGGTGAGCCTCACGATTTGGTAAGGCCAAGTCTCACCGGTGGCCAGGCGGGCCTCACCCAACCCAATGAGGCTTGCTCGGCCACCAGTGAGGCTCGGCCGACGAGGGCCAGCGACTGGCCACTTGAAAAAGAAGAATAGGAGAAAGAAAGGAAAAAAAGAAAAGAATAAAAAAGGAAAAAAATAATAAAACTATTTAAAAATTAAAAAAAATGATTTGGAGTAGAAATTTTGGGTAGTTTTATTCCAGAATAAAAAATTTTGGGTAATTACCAAACGGCTTAAAATGCTTAGAAAGTGTTGGCTTAAAATGCTTAGAAATTGTTCTCGGGAACATAATAAAAAAGAATCATTTCTGATAAGTAATTGTTTCCGGGAATAGAATCATTACCAAACGTGCCATAATTTGCCATCTATTGTGAGACTTTCTTCTTAAATCCAAGTACTTGTCAAATAAAATCTCATCAACAATTTTCTTTTTAAATAGCCATAATATTCTTCAATAAATTCAGTCTAACCCTTGACAAATTATATGATTCTAGTCCACAGTGGAGTTCCTTGGGAAGCTCCCTAAGCGAGTAAAAAAAGATCACTTCTTTTTTCTATTTTATTTAGTCCTTAACACATCGTGTTATCCTTTAAACGCTTGTTGACGTCCGTATTTTATCGGGTTCCGATTATTCATTAACACATCGTGTTATCCTTCAAACGCTTGTTGACATCCAGATTTTTTACGATTCCAATTTATCGTTCGTTGTATAGGAAATATTAGGAGTGTGAAGTGATAAGGATGAACCCGATCCCCATTCTTTCACCATCAATTCATGCTCTAACATCTTGTCATAACACAGATTGATGCTTTCTCGCACATCGTATGACTTTGATTGTTTGAAGACACATTCGTAACCAAGCCTGAGAGCATAAAACTCAGTTCACATTAACTTATGGTCCAGCAGATATTAAAAAACTTTATTAGTTGTGGAATGAAACCACAAACATATTATATAACAATTATATTAGAAAAATTTCAAAACTTTAGTTCAATAAAGAGGTCTTCTTGCAACCCTGAGAGCATGAATCTGCGCAAGCTCCAACCTTCTTCGCATCTGCTTCAACTTTCTTAGTGTCTACATGAGTTCAAATATAAAACAGGAAATTAAAAAAGTCACTTACATCAAGATTGAAATTGATTTTATAACAAGAGCATATATCGAAGTCCGAGGAAATTAAATAATTTAGTACACAACCATCCTCTCCTAATCAAAATAAAATAATGAAACATTGATGAAGGAACAAGATTATACAATGACTTTTTTGATTTTATAGATCACATAGGAAGTGACTTTATATCTTCAATGTAAATGTGAAGATTATTACCTGGGCGGCCAAGGCAAGTAGACAAGAAACAACCCATGTCACAATACTCTGATGCAACATATGTAAAAGACTGTCTAGGGCAAGTCTTGAGACAATTGAGAAAGCATAGAGTTTGGTCAGGATCCAAGACACATAACGCGTCACACTTCAACTTGCACTCCTTAGATATGGCTGCGTCGACATCGATCGACGACCATAGTATGAGAGTCACCACGAACACCATCGACCCTAATCTCTTGGATGCCGTTACCTCCATGGCTACTCACTCCTAGAATATTCTTATGTTTTTAGCCTCTGTCAATGAGTTTCGATAGCTTTATGACCTAGTGTATTGTTGTTTTGATATGAACTAGTGTAGCACCTTTATATGCTCAGAGATTCATTACCTTCGATGACTAGAAAGGTAAGATTATCCTTTTTATTTAACACGGATATGCTTACCATATTATCTAGTCAAAATGAGATGGATTCCTTAAGTTTCATGGTCCGGTAGAAAGGTGATGATAAGTTGCCATCTAGGTGAGATTTTCTTCTTAAATCCAAGTACTTGTCAAATTTAATCTCATCAACAAGTTTCTTTCTAAGGGGCCCTAATTTTCTACAATAAATTCAATTTAATCCTTAACACATTATATGATTATAGTCCACAGTGGAGTTCTTGCCGATATTCACCAAGCGAAAAAAGTAGAGAAAGGACTTTTTTTTTTTTTTTTTTGCTTTTTCATGAAGTCCTGACACATCATGTTATCCTTCAAACAATTGTTGACATTGAGATTTTTTATGACCCCAATTAGTCATTTATTGTATAGAAAATATTAGGAGTGTGAAGTGATAAGGATGAACCCAATCCCCATTCTTTCCCATTAAAATGACACATTTACGACAAATACAAGTAGAAGCTAAAGAGGAAACCAAAAGATTGCTAGGAATGTGAGATTTGAAAGTAATATGTGTCACACCCTGAAATTTACAAAAAAAAGGATGATGACATGACCATCCTTTCACAGAAAGGACATGGTCTTAAATATAACCAATGTATTTATATTGATAAATCAACAAGTTTGTTGCAACACTATAGTTTTTATAATCCACAAAAAGGGGTTATACTCACCCAACCCAACAAATTATCAACAATTATATTCAGAACTCTCTTAAGCTATACCCAAAATACAACTCTCAAAATTCCCCACCAATAGCACTCTCATCCTACTTACCGCTAACCAAGAGGCCTAAAAATATGAAAGACGAGTGAAATAAGTAACCATAGCACAGTAAGTTGTATATATCTTCTAAGAAGATCGAGGGACTACTACGCATGCATATAAAGGAACACCAGAACTTCATAACTTAAATTCAAAATATAAATACATATCAAATCATATATGAGTTGTTTCTTATCAACAAGGTTTTATACTAATAAAAAATTCCATTCAAACGATCCTCACAATTAAAGTACTTATTGTCAAGTTCATTGATTAATTTCTATCAAAAATCATGTCAATAGTCCATTCCATTAACTAATCTATTGCTCGATATACTACCATGGTCACGAAACAGCTCCTAATGACAAGATGACCAAAATTTTTTTCTTGGCAAAATCTCAACCTACAAAGCCAATGGCTTGGTCCAAAAGAATATTCTAGATGGTATGCATACGATACAAAATCTTTCATCGGGTTCATAGTCATAGTGAGTATCAAACAACCATCATCTAATACCAAAAATCTAATCTAGAAATCAATCTCTTAAACTAAGCAAATAATTTTTTGCAACATAACTCATCCATCGTTTCTCAAAATCATTTATGAACCCTTCCATAAACCATTTGCAAAGTAGTTACATATATGCATTTCTTCGTAATACCTTGCATAACATGCTTTCTAAATATTCACAAATAACCAAGGAGTAGTAAATGCTCAATCTAGCTTTTTGTGCAACAACAATACAATTTCGTGATTCATACTTAATATAATCTGTAGCATTTTCGAAACATGTGTTTTACAAATTCAAAGAAGATAGTACTACCTACCTTGGAATGCCTACAACCAAACAATAAACTTTACTTGAAAAGTGGAACTTACAATCCTAACAAATTAGTGAGAAATAAGGTTAAAATGTAGCAGCACAAGGTTATTCCGATTCCCATTCAACAGCTGTCGCGACCTATCCCTCGGATAGAGGGAACATGCTTAAGGGTATTGCCTAAAGAATGGACCTAAAGCCCATGATTAGGCATGGACTCCCCCAAGCCCATACCTCACGTGATATTGGGGTATTTTTAAGAATTTTGCAATAAGGAGTCACCACTAGCTTATTGGGGTCGGCTAGAAACCAAGTAAGGCATGAGAGTGTACCTCACTTCCTACACGATAAGAGAATCTAGAGTTGGGGATTTGATTACACTAATTGACCAATTAGTGCCCTTTCGGTACCTAATCTTGTTCATCTTAAGAGTAAAGATTTTTGTCAGGCAATTTGGATTAATTTTACACATCCACTAACATGTGAGATGATCATACGGGTGTGCAATCATTAAAATAATACATAACTACCAAGTTCCTAATTACAGTAAAATTGAGCACATGCAATTAAACATAATTAAATATGCAAATTAAATGTGCAATATAATCAATGTGCAAGCAAACAAAGGCCTAGTTACACTAAGAAAGCAAGACATAACAATTCCTAACCAAACCCTACATTTTTAAATTTTCAAAATTTTTTATTTTTTATAAAATACTTTTAAATTTTTTAAATTTTTTTATTTTTTAAAAATATTATTTTAATATTATAAAATTATAATATATTAAAAACGACCCAAGCCTAGACCGGATCCTCGGGTCGGGTCCAACTAGGTTTGTTGAGAAGACGGCCCAAGCCCGGACCGGATTGGGCCAAACGGCTCGAGTTGGGACCGGATTGGGCCATGCAACCTAGACCGGTGGAAACCTAGCCGGGCTGGCTTGAGGTGCAAGCCTAGTCTGGGTAAGTTTTTTTTTTTTTAAATGAAGCCAACAAGCCCGCATGCTAAACCAGCCAAACCAAACTCAAATATGCTCGGCCCAAGGATGAGTCAACCCATTCGCGTAGGCCCACCCAAATGGATCCCTACTCGGCTGACGACTCGGGTCCGACCTGGGTCGGTGGCCATGACCCGATTCCTAAGGAAAACCCTACTAAACGCCAACCCTTGCCCAACCGGACTCTAACCCGGCCTTCTCTTCGCTGATTTGGATTTCTTGAGCCTTCGAAGCTGGAGATCTGCAATGTCGAAAAGGGAGGTGGTTGGGACATCATCGGGCAATGACTTGACGGTGGTGACGCAGCGAGCGATGGTTGGAGTTTCAAGTGGAGGATGATGGCGTTAGGGTCTATGAGGACAAGCAATGTTGGGCTTATCTTGATGAAATCGGAGACTGAGTGGCAGTGGTGCTGGAGCGGTGTGGCTTGGTGGTGTTGTCGATGACTGAATGACGGCAACGGTCAGCCTGGTGATGCGACGGAGCTCGATCAACTCCTAAATCTGATCAAGCACGATCAGATCTAGGCCTTTGGCCGACCCTTGCCTTGGATCTTCCGTTCGGAGGCTTTGAGTTCATCCTCCCGCTCCCTCTGGTCTCATTTGGCTTGACGTCAAGAGCACTAGCAGCGAGTGCTATAGGTCGGCGTTCGGAGGGCAATGGCGGCGTCGCAGCTTTGGGCTATAGGGGACAAGCAGGTTGCGGGGGTAGCGGTGGCGCGACGAGGGGGCTCGGGCTATTGGCGTGGCGGTGTCGCGGCTACAGATGTTGTATCGGTGTCGGGTTGAGGCATGGCGGAGCTTTGGCTGCTGGCGTCGGCAGCGGCTGCGTCAAGTGCCGGGGTTCGGCGTTCGAAGCTCCCTCCGGAAGGAAGAGGGTGGCGAGCAAGTCCCCTTCCCCTAGAATAAGCCCATGTTTTGTTCTTCTACTTTTTCTTTCTCTCCCCGGTCCTATCCCGGCTTTGCTCTGCCATGATATTTTTTTTTCTCCCTCTCCCCCCTCTATCTACTGCTGTTTTTTCTTTTCAACTTCCCTTGCTCTTGTGTGTGAAGAACGCTAGAGAAAGGAGAAGCTCGGGCCGGGCCACGTGAAGAAGGAAAGAAAAAGGCGGGTCAGGCCAAGGCGGATCGGCCTGACTCGTCCCCTTCCATGTTTTTGTTTTTTTTTATTTTTTTAATTTAATTTTTTTATGAACTTGAAAACACAAATTAGGTGTCAACAACAGCGATCACTTGATAGCAAGAACACGAGCTAGAGCCTGGTGCTCGGTGCCCATGTCCGGATCCCCCATGGCAATATCCATCCTTTCACCCACTGTTGACAATGAGCTTAGGACTAAGATTTTAATTAGTATAAAGGTTTTAATTAATTTTTTCTATAATGAAAATCAATCAAAGGAAAAGGTTTATTTCAAACAAATCATAGGGTTGGTCCAGATTGTTGGATAAGGACTAGGACATTAATGAGACTCACTTTAAATTATCATTCTCTATAATTCTCTTTATATCATGTTTGGTCCCTTTTCCTAAAGGAAGCACAAACATATGCCCTCTTCTTGATAGAAACGTATGCAAAAAATTGGTGCAATGGAATTGGTATAACTGTCTCGTCAATGTATTCATCTTGGGAATGCATAGTTCATATTGTGCGCACCATTGCATTGACCGGTTTTCAATTACATGTACTTGTCTTTGCCATGGATACTGCATGTTAGAGCTCCGTAGTTAGGTTTAGGAATTTGGATATTGCTTATAGTTTGTCTCTACTCTCAACCGAGGATGATGATTACAGTGAATTATTTGCAATACTTTCTACAATGAGATGTTCAAGCCAAACCTGTCAAGAATGGTTCTTATGGAAAGACCTACTAAAAGGACAGCAGCTGCATCGTGTTGTTCTCAAAGGAGTCCTCGCCTGTGCTTCCTGTCAAAGCCTATGCTTTGTCTTCTCACAAAATGCATGATGAACTCTCATCACTCAGTAGTTATCTCTACCTATCAAGTGGAATTGTACATGCGATGTCAATTGAGGACTATGTTATTGCAAAGTTTACTAAGGGTGTGTGATCTAATCTTTCATATATAATGACTATGTTTTGGCTCATGCATCGATTTCTATCGGCAAGGATTGCAAATAAGTTTTGATGCTCTTGATGACATTGTTGTTAGGGAAATCCCTTATGATATTTTGAAGATGAAAAAATAAATCAAAGGTTACTAACGTGTTTAATGGTTGATTAAAAGACTATGCAGATGATAAAACATGTAAATGATATTATCAAAGTCTTAAAAGAACCAAAAAGATACACTATGCTGAAGCTAAACTTATTTAGACTGTGTCCATACCTTAAGACTAAATATGTTTAGAAGCATAATATGTTCAAACTTACGTCCATATTGTAAAATCTACTTCAAAGAGAACAAGACACAAGTTCAGAACATGACAAGGTCCAAAATGAGACACAAGTTCATAATGTAGCATATTCAGAACGAAACAATTTGACAAAACGTAACATAAGCCCCAAACATATAACAGCTAATGATCTGATTTGGATTCTACATCAAGATAAATTTGATTAACTCAATCTAATTGATTGACAATTGGATATTAAAGACAAGAACTTTCTATACGGAGAAACTTTACTTATGGAAACCAAGATTATGTTTGTATGGGCAATAAGAATCAATTTGAGATTCTACTATTATCACTCAACAGCTACTAAATCTTCTAGATACAGATCTATCCAATGGGTAGATTGAAAGATGATTCTCTAGATATTGTTAAACGACTAGTTTGGAAGTGGAGGAGTATTTAAGGAGATCAAGGACCGATTAACAAGTAAGAGATGAAGCATATAATTTATAATTCCAAAGTCTAAGCGACCTTCAATCATACACTTGTCTTTTATGAGCTTAAATGTTTGTGATCGTGAGAAAAATACCAAAACAGTGACTTAATAAGATAGTGTGATCTATCACTGAGTCTTTGCACTCAAAGTTGTAATCTTTTGTTGATTGCATAGTAGAATTTAGCTAGAAGATTGTTAGCGTGGAAAGAGTGGACGTAGGCTTGATCTAAGCTAAACCATTATAAATTTTGTGTGCAACATTCTCTTTCCTTAACTCTTCATATTTAAGTCTATTGCATACTTACATGTTATTTTAGAAGTCTATTATATCATATAACATATTTTGAACATCTATTAGAAGTCTGGTTGCTCATTTATCAGACTCTGATCCGTATTCAGACTTTGCTAGGAATTTAATTTATTTTGCATTTATTTGTCAAGACTTCTTTTGAACAACTATTCACCCCCTCTAGGTGTTAATACTAGCACTTTCAATTGTGACTCATATCTTTTTCCATGACTTAGGGTAATTGGTTAAAAGTGTCAATTCATGATCGTTCAAGCTCATGCGTATGTGTTTTTGATGTCATCAATGGCTGAAGGTTAATACATGTTTCAACATTTGATCCCGATTATAGGGATCATGGTTTTCTACAAAATTTCTAACAATTAGTATCAGAGCTAGTTATATCTTTGACTTGATGATTTGCATGGGGCTTTTTATTGAAAAAAAAAAAACAATTTGGGGCAAAATTTGACTAGTGATTTTTGCAAAATTTGGGCAACTCCCCACCCTTCTTCAAATAAGTACTATTGCAATGCCATGGGCTATAAAAGCCGTAAGGTAATTCGGCATTATGGTGATCGCCAAAGGCAAATTGCATAGCGGAAATCATGGTGGTTAGGGTATGCGTTTTGGGGAATTTTGCTTGATTTCAAGCAATTTTTTGCTATTTTCACTGAATCTTGGACCTGTGTGGTTGTGTTGGCATGGTCTCCAAAATCCATCACTTATTTTGGTTTGAGGTGGGCTGAAGGAGAATCGGGCGGTGGAAGGCACAGTGAAATGGAAAAAAATAGTGTATGTTTGCACAAGGAAGAAGGTGCATGGATCCATGCGCCCCCATGTGCACCGAATGGCCAAGCATGTGCACTATGCACCCACATGGTGAAGAGGGTGTGTGTAGCATGCACCCAACACGGCTACTCCTCTCTGCATTTTATATACTGTTTTGCACCCTTTGGTAGCTAAAATTATGAGTCTACCTTTGATCGATTTATTTACAATTTTGCCATTGGTGGCCTTAATTTACTTTTTGCCCTTCATTAATTTTTGTGTATATTTTCTTGGAAATTAAATGTCTAGAGATCAGTAAATATTTAATTTATTGAAGATTAACTACATCTTTGATTATATTAAATTACATACATTAAGAGTATTTAGATAACATATAGTTAAAAACATTAATTGTGATTAGTCACCTTAATATTATGAATTTTATCTCATATGAATTTTCAATATATTAATATGATTAATTAGGGTGAAATATCATTTTATCTTTCTTAATTTACCCATGGGGATTGAGGAAAGGAATATAATTTGATAGTTTATCATGAAGTAATTATAAATCTATTTAATTTAGAAACTTAGCCTACAGGCAGTTATTGATTTTATGTGATTCATATTTTCTAACATGTTTTACTTTAGTAAAATATGATTTAAATTTATTGGCCTCAAATATATGATATATAAGTTCTCCTTTTAATTATAATGTAGTTTTACAATGTAAGATTAGTTCTAGTATAATTGTTTTTAAGCTAAATGATTATAATTATACGGTTAGATGAACCACCTACTCTTACTGAGATTAGGACCTAGGCTGAAGTTACTCTTTATGTGCAATGTGCAATGGGAGCAGTGTAATTGCCTTAATGTAATATACATAAAGACAGCTTTTTATTAGCATTCGTGGTTTGGTCATTTAACATAACAATACCAAAGAATTGCTCAAGGTTATTGATGTGTAATTTGAATCTTCAAAGAAAGCACATGCCATAAATATGATTATGAAGTTGTCATCATTGAAGCTTACTAGTATAAAGGGTGTGCGTGAGCATATCATGAAGATGAGGGAATTTGTAGCTCGGTTGGAGCATCTTGAGGTTAGGATATCAAAATCTTTTCTTGTATACTATATCATGAACACTCTCCCACAAGAGTATGCTCATTTCAAGATCTCTTAAAATACACATAATACTAAATGGTCAATCAATGAACTTATGCCTATATGTGTTCAAAAGGAAGAGAGCCTACTCATGGAAAGGGGAGAAAGTGCTTATATGGCAATACAGGATAAGTATAAAGGGCAAGGCACACAAAAGAGAAAATGTAAAACACATCTCCAAATTGGCACTAAAAGGAATCGAAGGGTTTCTTCTATAAAAAGAAGGGGCACATGAACAAAGATTGTGCCAAATTTAAGGCCTAACCCAAGAAGAAAGGTAACCCACTCTGATGTATTTGTTATGAATCTATTAATTGATATGGGTCACAACACTTGGTGGATTAATTCTAACACGTTTGAGCGTGTCATGATTTATTTTTAGGACATCGTCTCATCTTTTAAAGAAATTCCGGTGAGTCGGGAATTTTGCGGAAAAATCAAATTTGGCAAATTCAAATGGAAGAAATTCGGATGGGCTGAGTTAGAGGGATTTTTGGGCCACCAATTTGGTTTATTTGATAAGAATTTGTGGAAATTCGGATGGCCACTTTTATGTGGATTTTTGGCCTTCAAAATGGATGGATTTGTGGAGAAAATGGTGGAAATTCCTATGGCAGCTTCAAGGGGATAAATTGGCCACAAAATTGAATTGATTGGTGAGGAATTGGGAGGAAAATTAAGGGAATTCGTAGGGGCTACTTGGCTGTTGTTTTTTGGCCTTCAAATTGGCTTGTTTGTGAAGCTTCGAAGGGGAAAATCACCATTGGTTGATGCCTTGACTTTAGGGGGCATAAGATTTTCTTGGCAAAGCACTCAAGTGAAAGATATTTGTCTTGGAAGCTTATTGGTTGCATGCTTGACTTCAAAACCCTCTTGTCCGCCCCTCCTTCCCTCCTTAGTTGATCGACTAGCCCCTCCCCCTTGCTGTACATCTTCTGCTTCTTCTTCTTCGTTTCTTCTTCTTCCTCACTTCATCTTCTTCATTCCCATTACTTGCTGCAACTTTGAACCAAGCCAAAATAGCCAACCCTTGCTGAACCAACCACACGCCCATCTTCAATCCAGCACCGCCTCAACTCCGCCTACTCCAGCCATCTACCTCACGTCTTGCCCAAGCCCAATGTTCAACTGCCTCTCGCCATCCCCAGCCACCAATCGCGACCGTCAACCAGCTCCAGCAGTTGCCATGTCTGTCCCTGCTCGCACCAGCAGCCAGCCCGACTCATTCAGCCACCATGACCTCCTTGCGCCAGCCCTCAATCCAGCCCTTCTAGAATCGGATCTCAGCTTTTGGCTAAACCCATGTTAGGTTGATTTCAACCTCGTCCGACCCTCCTTTGGAGTTGCCATAGGCATGAGATTTCACCGCCGTCACGCCGCCGTCGCCATGGACCCGTTTTCTCACTAATCTTGTGAATTAACATTCTAATATCTGATTATGGAGTTAATTACACTTAGGGGGATTAGTTTAAAGTTAATTAAGATTATGGTGATTTAGTTAGTGCAACTATTTAGTTGGTTAGTTTAGTTAGATGAACTAGGTGGTTAGATTAGTTAGTTAGGGGTTAGTTAGGTTATGTAGTTAGATTAATTAAATTAAATTAGTTAGCTTAGTTAGATTAATTTAGTTAGCTCAATTAGGTTAGTCCAGTTAGCTTAATTAAACTAATTAAGTGCATTATTTTAAATATTTTGTAATTTATTTAATAAATTTTAATTAGCGTAAATTGGACTGGGATAGCCGGTTATCAGAATTTTACGCTAATTGTCACGGATGCATTGATTTGTGCAATTAAGTGCTTGATTGTTGATTTGGACTAGTATTGCAAAAAGTTATTTTTGGGTATTTAATTAGGAAAAATACCAGGTGTCGGGTTTTGACACCAAAAATATTTTATGTACTATATAAAATTGTGGGATTTTTAAATGGGAGAGTATCATGTTTTGTGGATCGATTTGATTGTGTGACCACGCACAATTATTTTACCAGGAATTTTTAAGATGAAAAAAATAGGCCAAGTCCATTATTAGAATTGGCAGTAATTGAGTGCAAAGCATGATGTTCTTGGTCAAGCATGGATGTGCATGTGATCACCTAATACCCTTATGCATTTACGTTGGCTAGTGAACTCATCATGATGCGTTTACGCATGATGATGTCTGATTAAGTTCAGATGCTCTTAACAACAAATGCTAGATCACGGTAGGGGCCGAACCGATGCACCTTATGGAATACCGTCTTGATGTGTTTATGCAGAACGAGGTCGTGCTCGATGAGGCGACACAATGCCCGGTTATGCCGAATGACTATCGACTATTAGGTTGGACCTGGCCGATAGGTTGTAATAACTGGGATACATGCGAGTGATTAAGATAGCCGTGCCTAATTATGGGACAAAATTATGTGACATGAATGGAACATTTCATAATAGTTTTGCCTTATAATCGAGACCCTAGTGAATAATTGATGAATGTTATGAGGTGTTCCAGTTATTGAATGCATTTATTTCATGCATATGATATATAAGATGTACTAATGTAAAGGGAGGTGTTGAGGCAAGGTAAGTCCTATATGGTGTATGTTTAGGTTGCCTCTAGGTGAATTCTCGTTCTAATCAGGGTTTAGGGTGTTGACTCGCTGAGATTTATTCTCACTCTTTCGTGGTTTAAATATTTTTAAGTTCCTAATGTGGAGAACCTAGAGCCCAAGGCTAAAGGGTTTGGAGCGTAGGTGGCTTAGTAGTTTCTTTTTTGGAGATAGATGGGTGTGTATAAACTTGTAGGTTAACCTAGTTTGTTTGTAATGCATGTTTTGTGAGAATTTGTTGTTCTTCTTTTCTATCCCATGTTTGTTGTTGTTTGGGTAGACGTTTAAATTCCGCTTCCACATGTGTATAAAAAGAAAGGGTTGGCGACGCATCTTGTGAACGTTGCAATTTTAGTCAACCACTAAAGGATGTTTGGGTGCTCAGGGTTCCGAGTGTGATATCCCTGCTTGAAGTTGGTATCAAAGTTGGTCAGTGTCTTGAGTGATAAGGTGTGATGGGTCTTGGGATAGTTAGTAAGAAAGACTTTTTCTTTATGCTAAAGCTTGTGATTGATTAGCTGATTGGTAGATTGTTTTATGTCGGTTGCTCAGTTTTCTAATTCTATGTGGAATTGGAAAGCAAGTTTTATAAAGAGTCTGCAGTATGAGTGATTGGGAATAGAGGACTCTTAGGAAGAAAAGTATTGCGTTAGTCACTCGGGGTAGGATGCACCGACTTGAGTCGGTATCCAAGGAAGAGCATCGGCTCATGCCAACGCGAGTATTAGAGTACCGCTGCTGGCTAGTATTGAGGGTGTAGTAGCACCTAGCGATCCCAAAATAGACGGGATTGTGCAAGTGCTCAAGACTTTGGGAAATCTGGTAGGGCATCAGGCCTAGAATCAAGTTGCTGCCGCCACCGTCACCACCACCGCCACTACTACCACCAATGCCGCTGCCACACCTGCTGAAGCCCAACCTAGGAATGTGATTGGGGAGAGACCGATGCACAAGCTGATAGAGCAATTCTTGAAGCTGAAACCGTCGAGGTTCACTAGGGTAGGCGATGCTAAGGCTACAACCCTCTGGATCTAAGAATTAGAGAAGGTCTTCACACTGCTGAGATGCTCAGAGGAAGATAAGGTAGTCCTTGCGGTTTACTAGTTGGAGGGAAATGCAAGCACCTGGTGGAGGGCCACCAAAGAAAGAGTATTCCCTGAAGGCATGGTTCTAGTATGGAATGCCTTCGTTGAAGCCTTCAATGGAAAGTATTTTTCTAATTGTGTCTGAGAATATAAGATGGCAGAATTTCAACGCCTTCATCAAGGTCTAATGTTTGTGGATCAGTACGAAGGAAGTTTGCAGAGTTGTCCCAATATGCCCCTAGACTGATAGAAGATCCAGTGGACAAAGCAAGGAGGTTTAAGGATGGCCTCAAACTAGAGATTAAGGACCTACTTGTGCCATTTAATCTAAAGGATTACAATGATATGTATGAAAGGGCACAGCTAGTCGAGAGAAATTTGAATGAACAAGCCACTGCATTTGGGCCATGGTTTGGGTCTAACCGGGATGGCAATCGGTTCGGGAAGAAGCCGATGTCCGGTGGAAGGTATCCCATGCCCAATAAAAAGGGTGGGATTGTGATGTGGACATCGAGCTATATCGAGGAGGAGGTGCTAGGGATCCATTGTCTATTCCTACTAGTTCGATTACTCGAGTGCGGGCCAAACAATTCAAGCAAGCTGTTGGCGTCATGGTTCATGATCTTTGGCGTGAAGATGACCTTGGATCAAATCTTGAAGAATCTTGAAAATCTTAGTGCAATTTAATTATCTGGTCACCAAATAATTGACCAAGTCAATTTATATATATTCTTGTTTAAGAATATTCTAGAATATGAATATTCTAGAATATAGATTTTTTTAGGGTTTTTTTAGTTTGTGTGGCAGCCTATATAAAAGATTTGCTAAATTTCTTTGGGGACAGAGATATTTTATTTTTGAGAAAAAGAATTGAGAGGTTCTCTTTTACCATTCTTTTGAGGACTTGACCTAATCAAGATTCTCTTGTGGCGGTAAATTCGGCTTATCGAGCGAGATAACAAATTCTTTCGCTCGTGACGTCTATAATATTGATTGGTTGACACGTGTTCGTCAACAGGTCACGTTCATACCAAGGTTGCCAATCACAGGTTTGATTGGAGGTCGAGGTTTGCAATTCACACTATCTGGGCCTTCGTAGAACGATCCTTCCACAACGATTCACATCAGTTTGGTATTAGAGCTTGCTTCTACAAGGTCTATTTATCTTTAATTTTCTGTTGATATTCAGCAATTTGAGATTTACTGAGTTAGGATTTTGGTTCTCCCTAATTTAGGGATCCGATTGCTTTTATGCATCCATACGTAGTTGATTGCTGTTAGTTTTAAATTTTCTTTTCTAGCATCTTAAATTGTATCTGAGTTCGTCAAAAAAAAAGAAAAAAAAGAAAAAAAGAAGAGAAAGAAAATGCACAAAAAAAAGTGTGCAAGAGAAAAAAAAAACAGATTTGACAAAAAAAAATTAGCCGAACAAAATAAAAAAAATCAAGAAGGCGACTCGTTTGTTAGTAGACCAAATTGAAACAAAATCAATAATGATTTGCATTTCAATTGGAATTTCAAAAGTCATACTTGTTGGTTTGAAATTATTACTTGTTGAAACAAAATCAATAGTGATCTAATCTTCTTTGATTAGTTTGATTGATTGTCATGCGGGGGTTGAGAGAGAGGTTTTGAGTCCAATAAAGAGCTTGTGAAAAGAGAATACGAGAGGAAAAAGATAAGAGTGTGTAAGTTTAATTGAGGATGGAAAAAGCCTAGACTTGAGTTAAACACAAGATGAATGACAAACATCTCAAGAGAAACATGTGAGGGAGCGATTGGTGAGGAGTTTTTAGACTAACGTTTATTTGCAAGTCTAAAATATGTCACGCGAAGAAAGCGTGAATCAACGGGAGGTTGACTCCATACGAAAGGATGAAGTGCTCGTGGAAAGCATCCAACAATTGAGAGCCGTAGTGGAGGAGCTTAGTGGCAGAATGATGGGGAATGGCATGAGGGTTGATGGTGATCGAGAGATACCCCAAGGAAGGCCTCAACATCAGCAAGATGCCTCTAGAACACAACATAGAAGGCAGTGACAATATGATGATGATGAGGCCAACACGGAGGATGATCAAGATGCTCGATTTGAAAGGTGGAATGGAGGCCAAAGGTTTAGACACCGAGGAGATGATGAACTTGGCAACATCAAGATGAAGATTCCTTCCTTCCAAGGGAAGAATGATCCCAATGCGTATCTAGAATGGGAGAAACGCATGGAGATGGTATTTGATTGCCAACGATACTCTGAGCTTAAAAAGGTAAAAATTGCAGCTGTTGAATTTACTGATTATGCTATAATTTGGTGGGATCAACTTGTGACTAGTAAGAGACACAATGGTGAAAGACCGATAGAGACGTGGGATGAGATGAAAGATGTGATGAGGAGGCGTTTTGTGCCATGTCATTACCATCGAGATTTGTTTCAAAAGTTACAAAACCTCACACAAGGCAATAAGAGCGTGGAAGAATATCACAAGGAGATGGAGATTGACATGATCCGTGCTAATGTGATGGAGGATCGTGAGACCACAATGTCAAGATTTTTGAGTGGTTTGAGCCGAGACATAGCAAGGGTGGTAGAGCTACAACACTATGTTGAATTGGAGGAATTGGTGGACAAAGCCATCAAAGTTGAGCGGCAATTGAAGTTGGACCGAAATCACAAGAGTAGAGGAGGCTCAAATCAGAATTGGAGATCCAATTGGAAGAGAGATGATAAGCCAAATTGGAGAGGAAACAACACCAAAACCGAAACCTCAAAGGAGAAAGAGAGGGACGGTAAAGTTGGAACGAATCCGGTTTCAGGTAAAATCAAAAACCCTAACACTAGAACTCGTGAAATTAAATGTTTCAAGTTTTTGGGCAGGGTTCATATGGCGAATCAATGCCCTAATAGGAGGGTGATGATCATAAGTGGATATGTGTTATTGAGTCCGAAAGTGAAGGGGAAGAAGAGGATGATGAGATGCCACCATTGGAGGATTGTAGTGATGGAGAAGTGGCTATAAAAGGAAACTTATTTGTGGTTAGGCGTTCTCTGAGTGTGCAAGTAAAGGAGGAGGAGCATCACCAACAAAGAGATAATTTGTTTCATACAAAATGTGTGGTGAATGGTAAGATCTGTAGTATGATAATTGATGGAGGTAGTTGTGCGAATGTGGCAAGTTGTATTATGATGGATGAGTTGGGTTCAAAGATGACAAAACACCTTAGACCTTATAGACTTCAATGGATAAATGATAGTGGTGAGGTGAAAGTCTTGAAGCAAGTTCGAATTCCATTTTAGATAGGGAGATACAAGGACTAGGTAGAGTGTGATGTTATACCTATGCAAGTGGGTCATATCTTACTTGGAAGACCATGGCAATATGATCGAAGGTACATCATGATGAGTATACTAACCGTTATTCATTGATGATGAATCAAAAGACTTATACTTTGGTACCAATGACACCTAGTGAGATGTATCAAGATCAATTAAAGTTACAACAAGAAGCCGAGTGAGAGAGAGAGAGAAAATGTGAGAAATCCAAGGGCTTGCGTGGTGTGTCTAAGACGTAAGGAAAAGGAGAGGCCGAGAGAAAGATTGTGGTAAAAACCGAGGGAAAAGAAGAGAGGAAAGAAAAGAAGCAAAATAATTTTTATGCAAAATCAAGTGAAGTGAGGAGAGCCTTAGTTCTAGATCGACCAATACTTATACTTGTATACAATGAGGTTTTGTTTTCTACTAACGATCTTGACCCAAGTTTGCCTAGTCCTATTGTGTCTTTATTGTAGGAATTTGAAGATGTCTTTCCTGATGAACTTCTTGGAGGGATACCATCGATTCGAGGCATAGAACATCAAATTGACTTGATTCCTGATGCGCCATTACCTAATCGACCCGCATATCGAAGCAATCCCGATGAGACAAAGGAGCTTCAGCGGCAAGTTAGTGAACTATTGGAATGGGGGCATGTGAGAGAGAGTCTTAGCCCGTGCACTGTCCTTGTTTTGTTGGTGCAAAAAAAAGGATGGAACTTGGCGAATGTGTGTCGATTGCCGAGCAATCAATAATATTACGGTAAAGTATTGACATCCTATTCCTAGGTTAGATGACATGTTGGATGAGTTGCATGGTTCTTGCATTTTCACTAAGATCGATTTGAAAAGTGGCTATTATCAAATTAGGATGAAAGAAGGTGATGAATGAAAAACTGCATTTAAGACCAAGTATGGATTATATGAGTGGTTAGTAATGCCATTTGGATTAACTAATGCACCGAGCACGTTTATGCGACTTATGAATCATGTTTTACGTGTTTTTATTGGTTGATTTGTGGTTGTCTATTTCGATGAAATCTTGATTTATAGCCGAAGTCTTGATGACCATATTGAGCATGTGTGAGCTGTCTTGCACGTTTTAAGAGCCGAGCAATTATACGCTAATCTAAAGAAGTGCTCTTTTGTTACCAACAAATTAGTATTTCTAGGATTTGTTGTTAGTGTTGATGGTATACAGGTTAATGAAGAAAAGATCAAAGCAATCCGTGAATGGCCAACGCCTAAGACCGTGGGAGAGGTGCGTAGCTTTCATGGATTGGCAAGTTTTTATCGACGATTTGTGAGAAATTTCAGCACCATTGCCGCACCTTTAACTGAGGTTATCAAGAAGCACGTGGGTTTCACGTGGGGAGAAGAGCAAGAGAAATCATTTAATTTGCTAAAAGATAAGTTAACTAATGCTCCTTTGTTATCTTTACCGAATTTCAGTGCTACTTTTGAGATAGAGTGCGATGCTTCTGGTACAGGAATTGGAGCCATGTTGATGCAAGGAGGGCGTCCCATAGCGTATTTCAGCAAAAAATTGAGTGGAGCAATATTGAATTATCCTACCTATGATAAGGAGATGTATGCTTTAGTGCGAGCTTTGGAGACTTGGCAACATTATTTATGGCCAAAGGAGTTTGTGATCCACACAAACCATGAGACCTTGAAGTACTTGAAAGGGCAGCAAAAGTTGAATAAAATACATGCCAAATGGATGGAGTTCATCGAGACTTTTCCATATGTGATCAAGTACAAAAAAGGTAAGGAGAATGTGGTAGCTGATGCACTTTCTCGAAGGTATGCGTTTCTAACTATTTTAGAAGCAAAGTGTCTAGGTTTTGAGTATATGAAGGGCTTATATACTAATGATGATGACTTTGGGAGAGTGTATGAAGCATGTGAACACACTGCATTTGATAAATTTTATAGGCATGAAGGTTATCTTTTTCGTGAAAACAAACTATGTTTGTCTAAGTGTTATTTGCGTGAATTGTTGGTGCAAGAAGTGCATAGTGGTGTTCTTTGCATGAACATTTTTATTGGCCACATATGAAGAGAGATGTCACATGTGTTTGTGAGAAATGCATTGCTTGTAAGCAATCGAAGTCTACAACTAAACCGCATGGCTTGTATACACCATTACCTATTCCAACGCATCATTGGATTGATATTTCTATGGATTTTGTGTTAAGATTGCCTAGGTCTAAGTATGGTAGAGATTTTATTTATGTGGTTGTTGATCGGTTTTCAAAGATGGCTCATTTTATACCTTGTCATAAAACTGATGATGCATCTCATGTTGCTAATTTGTTCTTTAAGGAGGTTGTATGTTTGTATGGCATGCCTAGATCGATTGTTTCAGATTGAGATTCTAAATTTCTTAGCTACTTTTGGAAAACATTGTGGAAAAAACTAGAAACACGGTTGTTATTTTCTACTACTTGTCATCCACAAACCGATGGTCAAACCGAGGTAGTTAATAGAACTTTAGGGGTATTGTTGCATGCTATTATTAAAAAGAATATAAAAGCTTGGGAAGATTATTTGCCACATGTTGAATTTGCATATAATAGGAGCATGCATTTTGCTACTAAATTTACACCATTTGAGGTTATCTATGATTTTAATCCGTTAACTCCATTAGATTTAACCCCTTTACCTGTTGATGAGCGTGTGGATTTAGATGGAGCAAAGAAAATTGAATTTTTCAAGGCGTTGCATGAGAAAACGCGCACAAATATTGAGCGCAAAACTGAGCAATATACAAGGCAAGCCAACCAAGGGCGCAAGGAAGTGGTGTTTGAACCCAGCGATTGGGTTTGGGTTCATATGCATAAAGAGAGATTTCCTGAGCAGCGACATTCTAACTTATTACCGCGAGGGGATGGACCATTCATGGTTTTGAGAAGAGTTAACAATAATGCCTACAAGCTTGATCTTCTAGGTAAGTATGACGTTAGTGCCACATTTAATATTTCTAACTTGACTCTTTTTGATGCCAGTGATGATTTGAGGGAAAATCCTTCGCATGGGGGAGGGAATGATGTGGACATTGAGCTATATCGAGGAGGAGGTGTTAGGGACCCATTGTCTATTCCTACTAGTTCGATTACTCGAGCACAGGCCAAACAATTCAGGCAAGCTGTTGGCATCATGGTTCGTGATCTTTAGTGTGAAGATGACTGTGGATTAAATTTTGAAGAATCTTGGAAATCTTGGTGCAATTTAATTATCTGGTCACCAAATAATTGACCAAGTCAATTTATATATATTCTTGTTTAAGAATATTCTAGAATAGGAATATTCTAGAATATGACGCATTAGATTTTTAGGGTTGATTATTAGGGTTTGTGGCAGCTTATATAAAGGATTTGCTAAATTTCTTTGGGGATAGAGATATTTTATTTTTGAGGAAAAGAATTGAGAGGTTCTCTTTTACTGTTCTTTTGAAGACTTGACCTAATCAAGATTCTCTTATGGTGGTTAATTTGACTTATCGAGCGAGATAGCGAATTCTTTCGCACGTGGCATCTATAATGTTGGTTGGTTGACACGTGTTCGTCAATAGGTCACATTCATACCGAGGTTGCCAATCACAGGTTTGATTGGAGATCGAGGTTTGTCAATTCGCACTATCTGGGCCTTCGTAGAACGATCCTTCCACAACAATTCACATCAGGTTGGGAAGTCAGCACCCAACTAGAACGGCGCGTGTCGTTCCTATGGGAGAAGACATAGATCGGCTTTGTGTTATACCAGGACGGGAGCTTGTTTTAGGTGTGGCCTATTCGACCATTAGATAAGAAACTGTTTGCACAAGTTGATGGGACCACGGCTGCTACTACCACTACCACTGATGGGACAAAATAGAGGAAGTACGCCGTAGAACACACTACATGGTACGATCAATAAACCTCCAACACAAGAATGGGTGTATCCTGTCACCCGACGAGAGGCAAAGGACACATCAGACATGGTCATAGGTAAGGTCTCACTGAACAACCATGTTAATTATGCTTTATTTGACCCTGAAAGTATGCATTCATTTATTGTTAAGCAGTACATTAAGTTGGTAAGGTTGAGTCCAGAACCATTGGGTGCAGTCATTAGTATATCCACCTCGTTAAAGGATAATATATTGTCTATAGTAGGTTGTCCTAGTTGCAAGTTGGTTGTTGGTGAGCGAGAGGAAAGGATAGATCTGATTATGCTAGCCATATATGATTTTGATTGATCGTTGGCATGGATTAGCTCACCAAGCAACGAGCTATAGTAGACTATTATCATAAATCGATTCAGTTTAACCCGTTAGCGGGTGAAAGTTTCAAGTTTATTGGAAGTCAGGGAGGACCCTTGATTATTTTAATTTTGTCGCTTGAGGCAACTCGTTTATTAGAGGTAGGTTGCCAAGGCTATTTGGCAACTGTCATGGATACAACAATTGAGGATTCGAAGTTGGAGGACATTGCTATGGTACAAGAGTTTTTGGAAGTGTTTCCTCAAGAATTACATGATCTGCCCCTAGAAAGGAAGATTGAGTTCGTAATTGAGTTGGCCCCCGGGACAAAGCCAATTTCTAAGGCTCTTTACTGTATAGCATTGTCAGAATTGAAGGAACTAAAGGTGCAGATGCAGGGGTTGTTAGACAAAGGATTTATACGTCCCAGTGCATCACCTTAGGGGCATTACTTCCGTTCGTGAGGAAGAAAGATGGTTCGTTGCACCATTGCATCGACTATTGGTAACTCAACCAAGTGACGATTAAGAACAAGTACCCACTATTGAGGATTGACGACCTATTTGACCAATTATAGGGAGCGTCAATATTTTCTAAGATCGACCTAAGGATAAGATACCATCAGCTGAGGATTAAGAAGGAAGATATACCAAAGACAGCGTTTCGTACACGTTACGATTATTATGAGTTCATCGTAATGCTGTTTGGTTTAACCAACGCCCTAGTCATATTCATGGATCTGATAAATCGAGTGTTCAAGGAGTATCTAGATCAGTTGGTGATAGTGTTTATCGACAACATATTGGTGTACTCGAGAAGTTCAAAGGAGCACAAAAGACATTTAAAGACAATGCTTCAGATTCTACGAGATCATGGATTGTATGCCAAGTCAGTAAGTGTGAGTTTTGGTTGACTCGTGTAGCTTTCTTAGGTCACGTGATTTCTGGTTAAAGGATTTCCATGGACACAACCAAGATTGAAGTAGTGAATCAATTGGTCAAGACCGATGATAGTGATAGAGATCAAAAGTTTCTTGGGATTAGCAAGTTATTACAAATGCATCATGGAAGGATTTTCTGCAATAGTCATGCCTCTAACTTAGTTGCTAAAGAATGAAAAGAAGTTTGAATGGACAGATAAGTGTGAGCGTAGTTTCCAAGAGCCTAAGCAAAAGCTAACTACCGCACCCGTGTTGACAATTCCGTTTGGTCTTGGAAGATATGAGGTCTATAGTGATGCGTCATTTCAAGGACTATATTGCATTTTAATGCAGCATGGCAGAGTTATTGCATATGCGTCTCATCAGTTGAGGTCTCATGAGTTGAATTACCCGATGCATGACTTGGAACTCGCAACAATTATCTTTGCCCTGAAGATTTGGAGACAGTACTTATGTGGAGAAAGGTTCTAGATCTTTACCGACTATCGGAGTTTAAAGTACTTATTCTCTCAAGAGTTGAACATGAGACAACGTCGTTGGTTGGAACTTCTCAAGGACTGTAACTGTGACATCATGTATCATCCCAGAAAAGCTAACAAGGTCACGGATGCATTGAGTTGAAAGTTATAAATTGCACAAATGGCGATTAAGGAGTGGATCCTACTCGAAGGAGCTCGAGATTCGATTTTCAAATTTAAGGTACACCACCTTTCAAATCTTATGGCCACCCTCATAATTGAACCAAAAGTGCAAATAAGAATCAAGACATTGCAGTTGATAGATCCTGAGATCCAGAAGATTCTATAAGAAGATGTAGAAAAGAAGAAAGCTAACTTCCAGATTTTGAAGATGGGATACTAAAGTTTCGTGGAAGATTGTGTGTACCTGATGATGCAAAGCTTAAGGAGGAGAAATTGTCAAAAGCGTATCGTAGCAGTTACATCATTCATCTAGGCAGTATGAAAATGTATCAGAACCTGCGTCAACACTATTGGTGGACCAGTATAAAGGTGGATATCGCTAGACATGTCACCAAATGTCTAACGTGTCAGCAAGTGAAAGCCCAGTATTGCAAGCTAGGAGGACTTTTGCAACCTCTTGAGAGGTTCCTGAGTGGAAATGGGAACATATTACAATGGACTATGTGATGGGATTACCAAGGAGTTAGCGAGGTAATAATTCCATATGGGTTATAATCGACAGATTGACGAAATCTGCTCACTTCATTACTGTACAAAGGGACTTTGCATTGGATAGATATGCTGAATTGTACGTGCGCCAGATAGTCCGTTTGCATGGAGTACTAATGACAATTACATTTGATCGAGATCTAAAGTTCACAGCCACTTTCTGAAAAAGTTTACAGACTGCATTGGGAACGAAGCTATAGTACAATATGGCTTATCATCCATAGACGGATGGCTAGTCTGAGAGGACGATTCAAACCCTCGAGGACATGTTGTGAGCTTGTGTATTAGACTTTAAGGGAAGTTGAGAGAAACAACTTCATCTAGTTAAGTTCACCTATAGCAACGGTTATTAGTAGAGCATACAGATGGCACCGTTTAAAGCGTTGTATGACAAATCGTGCAAAACTCCAATTTGTTGGGATGAAGTCGAACAGCGGAAAATTACCGACCCTGAGTTAGTTCAACAATTAGTGGAGGATGTTAAAGTCATTTGAGAAAGACTTAAGACCACTTAGAATCGCCTGAAAAGCTACGCAGATAAGCGGCAAAACCATTAGAATTCCAAGTTGGTAAACACGTCTTCCTTAAAGTGTCACCAATGAGGGATACTTAGCTCTTTGATAAGAAAGGGAAGTTAAACTCGAGGTATGTTGGTCCATTTGAGATTTTGGAGTGAATAGGGACTTTGGCATATCGTTTTGCATTGCCACCAAGACTAGCTCAGGTGTATGATGTCTCCCACGTGTCAATGTTGAAGAAAGTATGAACTTGACCCGACCCACATGCTGACGTGAAAAACAGAGTGTCGTATGTGGAAAAGCCAGTTTAGATCATGGATCGAAAGGAGTAAGTGCTACGTACTAAGACGATCTCTTTGGTGAAAGTGGTCTGGCAACACCATGGGACAGAATGAGCTACTTGGGAAAGCGAAGAATTGATGAGATGACAATATCCCTCCCTTTTTGAAAAAGAATTGTAATGCTTTAAATTTCAAGGAAAAAATTTTTATAAGAGGGGAAGAGTTGTGATATCTTGAATTTTTGACCCCATCTCGATAAAATGAAATAGGCTTTTCATCGACGCGCCTATGGTCTTTTTTCTCTAAGCTGATCGCTCACGAGTTAACTAACATATTGGGTGAAGCAGTTAAGGGATACACTCGCAATAAAATCACTAAAAACTACCCGGTAGGTTGGATTGTACTAAAATCGAATTTGGTTGATTTTAACCATAAAATTGAATTCGGTTTTGGGAATCGAACATTCAAGCGTGTCACAATTTATTTTTAAGATCTCGTCTCATTTTTTGAAGAAATTTTGTCAAGCCGAGAATTTTGCGGAAAAATCAAATTCAGCAAATTCAAATGGAAGAAATTCGGATGGGCTGAGTTAGAGGCATTTTTGGGCCACCTTTGATAAGAATTTGTGGAAATTCGGATGGTCACTTTTATGTGGATTTTTGGCCTTCAAAATGGATGGATTTGTGGAGAAAATGGTGGGAATTCGTATGGCAACTTCAAGGGAATAAATTGGCCACCAAATTGAACTAATTTGTGAGAAATTGCAAGGAAAATTAAGGGAAATTCGTAGGGACTGTTGGGCTACTATTTTTCACCTTCAAATTGGCTTGTTTCTAAAGCTTTGGAGAGGACAATCACCATTGGTTGATGCCTTGACTTTAAGGGGGCAGAAGACTTTCTTGCCATAGCACTCAAGTGAAAGATATTTGCCTTGGAAGCTTATTGGCTGCATGCTTGACTTCAAAACCCTCTTGTCCACCCCTCCTTCCCTCCTTAGTTGATCAACCAACCCCTCCCCCTTGCAATACATCTCCTTCTTCTTCTTCCTTTCTTCTTCTTCCTCACTTCATCTTCTTCAATCCCATTCCTTGCTGCAACTTTAAACCAAGCCAAAACAGCCAACCCCCGTCGAACCAATCGCATGCCCATCTTCAGTCCAACACCGAGCAACTGCCTCAACTCCGCCCACTCCAGCCATCCGCCTCACGTCTCACCAACCCTGACGTTCTGCCTCTCGTCGTCCCCAGCCACTAGCTGTGACCATCGACTAGCTCCAGCCTGGCATCCGGCAGCCATCATCCATCCATGCTTGCAACAATAGCCAGCCCAAGCCGTTCAGCCACCACAGCCTCCTTGCGCTAGCCTTCAATCTAGCCCTTCCAAAACCAAATCTTAGCTTTTGGCTAAGCCATGTTAGGTTGATTTCAACCTCATTCGAGCCTCCTTTGGAGTTGCCGTAGGCACAAGATTTCACTGCCATCATGCCACCGTCACTGTGGATTCGTTTTCTCGCTAATCAAGTGAGTTAACATCCTAATCCCTTATTTGGAAGTTAATTACACTTAGGGGGATTAGTTTAAGGTTAATTAGGATTATGATGATTTAGTTAGTGTAACTATTTGGTTGGTTAGTTTAGTTAGATGAACTAGGTGGTTAGATTAATTAGTTAGGGGTTAGTTACGTTATGTAGTTAGATTAATTAGATTAACTTAATTAATTAACATTAGTTTAAATATTTTGTAATTTATTTAATAAATTTTAATTAGTGTAAATTGGGCCGAGATAGCTAGTTATCAGAGTTTTACGCTGATCGTCGTGGATGTGTTGATTTGTGCAATTGAGTGCTTGATTGTCAATTTGGACTAGTATTGCAAAAAGTGATTTTTGTGTATTTAATTGGAAAAATATTGGGTGTTGGGTTTTTACGCCAAAAATATTTTATATACTATATAAAATCATGGGATTTTTAAATGGGAGAGTATCGTGTTTTATGGATAGATTTGACTATGTGACCACGTACAATTATTTCATCGGGAATTTTTAATATAAAAAAAAAATAGGCCAAGTCCATTATTTGAAATGGAAGTATTTGAGTGCAAAGCATGATATTCTTGGCCGAGCATGGATGCGCGTGTAATCACCTAATACCCTTATGCGTTTACACGGGGTAGTAAACCCGTCCTGATGCATTTACACAGGACGATGCCTAATTAAGTTCATATGCCCTTCACAACGGACGCCTAATCGTGGTAGAGGCCGGACCGATGCTCTTTATAGAATGCCGTCCTGATGCATTTACGTGGAACGAGGCTATGCTCGATGGGGTGAGACGATGCTTGGTTATGTCAATGACTGCCAACTATTGAGTTGGACCTAATCGATAGGTTGTAATAACTAAGACATGTGTGAGTGATTGAGATAGTTGCGCCTAATTATAGGACAAAATTGTGTAGCACGAAATGGGACATGTCATAACGGTTTGATCTTATAATTGGAATCCCCTGTGAATAATTGATGAATATTATGAGGTGTTACAGTTATTGAATGCATTTATTGCATACATATAATATATGAGATATACTAATGTGCAATAAGGTGCTGAGGCGAGGCGAGTCCTATATAGCGTATGTTTAGGCTGCCTCTAGATAAATTCTCATTCTAATCGAGGTTTAGGGTGTTCAATCACTAAGATTTATTCTCACCCTGTCGTGGTTTAAATATTTTCATGTCCCTAGTGTGGAGAACCCGAAGCCCGAGACAAAAGGGTCCAAAGCCTAGGTGGCTTAGTAGTTTCTTTTTAGGAAACAAACTAGTGTGTATAGACCTATAGGTTAACCTGGTTTGTTTATGAAGTGTATTTTGTGAAAATTGGTTGTCCTGCTTTTCTATCACATGTTGTTGTTGTCGAGTATATGTTTAAATTTCACTTTTGCATGTGTACAAAAAGAAAGGGTTGACAATGCGTCCTGGGAATGTCACAATTTTAGTCGAACGCTGAGGAATGTTCGTGTGCTCGGGGTTCGGGGCGTGACAGAAACCAACGGGAAGTGAATAAAGCATCTACTCGGAAAACAAGATGCATTCACATGTAAAAGTTATTGGGACATTTAGATTAGTTCTTAATAATAATTTTGTTTTGAATTTAGAAAGAACCTTTTATTTTTCTAGTTTTTCTAGGAATTTAATTTTAGTTTTGAGAATGGTACCATTGGGATACTTCTTTGAATTTTCAGGTTTAACATTCAGTTTATCATATAAATTTGAAATTGTTGGGGGATTGTTATTTTGTTTGATAGTCTCTTTCAAATTAATTTATAGGACAATGTTATTTATAATAGCATGCATGTTCATGATAATGCTAGCATAAAGCGACATATTGTGAATGATGATTCTTCTATTTTGTGGCATCGAAGATTGGGACATATCTTCATTGATAGAATTAAGCGATCAGTAATTAATGGACTACTTGATACTCTAGATTTTACTTAATATGACACTTGTGTGGACTGTATGACACTTGTGTGGGGTACATAAAGGGAAAGCAAACCAACAAGTCAAAAAAATGTGCCAAGAGAAATACGGAAATATTAAAAATCATACATACAAAATTTTGTAGTCTAGCTATGGAGTCAAATGTTCAAAGATACTTCATCTCTTTTATTGATAATTATTCACAATTCATATATATCCACTTGCTTCGTCATAAGCATGAAGTGATGGACGTCTCTAAGGTGTTTAAAATGAAAGTAGAGAAACAATGTGGTAAACAAATTAAGATTGTAAGATTAGATAGAGGTAAAGAATACTATGGTAGATACACTTAATATGGACAAGCACTTGGTCCCTTTGTGAAGGTTTTTGAAGAACATGGGATTATTACCCAATATACTATACTTGGTTCCTAGACTAGTATGGTTTGGTTCCCAAACTAGAATGGTGTAGTAGAAAGAAAAACCAAACTTTATTGGACACGGTGCATAGTATGCTTAGGGCGCGCATGACAAAATTTATGTTTCTCGATTTCTCTGTTTCTCTGTTCCCTGTAACAGGTTTGGAACAGAATCCGTTTGGTAACGCAATTTGATTTCTCTATTTCTGAAACAGATTTCTATTCCAGAAATAAAAAAAAATTGAAGAAATCAGAAGCTGAAATTTTTAGCTTCTCAGTTTTTAAAATAGAAATCAAAAACTGAAATCAAACCATATAAAAGAACCTTGCGCTTTCTTGCTAACTTAATTCACTCATAACCACAATTTCACAAATTATTGCTAATTTTCTTTTTTCTTATTTTGCTCGTGTTTTTTTTTTCAATTTTTTTTTTTGATAACTTCCTCTTTAGGATGAAAGGCAATCGAATGGGTCCCCAATTTTAAAAAACGACCAAAGTTCTTAAATGCTTACTTAAAAACAATGGGGCTCTTTCCTCCTAGAAAAGGCATGCGCATGGCCAATTGAAGAAAAAGTTCTTATGTGATAGATGAAAAACGTGCCTAGAAATTTAACCTTATTTTTTTTACGGATTCAAAATTCTTGCAAAATTAAAATAATTAAATTGTTACACAATCTTGAATTTTAATTCGAAGGCAAGAGATTCAAGAGAATCTCTCTCTCTCTCTTTGCTATGCAAGGGCCATTAAAAGTTCATTAAGTAACAATAAAGAAATTAGGGATGAGCAATTGGACTGATTTAATTCGAGAATCAAAATAAACAAACCTTCCCCAATTGGTTCATAACCATAAACGTTATTTTAAGGTAGAATTCTCATATATTCCTTTACACCATTAATTTTATTTTATTGATAATCTTGTATAATATTAGTTTTTGATAAAATGACAAGGCTGTATAGGTGCCATTGATGGCACCCATATTCATGCTTCCGTAGTACTTGTCTGAACATACGCAGGATGAGCTTGCAAACGATACATTGACCGAGGAGGAAAACCAAATAAATACGCTTAGGAAAACAATTCCTAATAAAATGGCAAGGGATAATAATATGACGGAAATTCCATGAAATTGTATTTTCAACTTTTGTAATGTATTAGTATTATTTCGACTATTATTTTGTATTTGAGGATTTCCTATGTGTTTTAGTATTATTTCAACTATTATTTTGTATTTGAGGATTTCCTATGTTGTTTTAGTATTATTTCGATTATTATTTTATATTTGAAGATTTCCTATGTTGTTATCTAATCAATTTCTATTTCTAGAAATGAAAATTTTGTTCTGTTATCAAACGAATTTCTATTTCAGAAATATAAATTTTGAGTCATTATCAAACGGGTTTCTTTGCTCATAAACTTGTCTGGAGAATAGAAATTAAGAAATTGATTTCTGGTGAGAAATCAATTTCTGTTTCAGAAATTTTGTCATACGCAGCCTTAGCAACTCTAAATTTCCTAGGTCTTTGTAGACTAAGGGTTTTAAAACAGAAGTGTACATATTAAACCAAGTTCTGACCAAGGTTGTTTCTAAGACGCCTTTTGAGTTATTCAAATGTAGAAAACAGAGTTTACAACATGTACGCATTTGGGGATGCTCGTCTAAAGTAAGAATCTATAATCGACAATAAAAGAAGTTAGACCTAAGGACTATAAGTGGGTATTTCATTGAATATCCGAAAAGTCCAAGGATTCAGGTTTTATTGTCCATGTCACACCACTAGGTTTGTGGAATCGAAATACGCTAAGTTTCTTGAGAATGACCTAATTAGTGGGAGAGATCAATTCAAAGACCTTGTTTCTGAATACAATCATTCGGATAATCAACCTTCTACTTCAAGTATTAGATTGGTTGTTGTTTACAATGCCCCTTCAATTCAACTAGTTGTTGAACAACCAATCATTGAAGATCCATAAGCTACTAATATTGATCCAATAGACCTAAATGTTCAACAATTACTAGAAACTGTTGAGCATCTAGTTAGACGACAAACTTCTCAAGAGAATGTTGATGTAACATTAAAAATATTTACTAGGATGAAGAAATTAGCGATCTTTAGTGACTACATTGTGTATCTACAAAAATTTGATTATAAAGTTGGAGCTAAAATGATCCTAAAATGTTTTTACAAACTATGAATTGTGATAAATTCAATTTGTGATACAATGCCATGAAAGAAGAGATGAGTTCTATGACATCTAATGAGATTTAGGGTTTAGTTGATTTGCCTAATAGTGCAAAGGCTATTGATTGTAAATATGTCTACAAAAATAAGAAAGAATCATTAGGCAACATTGAAAGATACAAAGCCAAACTCATTGCCAATGGATTCACTCAAAAGGAGATGATCGATTATACAGAGACATTTTCTCCTATATCTAAGAAAGATTCTCTTCATATTATCTTGACATTGGTTGCTCATATTAACATGGAGTTATATTAAATGGATATGAAAACGGTGTTCTCCAATGGAAAACTAAATGAAGTGGTTTACATGAAACCATAAGGATTCTTCTTTAGTGATGTTGAGCATTTGATGTGCAAGATTAAAAGTCTCTATATGGCTTGAAACAAACATGCCAATGATATTCGAGATTCCACGAGATTATCTCTTCATTTGGTTTTATAGAGAATATCATGAATCAATATATATACCAAAATGTTAGTATGAGTAAGATTTGCTTTCTTATCCTATATGTGAATGATATTTTACTTGTAACCAATGATAAGAGATTGCTACATTAAGTGAAACAATTCATCTCTAAGAGTTTTGACATAAAGAAAATGGATGATGCATCTTATGTCACTTGCATAAAAATCCATAGGGATAAATTTTGATGTATATTATAATTATTTCAAGAAACCTATATTAATAAAGTCTTAGAGAGATTCCAAATGAAATATTGTTCATCAAGTATAACACCTATTGTGAATGGTGATAGGTCTAATATGAACCAATACCCTAAGAACAATTTTTAAATGGAACAAATGAAGAACATTCCTTATGCTTCTCCTATCAGAAGCTTGATGTATACTTAGGTTTGCATCTGACTTGGCATTACCTTTGCTATGGGAATATTTGGAAGATACTAGAGTAATTTAGGTATGGACCACTAGAGAATTGCAAAGAATGTGATAAGGTACATTCAAGATACAAATGGACACATGTCTATGTAGTTGGTTACTCAAATTCAAACTTTGTTGGCTGCATTAATTCTTGTAAATCTACATCGAGAAACATTTTTATGTTTGCTAGCGGAACATTGTCCTAGAGGAGTGCAAAACAAACTTTGGTTGCCACTTTACTATGGAGGTAGAGTTCGTTTTTTGTTTTGATACCACCTCACATGGTGTGTAATTGAAAAGGACGTGTGAACCCCTAGAGTACTATAACTTGGCACAAACGAATACTTAAGTGCCATAACTTACAAAAGTAATACTTAAGTGCCAAAATCGGCGAGAAATTAACCACTTAAGTGCCACTCCAGCCAAAACGCTGACGCGTCAATTTTCCGGCGAAGCGGATGCAAAATGATGTCGTTTTGGTGCTAACGTAGTAAAAAATTTAATATAAAAACTAATTAATTAAAAAGGATATAAAATTTAATTAAATTTAATTTAAAATTTAATTTATTTTTATAAATTTAAAAATAAAATCTTTTAATATTAGAAAAAAGGGAGGCGGTGGGGAGGCGGCGCTGACTCCCCCTTTTCTTTTTTTTAATTTTTTTAATTTAATTTAATTAATTTTATATCATTTTTTAAAAAAATTTAAATTTTTTGAAAAAATTAAATATTTAAAATATTTTTGTTTATATTTTTAAATTTTTTAATAAATTTAATTTTAAATTTAATTTAATTAAATTTTATATTTTTAAAAAAATTTTAAAAATTTATATTTTGTATTTTTTTAAATTTTTAAATATTTTTTATTTTTATTTTTAAATGTTTTAAATAGATTTATTTTTAAATTTAATTTAACTAATTTTTATATAATTTTTTATCACGTCGCATCAAAACGACATCATTTTTGTATTGTCTAGTCACGTCAACGTGCAAAATGAAGCCGTTTTGCACTCGCTTTGCCAAAAAATTGGCACGTCAGCGTTTTGGCCAGATTTTGGTCGGAGTTGCACTTAAGTGATTAATTTCTCTCCGATTTTGACACTTAAGTGTCACTTTTGTAAGTTATGATATTTGAAGCGTTCTTTTGCCAATTAAAAAGTTTCATATCAAAGCTTAAAGTTGTAGATTCCATCGCTTGGCTATTGAGAATATTTTGCGACAATTCAATTGCAGTTTTCATGGCTAAGAACCATAAAAGTAGTAGTTGAAGCAAACACATCGACATCAAATACTTCACTAACAAAGAACGTGTTAAAGAAAAAAAAGTTGTCATAGAACATGTAAGCACTATGTCACAACCTATCATCAATGAACCATTTAGGGTTTGGCTAATGAATTACTAAACTTAAACTTAACTCGGACTTTCCCAAGCCCATATCAATTCACAATTTAGGTTTAATTTTTTAGCATACAAATGAATTTTATCTAAGAATCGCCACTAATCAATTTATAGTAGGTCAAGTAAACACATAAGTAATAGAATTCCTATGAATCAAAGATTGTGGGAATGGAGACTTGATTACACTAGATTACTATAACGCCTTTCAGTACCTATTGTCTTTTATTTTCAAAAATATGTTCACGCAACCATTATTAAACAATTAATGAATCAAATAAATTGCACCAAAGGAATTAAACACACCAAAGCAAGCAATTATTTTTTTTTCTTTTGGGTTTTCTCTTATCTTGAATTTAAAACCTATATGACATGCACAAGCTATTTTTGTCTTTTTATATTAAAATTCGAAATAATAAAAACCCTAATTAAACTATCTAAAATAAATAGTTATCTAATCTAGTTTAGGGATTAATTAAACCTAAACCCTATCATATCTCAAAAAACTTTTTTTAAAGATGCAATATTATCTAAACATGCAAGCATCATTTAGGATCCTATCTATAAAAGAAAATGCTATTTAGAATCAATTATGATATATTCTAGAACTATCTAAACATGCAATCCTATTCAAGCTAGGCAATATTAACTAGAAATCCTATATATTCTAACATGCAATCTAATCCAAAAAAAAAAAATGCAATCCTAATTTAGGAAACTAGCCTAGACAATTTGATCTTTTTTTTGGGGTATTTTCCAAAACATGCAATTATTAAATATAGGCATTATATTCAACCTACTCACGATATTCATCGAGAATTCACATAAAGGGTTAAAATAATTGAAAAAACAATATATTATCTCATGGATTAAATTAACAATTATTCTAACCTTGAACATCACAACATGTGAGAAAAATCAAAATAATTGAAAACTTTATCCGAGTCTCACGGATCAAATTAATAACTATAATAATTTTAAAGTTAAAACATCATCAACGCACAAAAAAGATCAAAATAATTGAAAAAAAATTATCCGAAATCTTAAGGATCAAATTGGTAATTATAATGATTTTTTGCCAATAATATTCTATTGGATAATGCCTAAAGTCTCAATAAAATCACTAGTAGCATCAAATATTCCAATTTAGGCTATAATATTGAGTTGAAATTTGGTTCAAGAAAATTACCTTGTTCGAATTATTTGCTTCCAAAACGGGACCGGCGCGAAGAATTCACAAACGGCGGCTTGCATCGAGATAGGCTTAGCGGCAGCATGCTCACAACCAATGAACCTGCAAGAATAGAAAGCTCGCGGAATCGACTCGATTTAGACAAGAGAGGGAACCACGGTTGGCGTCAGGGGGTACGGACGGTATACACGGCCAAGGTGGGACTGTCTCGTTGTGGGAAGGCAATCACGGGCGGCTTCGTGGGCTTTGGATACTGGTAATTCTTGGTGTGGCCTTCTTGGATCGATTTTGGAAACTAACAACAACAAAAGTCAACTTTTGTCTGCTTCCTTCCACAGGGTGCTCTTCAGTTTAGTCTTTCTTGCGTCAATTGTAGCCCCTGGTGCCCATGCGAGCGATCGTTGGAATTTGTTGGGTCCACAGCACGACCGTTGCTGACGGTAGGGATGCAACAGCGGCTCGCGGTCAGGCTTTTCGCGGCTCTGTGGAGGCACCTCAGGCGCGGCAACTCAGGAGGGAGGACTGGTGGACTTGCCTGGGGACAGCGAGCAGTAGTAACGCCGCCAGTGGTTGGGCCCATCGTGGAGCAGCAAGAAGGATGCGTCTCGTCGTGGACCCGGGAGTGGCGGCGGGCCTTGCAATCGTGGTGCAACAGGGACGATGGTGTGGACGGTGGCAAGAGTGACGTGAGCAAGCAGTGTCGTTGGTGGCTGAACAGAAGTGGGCGTTGACGGGCGGATTTTGCCGGAAGAAGGGGGGCAGCAGCGAGTTGCGGGCGTCGGCAATGGCGTTTAAAGACCCACCGAAGAAGGAGGCCTCCTTTCTATCTCACGTTCTCTCTCTCACTTGTCCTTTCTCTAAGAAATGCTCCCCCCGGAAAGAAAAAAAAACCCTTCTTCCGTCAAGACGTCTTCTTTGTCTCCTTCTATAATGTCCATTCCTAAACCTCAAAACAGAAGCGTGAATATTCGGGAAGATCCTCCGATTTCTCCACTTTCTCTTTCTTTCATGTTCTGTCTTTACACCACAGAGAAATAATCTTTTGTTCTTGTTCTTCCACATTTTCGGGCTGCTACGAATCTTCATGAATGATCTCTTTTTGACGAAGAATATCTCCCTTAATATATCAAGTCTACTTTTATATGTGAGAAAGCTTATTCTTCTTTGGACTTGGACAAATATATCTCCTCCTTCCCTTTTGTTTGACTGAATATTACCTCATGTCAAATCTTTTCCTTTCTGAAGTCATTGCAATATTCTCTTGATAATGCAATATCCTCTTCATATCATACGAGCTTTAGCCATGATGTGAAAGGCATAACGTGATTCTCATCCATGGACTTGGCCAAATTCATGGGCTCAATAAAATTCAAGCCTAATCAATTAAGTCCATTTGTCGTCAATCCAATGCAAATGCAATTATTTTTATATGCAATGCAATTTAATTTAATATTTCTATTTATGGGCTAAAATTTAGTCCCAATTTTTTATGCAACAAACAACTAATTGGATCGTCAAATTTAGGTGTCAACACACTAAATTGATGATAGCTGATCATTTAATTATATGAATGCCACCAATGAGTTATAATGATAATGTAATCAAAATGGGCATTGGTCCAATCATTTAAATTTTTCTTTACATGAAAAAATTTGTGAAACTTTTATTCATTTGTGATATTTTTCTCGATACAATTGTTTACATTCAATTTTGAGCCTAGAATAAACATAAGGTTTATTCACTATGTTATATTATCACATATGAGTTGGTGAGACATATTGTGATACATGAAAGATAATACTCATTCTAAGAGGACTTATCAACATGATTTGTGTGTTTTATTTTCAGCATGAAGTTTTGTAGATTTGGTGGGAAAATGTTGTAATTTGGGATCAAGTGGGAAAATGTTGTAATTTTATATAATATGATCCCAAATTCTGTTTAAAATTGCCTATATTAGATTTCATTAAGGATTTATTATCCAAATCTACTAGTCGATAACTATAGAGATTGTCCATATCTATTAGGATTTGTAAGGGCATATAAATGGGACGTTTAAGCCAAACCTTCTCATTATTCTTATTATTCTGATTATATGATAATCGGAGGGCACACCATCAATGTCGAGAGGGTAATTGGTTAGAAGTGCTTATTCATGATTGTTTAAGCTCATGCATATCTGTTCTTGATGCCATCAATGGCTGGAGGTCAGTACAAAATTTGCACGTATTCACATTTGATCCCAATTATCAAGATCATGGTTATCCGCAAAATTTCTAACAACTCTATTATACTTAGTAAAACTTTGATAGTGTGAAGACACATTTGTGACCAAACCAACATGGTTTTATTCTAAAGGTTACCTTTCTTTTATATTTACTTATCATAATCTAAATTTGGATAATAGAGCGTAGGCTCCTTTTCTCACAATTGAAATTTTGTATAAATGTACTTCACTCATGGTCAAATAGATAATAAATAAATGTGTTGGCATGAGTTGATTTTGTAGGAGTGATACATATAGAAAGTTAATATTTAGCCTAATAGGTGATTGTTACCCTAGTAATATTTGTATATATATATGGCCGTGTAAACACAATTTATATAGAAAAAATGAGCGATGCTTTTCAACATGGTATTAGAGCAGAACCCCAACTTCCTTCACACCGTTTCAACTAGGATCAGATCGCTACCGCAGCATTGGTTATTTGTGCTGCAGCTGCACCAACCAAACTAGATCGTCACCGCAACACCAACTCGTGCCGACTCATGCTGTTGCCACGTTGTTTTTGACCCGACCAAGAATTCCTTCTCGATTGCAAAACAATTGTGATTGGCAACCATGATAGATCTAAAAGATGTGGTACCTCATCAAGACTAAGGGGAGAACTCAACAATTGCCTCTCTCTTGGAGAATCTTACGACGGAGTTGACACAAATTTTGACCCAGAAATTAACTCAGGCATCAACGCAATCCCATGAGCCATCCACTACACAAATCTTAGTCAAATTGGATGGATCCAATTATGGATTATGGTCCCAAGTGGTGGAGATGTTCATCTCAAGAAAAGACGAGTTGGGTTATATTAATGGTGATCTTCCTCAGCCCTCACTTACTGATCCTCAATTTTGAAAGTGGAAGACTGAGGATGCGACTGTGAAGGGGTGGCTAATCAACTTGATGGATCCAGCATTGATAGGCAATTTTATCCGCTTCCCAACTGCGAAGATGGTATGGGACTCTGTTGCAACAACATTCTTTGATGGAAGTGATGTCTCTCAAGTTTATGACTAGAATAGGCGGGTGACTCAGATGAGACAATGTGGAGGGACAATTGAGGCCTATTACAATATTCTTCAGAGTTTGTGGAGGGAGATCGACTTCTGTCATCCAAACCCAATGACATTCCCAACTAATATTGAGCAATACAATCTTGCCATTCAAGAAGACTAGGAATATATCTTCCTTGATGGGTTGGACGATCGTCTAGATAAAGTGAGAGTGGATGTTCTCCAGATGCAGCCATTCCCAACCGTCGAGCAGGCTTATGCTCAAGTTTGTAGGGAAGATACAAAATAATGAGTAATGCCCACCCATACTAATCCCACACATGGGTCCCCTGCCATGGTGGCATTGGGGAACAAGACAGGTGTCTGAGAATTCCCAGTAATGCCAACAAGGGGGAGGGCGGACAAATAATGGTCCACGAACTACAGCTCCATCTGGAGGATGCTCACACTGTGGGAATGCTAAGCATACTCGAGAGACATGCTTTAAACTCCATGGCTATCCAGAGTGATGGAAGGAATTGAAGGCACGAAAATAAGCTGATGGGGGTACTAATAGTGGAAAAGGGAAGGCTTCCCTTGCTAAGATGGAACCTTACCTGTCTTTGGTGCTCAAGGTTGAAACTCAAAACCAATCGACTATGTTCAATTCAGGTAATATCCAGGGTAATTGTGGTGGTGCACTAGTTCTCCTTAATCACAACAATTGTGATGGATGGGTTATTGATTCGGGGGCTACGAAACTGACCTTTAACCCAGACAATTTTGTGAACATTACAAAGCCAAGATGATGTAGTATCACAAATGTGAATGGGTATATGATGCGGGAGCATCCAACTTAGCTCCATCAACCAATTCCCAACCATTGATGCTTATCCAAGCCAAGAAAGAAATTTGGCATTATGTGCTTCGATGGATAAGGTTCAAGAATGCAAGTTCCCGTACTAATAAATGCATTTCTTAAGTACCTAGGTCATGAAAATCTATTTTTTATATTTCCTAAGTCTAAAATCCTCCTATAAACGGGTGAAAACTATCCAATGTATGAGGATATGAATTTGATGAATGAAAATTGTGAGAATTCCTCTACTTAAGTGAACTCCTTCGGAGAGTGGATAACTCCTTTCGGTCTCTTTATCCTTGGAGCGTAGATCACTCCTTGGTGGTGAGCCAAGAAGCCCTTTATCCTTGGCTGGTGGAATCTTTAGGCCTTGGTGGTGAGCTTCTCCTATCCCGAAATCCTTTATCCTTGGCTAGTGGAAGCTTTAGGCCTTTGTGGTAAACTTTGTAGATCTCAATCCTCATCCTCGGTTGGTGGCGTCTCCTTTATACCTTGGAAGGAAATCGTTCTATCTTTCTTATTTTTTTTTCATTTCTTCCCCATATACAGTAATCCATACACTTCACTAGAAAAATCCCAAAAGAAAATATTTCCGTTCTGGAATCACTCGCCCCATCACGCATCAATATACATACCCGGTAACAGGGGCTGGTGTGGTGGCAATTTCCCCTTAGCTATCGTTGCCTCACACCTTATTTGTTCGGTCATTGACCACAAAATTGATTTATGTTGGACAACTTGTAGAAGATATGCATTGTATTGTTCTAATGTATCCTCAATTCTGTCTTTTCTAGACTCACAAAGGAGATCATTGGACGTGGTACTAAAAGATTTGGGGGGTGTTGTACTATCTAGATGATTTCAAGTATGGAAGTGTGCATCAAGTTCGGAGTTCACCTGGTAATAAAAAAAATATTTGGCTTTGGTATTGACGATTGGGACATCCTTCATTTGGCTATATGAAAAAGTTGTTTCCTGAGTTATTTTCTTATCTAAAAGAGTTGGATTTCTGTTGCTAGACTTGCATTTTGGCTAAGAATCACCGTGTTTCATTTCCCATAAGTTCAAATAAGAATAACACACCTTTTTCGTTAGTTCACTCTAATGTTTGGGGTGCACTTCCTATTACTGCTATCTCGAGCTGTTGGTGGTTTGTAATCTTTGTTGATGATTGTACACGTATAATTTGGCTTTACTTGATGAAAACTAAGGATGAAGTGGCTAATGTGTTTAAAGTGTTTCACAAGATGGTTCAAACACAATTTAATGCTAAGTTGCAAGTTTTTCGGAGCGATAATGGTGGAGAATATGTGAATCGATATCTCACAGAATACTTCGAGCAGCATTGTCTCATTCATGAGACCTCGTGTACACAAACTCCACAACAGAATGGAGTGGCTAAACAGAAGAATCAACATTTCCTCGAGACCGCTTGAACCCTCTTAATTGAGGGACATGTTCCTCCACGTTTTTGGGATAATGCCATTGCTACGGCGGTGCATCTCCTCAACTAAATGCCCTCGAAAGTGCTAGATTTCCATATGCCTCTATAGGCTCTCTCTACATCAATCCCATTGCTATCAGTCCTGACAATTCCTCCATGTATGTTTGGATGTGTTGCATTTGTTCATATCCTGAATAACCAACACACCAAACTTGATCCGTGTGCCTTACAATGTGTGTTCTTGGGGTATGGTACTCATCAAAAGGGCAATGCTACAACCCATCTACTAACAAAACCTATGTGACTATGGACGTCACATTTGTCAAAGGAGAATTTTTTTACCCGAGTACCAATTCTACCATTCAGAGAGAGAATCAACCAAAAAGGAAGAATTGGTGGGAGACTATTGCTAGGGTTATACTCAAAGGAAGGGACGCAATTGTTGGGGGTGATTGTAGTATCGATGATAATGCGAATGATAGCCCTGACATCGATGATGGTGGGGCTAAGCAGGCTCCAACTATTGGTGATCGAGGAGCTAGGCACGGTCCAATTAGTGCTAGATCTGCTATGGGTGATGTGGGTGGTGTTGACGTAGTTGGTGTTGATGGTAGAGCTACTAGATAAGTGATAGATGGTGTTGGTGGTGGTGGATTTGCAACGGGTGTAGCTACAAAAGCCTCGCAAGAACCAACAAGGGGTGAAATACCCATATAGAAACAAGTTGAAATGCTCTCCTCTCTTCTCTTCTTTAGTACCCGACCAAGCTCATGAGGATTTTCCTAAGGTAATCTCCCATATTGCCTCTGACTTGCTTGATGAATCTAATATGTCTATGGAATATAAATTACCTGTTAGGCACAATTGGGGAAAGCCTCCAAATCGATACTCAGTAGACACTGAAGAAAGGAGATCGAAATATTCCATCACAAATTATGTCTCAACATGAAAGCTATCTGAAACATTGAAGGAGTTTGTGTTGGCTGTATCTTCAATTAGCATTCCGAATGGAGTGCAGGATGCTTTGGAGGATCAACAATGGGTTCAGGCTATGGAATTAGAGATGGAGGCATTGCAGAAGAATAGAACGTGGGAATTGGTGGACTTACCTAAAAAAAAAAAATAGCGAGATGCAAATGGATTTTTTCTATTAAGCCTAAAGCAAATGGATCCATCGAAAGATACAAGGCAAAACTAGTAGCAAAGGGATACACATAGATGTATGAAATTGACTACCAAGAGACTTTTTCTCCTGTTGCAAAACTTAATATTGTTCGAGTTTTGGTGTCTCTTGCAACTAATTTAGATTGGCCACTATATCAGTTTGATGTGAAGAACGCCTTCCTCTATGGTGACTTAGAGGAGGAGATTTATATAGATGTACCACCATGATACAGGTCTCTCTCACATCCAGGTATGGTTTACAAATTGAAGAAGTCCTTGTATAGTTTGAAGCAATCACCAAGGGCTTAGTTCAGTCGATTCAGAGAGGCAATGAAGAAGTGTGGGTACAGGCAAAGTGAGTTAGATCGCACCTTGTTTCTTTGACAACAATGGAAGATAACTACATTGATCATCTATGTTGACGATATGATCATTACAAGGGATGACATGGAAGAAATCACCTTACTCCAAAGGAAGCTTTCTAGAGAGTTCGAGATGAAAAACTTGGGAGTACTGAGGTATTTTTTGGGGATAGAGGTAGCAAGGTCAAAAAGGGGAATATTCTTGTCACAAAGAAAGTATGTACTAGATTTGTTGGCAAAAGTAGGGATGCTAGACTGCAAGCCGGCAAATACCCCAATTGTTCAGAATCATAAACTTGGAGAGTATCATAGTCAAGTACCACCAAACAAGGAGAGATACCAAAGGTTAATGGGGAAGTTGATCTACTTATCGCATACGCATGCAGAAATTGCATATGCGGTAAGTATCGTAAGTCAATTCATGCATGCTCCCATTGAAGATCATATGAATGCCGTGGTGAGAATAATTTAGTATTTGAAAGTATCTCCAAGGAGAGGATTACAGTTCCTAAGGAATGGTCATCTTGGAATTGAAGGTTCCACAGACGCAGACTAGGCGAGTAGTGTGTATAGCAGGAGGTCAACTTCAAGGTATTTTACATAGTGGGGGGAATTTGGTCACTTGGAGAAGTAAGAAATAAAAGTGGTGGCTTTATCAAGTGCGGAAGCAGAGTTCAAAGGGATGGCAAAAGGGCTATGTGAACTTTTATGGCTTAGAAAGCTAATGTCCGAATTGGGATTTCCTCCTAGATCGGAGATGAAGCTCTTTTGTGATAACAAGGTGTCTATTGACATATCACATAATCCCGTGCAGCATGACTAAACCAAACATATTGAGGTTGATCATCATTTTATTAAGTAGAATCTAGATGTAAAGATAGTTCAATTCCCATTTGTGAGGTCTGAAGATCAACTAGCAAATGTATTGACAAAGGCAATCTTCACTTGACAAGTTGGGCATTGGCAACATTTACGCACCAACTTGAGGGATATGCTTTTCAACAAATTGCACTATTTATTAGTTGGGGAATGACACCACAAAGGTATTACATCTTTATTTATATTATTTTTATTTTTTGATGACCCTGGAACTAGTGTACAACCGGCAGCCGACGGCACAAACTAGGGGGAGCACTAGTGTGGGGGCCCACCTCCCACGGCACTCCACTTAAGTCGCGCAAATGGGGGCGTGAAGGTTTGAACCCCTCCCCTCCCGGATGAGGGGGTAGAGTGCAAACCGGCGCGTCCACTGCAAGGTGGGTACCCAACTACCTTTATTTAACTATAAAAAAGGGAAATTTTGTGAAGAGGTCTTCTCGCAACCTCGAGAGCAAGAATCCGCACAAGCTCCAATCTTCTACATGTTAGCTTTGACTTTCTTGTTGTCTACATGAGTGTCTATATGAGTTCAAAGATTAAACAAGAACTTGAAAAGCCACCTTATATCGAGATTTAAATTGATTTTTAACAAGAGCATATATCGAAGTTCAAGGAAATAAAATGATTTTGTACACAACCTTCATCTCATGGTTAAATTATAGCAATGAAACATTGATAAAGGAACAAAATTATAAAATGACTTTATTGGTTTTATAGAGGAAGAAGTACAGCACAAGTGCCAAAACTTAACACGAAGGGACATTTAAGTGCCAAAAGTTAGGAAAGTGATATTTGAGTGCAACTTTTTCTAAAAAGCGAGACACTTAAGTGCCATCTCTGGCGAATCTCACTGGAAATCCCACATGGCAATTGTTTATTATTTCTTTCATCTACGTGGCTCGCCAGAGTGCTAATTCAACAAAAAAAAAAAAAAAAAGCAAAAACAACGTTGTTTTTTAGAAGATTCGAATTTTAATATAAAAATTAATTTAATTAAATTATAAAAATAAATAATTATTATTATTTAAATTTAACCCAAAAAAAAATGTTGGGGAGAGGAGGCAGTGGCTAAGGGCTAAGCCCTTGCTGCCGCCTCCTCCCCACTGTCATCGAGAAGGGCCGACGATGGTGAGGGGAGCGTCAATTGGGGTCGTTGGCCCCTGGCCAAGGGCCAACGAGGGGCCAACAACCCCGACCGACAACCAACGAGGGCCCGCGAGCCCTTGCCAAATCTAGGGCGAGGGTCACGGCCCTCCCCAGATCCGACAAGGATCTTGGGGAAAACACATCGAGTTGCTGCCTCTTCTCCTCCACTTTTTTTTTTAATTAATAATAATTATTATTTATTTTTATAATTAAATTAAATTAATTTTTATATTAATTATATACCATGTTAGAAAACAAAACTACGTAATTTTGGCTTTTGTTTTGCCACGTCAACATGCAAAATGATGTCGTTTTGCATTTTCCCTGTCGGAAAATTGTTACGTCAGCATTTTGGTCAAATTTTGGCTAGATCAGCACTTAAATGATCCATTTTGCTCCGATTTTGGCACTTAAGTATCACTTTCGTAACTTTTGGCACTTAAGTGTCCCTCCGTACTAAATTTTAACACTTCAGGTGTCTGGCACTCGTTTTATAGATCTCATAAGAAGTTACATTATATTTTCGATAGGGATGCAAAGATTATTACCTGGATGGTAGTGAAGGCAAGAACAATGCTCTGATGCTACAAATGTAAAAGATTTCCCCGGCAACCAGTGAGACATTCAAGATTGCATTGAAATAGTTTAGGTCCCAAGAAATAGTAAGCTGCACTTGTCAACGTGCATTCCCTAGATATGGCCACGTCGGCATTGATGGACAACCATAGTATGAGAGCCACCACAAATATCATTCACCCCAATCTCTTGGATGTTGTTACTTCCATGGTTACTAACACCTAAAATATTCTTAGCCTCTCTCTCGCGATGAGTTTTGACAGCTTTGTGACCTAGCGTAGTGATGTATTGAGATGAGTTACTGTAACACCTTCATATACTCATAGATTCATTATGGTTGCCGAATGAGTAGATGACTAGAAATGAATGATTGTCCTTTTCATTTAATGAGGACATGCTTATCATATCATCTAGTCGAATGAGATGGACTTCTTACCATATCAAGTCCAATTAAAAGGTGACAATAAGTTACTATTTCTTGAAGAATTTCACCTTAAATCTAGGCACCTATCAAATTTAATCTCATCAACAACTTTTGTTACGAGGTCCTACTTTTTCTAACTCTGACAAATTCTATAGTCAATTATCCTACATGGCATAACTAGCGCTACCATAAATATTTGTAAATAATATTTTAACAATATTTTAAATTTTTTATACTTTTTTCTAATTTTGTTCTTTTTTCCTTTCTTTTTTTCTCTATTCTTTTTTTTTTTTCTAGTGGTTGACAAACAGCCACTAACCACAGGGGTTGGCTAGCAAGGGATAGCTTGCTAGACATGGCGAGGCCAAGCCTCACTTAGGCCATCATGGCCACGCCAAGCGTTGCCTTGCCCTTGCCGACCCTTGCCTAGAGACGCCGCCATGGCCTAGGAGGGAGTCAGCCTCACCGAGCACCACCTATAGATGGTGGCCATTTGTCGGCCATCAGCAAAAAGAATTGGGAAAAAAAACAATAATAAAAAATCATAAAAATTATTTAAAAAATTCAATATGTTTTTAAAAATGCTCACATTAGAACTAATCGTGTCACACTTACCAAATAATAATAATAATAATAATAATAATAATAATAATAATAATAATAATAATCGTGTCACATAGGACGGCTAGCATCCTGGTCAATAATTTCTAATCAAAACTAGCTAGGTGAGCTCAACTAGCAAAAGGTAAAAAGTTTAGGGCTCAATTGGAAAAATCGAAATGTTTAATATTGAATTTGCAAAAATACAAAACGTTTAGGATTTTCAAACAATTTTGCTGAGCCTAGACAAGTAGCTGAGACTACTCTTAAGCTTCTTCCTGATCTTATAAAGGTCGTAGAGCAGCACCAATGCTGTGTAAATGCCATTGCGTCGCTCTTCCTCTTCTTCACATTCTGAGGCCTCCTGCTAGGCTCGGGTATCTACGTCTTAAGAGGATAGAATCAGTAACACGAGGCATAACACGCGAATTGAGGGGACGGAATGCATCCATAGCAATATACGCCCGTTGAATGTTCTAATTGTTTCTCCATTAGAAAAACAAAAAAGACTTTCTGGAGTTGAGCCTGTAATCATGCAAGATGCAACACCCTCTTACTCCCTTCTTGAGCAACCCTTCGTGTTTTGGTGTCGGTAGACTCTCTCCAATGAGAAATTACTCATTTAAGACATGCTTTCAGCTAAATCTGGATCATCAAAAGTGATGGATCTCCTTGGATCCCGATAAATTTTACAGTCCATCCATTTTAGCAGATGTAAGTAGGTTCACTTAAATGATTTCCCACAATATACATTGTTATTTAACACATACTTAGTGGGCCGATGGTGGCCCACGGCCCCTCGATCCAAAAATTTTCCATAAAGCGAAAAGGAAAAGTTAAAAAGAAGAAAAGAAAAAAGAAAAAAGAGTATACATATTATATAAATGAGCAATTTGTGTTTCGCCGCTGGGTATGACGGTTCTGTATGTCCTCATGTGACGACTTCAAAGAAAGAAAAACATGAATAGTGCCCAGAGGCCGCGTAGATTATAAGACATTTGTCATACGGGACGATCCGTTCAAAAGATACGCAAGACTAAGTGATCTGTCAAGATGAGATGAACCGATGAAGTTCACATACCACGTGGATTCGAGTGAGGGAAACCGGATACATTGAAATCTTCGTTCAAACTATTGCCAATTTTTGGCATGGAAGGACACTCCCTGGAGTCAATATAACCCACCATCACAAGATCCCACCCCCACCTACGCATGGAATAGGGAAGTCCAAAGGACATTTCAACATCACTTGCTAATTTAAGGTTTGCTAATATTTCTAGGTTAAGAGCATGATACATCCCCCAGGAAACAAGCCAGACTTAGTTCGGTATACCAGTCAGGCGGCGCTCCCTGTACTTAGCAACATTGGAGATGGCTTTTAGCGGTCGCATTCCAAGCTATTATTCCAGAATCGGAGGCCGATTCAATTCCCTTTCGGTGCAAAGGTGTATGGATCCTCACTGCACAACCAGAGATATAAATAGTCTTGAGTCTCTCCCCTAGACAAGCAGAGAACTGCCTGAGTTACAAACAACAGCGAAAAGAGTCGCAGATGAAGAGGAAAAAAGGATAAGAGGCCTCTTTCCCTTTTCGTCAGCAATTGTAATGTATATAAATAGAATATAACTAAAAGCACATGCATCGACTAATCTAAATCAAAGAATTGAATTCCTACTCTGAATGAAGTTACAATCAAAATGAAAGGGAAATTATTCATTATATACAAATCCATGCCCTCCAACACCTTGCCGAGGCATCCCCCGTTGTGGACATGCCTCTCTTCCCCTTGAGAAAGAGCAAAGCATTCCAACCGAGTACACAAGTTTTTTCATTCGTTCTTTCTTTTATTCCCTTCCTTTCATACATATTAAGAAGCTTCAGTGCAACTAAAGAGAAGGGGCAGTCACAGAGAAGTGTGTCCACCATCCACTTGTATTTGCCCAGAGGGACTGAGAGAGCCTGAGCAAGCAGAGCCCATTCAAGAGTCAAACACTCCTTTGACAAAAACTATATGACTCTAAATTTCTAATCTGCATAAAATTTGCGTTCATGCCCACATTTCTGATTTCGGAGCGCCTTTATAACTTTTTTTCTTTTTGACACTTGTAGAAACTCCGCTATCACCATGCTGTAATTATCACAAAACTACTTAAGAAAACAACGTTCTTACCTTAAAATCCAACGCCAGCAAGTTTACTGAGACATCTCATCCCCACATAAGGCCCGATACCTGGCTCTTAGCAAAAAGATAGCGAGAGGGGCAGACTGGCCAGACATGTTGCAGCAAGGTTTCCTGTGCAAGGTGGGGTTGCCAAGGATTTCCGATCCTCTCTATGGCTAATCTCCTAAGAAACTTTCGATTATCAAACAAAAGTAGTTCAGTGGAGACCTGATTCTGTCCTTTTTTCACTCGTTTCAGCAACATCTCCAGCCATCAGAGCTTTTCTCCCCCTCAGGCAAGCACTGTATTCCGCGTTTTTTATAAACGGAACACAAGGTGGAGCTTGAGTTTGGCAAAGATCAAAACACAAAGAGGACAAGCAATTAGTGATCTCTCTTCCACATTGGTCCAGAGGAACCCTGCTGCTTCTTCTGTGCACCGTATTGCCAGGATTCTCTTGATCTGTCACCCACCTGATCAACACCTTCCAGTGAATTCTCCACAGGTGACTTAAGAGGCCGGAAATTTCCATTCCTAGAGATTAGGGATGCTGGCAACTTCTCATCATCTTCTGGTGCCACCACTGACCTGGGCTCTGTGTTTGTGTCTGTCAATCTATGCCTCGACCCACCTGACCTCAACCCCCTTGAATTCAAAGGAGCCTTACCTGGCAGGGGAGCTAGAGTCGGTCCTTTGGGTATGTAGAACTCTTTGGGGACAGAATCCATGTCCATGTAACAATTTCTGGCTTTGGCATCATCAATCAATGCAGCCCAGTCTTCAGACTGAATTAAAGCATTAGCATTTCCCATTACCTATTAAGATAAAAAGACAAAAACAATCAGAATCTATCCCTGTAAGTTGACAAGCAGACAGGACAGGGGGAGAGCAAAAAACAGAAATGTAAAAGAACAGAGTAGATGAACCCATACCCATAGAGCTCTCCTAGCACGAGTTAGAGCAACATTCATTCGACGAATATCTGCAACAAAGCCAACTCCATGACTAGAAGCACGAACACATGACATTATAATGACATCACGTTCTTGTCCTTGGAAAGCATCAACGGTATTGATATAAATATCCTTCCCTTCTTCTGAATTCAGAACCTCCTCAAACTCACGTTGAAGGCATTTTAACTGCAACTTGTAAGGTGTAATTATGCCCACGGTAATCTTCCCCATACCCATAGATTTCAGAGTTTTCTGTAAATGCTCATATATACGGAGACAAAACTGTGCTTCGTGTATATTTTGGTAGGAGACAGAACCACCTCGGTGGGATTCCCGACCGTGTGTAATATCATAAAATAAGTAAGGTCTTAGCAATGGATCCCTGTAATATACCTCATCAGGTAACTTCACAACACTCTCACTATCACTTAGGCGTCCCTGGTAAAAGTACCTGGAAGGGAAATCACGGATTTGTGGATGCATCCTATACTGAACAGACAACAACATTGTTGGGCATCCGGCCTGTTGAAATCTCTCAAAAAGGCTCCTGCTGTATAGCAGAGTCCCAGCTGCTTTGCTGATCACAGTGGCAGGAAGCTGCTGTGGATCCCCAACCAGAACACATCTAGCAGCACCAAGAGAAAGGGGAGGAAGGACTGCCACCTCACTGGCCTGTGCTGCCTCGTCAATGACCACCATATCGAAACCATGAGAAAGGCGAGAGAATAACTTTCTACCACTGCTTGAAACAGTAGTGAAGACAATCTCAGCTTCATTGGCATAACTTGCCTCAAGACTGGCGCGGGCCTCTTCCAAATTAAAATTACTACCAGTACGAAACTTTACTTCTACGATGAGGATGCGAGACATCTCAACCAGTACTTTGTCCCTGTTCTCAACTGCTTGAGCAAGTTGCTTGAGCAATGCATCACGATTCTGGTCCCTTGCCATCAAAACATCAGGATCCACACCTACAGATCCTTGAGAACGAATAGCAGCAGCTGCACTGTTGAGTTTCATTTGAATTTCAGCTATCTCCTGAGAGAATTGAGCTTCACTACTTCTCAATTTGTGCAACCAGGCATACACCTCCTCTTTACCCATGACAAGAAGTTGCTCAGTTCTCCTTTCAACAGAGACGGCCTGAGCTGCACGTGTTTGTGAGTCTACTCCAACTCGGGCTACATCAGGTTTATATATCCTCATTTCCCCATCAATGAAACCACGATCAAGAACACGAGCCAGGAGCTCATCTGTTGCTGCATTGGAAGGAGCACACACTAACATTCTAGGCTTTGGGCAGAGCTTTGGAAGAGTCCGAAAAAGACTCTGATCCATGCTCTGAAGAACTTCATCAATTGATCCAGTTGCATTATTATCAGAACTGCCCTCGCTAGGTTGCTTGTAGCTTTCAGGTGCCAGTTTCTTGAGCAATGAGTTGTAATAATGTTGATACTGAACCAGATGGATCACATTCAACATACCCCATACAGTATGTGTCTTGCCTGTACCTGGAGGGCCTTGGACGAGAGTGAAGGGCCATGGTTCCTGCCTCTTTGTTGTCCCACTACTTGTACCGGCAGCCGTATGCATTGCAGCCCACTGTATTGCTGACAGTTGGGGAGCGTTAAAGGTCCTGTTTAAGTGTTCTGCAAACTTCTGAGTGAAGCACTCCGGCACAGCAGGGATCTGCTGATCATAATTAGGAAACTGCTCAGGACTAGGATGAAGTATTGCTGTTTGCATCTGAAAAGGAGAGAATCAGTTAGACGTTATTTAACCCAAGTAAAATTGCAGTTATATTGAAAAACAAAAAAACAAAAAAATTCCAGCTGTACCTGCAAATTAAGGCGACGGAATGCATGCAAAGCAATATACTCCCGTTGAGTGGTAGCAAGAGAACCCAAGACAGTTAAAAACCAGATGCCTCTAGGCTGTATTTTCCTTAAGATGTGTTCTTCATTGCCCTCACTGAAAAATGTCCATTAGGAGAACATAATTAGAGTTAGTACATGGGTATGACACAACATAGATAATATATAGAAAAAATTCCTTTCAAGGGAAAATAATCTAATGCTGAATATGGTAAACTTAACCTGCTGGGATCATAAGAATCGCCAACATAGAAGTGAAGGATTGCTCCAGGAGGGTCACGAGTATCAATAGGCATAAATCGCCTAACTGTACCAGCCACACGTCCAGTTATCTCATGCTCGTCCCCCTCGCCATTGACAGAGAAATTGTTTCTTTTGGATCTAAATGATCCAGGCCTAGGGGTTGAAAGGACCCCAACATCCCCCTCCTTAAACATCCATTTGCACTCATTTACTGGAAGGACCGTCACATCGTACCATCCTGAGAAATAATTTAGTCAGTACATATATACATACAAAAATGTGTGCATGTGCGTGCGTACATGCATGCGTGCATGTGAGAGAGAGAGAGAGAGAGAGAGAGAGAGCCATAGTTAGTACATTTACCATCTTAACTTTCTACAACCTATGATGCCTGAACTGCTAAAACGAAGCTTAGTAAAGAATAAGACCATGCAAGCGCTAATCTTCAATTCCAAGCACACCTAATGAGCATAAATCCATCATGGAAGAGTAGGTACGAAAGAACTTCAACGGAACAAAAGCTAGGTCAGAGATCCACAACATCTAAATCCAGTACAAGAGCAGCATGGTTTATGTGAACTTTCTCAGATGAATTTTTTGTGCCTCATGCCTACCACACAATTCCTCAAAAAGTTTTTACTCTAAGAATACACAAGGCCATGCATTAATGATTTCACATCTAACAGCATCCAAATGACCAGTTAAGAAATCCTCGATTTCTAGACAGACTATTAAAACGTCCCACTGGGTAAGACAGAAGTCAGAATGTTTCTTAAACAACAAATTCACAAGACTGAAGCATGTAAGCCAAGTAAAAACCAAATGCTTGACCTGTTAAAGAGGTACAACATCCAATCAGCCATGGACAGGCCCACTCGCTTTCAGCTATTATTTAGGTCAATCAATTACAGAGTCTGGCCTAAAATAACAAAAGCACCACTGCTGCAGCAAATGCGCAACATGCTTTACATAATGTGATTCCACTTCAGACAGAGTCCTTTCAAAATGTTGGCTACAAAACAATGTTGTACATAAAAAGAGTGATATGGAAATGATAGATGTGTAAAATGTCCTCAAAACTATGCAACATAAGTTCCAAATTCCTGAAAAAGAAAACACCTCCAATTTGGCAAAAGTATTATTACCTCTTTCCCTCCGTTCGATATTCCGCACTCGAACTGTTACATGTGTATCTCTCGAAATTGTTTCAGTTAACTCCTCCCATGTACTGTAAAGCTGTGCACGGCATTCCTCAAAAAGTAAAGGTTCAAATACTCTGATGTACTCTTCTACAGACTCAAATCGACCGGGAACACACTGTAGATCAGTCTCTCCTGGAACACAAGAAGCCACATCACCTTTTACACTTAAGGTAACCAGCAAGGAATCAGACACATAACTAAGCTAATTGAAACAAATATCATCGCCTGCAGAAACAAACAAGACAGTATAGGCTAATAAAAGCAGATATCACCATCTGCGGTATGATTGCATACAAATGAAAGAACATGCATTTGGACCAAGATATTCTGGGCCCCTTCCAAACTCAAATGCACGTTCTCAAGTGCTGCAATATGCAGGTAAATGAATGGATAATCACGCAGGAGTCTCATGCCAACCAAAGAAAGGGTTAGAATTCATATAGTGGAAAGATTAACTCTAGTCTGGATCTCAGATCTCACATACAGGCCAAAAACTCCCATGAACAGGAGATATCCAGATCCGAATCACTTCAATAATTGATGAAACCCTAACATCCAACTGACTCTTATACTCACCACATGTTTCAAATTACAAGTAAAGACTTAGCCTTTAGCCACCCCAGTCCAATTGTCCCCATTATACCAGTTGAATTGGGTTGATTTCAGTGTGATCTGGTTTTGGTCAGAGATGGTTAAGTAGGCAAAGACCAGACTTAACTATAACTGTAAACTTTACAGCAACCTTGCACAAAAAGAATGAACCTTCTTGGTTCTTACAACGTGCTACACAAATGTCTAAGTAACAAGCATGGCCTTTCATGGAAGCCCACCCTTCTCAGTGAAGCTAAAAGGCAATGATGAAAAGTCAGAGTTTTGATTGCACAGCACAATATGCCCTTTTGATGTCTTTCAAGCATTAAATTCATCAAAATACTATTGGAAAAAAGTTATCCAAAGGAATGAAACAAATGCATCGTAGCATCAGCAAAATCTTCCAGTGCACAGTGACCAATTTTTAAAAAACATGAACAGGAAGCATGGCTGATGTTATTATACCAGGTTGTTGCCAAAATTTCTCATTGGTCACCTCACGTATCAGGCGCTCAACTGATGTATCTTGATAGGTAGAATTAATTATCGTTTGCTTCTTGGGGACAAGATGCTTCTTATTCAGCGACTTTGAATCCAAGGAGATCTGACTGATTAAACCTGGCTTCTTGTTAGGAAGTGGAGAACTTTTCGGCTGTCTTGGATCCATGGGTTGCTTCCAGGAACTCTGCCTTGAAGGTTGTGACAATTCAGCAGGTGGGTCATTATTGTTAATCAGTTTCTTAGGCTTAGCAAGTACTCCAGCATCTACATCACCATTGCATTCGGGCTTAGAATCACTCTGCTCAGCAGTATTGCCTCCTTCAATAGCAGATACATCCACTCTTTTCAGGTCCTTAGATATGGATTGACCCAGTTTTTCAACAACACGTTCAGAAGGAGGAGGAATAGTTCGAGTTTCTTTCGCAGAACGAGTGCTTGTAGTTGATGAAAAGTTTGGTCGCCTTGGAGTTGAAGTCTTCATTTGTCCAGCTTGCTTTACATCTTCCAGATTAAGAAACATGGTCTGTCTGTTGCGCTTCTTACCTAGCATAGCTTCTTTATGTTGGTCCATCTTCCTCTTTCCAGGATTATTTGCACATTTCAGAGCATAGCTCGCCTCAATGCCTTTGACTTCTTTTTGTTTCGTACCTACACTAGCTTCCTCCAGAATACCGTTAGAAGAATCTATTTTAGCATTGCCCTCGACATTGCGGCTGTCGTTGCTTTCATTATCATTTGGGTGCAAGTTTAGACCAGCTGGTGCAGAAGCTGAATTCTCACCCTTAACACTTTCAGAAATTTTTCCGTTGCAAGAAACAATCTCATTAACCACCCCTGAAGCATTAGAATCCTCCAATTCAATCATTCCTTTTCCTCGTGAAGCTTTGCCTGGTTCATGCAAACTGCTAGATCTATGTGGATCAGCAGCACCATCATCATCCAACCATTCACCTTCTTCTCTCTCAACATTACGACCTGCGACAGAGTCAGATACCAACAGATTTACTGGATTCTTCTCCTCAAGACTTGCTGGATTCTTCTCCTCAACATCACTCAATTTTGATGATGAGGCAGCAACGGAATTCCTATCCCCCGCATTCTTCTGCTCAGCACAACCCAGCTCAGGGATATGAGCAGCTTTGGGACGAACAAAAGGTTGAAAACCTGACACAGATGATGCATGTGAGAAAGCATTATTGTTGACAATTCTTTGAGGAACTACTGATGACACAAGCATGGCGGAACTGTGAGGATTTGAAGATGGAAGAGCCTTCTGCGGCGGCATGCTGACAACACTGTCATTCTCTTCATCATCCCCCGGAGGAGGTTCATTCAGATCAAACATGGGCCTTCCCCGAGATGTCATCTCATAGGTAAACACATACAAACTGTATTGTCAGTGCATATAACTTAAACCGGCAACTGTTGCGCCGCCCCCTCAACATACAATTCACACTTCCGACAGAACGTGTATGTCCAAACAAAATACCTACAGGGAGAAGCCAAATAATCCTGATGACCGAACGGGACCTGTAAAAATCACAAGACAACAATTATACGCCTATCCAACGTAGGAACAAGGCACACATAACAAAAGACCAGCAACTTCAACAAAAAATGTTTGAATCGAATACACACTGGAAGGGGAAAAAAAAAGTAATTGCTCAATCAAGGATACCCGAGGCTGCCTAATTGCTACTTCGACACGTGAGGTGTCAACAAAGATAAAGATTCTACAGCAGTGTCACCAGGGTCGATCTCATGTGATCCAGGACACCACGGATCAGACCAAACCAATTCGTCTTCTGAGAAAACCCTGAACTTTCGTTTAGGAACCCAACCCAACCCATCCCAGACCAAAATCGCAAGCATCTCCCCAATCAGCCCCCATCCTCGACGAAAACCCTAAACCGACCAAATCGGCAATCCCCTTTTCCCACCGCACCACCTACATGATCTCGCCCCAATTTAAAAAAATTAAAAAATTAAAAAACCTAATTCCCCGCTAGTCAAACCAAATGCGGATTCCACCATCGAGCCCCCACCCCCATCGACCCGCTGACCCGATCGGAAGCCCGGGTCGTCGGTCGGAGGTCGGAGGCGGAGACAGCAACACGCCGAGAGAGAACTCACCGAACTCACCCGCGGGCGCGCACGGAGCCAGATCAAACCGCGAGGGCGCCAGGCGACGCCGGAGACCGATTGTCGCGGCTTCCTCGGACGGGCCCACCGGAGACGGCGAGCGGGCGGCGGCGGCGGCGGCGGCGGAGACGGTCGTCGGCGGCGGCGGCGGCGATCGGCGGAATCGAAGAGGGAGAGGGGGAGCTCGATTCGATCGAGCGAGGGAGCGGAGTCGATGGGTGATGATGTGGGCGAGGAAGAGGACGAGGAGAGAGAGAGAGAGAGAGAGAAAGAGGAGAAAGAGGCGAGGAGAGATCTTGCTCGGGTTTTCGTTTTGGGCTAAGGGGGAAGGCAGAGAATATCCAACGTAATGTCTATGTAGGAATTTGGCAGCAGCAGGGGCGCGGCAGCAGCGGCACTGCCCTGGCGTTGCGTTTTTAGGTTTTAGCCCTCGCCAAAGCGTGAAACGACACGAGCTCCTTTTTTGCTTCCGTCCTTCCTCCTCCTTCTCGCCGAGTACTAGTAGTACTAGTCAAAGGTCATTTCACTGACCCTCAAATAATATATAATATATATATGTGTAGGTACGTAAAATATATTTTAATTTTATCTTTTCAGATATATTTATATTGAAGCGTGGTTTGGGTCGGTTCGGTTTGTTCTTCGTACTAAATTATTTTTATTTTGAAAAGAATTGTACTGGGAACTTATGATCGATAAAGATTGCTAGATCTAGATTAGGTAAGAGTGGAAAGTGAAAAAGAAAAAAAAAATAATGAGATGTTATTTATAAACATGTGAGTCTTAGTAATTTAATTTGGATTCATCAGAAGCGATGAGAGTAGTATCATCGATTTTTTGAATGGGATTTAATTCGGAGGTAGGTTAGTTGTTTTGTGATTCACTTGTGATTTAAAGCTCTACTAAGTTTCCATGCACATGCCGAGCACCTCTGGAATTATTTTAATGACCTTAATTGGATGAAAAGATAAAATAAAATAAAATAACCTTTTTCATATAACTCTTTTAAAAACTAAGCATTTTTATGTTGATAACAAAATTTTGGATGAAGCGATTTGCTATTTTTATAAATAATTGTAAACAACCGTTAGTTTTTTTTTTTTTAACTGGTAAACAACCAACTATTTATTTCTAAATTTATGTCCAAACAACTATCTGTTCCATAAATAGATGGGAGAAGGATTTTTATGAGGTGGGTTTATGCATAAAAGAAAAGTGGGTGGCTAATTAATAAGTCGGCATTATATGTTTTTAATAGTAATTCTGGAAAATGGGGGCCACCCTAGCCCATTGAATGCTTCGTGACCCGGGCAACGGAGGGATTCTTGTTGGGATATAGATGTACTTTTGGTGTAAAAATCTAGATACAAAAAATTTAGCAAAAAATAAAATAAAGTTAATAATTAAATTTTTGCTAAATGGATGATTCCACTCATACCTAATATATCGACTACATAATGAGGAAGGGTGGCAATTGGGCCGGGCCTGGTTGGGCTGGCACAATCAACTTATTTGGGCCCTAAGGCCCAAACTCCAGGCCTTGGAGGGATTCTTGTAGGAATATAAATGGCACTTTGGATTTAATAATACAAATCCAATAACTTCAGCCCAAAATATACATATAAATACATATATATATATATATATATATATATATATATGTTAATGGTTGGATTTTCATTGAATTAGGTGATTCCATGCTTACCTAATATATTGACTTACAAAATGAGGAGGGGTAGCGATTGGGCAAGGTCGGGTCGGCCCGTCACAATCAACTTATTTGGGCCCTAAGGCCCAAACTACGTGCCTTGGAGGGATTCTCGTATGAATATAAATGACACTTTGAGTTTAATAATATAGATTCAATAACTTCAGCCAAATAAATAAATGAAGTTAATAGTTGTTTTTTTTATCTAAAGTTAATAGTTGAATTTTCACTAAATTAGATGATTCCGTGCTTACCTGATATATGGACTTACATGATGAGGAGGTGTGGCAGTTGGGCTGGGCCGGGTCGGGCTGTGTAGATCAGGCCCATCTTCTCTTGAGATGGCCTGGTAAAAGGCTCAGCCTAAATGGAATTATATGGGTCCGAAGGCCCAAACCCTGGGCCTATCTACTTGACTGGTGGCCTTAGGCCAGGAGGGATTTGCCAGTGGGCCCCCAAAAGCAATAAAAAGGAAAGTTCCCCCTCCAATTAATCTCCCTTTCCTTCTCAAAATTCTCCTCTCCTTCACTTGTTGGATTGATCCGTTGCTAATGGCCAATTACAACTGTAACCATCAATTTGCCTCAAATGAACCTGGAAAATTAATTAATTACACCCAAAAATATATTGTACGTAAGTCAAATTTGTCCTAAAACTTTTTAAGTTTTGCTAATTTAAGTCTTTACATGAAATTTTAATATCATTAGGTCATGGAAGGAGTTTTCTTGCAATTTTGCGTAGCTACATAAACTCTATACTGTCATGGCTTGATCAGATTTAGTCTTCTCCCGTGAGGATGCGACAGATAATCGAACGTTTTCTTATGTGTAGATCCCATTAGATTCCGTTTCAACACGTGCGTCAGGCGGTACTCTAGCCATGCAATGCCGGACAAGGCTGCTCCACGCAAGGATTTCGTCGTGTCATGCTGCTCCAACTTGGTATTATGTGAAGAAGTCGATGCTGGCCAAATCCTCGCGATGATGAGAGCATTATCACACGGTATGGACGACCCGTCAAGGCGAACGAAGCGAAGACATGCCATCGTCGGAGAGTTCGTTTTGGTTTTGTTGACAAAGACGAAGTCGCCGACGCGGCGAAGACCCGCCGTCATCCGAGAATGCATTTTACGGGCGAACGCGAAGGCACCAAAAACCGACAGGCGACTTCCAGAGGAGTGCACTGGGCCATATGTGCCCCTGATAAAACCGTAGGAGACAAAAACATGGAATTTTAATGTCAAAACGCGTTTAAGTTTTTTAGAAAAATCTTCATGTCACCCATACGCACACCTCAAATCTTTGCAAAGTTTTTATAAGATATTGGAAGGTTCTTTTATTTCAGTGAAAAAGAAATTTAGATATGACTTGGTGAATGTCAAACTAAACAATCTTTTGATTTTGCATAATTCACATCGGCATCCATAGATATGTATTAATCGATCAGCTTTCTTTCTTTCTTTCAAGCCTAGCAAAAGAGCTGCTGGCCAACCCTTGCCAACCATTAAGCCCTCAACCAATCGCCAACAAGGGTCGCCCAGCCCTTGCCTTCTGGCTAGCAAGGTTTAGCTGGCAATCCTTGTCAGACTTGGTAGGGGAAAAAAAATAAAAAAAGAAGAAAAATTATAAAGAAAATTGGTCACATCAACCCCAATTGCCCTATGTAGCTCAACTAGCATTTACGTCAGTGATTTCCGATTAAAATTAGTCGGGTAAACTCAATTAACAACACGTGAAAATGTTTAGGATTCAATTGATCCAATTGAAATAATTATAATTGTATTGGTCAAAATGTAATAAATTTATGACTTTTTAGAACATGTTTAGGATATCTTCGGGTTGCGCTTGAATTTCGGTTCTTTCTTGGTTTTTTTCATTGGTCTTGCTAACCTGGTTAGAACATGCCCAGTCTTGATTTTGGTCGTAGAGAATGGTGTTTGGAATCCTATAGAAACAATGGAAAGTCAAAGAAGAGAATGTTCTTCAAATCATAACCGACACGATTGTTTTTCAAAGTATATATGGGTGGAGACATGCATTTACTAAAGTACGAGAGAACCGAGGCCAAAAAGGGCATCATCTCAAACGAGCTTTGATATTTACCACTGGAAATAAAGATGTACAGCCTGCTTTCAAATCATAGGCAAAGAGTGTTAGTACTTGAATGCTTTGGATAATGTGCAATGGGCGATGTAGTCGTTGAATTTTTAATTTTACTTATTTATTCATTTATATATAATTTTTTTTATTAATGTCCGCCTTCTAATTAACACTAGATAATATCTACCCCTTGATTTAAATGTAAATAGGCGCGTCAACCAATTCTAACATGAAGGGGTTCCACTAAATACATTGATGGAGCATATAGAACTAGTTCTACTATCTAATTAAATTCGGGTTTCGTCCCTTGAAAATTAATAGGGGTATAATGCCATGCCTCTTACAAACAATCTAAGAGTATAGCAGGAAAAGAAAAGAAAAGAAAAAACGGGAGTACGGTGATGGAAAAATTAACGTATTTTCTTATTCTTAAAGCATCTAGAAAGAGACGATCACTTTTGCAAAAACAAGTCAGTATGAAATCACGGGACGACCCATAGAGCACATTCATGCGATGCGATTACTTAATCAATAAGTTAAAACCACCCACCTCCACCATAAAGTTTCATCTTAGACTTTGGACCCCTACAATTACATTATTAAACAAATCTTGCAATTCAAGCTCAAGACTAAGAAATTATCATCAGACAAATCAAAGGGAAACGATAAAAACATCATTGTCAAGTATATGGTATTGTTAGAGCATTGTTCTCTAATATATTTGCCCTCCCAAAAATCCCTCAACTAGAACACCGCCCCCCCATCGAAAGAAGACAAAAATGCATCGAGAAGAGCCAGACTAAGCAATCCCGACCGTCCATCACGCGTTTAAGGCCTCCCGCGTTGGCCCGATTGGATGCGAGACTTTGAATGTGCCAACTTCCCCTATAAATACGCCCCTCCCTCTCGAACGGTCTCACAACGCATACCATACAATTCAGCTATAGTCCTTTCCCTGATCCTTCGTCAATTCTAATATTGGCCGAAGGGCACCACCATCACCACCACCACCACCGCAGCCACCACAAGAAGGATGATGCCTTCATGGAGCCTGGGGTCATCTTCACAGAGCCTACAGTCGATTATAGGAAGGAGGAGAAGCACCACAAACACCTCCAGCAGCTCGGCGAGCTTGGTGCCGCCACTGCCGGTGCTTATGCCTTGGTAATACTTATCATCTTCTTTTCAATTCTTGAAATTCCTTTCCCATTTTATACTTTAGATGAAATTTGCGTCTTCACCTTATTGACCTGAATCATTAGGTTAATCACGAGCATTGGATGCAAAAGATCTCAATTAAACTCACATCTTTCAGCTAGACATGTTAATGGCATGCCATGCGAGAATGGATCATCCTTATAAATGAACAATAATTTGAATTTAATTGATTTTCTTCACCCTTCAGCTAAAGGAATAAGATTTCCCTACAATTGGCTTAAACAAAAAACATAGTTGTAATCCATAGCACTATTTTACATGATCAAATACTTCTTTTCAAAGTGAGTAAATTAATTTTTTTTCTCGAACTTATCCCATGCTCAGAGCTTGTATAAAAAAAAAAAAAGTATACATAATAGAGAACTTTTTTTTTCCCCTTCCTCTTTACCTTAACTCATTTTGTTTCGCGCACGCAATTCCTGATTAATGATGTGCATATTGCAGCATGAGAAGCATAAGGCCAAGAAGGACCCGGAGCACGCTCACCGGCACAAGATAAAGGAGGAAATAGCTGCCGCCGCTGCCGTCGGGGCTGTCGGGTTCGCCTTCCATGAGCACCACGAGAGGAAGGAGGCCAAGAAAAAATATAAAGAGTCTCATCATGGCAAGAAGCACCATCATCACTTCTAAACCATGGAGGATCTCCGTCTCTTTTTGCTGCTATCTGCCTTGTTTATGTAATTTTATTTCCTTAGAGACTGCCTTCAATAGTCGCTGTACATTTGCGGAGGATGGCTCTTGAATCTTGAATTCTGCTGCTTGTGAATGCTTCCCCGAGAGGATGAGCATGGGTGTGTTTGGGCTTTGTCTTGTACAGGTTGTATCTTGGGTGTTCTGATGATCTGATTTCTTGCGTTTACATTTCAACATATTGTTTTAGGTACGATGATTATATTGAATATTACTTTCCAGAACCAGTTAGCACACAGTCTTCGCATACGATGGATCCACACCCGGTTAGTCAATGTCAATTAACTAAAACGCGATGGCGTCAAATTCAAAAAAATCGCTTGATCGCAATGTTATATATAATTAAAATTCAAACAGTACGTAAAAAAGCTGTACATGACATAAAAGTATATAAGAGTTTCTTAGAATTGATGTTTTGAGTCCTACCATGAGGACACGTACAAATTGGCAAATTTATCTAATAATAGTCCATTGCGATATCTTCATCGTGACCTCACTAAGCACATTGACATTTTCTGCTAATTTGGTGGGATCTATGTGCTAGGTGCATGTCATTATCATCGTCCATTATCGTGATTTTTTCCAAGTTAGTTCTTTCAAATATGGTCGAGTAAATTAACTGCGATTCAGTTTGAAATGAACTCACAAAATGACATAATTAATAATCTATATTGTCCCATATCAAGCGATATAGGGAAAAGTGTTAAAAAAGTCCTAAACTTTTTTTTGATGTCAATTTAATCCTAAACATTTTTACTTAATGCCGATTCAGCCTTTCCGGCCAATTTTGGCCAAATTTTGTGGACTAAATGTCAGCTAGCTGACGTGGCCTAATTAGAGCTGACATGGACAACTTTTAATAATATTTTAATATTTTGGAATTTTTTAAATTTTCTTTCTAATTTTCTTTTATTTTTCTTTTTTCCTTCCCCTCCTCCAGCCAGTCGCCGAACCTCGGCGAATGGCCAAAGGCAATGGCTAACGAGGTTGACCTTGTCGAACCTCATCGGATCTGGCCGCGTAGCACCGGGTTGGCAGGCTCAACCTCGCCAAATCGTAGCCTAGGTGGCGTCCTCGCCGGATCTAGGCAGTGTTGGCGAGGTTGATCCTTGTCGGCCATGGGCAAGGCTTCGACCCTCACCAGATCCGGCGAGGGCGAGCCTCGCCGCCCACCGCAAGGCCGCCCTTGTAGCCACTAGTCGGCCGTTACCTCTGGCGGTTCACCAAGGTCCAGCGATCGACCAGAGGAGGGGAAGGAAAAAATAAAAATAAAAATAATTCTAAATATTAAAATATTATTAAAAAATGTCCATGTCGACCGATCGAGCCATGTCACCAGGCCGGCATTTAGTTAGCAAAATCCGGCCAAAATTGGCCGGAAAGAACTGAATCAGTACTAAGCAAAATTGTTTATGACTAAATTAGCACCAAAAAAGGTTTAAGATTAAATTGGCACAAATACAAAAGATTTATGACTTTTTTAATACTTTTCCCAACGATATATGATGGCTGGCCCATTTATATATCCTGAAAAAGGTTCAATAAAGTGTCTTTAATTCCACAAAAGTTATATCTCTTACACCATATAGAAATTGTCAATAAAATTATCATCATTGGAGGGAAATAGCTCCTTTCTCTCTCTCTTTGATGTAGCCCATATTCAAGACAAACTTGTTCAACCAAGAATATTAGCGTGCATTCAATATCAATGACACTCTGTTTTGTCATAAAGATTTTGTCATTGCTCAAACATTAAAACTTGCATCAAGGCACTTTGGGGTGAGCAAAAACATTGGTAAATATTGTTTCAATTTTAATAACTTCTAGTTTCTATATACATTAATGACTATTAGTTTCTATGTTTGAGTCGAGCCTCTTACTCTTCTTTTGTTTTGATATAAAAGGTCAATGAGTCTCTATAAATTATAGTCTGAATTTGATTAATGAAATTTGCATAGTGTAACTCTCTTGAACCTTAAAGAGTTCAAATCCCTTGAAAACCTAGAAGAGTTTCCACTCTGTCCTTAAAGAGTCGGGGCTTTTAAAGCCCGCATCTTTGAAGAGTTGCAGCCATTAATCTCGAAGAATTGATGCTATTTCAACTTCCTCGGGGGCCTAAAAAAACAACTATTGAAGTTCCTGTACTTTTTTTCATTTTGTCCACCACCGTTTAGCCCACTTTCATAAAATATCGACAAGCCTATAGTATTTAGTTGAGAAAATTGAAAATTCTTCGAGTCTCCATTCTTTTGCTTTAGAATTAGGTCATTCTAATTTGAATCAACAAATTTATGCTAATTTTCCTGAACTAGCATGGAAAAAAAAAATTATTCTATTTTATGACTAAGTTTCCATACATGTAAGTCACTCTCCCGATTCTATCGTCTAAGTAGCCGATTCTCTCTCTCTCTCTCTCTCTCTCTCTCTCTCTCTCTCTCTAGCACCACAACACAAACCCTTAACCTACGTTCCTATTACCGTGTGATTCTTAAACTATTCGAAAACATGTCAATAATCTACTTATAGGATGTTTCTTAAAGCTTTGGAAGTTACATATTTGATTTGAGTGTTTTTGGTTTTGGTCAAAAATGGCTATCTATAGATATATATATAGTCAAATCAAACTTCAATCTTGACTACAATATAAATATGCAAGTCTCTATTCACAAGCTATTTGTATTCTGACATAGGGCTCGTCAATGGCCAGCAGAGGAAAAAAGGGAAAAATGAAAAGAGAAGAGAGAAAAGAAAAGGATGTAAGGCGGGTTCCTCTCCTAGCTTGCCCTAGTTCTTTTTTTGGTTGCTCGGTAGCGGTTGTTCATGCCGTCTAGTGCCTTCTTGTTCTTTGTAGACCGTTTGCAGCTGCTTGGCTCTTCTCTTGGCTTCCTTTCACTCATAATGAGTTTGTTCATCCTGAGTGCAAGTTTTTGAAGTCATTTCGTTTGTACAGTTTGGCTTTCCCCAATATATTGCTTACTTTACCAAAAAAAAAAAAGAAAAAGAAAAAAAATCAGAAAATCAAAAGAATTACAAAAATTGCTTTTACAAAAAAGAGAAGAGATTAAAGTGTATTTTTAGTTGAGATAATTCCCCCCATATTTCCTTTTATTTTCTGGATCTTTCTCCTTTGTAGTTCTATCATACATAGTAGCCTGTAGTTCTTCACTGTACTTTTAATTCCAAATGTGAGTAATTTCTTTGTTTTTACGTTGCGATCTATTCTCTAGCTAAGTGTCCATACCCTATTGAATCTCCACAAGGCAAAAAGGTTTTGAGTAGTTTTTGAAGTGCTAGTTGGCTGGTATAATACCATTGAATCGGATTTGAAATTTCAAGCAGGTGTCGCTTATTGGAAGGGTATGAATAGCTTTACACAAAAAAAAAAAAAAAATGCTAAATAGGATAGCTACAAAACTGTAGCAAGAAAGAAAGTCATCAAATTTAGGACACGGATTGCCTTAATTAAGGGAACGGTATGATAGGACAACTCCCACTTGTCCATTGCCGATAGCGGGGAATGCAAATGGTATCATATGGCATGGCTCTCATACATTGACTTTGATGGCCATGGAGTATTCAGATATGTACAGTGTCAACCCATATATGACCTAAGAAGCACGAGAATTATGTGCACGCATAAGAGTGAGAGTCGTTGTCATTTTGTTGAATTTGCTGAAACCCAAATGTTCAATCATGAAAAACTCAAGGCCATGGAGCATGCACATATATAGTGGCATCATTTGCCCTAAGAGGTACCAACAATGCGAGTGCACACACGCGGGAGTGAGACAATTGGCACAACGAATTTCATGTTCATTTGAAAATCTAATGAGCAATTGATACATGACGCAAATCGTATCAAGAATATCGAATGAGATTCTCCTTGCACATTTTGATGTCTGTCTTTAGTCTGTAAATGATCATCTTCAACCTAATAAATAAGTCTCTGATCGACTATTGAAAACATTCCCCTGAAATGCATGAGACAGCCTCTTGCAACAAAAAATGATTAAAGAAAACTTAGGGACACAAATTGAAGCCTAGGTATGGACAAAATGGCCAACTGCCTCACACTTGTCTCTTTTCTTTCACCTCCTTTTGCTTTGTTGTTTGCAAACTTAGTCAAGGGATGTTACAATTGGCGGAGATAAAAGCAACATAAGACTACACAGTGATGAGATCAAGTGTTTCTGCTTCAACGGATATCAAAGCAGTGTGTACTTTATCCAGCCAACCATCCAACTGATCTCGCTAGGATTTAACTTGCAAAATGCCTAGAACTCTTGGTTGGACCTAGGAAACATGCACTGTTCCCTCTCCTTGGACTTTGAGATTAACTTGATTGAAGAGAGATAGCGAAGAACAAAAGATCTTCATTGCCCATGTGTTTGTGGGATCAAACCAAGGAGAAAAAGAGTAGTTCTTTTACGCTCTCTTAATTAGGTATAAAGCTTCCACCCATCCATATGGCTATCAATTATTCATTTTTTGAAACATTTAAACCACCAATCTATCCAGATGGAGTTCATTTTGTCTTCAAGCTTCATGTATATAGCTGCACCATAAGGCTAAGTCAAACTATAGCCAAATGAACTCTAAACTAGAGAAGGATCATATACACACAACCAAAATAATGATGACGTCTAATCTACTCATCCAATGTCATAGAACACAGCATGACACAACCACCAAGGGAAATACAAAAGAATCAGGAAGACTTACAGAAAGGCTTTTCATGAGAAGGTGTTCAACATAAGTTACACAAAGACTTTGGGCATTTAGCAAGAACATTGGGTGGAATTGTCCTATCTTTTGATGCATGGCTACAAGATAAGATTGTATATTTTATTTGTGGAGGAATATACAATTATAATGCAAAATGCGAAATAATAAGTATGATAGAAATGGAGAAGAAAATAATAGAAATTGAGACCTGAATATGATTTCCATTAGGCAAAGAATGTTGATTTTCTACAATAGTTTTTTTTTGTCATTTTTGACCAAACTGGGTTGTGCATTGAGAGCAGCCTTGTGTACATGACATAGTTCTCAATAGCATTGCAAATCACCAGCATTATGTGCCTTGAGAATATAGTACATCCACTCAACGTTTGTTCCCAAGAGGCTCTTCATCTGTCAAATTTGTTAAAACAAATCAAGATATTGACACGATGATTAACAAAAAAATGAAACAAATAAGGGCAAATTGGAAAGGAACATGTAACCAAAAAGCAAGTTATGCTTGAAGTTGCTTCATAGAAAATGTCATCAACATAACATTAATAGCTAGGCAATGAACATGTTTTACAAATGTGCCTCAAGCGAATCTAGGAAAAGCTTTAATGAGACCTACTGCTAAGAATTTGATGCAAAAAATACAATAGATAGAAAACCTCAATTGCACTTGGTAGTCATGATAAAATTTATCTTATTCTTCGTTTGATGTGTGCTCAAAATAGGATAAAGTTAGATATAAGGGGGATATAGACCGGATAAAATTATTTCATGGGAGGATGGAATAAAGGTGGTTATGCTAATATTCATATTAAGAAAATTATTTTTATTGGAAACTAAACTTCTTTAATTAACAAAATTAACAAAATTAAAATATATTTCAATATATAAATAATATTTGACACTTTTGGTTTAAAAATCTAGATCCAAAAAATTTAGCAAAAAATAAAATAAAGTTAATGGTTAAATTTTTACTAAATTGGATTATTCCACACATACCTAATATATCGACTACATAATGAGGAAGGGTGGCAATTGGGCCGGGCCTGGTTGGGCTGGCACAATCAACTTATTTGGGCCCGAAGGCCCAAACTTTGGGCCCATCTACTTGACCGGTGGTCATTGGGCCAGCGGGGCTTTGCCAGGGGGCCTCCAAAAGCCCAAAAAAGGAAAGTTCCTCCTTCAATTAATCTCATTTTCCATCTCAAAATTCTCATTTCCTTCGCTCGTCGGATCGATCTGTTGCTTATGACCAATTACAATTATAACCATCAATTTGTCTCAAATGAACCTGGAAAATCACTTAATAACACCTAAATATTTTGTACGGAAGTCAATAAGTTCTAAATTTTTTAAATTTTAGCTAATTTAATCCTAAGTCTTTACAGGAAATTTTAATATAGTCCTTTTGATTTTTTTATCGGAGATCGTTGACGCAGCAACAGGCTATGTACCTCCACGCAAGACAACTCTATCATTAGGTCATGGAAAAAGGAGCTTTGTATTTCAAAATCTTGCAATTTTGGGTTGCTACATAAACTCTATACTCTCATGGCTTGATCAGATTTAGTCTTCTCCCGCTAGGATGCGACAGATAATCGAACGTTTTCTCGCGACGATGTGTAGATCCCATTAGATTTCGATTCGACGCGTGCGTCAGGCGCTACTCTAGCTATGCAATGCCGGACCAGGCTGCTTCACGCAAGGATTTCGTCGTGTCATGCTGCTGCAACTTGGGATTATGTGAAGAAGTCGATGCTGACCAAATCCTCGCGTTGAGAGCATTATCACACGGTATGGACGACCCGCTAAGGCGGACGAGGCGAAGACACGCCATCGTCGGAAAGTTCATTTTGGTTTGGTTGACAAAGACGAAGTCGCCGACACGGCGAAGACCCGCCGTCATCCGAGTATGCATTTTCGGGGCGAACGCGAAGGCACCAAAAATCGACACGCGACTTCAAGAGGAGTGCACTGGGCCATATGTGCCCCTGATAAGACCATAGAAGTCAAACACATGGAATTGTTAAAAAAAAAAAAAAACACACATGGAATTGTAATTTCAAAACGCGTTTAATTTTTTTAAGAAAAATCTTCATGTCACCATACGTCACCTCAAATCTTTCAAAAGTTTTTATAAGATATGGAAGGTTCTTATTTCGGTTAAAAAGAAAGTTAAATATGACTAATTTGGTGAATGTCAAACAAAACAGCATCATGGTTTTGCATATTTCACACAGGCATCCATGTATATGTATTAATCGATCAGCTTTTTTTTTTTTTGTTTTTCCCTCTTAAGCCTAACAAAAGAGCTGCTGGCCAACCCTTGCCAACCATGAAGCCCTCACCTAGCCGCCAACAAGGGTCACCCAGCCCTTGCCTTTCGGCTGGCAAGGGTTAGTTGGTGATCCTTGTCGGACTTGGTAGGAAAAAAAAAGAAAATAAATAAACAAAGAAGAAAAATTATAAAAAAATTGGTCACATCAACCCCAACCATTCTATATAGCATTACTGGTGTCCACGTCAGTGATTTCCGATTAAAATTAGCCGAATAAACTTAATTGGCAATACATAAAAATGTTTATGACTCAATTGACATAATTAAAATGATTGTTATTGAATTGATCAAAATGTAATAGATTTATGACTTTTTAGATAATTTTTCCTCATAATACGACTATACTATGTAAAATTGATTTGAAATAAGAACTGAAATCATTATGTGTATTTCATTATGAAAAGATAATAGTAGTATTTATGCCCATAAATTCATGCAACCAGCCCGCAACATGGCCGTCCTACCAGCCCGACCATGCGTGTCAATAGCCTACTCATGCCTGGCCGTACCACCGGCGCAGCCTGCATCGTACTATACCGAAACTTAACACTTTCCCAGATTTCCTCCTCTTGGTACTTCGGGCATAATTTCCTTCAAAGGACTTCCAAATTGCAGGGAAACTTGATTCATCGAAGCTAGACATGTCGGGCTTTCAACCATTCATCATACGACCATATTAGAGCATCTCGAGACACCGGCACTTCGGTGCGGGTGATAACGGGACCAGTCACTTTCGGGCGTTTCGAGGTCAAGATCTTCCTCAATGGAGAAGCTACCCGAGCTGCTGAGGCGAGCCATAGCCAATTGCCTTTCCTCCACGGCCGCCTTCGAAGCTTCCGGAGATCTTCGGGTTGCGCTTGAGTTTCGGTTCTTTCTTGGTTTTTTTTATTTGTCTTGCCAACCTGGTTAGAGCATGCCCAGTCTTGATTTTGGTCGTAGAGAATGGTATTTGGGATCCTATAGAAACAATGAAAAGTCGAAGAAGAGAATGTTCTTCAAATCATAACTGATATGGTTGTTTTTCAAAGTACATATGGGTGGAGACATGCATTCAAAGTACAAGAGAACCAAGGCCAAAAAGGGCATCATCTCAAACAAGCTTTGATATTTATCACTGGAAATAAAGATGTACAGCCTGCTTTCAAATCATAGGCAAAGAGTTGTTAGTACTCGGATGCTTTGGATAACGTGCAATGGGCGATGCAGTCCTTAGATTTTTAATTTTACCTATTTATTAAGTTATATATGTTTTATTGATGTCCACCTTCTAATCAACACCAGATAATATCTACCCCATTGATTTTATACGTATATAGGTGCGTCAACCAATTCTAAAATGAAGGGGTTCCACTAAATTAAATAACCAAAATAAAGTCAATGGCGCCGGCATCTAATAATTTCAAGAAGAAAGGGCAGAAAATTGTTCACATTCAAGGGAGCTACTATATGGCACAAATGGATATTTGAGCTGATTTAGCTTTGTCTGTCAAGTAGAATCAAAATGAGACTATCCATCGTGCCTCTAGATCATGGAATGTCATTACATACAGCAGGAGCATTTTTTTTTATAACTATTTAACATGTTTTTATAAGTAGACAAAGGCGTCAGCAAATGCATTGATGGAGCATATACGAACTAGTTCTGCTATCTAATTAAATTCGGGTTTTGTCCCTTGAAAATTAATCGGGTTTCTCTTATTCTTAAAGCATCTAGAAAGACATGATCACTTGCAAAAATGAGTCAGTATGAAACCACGAGACGACCCATAGAGCATATTCATGCGATGTGATTACTTCATCAATAAGTTAAAACCACCCATCTCCACCAGAAAGTCTCCTCCTAGACTTTGGACCCCTACAATTACATTATTAAACAAATCTTGCAATTCAAGCTCAAGACCAAGAAATTTATCATCAGACAAATCAAAGGGAAACGATAAAAACATCATTGTCAAGTATAAACCACACCCCCCCCCCCCCCCCGGCGATCGAAAGAAGACAAAAATGCATCAAGAAGGACCAGACTAAGCAATCCCGACCGTCCATCACGCGTTTAAGGCCTCCCGCGTTGGCCCGATTGGATGCGAGACTTTGCAACTTTCCCTATAAATACGTCCCTCCCTCTCTAACGGTCTCACAACAACGCATACCATACACTTCAGCTATAGTCCTTTCCCTGATCCTTCGTCAATTCTAGTATTCCTCAAAAAAACAACCACCAACCATGGCCGAAGGACACCACCATCACCACCACCACAACCACCACCGCAGCCACCACAAGAAGGATGATGCCTTCATGGAGCCTACGGTCGATTACAGGAAGGAGGAGAAGCACCACAAGCACCTCCAGCAGCTCGGCGAGCTCGGTGCCGCTGCTGCCAGTGCTTATGCCTTGGTAGTAATTATCATCTTCTTTTCATTTCTTGAAATTCTTTTCCCATTTTATAATTTAGATAAAATTTGCGTCTTCACCTTATTAACCTGAATCATCAGGTTATTAACGAGCATTGGATGCAAAAGATCTCGATTAAACTCACATATTTCAACTCGACATGATAATGGCATGCCATGCGAGAATGGATCATCATCCTTATAAATGAACAATAGTTTGAATTTAATTGATTTCCTTCACCCATCAGCTAGAGGAATAAGATTTCCCTACAATTGGCTTAAACAAAAAACATAATTGTAATCTGTAGCACTATTTTTTTTTTTTTTTTTTTGCTCGTTTCCTCTTTACCTTAACTCATTTTGTTTCGTGCACGCCATTGCTGATTAATGATGTGCAAAATGCAGCATGAGAAGCATAAGGCCAAGAAGGACCCGGAGCACGCTCACCGGCACAAGATAAAGGAGGAAATAGCTGCCGCTGCTGCCGTCGGGGCTGTCGGGTTCGCCGTCCACGAGCACCACGAGAGGAAGGAGGCCAAGAAAAAATATAAAGAGTCTCATCATGGCAAGAAGCACCACCATCACTTCTAAACCATGGAGGATCTCCGTCTCTTTTTGCTGCTATCTGCCTTGTTTATGTAATTTTATTTCCTTAGAGACTGCCTTCAATAGTCGCTGTACATTTGCGGAGGGTGGTTCTTGAATCTTGAATTCTGCCGCTTGTGAATGCTTCCCTGAGAGGATGAGCATGGCTGTGTTTGGGCTTTGTCTTGTACAGGTTGTATCTTGGGTGTTCTGATGATCTGATTCCTTGCTTTTACATTTCCACGTATTGTTTTAGGTACAGTGATTATATTGAAATATTATTTTCCAAAACTAATTAGCACACAACGGATCCACGCCCGGTTAGTCAATGTCAATTAAATAAAACAAGATGGCGTCAAATTAAAAAGAAAAAAGAAAAAAGAAACACTTGATCGCAATGTTATATATAATTATAATTCAAAAATTACGTTAAAAGCTGTACATGATATAATAGTATATAAGAGTTTCTTAGAATTGATGTTTGAGTCCTCCCATGAGGACACGTACAAATTAGCAAATTTATCAAGTAATAGTCCATTTCGATATCTTCATCGTAACCTCACTAAGCGCATTGACAGTTTCTACTAATTTGGTGGGATCTATGTGTTAGGTGCATGTCATTATCATCGTCCATTATCGTGATTTTTTTCCAAGTTAGTTCTTTCAAATATGGCTGAGTCAATTAACTCCAGTTTGAAATGAACTCACAAAATGACATAATTAATAATCTATATTGTCCCAAATAAAGCGATATATGATGGCTTGCCCATTTATATATCCTGAAAAAGGTTCAATATAGTGTCTTTAATTCCACAAAAGTTATATCTCTTACATCAAATAGAAGTTGTCAATAAAATTACTATCATTGGAGGGAAATAGCTCATTTCTCTCTCTCTCTCTCTCTCTCTCTATGACGTAGCCTGTTTTCAAGACTAACTTGTTCAACCAAGAAGATTAGCGTGCCTTCAATATCAATGACACTCTATTTTGTCATAAAGATTTTGTCATTTCCCAAACATTAAAACTTAAATCAAGGCACTTTGGGATGAGCAAAAGCATTGGTAAATATTGTTTCAATTCTAATAGCTTCTAGTTTCTACATACATTAATGACTATTAGTTTCTATGCTTGAGTCTAGCCTCTTAGGGTCTGTTTGTTAAAAAAAAATTATGTTCCCTAAATTTTTGTTCCAGTAAACGAAAAAAGAATAGAAATGTGTTTGGTAAAACTTTTGTTCTCGGGAATAGATTTGGAAAAAAAACAATAAGTAAAAAAAAGTAACTTCTTGTTTCCAAGAACAATTTCTAGAATCAATTTTTCTCATTCTTCTTTTTACTTCTCTTTTCTTCTTCTTTCTTTTCTTCTTTTCTTCTTCTTCTTCCTTTTGGTTAGTTGCTGACCTTGGCCATGGCTGACGTTGGTGACCGGCGACCTTGCCAAAGCGTCGCCAACCCCCAAGACGCCAAGCCACGGCGAGGCTCGGCCTCGCCTATGCTAGGCGAGGTCAACCTCACCCAGTCAACCTCGCGTGGCTATAATGAGGCTCGGCCTCCCCAACCGACGTGAGGCTCGGCCACGCGAGGCTAGGGCGAGGCTAACCTCACGCCAATTAGGCGAGGTCAAGACTCGTCGGGGCTAGGCTAGCCTCCAGCAAGCTCGTCGGACGTCACCTAGCCGGTCGCCGGCCACGATGGTGACCAGCAACCTACCAAAGAGAAAAAGAAAAAGGAAAAAGAAAAAAAAGGAAAAAATAATAAAAGAATTATAAAATTAAAAGAAGTAAAAACATCTAAGAATCTTACCAAATGTATTTCTATCCGAGAATAGAAATTTTGGGAAGTTATCAAATGCATTCTTTTACTCAAAAATTGTTCTCGAGAATAGAAACAAAAAAAAAAAATCATTTCTCATCAAAATTGTTCCTTGGAACATAATGGTTACCAAATGCGCCCTTACTCTTCTTTTGTTTTGATATAAAAGGTTAATGAGTCTGTATAAATTATAGACCAAATTTGATTAATAAAATTTGCTTAGTGTAACTCTCTTGAACCTTAAAGAGTTCAAACCCCTTGAAAATCTAGAAGAGTTTCCACTCCATGCTTGAATAGTCGGGGCTTTTAAAGCCTGCATCTTCGAAGAGTTATAGCCATCAATTTCGAACAATTGATGCTATGTCAACTTCCCCGGGGGCCTAGAAGAGCAACCATTGAAATTCCTATACTTTTTCATTTTGTCCGCTGCTATTTAGCCCACTTTCATAAAAAATTAACAAGCCTACAATGCTTAGTTGAAGAAACTAAAAACACAAAATTTGTGATTCTTCAAGTCTCCATTTTTTTTGCTTTGGAATCCACTCATTCTGATCTGAATTGACAAATTTATGCTCATTCTCCTAAACTAGCATGGAAAAGAAAATTTATTCAATTTTCTGACTAAGTTTCCATACGTGTAAGTCACTCTCCCGATTTTATCGTCTAAGTAGCCGACCTAGGGCTTCATCTCTCTCTCTTTCTCTCTCTCTCTCTCTCATGCGACTTTGTTCCCTAATATCTCTCTACATAGGTACTTATGAGTATGATGCTATGAGATTGGTCGAAGTCTAGCGAGTTAGAATGATCTTTGATTATTGAGAGTATAGCACCACAACACAAACTCTTAACCTACGTTCCTGATACCGTGTGATTCTTAAACTATTTGAAAACATGTCAATAATCTACTTTTAGGATGCTTCTTAAGCTTTGGAAGTTATGTATTTGATTTGAGTGTTTTTGGTTTTGGTCGGAAAGGGCTATTTATAAATATATATAGTCAAATCAAACTTCAATCTTGACTACAATATAAATATGCAAGTCTCTATTCATGAGCTATTTGTATTCATACACAGGCCTCATTGATGGTCAGCATAAGGAAAAAAGGAAAAATGAAAAGAGAAGAGAGAAAAGAAAAGGAAAAATAGAAAACAATAAAAAAATCAAAAGAATTACAAAAATTGCTTTTACAAAAAAGAGAAGAGATTAAAGTGCTTTTTTAGCTTAGCGAATTCCCCCCGTATCTCTTTTTCTTTTCCTGGCTTCTAAAATCTTGGATCTTTCTCCTCTGTAGTTCTATAGTTCTTCACTATGCTTTTAATCCCAAATGCGAGTAATTTATTTGTTTTTACGTTGCAATCTATTCTCTAGCTTTTTGGTAACCATCCAAAAGGCCAAATCTATTCTTTGTTCCCGCTAAGGCCTAGAATCGCGTTTGGTAAAATTTTGTTCTCGGGAACAAATTTGTTCCTAGAACAGTTGGGAACAAATCAAGAATCAAAAAATAGTTGATTCTTGTTCCGAGAATCAATTTGAGAATCAAAATTTTCTTCTTCCCTTCGGCCATCTCACGCCCGCCGTCCACCGCCGCCCGCCACCGTCCGCCATCCGCCACCGCCGTCCACCGCGCCGCCGCCGGCCACCGTCCGCCGCCGCCGGCCGCCGGTCCGGCGAGCTCGCCGGAGGCAAGCCCAGCCACCGGCGAGCTCGCCGGAGGCTTGCCCAGCCACCGGCGAGGCTCGGCCTCCCCAGATCTGGCGAGGCCGAGCCTCGCCGGTGGCCAGGCGGGCCTCGCTAGATCTGGCGAGGCCGAGCCTCACCGGATCGGGCGGGGCCGGGCGAGCCTCGCGACGCCCGGCCCCCACCGGTGGCCAGGCGAGGCTCGCCCGCCACCGGCGAGGCTCGCCCCGGCCCCGCCGGTGGCTCCGGGCCTCGCCCAACCCCGACGAGGTCGGCCCGGCCCGGCGGGGCTCGGCCGAGCCTCGGCGGGGCTAGGCGAGCCTCGCCGTCGGCCGCGAGGGCTGCTGCGAGGCTCGGCCGACGCGGGCCGGCCTCGCCGAGGGCCGGCGACGCCCGGTGAGGTCGCCGGCCCTCGTCGGCCGGCGCCGTCCGGCCGGCGGCCGGCCGAAGAAGAAGAAGAAGGAGGTGAGAAAAATAAAAGAAAAAAGGAAAAAAAAGAAAAAGAAAAGAAAAAAAGGAAAATGAAAAGAAAAAATGAAAAAATGAAAAGAAAAAATGAAAAATTAAAAAATGAAAAGAAAACAAAGGAAAAAAGTAAAAAAATTATTTAAAATTACGCAATTCTATTCCGAATCAGAAATTTTGGACAATTACCAAACGGCTTAAAATGCTTAGAATCGCCTTCCGGGAACAAATAAAAAGAATCGGTTACGCTCGAATCAGCTCCCGGGAACAGAATCGTTACCAAATGCGCCCTAAGTGTCCATACCCTATTGAATCTCCACAAGGCAGAAGGGTTTTGAGCAGTTTTTGAAGTGCTAGTTGGTTGGTATAATACCACTAAATCGGATTTGAAATTTCAAACAGGTGTCATGTTATTGGAAGGGTATGAATAGAGCAACAAAACTGCAGCAAGAAAGAAATTCATCGAATTTGGGAAACGGATTGCCTTAATTAAGGGAACAGTATGAAAGGACAACTCCCACTTGTCAATTGCTGATAGCGGGGAATGCAAATGGTATCATATGGCATGGCTCTCATACATCGACTTTGTTGGCCATGGAGTATGCAGATATGTACAGTGTCAACCCATATAAGCCCTAAGATGCAGGAGCAGTATGTGTGCGCGCAAGAGTGAGAGTTGTTGTTAATTCGTGGAATTTGCTGAAACCCAAATGTTCAATCATGAAGAAGTCAAGGCCATGGAGCATGTAGATATATATAGTGGCATCATATGCCCTAAGAAGTACTAGCAATGTGAGTGCACACACACGGAGTGAGACAATTGGCACAACGAATTTCATGTTCATTTGAAAATATAATGAGCAATTCATACATGACGCAAATCATATCAGGAATATCAAATGAGATTCTCCTTGCACATTCTGCTGTTTGTCTTTAGTCAGTAAATGATCATCTTCAACCTAATAAATAAGTCTATGATCGACTACTAAAACATTCCCCTGAAGCACATGAGACAGCCACTTGCGATGAAAAATGATTGAAGAAAACTTAGGGACACATAAAGAAGCCCAAGTATGGACAAAATGCCCAACTGCCTTGCACTTGTCTCTTTTCTTTCACCTCCTTTCGCTTTGTTGTCGGCAAACTTAGTCAAGGGATGTTACAATTGGCGGAGGTAAAAGCAACATAAGATTACATAGTGACGAGATCGGGTGTTTCTGCTTCAACGGATAGCAAAGTAGTGTGTACTTTATCCAACCAACCATCCAACCGATCTCGCTAGGATTTAACTTGCAGAATGCCCATAACTCTTGGTTGGACCCAGGAAACATGCACTGTTCCGTCTACTTGGACTTTGAGATGAACCAAAATTGAAGAGAAATAGAGAAGAACGGAAGATCTTCACTGCCCATGTGTCTGTGGGATTAGAGCAAGGAGAAAACGAGTAGTTCTTTTATGCTATCTTAATTAGGTACAGAGCTTCCACCCATCCATATGACTATCAATTATTCATTTTTTGAAACATCTAAACCACCAATCTATCTCGATGGAGTTCATTTTGTCTTCAAGCTTCGTGTATACAACTGCATCATAAGGCTGAGTCAAACTATAGCCAAATGAACTTTTAACTAGAGAAGGATCATATACACACAACTAGAATAATGATGACGTCTAATCTACTCATTCAATGTCATAGAACACAACATGACACAACCACCATGGGAAATACAAAAGAATCAAGAAGACTTACAGAAAGGCTCTTCATGAGAAGGTGCTCAACATGAGCTACATAAAGACTTTGGGCGTTTAGCAATAACGCTGGGTGGAATTGTCCTATCTTCTGACGCATGGTTGCAGGATAAGATTTTTTTTTTTTTTTTTATTTTATATGTGGAGGAATACACAGTTATAATGCAAAATGTGAAATAATAAGTATGACAAAAGTGGATATAAGAAAAGAATAGAAAGCGAGACTTGAATATGATTTCCATTAGGCAGAGAATGTTGATTTTCTCTAATAGTTTTTTCTCATTTTTGACCAAACCAGGTTGTGCATTGAGAGCAGCCTCGTGTACATGACATAGTTCTCAATAGCGTTGCAAATCACCAGCATTAAATGCCTTGAGAATATAGTACATCCACTCAACCTTTGTTCCCAAGAGGCTCTTTATGTATCAAATTTGTTAAAACAAATCAAGATATTAACACAATGATTAACAAAAAAATGAAACAAATAAGGGAAAATTGGAAAGGACCATGTAACTAAAAAGCAAGTTATGCTTTAAGTTGCTTCGTAGAAAATGTCATCAACATAACATTAATAGCTACACAATGAACATGTGTTACAAATGTGCCTTGAGCGAATCTAGGAAAAGTGTTGATGAGACCTACCACTAAGAATTTGATGCAAAAAATACAATAGATAGAAAACCTTGATTGCATTTGGTGGTCATGATAAAATTGAGGATATGATAAAATTTATCTTATTCTTCGTTTGATGCGTGCTCAAAATAGGGTAAAGTCAGATATAATGGGGATATAAACTGGATAAAATTATTTCATGGGAGGGTGGAATAAAAGTGGATATGATTTCTAATATTCATATTAAGAAAATTATTTTATCGGAAACTAAACTTCTTTAATTAACAAAATTAACAAACTTAAAATTATTCGACCAAAAAAATTAACAAAATAAAAATATATTTCAATATATAAATAATATTTGACACTTTTTGTTTAAAAATCTAGATCCAAAAAATTTAGCGAAAAATAAAATGAAGTTAATGGTTAAATTTTTACTAAATTGGATGATTCCACTCATAACTAATATATCCACTACATGATGAGGAAGGGTGGCAATTGAGCTGGGCCTAGTTGGGCTGGTGCAATCAACTTAGGGCCCAAACTCCGGGCCTCTGAGGGATTCTCATAGGAATATAAATGACAGTTTGGGTTGAATAATATAGTTCCAATAACTTAAACCCCCCCCCCCCACTCTAAAAAAGAAAAGAGTAATAAAGTTAATGGTTGGATTTTCATTGAATTAGGTGATTCCATTCTTACCTAATATATCGACTTACATAAAGAGGAGGGGGTGGCAATTGGGCTGGGCCGGCTCGGCTCGGCACAATCAATTTATTTGGCCCCTAAGACCCAAACTACGGACCTTGGAGGGATTCTTGTAGGAATATAAATGACACTTTGGGTTTAATAATATAGATCCAAAAATTCAGCCAAAAAAAAGAAAATAAAGTTAATGGTTGAATTTTCACCGAATTAGATGATTCCGTGCTTACCTAATATATCGACTTACATAATGAGGAAGGGGTGGAATTGGGCTGGGCCGGGTTGGGTTGTGTTGATCAAGCCCATCTTCTCTCGAGATGGCCTGGTAAAAGGTTTGGCCCAAATCGAATTATATGGGCCCGAAGGCCCAAACTTTGGGCCCATCTACTTGACTGGTGGTCGTTGGGCTAGCAAGGCTTTGTTGTGGCCTCCAAAAGCCCAAAAAAGGAAAGTTCCTCCTCCAATTAATCTCCCTTTCCATCTCAAAATTCTCATTTTCTTCACTTGTCGGATCGATATGTTGCTAATGACCAATTACAATTGTTGCCATCAATTTGTCTCAAATGAACTTGGAAAATTATGTAATTACACCTAAATATTTTGTACGGAAGTCAAATCAATTCTAAAACTTTTTAATTTTTGCTAATTTAATCATAAGTCTTTACATGAAATTTTAATATACTCATTCCGATTAATTTTCATCGAAAATCGTTGACGCGGCAGCAGGCCACATGCTGCCACGCAAGACAACTCTATCATTATGTCATGGAAAAAAGAGCTTTGTATTTCAAAATCTTGCAATTTTGCGTAGCTACATAAACTCTATACTCTTATGGCTTGATCGGATTTAGTCTTCTCCCGCTAGGATGCGACAGATGATCGAACGTTTTCTCGCGACGATGTGTAGAGCGGTACTCTAGCTATGCAATGCCGGACGAGGCTGCTCCTCGCAAGGATTTCGTCGTGTCATGCTGCTGCAACTTGGGAATAGGTGAAGAAGTCGATGCTGGCCAAATCCTCGCGACGATGAGAGCATTATCACACGGTATGGACGACGCGTTAAGGCGGATGAGGCGAAGACACGCCATCGTCCGAGCGTTCATTTTGGTTTTGTTGACAAAGACGAAGTCGCCGACGCGGCGAAGACCCGCCGTCATCCGAGTATGCATTTTACGGGCGAACGCGAAGGCACCAAAAACCGACACGCGACTTCGAGAGGACTGCACTGGGCCATATGTGCCCCTGATAAAACCATAGAAGACACAAAAACATGGAATTGTTATGTTAAAACGCGTTTGATTTTTTTAGAAAAGTCTTCATGTCACCACACGTCACCTCAAATCTTTGCAAAGTTTTTATAAGATATTGGAAGGTTCTTTTATTTCGGTGAAAAACAAATTTAACTATGACTTGGTGAATGTCAAACTAAACAGCCTCTTGGTTTTGCATAATTCACACAGGCATCCATGTATACGTATTAATCGATCAGCTTTATTTATTTATTTATTTCTTTCTTTCTTTTTCCTTCCAAGCCTATCAAAAGAGCTGCTGGCCAACCTTTGCCAACCATTAAGCCCTCAATCATTGCAGCCCTCACCCAGTCGCCAACAAGGGTCACTCAGCCCTTGCCATCTGGCTGGCAAGGGTTATATGGCAATCCTTGTCGGACTTGGTAGGAAAATAAAAGAAAATAAATAAACAAAGAAGATTTTTTTTAAAGGTCACATCAACTCCAACTATCTTATGTAGCTTTATTGGCATCCACGTCAGTGATTTCCGATTAAAATTAATCGAGTAAACTCAGTCGACAACACGTGAAAATGTTTAGGACACAATTGACACAATTAAAATGATCATAATTGAATTGGTTAAAATACAAAAGATTTATGACTTTTTAGATGATTTTTCCTCATGATGTGACTATACTTTGTAAAATTAATTTGAAACAAGAATTTGAAATCATTGTGTGTGTATTTCAGTACAAAAAGATAATAGTAGCATTCATGCCCATAATTCATGCAACCAGCCCGCGACATGGCCGTCCCGACCATGCATGCCGATAGCCTGCTCGTGCCTGGCCATACCACCAGCGCGGCTTGCATCGGACTATCCTGAAACTTAACAATATCCCAGATTTCCTCCTCTTAGTACTTCGGGCATAATTTCCTTCAAAGGACATCCAAATTGCAAGGAAACTTGATTCATCGAAGCTAGACATGTCGGGCTTTCAACCCTGCATCATACGACCATATTGGAGCATCTCGAGACACTGGCAATTCGGCACCGGCGATAATGGGACCGGTCGCTTTGGGGCGTTTTGAGGTCGAGATCTTCCTCAATGAAGAAGCTGCCCGAGCTGCTGAGGCGAGCCATAGCTAATTGCCTCTCCTCCACGGCTGCCTTCGAAGCTTCCGGAGATCTTCGGGTTGTGCATGAATTTCGGTTTTATTGGTCTTGCAATCGTATCAGTTATGATTTGAAGAACATTCTCTTCTTTGACTTTCCATTGTTTCTATAGGATTCCAAACGCCATTCGAAGACTTTCAAAGTATATATGGGTGGCGACATTCATTCGACGTACAAGAGAACCAAGGCCAAATAGGGCATCATCTCAAATGAGCTTTGATATTTACCTCTGGAAATAAAGATGCACAGCCTGCTTTCAAATCATAGGCAAAGAGTGTTAGTACTTGGATGCTTTGGATAATGTGCAATGGGCGATGTAGTCCTTGAATTTTTAATTTTACTTATTTATTGATTTTAAAATGTTTTATTGATGTCCACCTTCTAATCAACACTAGATAATATCTACCCCATTGATTTTATATGTATGTAGGCTCGTCAGCCAATTCTAAAATGAAGGGTTCCAGTAAATTAAATAACTAAAATTAAGTCAATGGCGCCGGCATCTAATAATCTCAAGAAGAAAGGGCATAAAATCGTTCACATTCAAGGGAGTTACTAACCATCCTAAGGTGTTATATGGCACAAATGGATATCTAAGCTGATTTAGCTTTGTCTATCAAGTAGAATCAGAACGAGACTATCCATCGTGCCTCGAGATCATGGAATGTCATTACATAGACTAGCAGCATTTTTTTTTTTTAAACTATACCACATGTTTTTATAAGTAGACAAAGCGTCAGCAAATGCATTGATAGACCATATACGAACTAGTTTTGCTATCTAATTAAATTCGGGTTTCATCCCTTGAAAATTAATAGGGATATAATGCCATGCCTCTTACAAACAATCTAAGAGTATAGCAGGAAAAGAAATAATAAAAAAAAAACGGAAGTACGGTGATGGAAAAATTAACGTATTCTTTTATTCTTAAAGCATCTAAAAAGACACGATCACTTTTGCAAAAACGAGTCAGTATGAAACCACGAGACGACCCATAGAGCACATTCATGTGATGTGTTTACTTAATCAATAAGTTAAATTCACCCACCTCCACCAGAAAGTCTCATCTTAGACTTTGGACCCCTACAATTACATTATTAAACAAATCTTGCAATTCAAGCTCAAGACTAAGAAATTATCATCAGACAAATCAAAGGGAAACGATAAAAACACCATTGTCAAGTATATGGTATTGTTAGAGCATTGTTTTCTAATAAACTTGTCCTCCCAAAAACCCCTCAACTAGAATCCCCCCCCCCCCCACCAAAAAAAAAAAAAAAAAAAAAAAAAAGATCATCCCCTAATTTTTTGTTTTTGTTTGACATACAAACAACCGCTCTATGGAAAGAAGACAAAAATGCATCTAGCAGAACCAGACTAAGCAATCCCGACCGTCCATCACGCGTTTAAGGCCTCCCGCGTTGGCCCGATTGGATGCGAGACTTTGCATGTGCCAACTTTCCCTATAAATACGTCCCTCCCTCTCTACTCACAACGCATACCATACACTTCAGCTAAAGTCCTTTCCCTGATCCTTCGTCAATTCTAGTATTCCTCAAGAAAACAACCACCAACCATGGCCGAAGGACACCACCATCACCACCACCACAACCACCACCGCAGCCACCACAGGAAGGATGATGCCTTCACAGAGCCTGGGGTCAACTTCACGGAGCCTACGGTCGATTACAGGAAGGAGGAGAAGCACCACAAGCACCTTCAGCAGCTCGGCGAGCTCGGTGCCGCTGCTGCCGGTGCTTATGCCTTGGTAATAATTATCATCTTCTTTTCAATTCTTGAAATTCTTTTCCCATTTTATAATTTAGATAAAATTTGCGTCTTCACCTTATTGACTGGAATCATCAGGTTATTAATGAGCATTGGATGCAAAAGATCTCAATTAAACTCACATATTTCAACTCGACATGATAATGGCATGCCATGCAAGAATGGATCATCCTTATAAATGAACAATAGTTTGAATTTAATTGATTTCCTTCAACCATCAGCCAGAGGAATAAGATTTCCCTACAATTGGCTTAAACAAAAAACATAATTGTAATCCATAGCACTATTTACATGATCAAATACTTCTTTTCAAGGTGAATAAATTAATTTTTTTTTCTCGAACTTATCCCATGCTCAGAGCTTGTATAAAAAAAATACACATAATAGAGAACTTTTTTTTTTGCTCCTTTCATCTTTACCTTAACTCATTTTGTTTCGTGCACGCCATTGCTGATTAATAATGTGCAAAATGCAGCATGAGAAGCATAAGGCCAAGAAGGACCCGGAGCACGCTCACCGGCACAAGATAAAGGAGGAAATAGCTGGTGCCGCTGCCGTCGGGGCTGTTGGGTTCGCCTTCCACGAGCACCACGAGAGGAAGGAGGCCAAGAAAAAATATAAAGAGTCTCATCATGGCAAGAAGCACCACCATCACTTCTAAACCATGGAGGATCTCCTTCTCTTTTTGCTGCTATCTGTCTTGTTTATGTAATTTTATTTCCTTAGTGACTGCCTTCAATAGTCGCTGACACGCTGTACATTTGCGGAGGGTGGTTCTTGAATCTTGAATTCTGCTGCTTGTGAATGCTTCCCTGAGAGGATGAGCATGGCTGTGTTTGGGCTTTGTCTTGTACAGGTTGTATCTTGGGTGTTCTGATGATCTGATTTCTTGCGTTTACATTTCCACATATTGTTTTAGGTACAATGATTATATTGAATATTATTTTCCAAAACCCATTAGCACACAGTCTCCGCATACGATGGATCCACACCCGGTTAGTCATTGTCAATTAACTAAAACGCCATGGCGTCAAATTAAAAAAAAAAAAAAAAAAACACTTGATCGCAATGTTATATATAATTATAATTGAAAAAATACGTAAAAAAGCTGTACATGACATAAAAGTATATAAAAGTTTCTTAAAATTGCTGTTCTGAGTCCTCCGATGAGGACACGTCCATTTTCGTGATTTTTTCCAAGTTAGTTCTTTCGAATATGGCTGAGTCAATTAACTGCGATTCAGTTTGAAATGAACTCACAAAATGACATAATTAATAATCTATATTATCCTAGATGAAGCGATATAGGGAAAAATGTTTAAAAAGTCATAAACCTTTTGTATTTGTGCTAATTTAGTCCTAAACATTTTTACTTAGTGCCGATTCAATCATTTCCGACCAATTTTGGCCGGATTTTGCTGATTGAACGTTGGCCGGCTGACGTGGCCTGATCAGTGCAGACGTGGACAACTTTTAATAATATTTTAATAATTTTGGATTTTTGAATTTTATTTTATTTTATTTTTCTTTTTTTTCCTTCCCCTCCTCCAGCCGATTGCTAGACCTCGGGGAATGGCCAGAGGCGACGGTTGGCGAGGTCGACCTTGCTAGACCTCGCCAGATCTTGTGACCTAGTGCCGGGCTAGCGAGGCTCGACCTCGCCAAATCGCAGCTTGGGTGGTGCCGGCAAGGCTCACCCTCGTTAGATCTGGGCGGCGCTGGCGAGGTCATGCCTGACTGGCCATGGGTGAGGCTCGACCCCATGGCTAGTGAGGCTCCACCCTTGCCAGATCTAGCGAGGTGGCCAGTGAGGTTGATCTCGTCGACTGTTGCCTCTGGCTGGTCGCCGAGGTTCGGCGAGCGGCTGGAGGAGGGGAAAGAAAAAAGAAAAAAATAAAAATAAAAATAAAAATATTAAAATATTATTAAAAGTTGTCAACATCAGCACCAATCAGGCCATGTTAGCCGATCGGCGTCTTGTCAGCAAAATCCAGCGAAAATTGGTCGAAAATGACTGAATCGACACTAAGTAAAAAGGTTTAAGACTAAATTAACATAAATACAAAAGGTTTAAGACTTTTTTTAACACTTTTCACAACGATATATGATGGCTGACCCAATTATATATCCTGAAAAAGGTTCAATAAAGTGTCTATAAATCCACAAAAGTTATATCTCTTACATCATATAGAAGTTGTCAATAAAATTATCATCATTGGAGGGAAATAGCTCCTTTCTCTCTCTCTCTCTCTCTCTCTCTTTGATGTAGCCCATATTCAAGACCAGCTTGTTCAACCAAGAAGATTAGCGTGCATTCAATATCAATGACACTTTGTTTTGTCATAAAGATTTTGTCATTTCTCAAACATTAAAACTTGCAAAATCATTGGTAAATATTGTTTCAATTTTAATAGCTTCTAGTTTCTATGTACATTAATGACTATTAGTTTCTATGTTTGAGTCTAGCCTCTTACTCTTCTTTTGTTTTGATATAAAAGGTCAATGAGTCTCTATAAATTATAGACCGAATTTCATTAATGAAATTTGCTAAGTGTAACTCTCTGGAACTTTTTTTTTTTTGGTCGTAACTCTTTGGAACCTTAAAGAGTTCAAATCCCTTGAAAACCTAGAAGAGTTTCCAGTCTATCCTTGAAGAGTTGGGGCTTTTAAAGCCTACATCTTTGAAGAGTTGCAGCCATCAATCTCGAAGAATTGATGCTATTTCAACTTCCCCGGGGGCCTAGAAAAGCAACCATTGAAGTTCCTGTATCTTTTTTTCATTTTGTCCACCACCATTTAGCCCACTTTCATAAAATATCGACAAGCCTACATTTTTTTTTTTTGGTAAAGGACAAGCCTACATTGCTTAGTTGAGGAAACTAAAAACACAAAATTTGTGATTCTTCGAGCCTCCACTCTTTTGCTTTGGAATCAAGTCATTCTGATTTGAATCCACTATTTTATGTTCATTTTCCTAAACTAGCATGGAAAAAAATAATTATTCGATTTTATGACTAAGTTTCCATATGTGTAAGTCATCTCCCGATTCTATCATCTAAGTAGCCGATTCTCTCTCTCTCTCTCTCTCTCTCTCTCTCTCTCTCTCTCTCTCTCTCTCTCTCTCTCTCTCAAGCAACTTTGTTCCCTAATATCTCTCTATTATGAGTATGATGTTATGAGATTGGTCAGAGTCTAGCAAGTTAAAATGATCTTCGATTATTGAGAGTGCTATCACAACACAAACCTTTAACCTACATTCCTGATATTGTGTGATTCTTAAACTATTCGAAAACATGTCAATAATCTACTTATAGGATGTTTCTTAAAGCTTTGGAAGTTACGTATTTGATTTGAGTGTTTTTGGTTTTGGTTGGAAAGGGCAATCTATAAATATATATAGTCAAATCAAACTTCAATCTTGACTACAATATAAATATGCAAGTCTCTATTCACGAGCTATTTGTATTCATACACAGGCCTTGTGGATGGTTGGTAAAGGGAAAAAGGGAAAAATGAAAAGAGAAGAGAGAAAAGAAAAGGAAAAATAGAAAAATATCAGAAAATCAAAAGAATTACAAAAATTGCTTTTACAAAAAAAAGAGAAGAGATTAAAGTGTATTTTTAGCAGAGAAAATTCCCGCCATATTTCCTTTTCTTTTTTGGATCTTTCTCTTGTAGTTCTATCATACATAGTAGCCTGTAGTTCTTCACTGTGCTTTTAATTCCAAGTGCGAGTAATTTCGTTGTTTTTATGTTGCAATCTATTCTCTAGCTAAGTGTCCATACCCTATTGAATTTCCACAAGGCAAAAGGGTTTTGAGCAGTTTTTGAAGTGCTAGTTGGCTGGTATAATACCACTGAATCGAATCTTAAATTTCAAGTAGGTGTCGCCTTATTGGAAGGGTATGAATAGCTTTAAAAAAATGCTAAATAGGATAGCTACAAAACTGCAACAAGAAAGAAATTCATTGAATTTGGGACACGGATTGCCCAAATTAAGGGAACAATATGATAAGACAACTCCTACTTGTCCATTGCCGATAGCGGGGAATGCAAATGGTATCATATGGCATGGCTCTCATTTATCGACTTTGCTGGCCATGGAGTATGCAGATATGTACAGTGTCCACCCATATATGCTGTAAGAAGCACGAGCATTATGTGCGCACACGAGAGTGAGAGCCGTTGTCAATTCATCGAATTTGCTGAAACCCAAATGTTCAACCGTGAAGAACTCAAGGCCATGGAGCATGCAGATATATATAGTGGCATCATATGCCCTAAGAAGTACCAGCAATGTGAGTGCACGCACATGGGAGCGAGACAATTGGCACAATGAATTTCATGTTCACTTGAAAATATAATTAGCAATTCATACATGACGCAAATCATATCAGGAATATCGAATGAGATTCTCCTTGCACATTCTAATGTTTGTCTTTAGTCATTAGATGATCATCTTTAACTTAATAAATAAGTCTCTAATCGACTGATGATTGAAGAAAACTTAGAGACACAGAAAGAAGCCCAGGTATGGACAAAATGCCCAACTGCCTCGCACTTGTCTCTTTTCTTTCACCTCCTTTCGCTTTGTTGTCGGCAAACTTAGTCAAGGGATGTTACAATTGGCGGAGGTAAAAGCAACATAAGACTACATAGTGACGAGATCAGGTGTTTCTGCTTCAATGGATGGAAAAGCAGTGTGTACTTTATCTAGCCAAACATCCAACCGATCTCGCAAGGATTTAACTTGCAAAATGCCCATAACTCTTGGTTGGACCCAGGAAACATGCATTGTCCCCTCTACTTGGACTTTGAGATTGACCAGAATTGAAGAGAAATAGTGAAGAACAAAAGATCTTCATTGCCCATGTGTTTGTGGGATAAGACCAAGGAGAAAAAGAGTGGTTATGCTCTCTTAATTAGGTACAAAGCTTCCACCCATCCATATGACTATTAATTATTCATTTTTTTGAAACATCTAAACCACCCATCTATCCAGATGGAGTTCATTCTGTCTTCAAGCTTCGTGTATACAGCTGCACCATAAGGCTAAGTCAAACTATAGCCAAATGAACTCTAAACTAGAGAAGGATCATATACACATAGCTAGAATAATGATGACGTCCAATCTACTCATCCAATGTCATAGAACACAGCACAACACAACCACCAAGGGAAATACAAAAGAATCAGGAAGACTTACAAAAAGGCTCTTCATGAGAAGGTGCTCAACATGAGCTACACAAAGACTTTGGGCTTTCATCAATAACACTAGGTGGAATTGTCCTATCTTTTGATGCACGGCTACAGGATAAGATTGTATATTTTATATGTGGAGGAATACACAGTTATAATGCAAAATGTGAAATAATAAGTATGACAGAAATGGAGATAAGAAAAGAATTGAAAGCGAGACCTGAATATGATTTCCATTAGACATAGAATGTTGATTCTCTCCAATAGTTTTTTGTCATTTTTGACCAAACCAGGTTGTGCATTGAGAGCAACCTTGTGTATATGACATAGTTCTCAATAGCGTTGCAAATAACCAGCATTAAATGCCTTGTGAATATAGTACATCCACTTAACCCTTGTTCCCAAGAGGCTCTTTACTTGTCAAATTTGTTAAAACAAATCAAGATTCAACACGATGATTAACAAAAAAATGAAACAAATAAGGGCAAATTGGAAAGGACCATGTAACCAAAAAGCAAGTTTTGCTTGAAGTTGCTTTGTAGAAAATGTCATCAACATAACATTAATAGCTACACAATTAACATGTGTTACAAATGTGCCTCAAGCGAATCTAGGAAAAGTGTTAATGAGAAAAATACAATAGATAGAAAACCTTGATTGCATTTGACAGTCATGATAAAATTCAAGATATGATAAAATTTATCTTATACTTCGTTTGATGCGTGCTCAAAATAGGATAAAGTCAGATATAATTGGGATATAGACTGGACAAAATTATTTCATGGGAGGGTGGAATAAATATAGATATGATTTCTAATATTCATATTAAGAAAATTATTTTTATTAGAAACTAAACTTCTTAAATTAACATAATTAACAAAATTAAAATTATTCGACCAAAAACATTAACAAAATTAAAATATATTTCAATATATAAATAATATTTGACACTTTTGGTTTAAAAATCTAGATCCAAAAAAATTTAGCAAAAAATAAAATAAAGTTAAGGGTTAAATTTTTACTAAATTGGATTATTCCACTCATACCTAATATATCGACTACATAATGAGGAAGGGTGGCAATTGGGCCGAGTGTGGTCGGGCTGGCACAATCAACTTATTTGGGCCCTAAGGCCCAAACTCCGAGCCGCAGAGGGATTCTTGTAGGAATATAAATGACAATTTGGGTTTAATAATATAGATCCAATAACTTTAGCAAAAAAAAAAAAAAAAAAAAAGAGTAATAAAGTTAATGGTTGGATTTTCATTGAATTAGGTGATTCCGTGCTTACCTAATATATCCACTTACATAATGAGGAGGTGGTGACAATTGGGCAGGGCCGAGTAGGCCCGACACAATCAACTTATTTGGGCCCTAAGGCCCAAACTAGGGGCCTTGGAGGGATTCTCGTAGGAATATAAATGACACTTTGGGTTTAATAATATAGATCCAAAAACTTCAACCAAAATATATATATAAAGTTAATGGTTGAATTTTCACTGAATTAGATGATTTCGTGCTTACCTAATATATCGACTTACATAATGAGGAAGGAGTGGCAATTGGGCTGGGCTGGGTTAGGCTGTGTCGATCAGGCCCATCTTCTCTCAAGATGGCTTGGTAAAAGGCTTGGCCCAAATCGAATTATATGGGCCCGAAGGCCCAAACTCTAGGCCCATCTACTTGATTGGTGGTCATTGGGCCAGCAGGGCTTTGCCAGTGGGCCTCCAAAAGCCCAAAAAAGGAATGTTCCTCCTTCAATTAATCTCCCTTTACGTCTCAAAATTCTCCTTTCCTTCACTCGTCGGAATGATCTTTTGCTAATGACCAATTACAATTATAGCCATCAATTTGTCTCAAATGAACCCGGAAAATTACTTAATCACACCTACATATTTTGTATGGAAGTCAAATCATTTCTAAAACTTTTAAATTTTTGCTAAGGTAATCCTAAGTCTTTATAGGAAATTTTAATATAATCCTTTTAATTTTTTTCATCGGAGATCGCTGACGCGGCAACAGGCCATGTGCCTCTCCACGCAAGACAACTCTATCGTTAGGTCATGAAAAAAGGAGCTTTGTATTTCAAAATCTTGCAATTTTGCGTAGCTACATAAGCTCTATACTCTCATGGCTTAGATCGGATTTGGTCTTCTCCCGCTAGGATGCGACAGATGATCGAACGTTTTCTTATGTGTAGATCCCATTAGCTTCCGATTCGACGCGTCCGTCAGGCGGTACTCTAGCCATGCAATGCCGGACAAGGCTGCGCCACGCAAGGATTTCGTCGTGTCATGCTGCTGCAACTTGGGATTATGTGATGAAGTCGATGCTGATCGAATTCTCGTGACGATGAGAGCATTATCACACGGTATGGACCACGCGCTAAGGCGGACGAGGCGAAGACACGCCATCGTCGGAAAGTTCATTTTGTTTTTGTTGACAAAGACGAAGTCGCCGACGCGGCGAAGACCCGCCGTCATCCGAGTATGCATTTTACGGGCGAACGCGAAGGCACCAAAAACCGACACGCGACTTCAAGAGGAGTGCACTGGGCCATATGTGCCCCTGATAAAACCGTAGGAGACAAAAACAAGGAATTGTAATGTCAAAACGCGTTCAATTTTTTTTAGAAAAATCTTCATGTCACCATACGTCACCTCAAATCTTTCAAAAGTTTTTATAAGATATTGGGAGGTTCTTTTATTTCGATTAAAAAGAAAGTTGAATATGACTAATTTGGTGAATGTCAAACAAAGCAGCCTCTTGGTTTCTCATAATTCACACAGGCATCCATGTATATGTATTAATCGATCAGCTTTCTTTTTCTTTTTCTTTTTTTTCTCCCTCTTAAGCCTAACAAAAGAGGTGCTGGCCAACCCTTGCCAACCATGAAGCCCTCACCCAGCCGCCAACAAGGGTCGCCCAGCCCTTGCCTTTCAGCTGGCAAGGGTTAGTTAGCAATCCTTGTCGGACTTGGTAGGGAAAAATAGAAAACAAATAAACAAAGAAGAAAAATTATAAAAAATTGGTCACATCAACCCAACCGTTCTATATAGCATTAATGATGTCTACGTCAGTAATTTCTGATTAAAATTAGCAGGATAAACTTAATTGGCAACATATAAAAAAGTTTATGACTCAATTGATACAATTAAAAGGATTGTAATTGAATTGATCAAAATGCAATACATTTATGACTTTTTATATAATTTTTCCTCATCATGCGACTGTACTTTGTAAAATTGATTTGAAATAAGAACTTGAAATCATTATCTGCGTATTTCATTATGAAAAGATAATAGTAGTATTTATGCCCCTAAATTCATGCAACCGGCCCGCAACATCGCCGTCCTACCAGCCCGACCATGCGTGCCAATAGCCTACTCATGCCTGGCCATACCACCAGCGTAGCCTGCATCGTACTATACCGAAACTTAACAATATCCCAGATTTCCTCCTCTTGGTACTTCGGGCATAATTTCCTTCAAAGGACTTCCAAATTGCAGGGAAACTTGATTCATCGAAGCTAGACATGTCGAGCTTTCAACCATGCATCATACGACCATATTAGAGCATCTCGAGACACCGGCAATTCGGTGCCGGCGATAACGGGACTAGTCACTTTGGGGCGTTTTGAGGTCGAGATCTTCCTCAATGAAGAAGCTACGCGAGCTGCTGAGGCGAGCCATAGCCAATTGCCTTTCCTCCACGGCCGCCTTCGAAGTTTCCGGAGATCTTCGGGTTGGCTGGCTGACGTGGCCTAATTAGTACTGATGTGGACAACTTTTAATAATATTTTAATATTTTGAAATTTTTTTTATCTTTATTTTTATTTTTATTTTATTTTTCTTTTTTCCTTCCCCTCCTCCAGCCAGTCGTCGAACCTCAGTGAATGGCCAAAGGCAATGGCTAGCGAGGTCGACCTCACTGAACCTTGTCGGATTTGGCGACCTAGAGCCAGGCTGGCGAGGCTCGACCTCGCCGAATCGCAGCTTGGGTGGTGTTGGCGAGGCTCACCCTCGTCGGATCTGGATGGTTTTGGCAAGGTCAGGTGTCGCTGGCCATGGGCGAGGCTCGACCCTCACCAGATCTGGCGAGGTCTGGCGAGGGCGAGCCTTGCCGCCTAGCACGAGGCCGCCCTTGTGTCCATTGGCGAGGTGGGTGGCGAGGTCGACCTTGCGGGCCGTTTCCTCTGGCTGGTCGCCAGGTTTGGCGACCAGCCAGAGAGGGGAAGGAAAAAAATGAAAAATAAAAAAAATTCTAAAATATTAAAATATTAATAAAAAATGTCCATGTCAGCACTGATCATACCATGTTAGCCAGCCAGCATCTAGTTAACAAAATTCAGCCAAAATTGGCCAGAAATAACTGAATCAGCGCTAAGTAAAAATGTTTATGACTAAATTGACACCAAAAAAAGGTTTATGATTAAATTGGCACAAATACAAAAGATTTAAGACTTTTTTAACACTTTTCCCAATGATATATGATGGCTGGCCCATTTATATATCCTAAAAAAGGTTCAATAAAGTGTCTTTAATTCCACAAAAGTTATATCTCTTACATGATATAGAAGTTGTCAATAAAATTATCATCATTGGAGGGAAATAGCTCCTTTCTCTCTATCTCTCTCTCCTTGATGTAGCCCATATTCAAGACAACTTGTTCAACAAGAAGATTAGCATGCATTCAATATCAACGGCACTATGTTTTGTCATAAAGATTTTGTCATTTCTCAAACATTAAAACTTGCATCAAGGCACTTTGGGGCGAGCAAAAACATTGGTAAATATTGTTTCAATTTTAATAACTTCTAGTTTCTACATACATTAATGACTATTAGTTTCTATGTTTGAGTCTAGCCTCTTACTCTTCTTTTGTTTTGATATAAAAGGTTAATGAGTCTTTATAAATTATAGTCTGAATTTGATTAATGAAATTTGCTTAGTGTAACTCTCTTGAACCTTAAAGAGTTCAAATCCCTTGAAAACCTATAAGAGTTTCCATTCTGTCCTTGAAGAGTCAGGGCTTTTAAAGCCTGCATCTTTGAAGAGTTGCAGCCATTAATCTCGAAGAATTGATGCTATTTCAACTTCCTCGGGGGCCTAGAAAAACAACTATTGAAGTTCTTGTACTTTTTTTCATTTTGTCCACCACCGTTTAGCCCACTTTCATAAAATATTGACAAGCCTACAGTGCTTAGTTGAGAAAATTGAAAACACAAAATTTTTTATTCTTCAAGTCTCCATTCTTTTGCTTTGGAATCGGGTCATTCTGATCTGAATCAACAAATTTATGCTCATTTTCCTGAACTAGCATGGAAAAAAAAAATTATTCAATTTTATGACTAAGTTTCCATATGTGTAAGTCACTCTCCCGATTCTATCATCTAAGTAGCCGATTCTCCCTCTCTCTCTCTCTCTCTCAAGCGACTTTGTTCCCTAATATCTCTCTACATAGGTACTTATGAGTATGATGCTATGAGATTGGTTGGAGTCTAGCGAGTTAGAATGATCTTTGATTATTGAGAGTATAGCACCACAACACAAACCCTTAACCTACGTTCCTAATACCATGTTATTCTTAAACTATTTGAAAACATGTCAATAATCTACTTATAGGATGTTTCTTAAAGCTTTGGAAGTTACATATTTCATTTGAGTGATTTTGATTTTGGTCAGAATGGGCTATCTAAATATATATATATATATATATATATATATATATATGTATGTATGTATAGTATATATGTATATATAGTCAAAACAAACTTCAATCTTGACTACAATATAAATATGCAAGTCTCTATATAAATAATATTTGACACTTTTGGTTTAAAAATCTAGATCCAAAAAATTTAGCAAAAAATAAAATAAAGTTAATGGTTAAATTTTTAGTAAATTGGATGATTCCACTCATACCTAATATATCGACTACATAATGAGGAAGGGTGGCAATTGGGCCAGGCTTGGTCGGGCTGGTACAATCAACTTATATGGGCCCGAAGGCCCAAACTCTAGGCCCATCTACTTGACCGGTGGCCGTTGGGCTAGCAGGGCTTTGCTAGTGGGCCTCCAAAAGCCCAAAAAAGGAAAGTTCCTCCTCCAATTAATCTCCCTTTCCGTCTCAAAATTCTCCTTTCCTTCACTTGTCGGATTGATATGTTGCTAATGACCAATTACAGTCGTAACCATCAATTTGTCTCAAATGAACCTCGAAAATTACTTAATAACACCTAAATATTTTGTACGGAAGTCAAGTAAGTTCTAAAACTTCTAAATTTTTGCTAATTTAATCTTAAGTCTTTACAAGAAATTTTAATCTAATCCTTTTGATTTTTTCATCGGAGATTGCTGACACGGCAACAGGCCATGTGCCTCCACACAAGACAACTCTATCATTAGGTCATGGAAAAAGGAGCTTTGTATTTCAAAATCTTGCAATTTTGCGTAGCTACATAACTCTATACTTTCATGGCTTGATCGGATTTAGTCTTCTCCCGCCAGGATGCGACAGATGATCGAACGTTTTCTTATGTGTAGATCCCATTAGCTTCCGATTCGACGCGTGCGTCAGGCGGTACTGTAGCTATGCAATGCCGGACAAGGTTGCTCCACGCAAGGATTTCGTCGTGTCATGCTGCTGCATCTTGGGATTATGTGAAGAAGTCGATGCTGGCTGAATTCTCGTGATGATGAGAGCATTATCACACGGCATGGACGACGCGTTAAGGCGGACGAGGCAAAGACACGCCATCGTCGGAGTATGCATTTTGGTTTTGTTGACAAAGACGAAGTCGCCGACGCGGCGAAGATCCGCCGTCATCCGAGTATGCATTTTAGGGGCGAACGCGAAGGCACCAAAAACCGACACGCGACTTCAGGAGGAGTGCACTGGGCCACATGTGCCCCTGATAAAACCATAGAAGACACAAAAACATGGAATTGTTATGTCAAAACGCGTTTGAATTTTTCAGAAAAGTCTTCATGTCACCACACGTCGTCTCAAATCTTTGCAAAGTTTTTATAAGATATTGGAAGGTTCTTTTATTTCAGTGAAAAAGAAATTTAACTATGACTTGGTGAATGTCAAACTAAACAGCCTCTTAGTTTTGCATAATTCACACAAGCATCCATGTATATGTATTAATCGATCAGCTTTCTTTATTTCTTTATTTCTTTCTTTTTCCTTCCAAACCTAGCAAAAGAGCTGCTGGCCAACCCTTACCAACTATTAAGCCCTCAATCATCGTGGCCCTCACCTAGTCACCAACAAGGGTCACCTAGCCCTTGCCTTTTGGCTGGCAAGGGTTAGCTGGCGATCCTTCTTGGACTTGATAGGAAAAAAAAAGAAAATAAATAAACAAAGAAGAAAAATTAAAAAAAAAAAAAAATTGGTCACATGAACCCCAATTGTCCTATGTAACTCTACTGGTATCCACGTAAGTGATTTCCGATTAAAATAAGTCTGGCAAACTCAATTGGCAACGCATGAAAATGTTTAAATCCTAATTGACACAATTGAAATGATTAGAATTGAATTGGTCAAAATGCAATAAGTTTATAACTTTTTAGATAATTTTTATATGTTTATAGGCGTGTCAACCAATTCTAAACTGAAGGGGTTACACTAAATTAAAAAAACTAAAATAAAGTCAATGGTGCCGGCATCTAATAATCTCAAGAAGAAATGGTATAAAATTGTTCACATTCGAGAGAGCTACTAACCATCCCTGAGGTGTTATATGGCACTGACGGATATTTGAGCTGATTTAGCCTTGTCTAACAAGTAGAATCTGAATGAGACTATCCATCGTGCCTCAAGTAGACAAGGTTTCAGCAAATGCATTGAGGAAGCATATACGAACTAGTTCTGCTATCTAATTAAGTTCGGGTTTCGTCTCTTGAAAATTAATGGGGATATAATGACATGCCTTTTACAAATAGTCTAAGAGTATATATATATATATATATATATAGAAAAAAATAAGTACAGTGATGGAAAAATTAACGTATTCTCTTATTCTTAAAGTATCTAAAAAGAGACGATCACTTCTACAAAAACGAGTCGATATGAAACAACGAGACGACCCATAGAGCACATTCATGCGATGCGGTTTCTTAATCAATAAGTTAAAACCACCCACCTCCACCAGAAAGTCTCATCTTAGACTTTGGACCCCTACAATTACACTATTAAACAAATCTTGCAGCTCAAGCTTAAGACCACAAGAAACCATCATCAGACAAATCAAAGGGAAACGATAAAAACATCATTGTCAAGTATATGGTATTGTTATAGCATTGTTCTCTAATAAATTTGCCCTCCCAAAAATCCCTCAACTAGAAACCCCCCCCCCCCCCCCAAAAAAAAAAAAAAAAAAGAAGATCATCCCCTAATTTATTTATTTTTTTGACTTACAAACAAGTGCTTTATCAAAGAAGATAAAAATGCATCGAGCAGAACCAGACCAACCAATCCTGACCGTCCATTACGCGTTTAAGGCCTCCCGCGTTGGCCCGATTGGATGCGAGACTTTTCATGTGCCAACTTTCCCTATAAATACGCCCCTCCCTCTCGAACGGTCTCACAACGCATACCATACACTTCAGCTATAGTCCTTTCCCTGATTCTTCGTCAATTCTAGTATTCCTCAAAAAAACAACCATGGCCGAAGGACAACACCACCACCACCACCACCACAACCACCACCGCAGCCACCACAAGAAGGATGATGCCTTCATGGAGCCTACGGTCGATTACAGGAAGGAGGAGAAGCACCACAAACACCTCCAGCAGCTCGGCAAGCTTGGTGCCGTCACTGCCGGTGCTTATGCCTTGGTAATAATTATCATCTTCTTTTCAATTCTTGAAATTCCTTTCCCATTTTATAATTTAGATAAAATTTGCGTCTTCACCTTATTGACCTAAATCATCAGGTTATTCACGAGCATTGAATGCAAAAAATCTCGATTAAACTCACATATTTCAACTCGACATGATAATGACATGCCATGGGAGAATGGATCATCCTTATAAATGAACAATAGTTTGAATTTAATTGATTTCCTTCACTCATCAGCTAGAGGAATAAGATTTCCCTACAATTGGCTTAAACAAAAAACATAGTTGTAATCCATAGCACTATTTACATGATCAAATACTTCTTTTCAAAGTGAATAAATTAATTTTTTTTCTCGAACTTATCCCATGCTCAGAGCTTGTATAAAAAAAAAAGTAGACATAATAGAGAACTTTTTTATTTTGCTCCATTCCTCTTTACCTTAACTCATTTTGTTTCGTGCACGCAATTCCTGATTAATGATGTGCAAAATGCAGCATGAGAAGCATAAGGCCAAGAAGGACCCGGAGCACGCTCACCGGCACAAGATAAAGGAGGAAATAGCTGCCGCCGCTGCCGTCGGGGCTGTCGGGTTCGCCGTCCACGAGCACCACGAGAGGAAGGAGGCCAAGAAAAAATATAAAGAGTCTCATCATGGCAAGAAGCACCACCATCACTTCTAAACCATGGAGGATCTCCGTCTCTTTTTGCTGCTCTCTGCCTTGTTTATGTAATTTTATTTCCTTAGAGACTGCCTTCAATAGTGGCTGTACATTTGCGGAGGGTGGTCTTGCGTTTACATTTCCACATATTGTTTTAGGTACAATGATTATATTGAATATTATTTTCCAAAACCAGTTAGCACATAGTCTTCGCATAGGATGGATCCACACCCGGTTAGTCAATGTCAATTAACTAAAACGCGATGGCGTCAAATAAAAAAAAAAATCACTTGATCGCAATGTTATATATGATTATAATTCAAAAAATACGTAAAAAATCTGTACATGACATAAAAGTATATAAGAATTTCTTAGAATTGATGTTTTGAGTCCTCCCATGAGGACACGTACAAATTAGCAAATCTATCTAATAATAGTCCATTGCGATATCTTCATCGTGACCTCACTAAGCACATTGATATTTTCTACTAATTTGGTGGGATCTATGTGCTAGGTGCACGTCATTATCATTGTCCATTATCATGATTTTTACCAAGTTAGTTCTTTCAAATATGGCTGAGTCAATTAACTGTGATTCAGTTTGAAATGAACTCACAAAATGACATAATTAATAATCTATATTGTTCCGGATCAAGCAATATAGGCAAAAGTGTTAAAAAAGTCATAAACCTTTTGTATTTTGTGTCAATTTAGTCCTAAAAATTTTTACTTAGTACCGATTTAGTCATTTTCGGCCAATTTTGGCTAGCTTTTACTAACTAAACTCCCACCGGCTAACATAGCATGATCAATGATGATGTGGACAACTGTTAATAATATTTTAATATTTTTGAACTTTTTATTTTTTATTTATTTTTCTTTTTTCATACCTCCCCTCTAGCCACTTGTTGAACCTCGGCGAATGGTTAGAGGCGAAAGCCTGCGAGGTTGACCTCGCCGGACCTCGTCGGATCTGGTGACCTAGTGTCGGGCTAGCGACGCTCGACCTCGCTGAATTGTGGCCTAGGCAGCGCCGGCGAGGCTCGCCCTCACCGGATTTGGGTGGTGCGGGCAAGGTGGAGCCTCGCTGGCCATAGGCGAGGCTCCACCCTTGCCGCCCAGCGCGAGGCCGCCCTCGCGGCCATTGGTAAGGTGGCCGACGAGGTCGACCTTGCAGCCACTAGCAAGGTGGCCGGCGAGGTTGACCCCACCAGCTGGAGGAGGTAAAGGAAAAAATAAAAAAAATAAAAATTCAAAAATAAAAAAAATTCAAAAATATTAAAATATTATTAAAAGTTATCCACGCAGCACCAATCAGGCCATGTCAGCCACCCAGCGATCCAGTCAGCAAAATTCAACCAAAATTGGCCGAAAATGACTGAATCGGCACTAAGTAAAAAGGTTTAGGACTAAATTGGCACAAATACAAGATATTTAAGACTTTTTTGAACACTTTTCCCAATGATATATCATGGCTGGCCCATTTATATATATCCTGAAAAAGGTTCAATAAAGTGTCTTTAATTCCACAAAAGTTATATCTCTTACATCATATAGAAGTTGTCAATAAAATTATCATCATTGGAGGGAAATAGCTCCTTTCTCTCTCTCTTTGATGTAGCCCATATTCAAGACCAACTTGTTCAACCAAGAAGATTAGCGTGCATTCAATATCAATGACACTCTGTTTTGTCATAAAGATTTTGTCATTTCTCAAACATTAAAACTTGCATCAAGGCACTTTGGGGCGAGCAAAAGCATTGGTAAATATTGTTTCAATTTTAATAGCTTATAGTTTCTACGTACATTAATGACTATTAGTTTCTATGTTTGAGTCTTGCCTCTTACTCTTCTTTTGTTTTATAAAAGGTCAATGAGGCTCTATAAAATATAGACTGAATTTGATTAATGAAATTTGCTTAGTGTAACTCTCTTGAACCTTAAAGAGTTTAAATCCCTTCAAAACCTAGAAGAGTTTCCACTATGTCCTTGAAGAGTCAGGGCTTCTAAAGCCTGCATCTTTGAAGAGTTGCAGCCATCAATCTTGAAGAATTGATGCTATTTCAACTTTCTCGGAGGCCTAGAAAAGTAACCATTGAAGTTCCTACACATTTTTCATTTTGTCCACCACCGTTTAGCCCACTTTCATAAAATATCGACAAGCCTATTGTGCTTAGTTAAGGAAACTGAAAACACAATTTGTGATTCGAGTCTCCATTCTTTTGCTTTGGAATTAGGTCATGCTAATTTGAATCGACAAAATTATGTCATTTTCCTGAACAAGCATGGAAAAAAAATATATTCAATTTTATGACTAATTTTCCATACATGTAAGTCACTCTCCCGATTCTACCGTCTAAGTAGCTGACTCTCTCTCTCTCTCTCTCTCTCTCTCTCTCTCTCTCATGTGACTTTGTTCCCTAATATCTCTCTACATAGGTACTTATGAGTATGATGCTATGAGATTGGTCGGAGTCTAGCGAGTTAGAATGATCTATGATTATTGAGAGTATAGCACCATAACACAAACCGTTAACCTACATTCTTGATACCGTGTGATTCTTAAACTATTCGAAAACATGTCAATAATCTACTTATAGGATGTTTCTTAAAGCTTTGGAAGTTACGTATTTGATTTGAGTGTTTTCGGTTTTGGTCGAAAAGGGCTATCTATAAATATATATAGTCAAATCAAACTTCAAACTTTTTTTTTTTGGTCGGAAAACTTCAATCTTGACTACAATATAAATATGCAAGTCTCTATTCACGTTCTATTTGAATTCATACATAGGCCTCATCAATGGCTGGTAGAGGGAAAAAGGGAAAAATGAAAAGAGAAGAGAGAAAAGAAAAGGAAAAATAGAAAAAAATCAGAAAATCAAAAGAATTACAAAAATTGCTTTTACAATAAAGAGAAGAGATTAAAGTGTATTTTTAGCTGAGGGCATTCGCCCTATATTTCCTTTTCTTTTATGTATTTTTAGTTGAGGGAATTCCCCCCGTCTTTCCTTTTCTTTTCTGGATCTTTCTCCTCTGTAGTTCACTCATACATAGTAGCCTGTAATTCTTCACTGTGCTTTTAATTCCAAATTTGAGTAATTTCTTTGTTTTTACATTGTGATCTATTCTCTAGCACGGTGTCCATACCCTATTGAATCTCCACAAGGCAAAAGGGTTTTGAGTAGTTTTTGAAGTGCTAGTTGGTTGGTATAATACCACTGCATCGGATCTGAAATTTCAAGCAGGTGTCGCCTTATTGGAAGGGTATGAATAGCTTTAAAAAAATGCTATATAGGATAGCTACAAAATTGCAGCAAGAAAGAAATTCATCGAATTTGGGACACGGATTGCCCTAATTAAGGAAACAGTATGATAGGACAACTCCCACCTATCCATTGCCGATAGTGGGGAATGCAAATGGTATCATATGGCATGGCTCTCATACATTGACTTTGCTGGCCATGGAGTATGTAGATATGTACAGTGTTAACCCATATATGCCCTAAGAAGCACGAGCATTATGCGTGCGCATGAGAGTGAGAGTCGTTGTCAATTCGTCGAATTTGTTGAAACCCAAATGTTCAATCGTGAGGAACTCAAGGCCATGGAGCATGCAAATATATATAGTGGCATCATATGCCCTAAGAAGTACTAGCAATATGAATGCACGCACGCAGGAGTGAGACAATTGGCACAACGAATTTCATGTTCATTTGAAAATATAATGAGCAATTCATACATGATGCAAATCATATCAGGAATATCGAATGAGATTCTCCTTGCACATTCTGTTGTCTATCTTTTGTCAGTAAATGATCATCGTCAACCTAATAAATAAGTCTTTGATCGACTCCTGAAAACATTCCCCCCAAGTGCATGAGACAGCCACTTGCAACGAAAAAGGATTGAAGAAAATTTAGGGACATAGAAAGAAGCCCAAGTATGGCCAAAATGCGCAACTGCCTCACACTTGTCTCTTTTCTTTCACCTCATTTCGCTTTGTTCTCGGCAAACTTAGTCAAGGGATGTTACAATTGGCGGAGGTAAAAGCAACATAAGACTACAAATTGACGAGATCAGGTGTTTTTGCTTTAACAGATAGCAAAGCAGTGTGTACTTTATCCAACCAACCATCCAACCGATTTAACTAGGATTTAACTTGCAGAATGCCCAGAACTCTTGGTTGGACCTCGGAAACATGCACTGTTCCCTCTACTTAGACTTTAAGATTAACCAGAATTGAAGAGAAATAGTGAAGAACAGAATATCTTTGCTGCCCATGTGTCTATGGGATCAGACCAAGGAGAAAAAGAGTAGTTCTTTTATGCTCTCTTAATTAGGTATAAAGCTTCCACCCATCCATATGACTATTAATTATTCCTTTTTTGAAACATCTAAACCACCAATCTATCTAGATGGAGTTCATTCTGTCTTTAAGCTTTGTGTATACAGCTGCACCATAAGGTTGAGTCAAACTATAGCCAAATGAACTCTAAACTAGAGAAGGATCATATACACACAGTCAGAATAATGATGACGTCCAATCTACTCATCCAATGTCATAGAACACATCATGACACAACCACCAAGGGAAATACAAAAGAATGAGGAAGACTTACAAAAAGGCTCTTCATGAGAAGGTGCTCAACATGAGCTACATAAAGACTTTGGGCATTCAACAATAACACTGGGTGGAATTGTCCTTTCTTCTAATGCACGGTTGCAGGATAAGATTGTATATTTTATATGTGGAGGAATACACAGTTATAATGCAAAATGTGAAATGATAAGTACGGCAGAAATGAAGATAAGAATAGAAAGCGAGACCTGAATATGATTTCCATTAGGTAGAGAATGTTGATTTTCTCCAATAGTTTTTTGTCATATTCGACCAAACCAGGTTGTGCATTGAGAGCAGCCTTGTGTACATGACATAGTTCTCAATAGCATTGCAAATCACTAGCATTAAATGCCTTGAGAATATAGTACATCCACTCAACGTTTGTTCTCAAGAGGCTCTTTATTTGTCAAATTTGTTAAAACAAATCAAGATATTAACACGATGATTAACAAAAAAATGAAACAAATAAGGGCAAATTGGGAAGGACCATGTAACCAAAAAGCAAGTTATGCTTGAAGTTGCTTTGTAGAAAATGTCATCAACGTAACATTACTAGCTACACAATGAACATGTTTTACAAATGTGCCTCAAGCGAATCTAGGAAAAGCGTTAATGAGACCTACCACTAAGAATTTGAAGCAAAAAATACAATAGATAGAAAACCTTGATTACATTTGGCAGTCATGGTAAAATTCAAGATATGATAGAATTTATCTTATTCTTCATTTAATGCGTGCACAAAATAGGATAAAATCATATATAAACGAGATATAGACCGGATAAAATTATTTCATGGGAGGATGGAATAAAAGTGGATATAATTTCTAATATTCATATTAAGAAAATTATTTTATCGGAAACTAAACTTCTTAAATTAACAAAATTAACAAAATTAAAATTATTCGACCTAAAAAAATTAACAAAATTAAAATATATTTCAATATATAAGTAATATTTGACACTTTTGGTTTAAAAATCTAGATCCAAAAAATATAGCAAAAAATAAAATAAAGTTAATGGTTAAATTTTTACTAAATTGGATGATTCCACTCATACCTAATATATCGACTACATAATGAGGAAGGGTGGCAATTGGGCCAGGCCTAGTCGAGCTGGCACAATCAACTTATATGGGCCCTAAGGCTCAAACTCCGGGCCTCAGAGGGATTCTCGTAGGAATGTAAATGATAATTTGGGTTTAATAATATAGATCCAATAACTTCAACCCAAAAATATAAAATAAATAAGAGTAATAAAGTTAATGTTTGGATTTTCATTGAATTAGGTGATTCTGCATTTCCAAGCTTACCTAATATATATACGTACATAATGAGGAGGGTGTGGCAATTGGGCGGGGCCAGGTCAGCCCGGAACAATCAACTTATTTGGGCCCTAAGGCCCAAACTACGGGCCTTGGAGGGATTCTCGTAGGAATATAAATGACACTTTGGATTTAATAATATAGATCCAAAAACTTCAGCCAAAAAAATAAAATAATGTTAATGGTTGAATTTTCACTTAATTAGATGATTCCGTGCTTACCTAATATATCGACTTACATAATGAGAAAGGGGTGGCAATTGGGCTGGGTCGGGATGGGCAGTGTCGATTGGCCCATCTTCTCTCGAGATGGCTTGGTAAAAGGCTCGGCCCAAATTGAATTATATGGGCCCGAAGGCCCAAACTCTGGGCCCATCTACTTGATCGTTGGCCGTTGGGCCAGCAGGGCTTTGCCAGTGGGCCTCCAAAAGCCCTAAAAAGGAAAGTTCCTCCTCCAATTAATCTCCCTTTCTGTCTCAAAATTCTACTTTCCTTCACTCGTCAGATCGATCTATTGCTAATGACCAATTACAATTATAACCATCAATTTGTCTCAAACGAACCTGGAAAATTACTTAATTACACCTAAATATTTTGTATGGAAGTCAAATTAGTTCTAAAACTTTTCATCAGAGATTGCTGACTTGGCAACAGGCCATGTGCCTCCATGCAAGGCAACTCTATCGTTAGGTCATGGAAAAAGGAGCTTTGTACTTCAAAATCTTGCAATTTTGCGTAGCTACATAACCTCTATACTCTCATGGCTTGATCGGATTTAGTCTTCCCCGCCAGGATGCGACAGATGATCGAACGTTTTCTTATGTGTAGATCCCATTAGCTTCCGATTCGACGCGTGCGTCAGGCGGTACTCTAGCTATGCAATGCCGGACAAGGCTGCTCCACACAAGGATTTCGTCGTGTCATGCTGCTGCATCTTGGGATTATGTGAAGAAGTCGATGCTGGCTGAATTCTCGGGACGATGAGAGCATTATCACACGGTATGGACGACGCGTCAAGGCGAACGAAGCGAAGACACGCCATCGTCGGAGCGTTCATTTTGGTTTTGTTGACAAAGACGAAGTCGCCGACGCGGCGAAGACCCGTCGTAATCCGAGTATGCATTTTAGGGGCGAACGCGAAGGCACCAAAAACCGACACGCGACTTCCAGAGGAGTGCACTGGGCCATATGTGCCCCTGATAAAACCATAGAAGACAAAAACATGGAATTGTATTGTCAAAACGTGTTTAATTTTTTTTAGAAAAATCTTTGTTTCACCAAACGTCACCTCAAATCTTTCAAAAGTTTTTATAAGATATCGGAAGGTTCTTTTATTTCGGTTAAAAAGAAAGTTGAAAATGACTAATTTGGTGAACGTCATTGATTTTGTGTAATTCACAGATGTCATTTATATTAATCGATCAGCTTTCTTTTTTTATTTTTCTTTTTTTCTCCCTCCCAAGCCTAACAAAAGAGCTGCTGGCCAACCCTTGCCAACCATGAAGCCCTCACCCAGCCACCAACAAGGGTCGCCCAGCCCTTGCCTTTCGGCTGGCAAGGGTTAGTTGGCGATCCTTGTTGGACTTGGTACGAAAAAAAAGAAAATAAATAAACAAAGAAGAAAAATTATAAAAAATTTGCCACATCAACCCCAACCATTCTATATAGCATTACTGGTGTCCACGCTAGTGATTTCTGATTAAAATTGGCTGGATAAACTTAATTGACAACCCATAAAAATGTTTAGGACTCAATTGATACAATTAAAAGGATTGTAATTAAATTGACCAAAATGCAATAGATTTATGACTTTTTAGATAATTTTTCCTCATAATGCGATTGTACTTTGTAAAATTGATTTGAAATAAGAACTTGAAATGATTATCTGTGTATTTCATTATGAAAAGATAATAGTAGTATTTACGCCCATAAATTCATGCAAACAGCCCGCAACATGGCCGTCCTACCAGCCTGACCATGCGTGCCAATAGCCTACTCATGCCCGGCCGTACAACCGGCGCAGCCTGCATCGTACTATACCGAAACTTAACAATATCCCAGATTTCCTCCTCTTGGTACTTCGGGCATAATTTCCTTCAAAGGACTTCCAAATTGCAGGGAAACTTGATTCATCGAAGCTAGACATGTCGGGCTTTCAACTATGCATCATACGACCATATTAGAGCATCTCGAGACACCGGCAATTTGGCGCCGGTGATAACGGGACCAGTCACTTTGGGGCGTTTCGAGGTCGAGATCTTCCTCAATGAAGAAGCTGCCCGAGCTGCTGAGGCGAGCCATAGCCAATTGCCTTTCCTCCACGGCCGCCTTCGAAGCTTCCGGAGATCTTCAGGTTGCGCTTGAGTTTCGGTTCTTTCTTGGTTTTTTTTATTTGTCTTGCCAACCTGGTTAGAGCATGCCCAGTCTTGATTTGGTCGTAGAGAATGGTATTTGGAATCCTATAGAAACAATGAAAAGTCAAAGAAGAGAATGTTCTTCAAATCATAACTGATACGGTTGTTTTTCAAAGTACATATGGGTGGAGACATGCATTCAAAATACAAGAGAACCAAGGCCAAAAAGGGCATAATCTCAAACAAGCTTTGATATTTATCACTGGAAATAAAGATGTACAGCCTGCTTTCAAATCATAGGCAAAGGGTTGTTAGTACTTGATGCTTTGGATAACGTGCAATGGGCGATGCAGTCCTTGATTTTTAATTTTACTTATTTATTCATTTATATATGTTTTATTGATGTCCACCTTCTAATCAACACCAGATAATATCTACCCCATTGATTTTATATGTATATAGGTGCGTCAACCAATTCTAAAATGAAGGGGTTCCACTAAATTAAATAACTAAAATAAAGTCAATGGCGCCGGCATCTAATAATTTCAAGAAGAAAGGGCAGAAAATTGTTCACATTCAAGGGAGCTACCAACCATCCCCGAGGTGTTATATGGCACAAATGGATATCTGAGCTGATTTAGCTTTGTCTGTCAAGTAGAATGAAAATGAGACTATCCATCGTGCCTCAAGATCATGGAATGTCATTACATATACTAGGAGCATTCTTTTTTCTTTTTTCTTTTTTATAACTATTCCACATGTTTTTATAAGTAGACAAAGGCATCAGCAAATGCATTGATGTGGTATATACAAACTAGTTCTGCTATCTAATTAAATTCGGGTTTCGTCCCTTGAAAATTAATCGGGTTTCTCTTATTCTTAAAGCATCTAAAAAGAGATGATCACTTTTGCAAAAACGAGTCGGTATGAAACCACGGGACGACCCAAAGAGCACATTCATGCGATGTGATTACTTAATCAATAAGTTAAAACCACCCACCTCAACCAGAAAGTTTCATCTTAGACTTTGGACCCCTACAATTACATTATGAAACAAATCTTGCAATTCAAGCTCAAGACTAGGAAATTATCATCAGACAAATCAAAGGGAAACCATAAAAACATCACCCCCCAACCCCCCCCCCTCTAACAATCGAAAGAAGACAAAAGTGCATCAAGAAGGACCAGACTAAGCAATCCCGATTGTCCATCACGCGTTTAAGGCCTCCCGCGTTGGCCCGATTGGATGCGAGACTTTGCAACTTTCCCTATAAATACGTCCCTCCCTCTCTAACGGTCTCACAACGCATACCATACACTTCAGCTATAGTCCTTTCCCTGATCCTTCGTCAATTCTAGTATTCCTCAAAAAAACAACCACCAACCATGGCCGAAGGACACCACCACCACAACCACCACCGCAGCCACCACAAGAAGGATGATGCCTTCATGGAGCCTGGGGTCATCTACACGGAGCCTACGGTTGATTACAGGAAGGAGGAGAAGCACCACAAGCACCTCCAGCAGCTTGGCAAGCTTGGTGCCGCCACTGCCGGTGCTTATGCCTTGGTAATAATTATCATCTTCTTTTCAATTCTTTTCAATTCTTTCCCCATTTTATAATTTAGATGAAATTTGCGTCTTCACCTTATTGACCTGAATCATCAGGTTAATCATGAGCATTGGATGCAAAAGATCTTGATTAAACTAACATCTTTCAACTAGACATGTTAATGGCATGCCATGCGAGAATGGATCATCCTTATAAATGAACAATAGTTTGAATTTAATTGATTTCCTTCACCCTTCAGCTAGAGGAATAAGATTTCCCTACAATTGGCTTAAACAAAAAACATAGTTGTAGTCCATAGTACTATTTTACATGATCAAATACTTATTTTCAAAGTTAATAAATTAATTTTTTTTTCTCGAACTTATCCCATGCTCAGAGCTTGTATAAAAAAAAGTCTACATAATAGACAAATTTTTTTTTCCCTTTCCTCTTTACCTTAACTCATTTTGTTTCGTGCACGCAATTCCTGATTAATGATGTGCATATTGCAGCATGAGAAGCATAAGGCCAAGAAGGACCCGGAGCACGCTCACCGGCACAAGATAAAGGAGGAAATAGCTACCGCCGCTGCCGTCGGGGCTGTCGGGTTCGCCTTCCACGAGCACCACGAGAGGAAGGAGGCCAAGAAAAAATATAAAGAGTCTCATCATGGCAAGAAGCACCACCATCACTTCTAAATCATGGAGGATCTCCGTCTCTTTTTGCTGCTATCTGTCTTGTTTATGTAATTTTATTTCCTTAGAGACTGCCTTCAATAGTCGCTGTACATTTGCGGAGGGTGGTTCTTGAATCTTGAATTCTGCTGCTTGCGAATGCTTCCCTGAGAGGATAAGCATGGGTGTGTTTGGGCTTTGTCTTGTACAGGTTGTATCTTGGGTGTTCTGATGATCTGATTTCTTGCGTTTACATTTCCCCATATCGTTTTAGGTACGATGATTATATTGAATATTATTTCCCAAAACCCATTAGCACACAGTCTCCGCATACGATGGATCCACACCCGGTTAGTCAATGTCAATTAACTAAAACGCGATGGCGTCAAATTCAAAAAAATCACTTGATCGCAATGTTATATATAATTATAATTCAAAAAATACGTAAAAAAGCTGTACATGACATAAAAGTATATAAGAGTTTCTTAGAATTGCTGTTTTGAGTCCTCCGATGAGTACACGTCCATTATCGTGATTTTTTCCAAGTTAGTTCTTTCAAATATGGCTGAGTCAATTAATTGCGATTCAGTTTGAAATGAACTCACAAAATGACATAATTACTAATCTATATTGTCCCAGATGAAGCGATATAGGGAAAAGTGTTTAAAAAGTCCTAAACCTTTTTGTATTTGTGCCAATTTAGTTCTAAACATTTTTACTTAGTGTCGATTTAGTTCTTTCCGGCCAATTTTGGCTGGATTTTGCTGATTGGATGCCGGTCGGCTGATGTGGCCGATTATTGCTGATGTGGACAACTTTTAATAATATTTTAATATTTTTGAATTTTTTTCTTTTTCTTTTTCTTTTTTCCTTCCCCTCCTCTAGCTGGTTGCCAAACCTCGGCGAATGGCTAGAGGCGATGGTCGGCGAGGTCGACCTCGCCGGACCTCGCCAGATCTTGTGACCTAGCACCAAGCTAGTGAGGCTCGACCTCGTCGAATCACGGCTTGGCCGGCGTCGATGAGGCTCACCATCGCCGAATTTGGGTAGCCCTGATGAGGTCGAACCTCACTGGCCATGGGCAAGGCTCGACCCCATGGCCAACGAGGCTCAACCTTTGCTAGATCTGGTAAGGGCGAGCCTTGCCACCCAGCATGAGGCCGCCCTTATGGCCACTGGCAAGGTGGCCAGCAAGGTTGACCTCGTCAACCGTTGCCTTTGGCCTCGACGACCGGTTGGAAGTGGGGAAAGAAATAAGAAAAATTTAAAAATATTAAAAATATTAAAATACTATTAAAAGTTGTTTACGCCAACATTGATCAGGCCATAACAGTTAGACGGCGTCTAGTTAGCGAAATTTGGCCAAAATTGATCGGAAATGACTGAATTGGCACTAAGTAAAAAGGTTTAGGACTAAATTGGCACAAAAAAAAAAGTTTAGGACTTTTTTAACACTTTTCCCAATGATATATGATGGCTGGCCCATTTATATATCTTGAAAAAGGTTCAATAAAGTGTCTTTAATTCCACACAAGTTATATGTCTTACATCATATAGAAGTTGTCAATAAAATTATCATCGTTGGAGGGAAATAGCTCCTTTCTCGCTCTCTCTCTCGTTGATGTATCCCATGTTCAAGACCAACTTGTTCAACCAAGAAGATTAGCGTGCATTCAATATCAATGACACTTTGTTTTGTCATAAAGATTTTGTCGTTTCTCAAACATTAAAACTTGTATCAAGGCACTTTGGGTCAAGCAAAAGCATTGGTAAATATTGTTTCAATTTTAATAGCTTCTAGTTTCTACGTACATTAATGACTGTTAGTTTCTATGTTTGAGTCTAGCCTCTTACTCTTCTTTTGTTTTGATATAAAAGGTCAATGAGTCTCTATAAATCATAGACCAAATTTGATTAATGGAATTTGCTTAGTGTAACTCTCTTGAACCTTAAAGAGTTCAAATCCCTTGAAAACCTAGAAGAGTTTCCACTCTGTCCTGAAGAGTTAGGGCTTTTAAAGCATGCATCTTTGAAGAGTTGCAGCCATCAATCTCGAAGAATTGATGCTATTTCAACTTCCTCGGGGACCTAGAAAAGAAACCATTGAAGTTCCTATACTTCTTTTCATTTTGTCCACCACCATTTAGCCCACTTTCATAAATTATCGACAAGCCTACAGTGCTTAGTTGAGGAAATTGAAAACACAAAATTTGTGATTCTTCAAGTCTCCATTCTTTTGCTTTGGAATCAGGTCATTCTGATATCGTGTGATTCTTAAACTATTCAAAAACATGTCAATAATCTACTTATAGGATGTTTCTTAAAGCTTTGGAAGTTACGTATTTGATTTGAGTGTTTTTGGTTTTGGTTGGAAAGGGAAATCTATAAATATATATAGTCAAATCAAACTTCATTCTCAACTACAATATAAATATGCAAGTCTCTATTCACGAGCTATTTGTATTCATACACAGGCCTCGTTGATGGCTAGCAGAGAGAAAAAAGGAAAAATGAAAAGAGGAGAGAAAAGAAAAGGAAAAATAGAAAAAAAATCATAAAGTCAAAATAATTACATAAATTGCTTTTACAAAAAGGAGAAGAGATTAAATTGTATTTTTAGCTGAGGGAATTCCCCCTGTATTTCGTTTTCTTTTCTGGATCTTTCTCCTCTGTAGTTCTATCATACATAGTAGCTTGCAGTTCTTCACTTGCTTTTAACTCCAAAAGCGAGTAATTTCTTTGTTTTTACATTGCAATCTATTCTCTAACTAAGTGTCCATACCCTATTGAATCTCCACAAGGCAAAAGGGTTTTGAGTAGTTTTTGAAGTGCTAGTTGGCTAGTATAATACCACTGAATTGAATCTGAAATTTCAAGCAGGTGTCACCTTATTGGAAGGGTATGAATAGCTTTTAAAAAAAATGCTAAATAGGATAGCTACAAAACTACAGCAAGAAAGAAATTCATCGAATTTGGGACATGCATTGCCCTAATTAAGGGAATAGTATGATAGGACAACTCCCACTTGTCCATTGCCGATAGTGGGGAATGCAAATGGTATCATATGGCATGGCTCTCATACATCGACTTTGCTGGCCATGGAGTATGCATATATGTACAGTGTCAACCCATATATGCCATAAGAAGCACGGGCATTATTTGCGCGTGCGAGAGTGAGAGCTATTGTCCATTCGTTGAATTTGCTGAAACCCAAATGTTCAATCATGAAGAACTCAAGGCCATAGAGCATGCACGTATGCCCTAAGAAGTACCGGCAATGCGAGTGCATGCACGTGGGACTGAGACAATTGGCACAACGAATTTCATGTTCACTTGAAAATATAATGAGCAATTCATACATGACGCAAATCATATCAAGATTATCGAATGAGATTCTCCTTGCACATTCTACTGTCTGTCTTTAGTCAGTAAATGATCATCTTCAACCTAATAAATAAGGGTCCGTTTGGTTCGGCTTTTGGGGAATGCATTTGCAGAAATGCAAATACCTTTGGGTAAATGGGATTTTCCGAAATGCAAATGTCGTTTGGTAAAATTTGCATTGAGAAACAACTTTGGCCAAAATACCGTTTGGTAAAATTTATATGTGTAATTAACTTTTATTAAAATAAAAAAGCAAAAATATGTTTATATTTTTTATATAAACATATTTTTATATAAAAAATATAAACATATAAACATAAAATATATTTATTAAACATAAAAAATATATAAAAAATAGATGTGTTTATATAAATATATATTTATATAAAAGCAATCGGAGAAAAAAATAGATATGTTTATATTTATAAATATATATTTATTTATTAAACATAAAATATATTTATATAAAAAATGGATATGTTTATATCTATATAAAATATATAAAAAATATATAAATATATATTTATTAAACATAAAATATATGTTTATATATTTATACCGACCGCGCCGGGCGGCCGAACCGCCTGAATAAAAAATATGTTTATATAAATATAAAATATATTTATTAAACATAAAAAATATATATATAATAGATATGTTTATATAAATATATATTTATATAAAAAATAGGAAAAAAATAGATATGTTTATATTTATAAATATATATTTATTTATTAAACATAAATATATTTATATAAAAAATGGATATGTTTATATCTATATAAAATATATATAAACATAAAATATAAAAAATAGATATGTTTATTTATTTATATAAAATATAAAATATATATTTTTATATAAAAAAATAAACATATTTATTTTTATATAAATATATTTATTTTTATATTTATTTTTATTCAAAGCGACCGATTGGCTTCTCCACCGGAGAGATGAATAATATTGGAAGTTGCATTCCGAAGATGCAACTTGCTAAAGGATCTCAAGAGCTGCATTGGGCTAAAGGCCCTTAGGGCCATTTGGAGATGCAATTGCATATCGCCAAAGTCGCACAAAAAAACAAACCAAACAGCTTTGCATTTGGCCAAGGGACTTTAGAGCCCAAATGAGCATTCCAAATGCTGAACCAAACAGGGCCTAAGTCTCTGATCGACTGCTGAAAACATTCCCCTGAAGCGCATGACACAGCCTCTAGCAACAAAAAATGATTGAAGAAAACTTAGGGACACAGAAAGAAGCCCAGGTATGGACAAAATGCCCAACTGCCTTGCACTTGTCTCTTTTCTTTCACCTCCTTTCACTTTGTTGTCAACCAACTTAGTCAAGGGATGTTACAATTGGCGGAGGTAAAAGCAACATAAGACTACACAATGACGAGATCAAGTGTTTCTGCTTCAATGGATAGCAAAGCAGTGTGTACTTTATCCAGCCAACCATCCAACCGATCCTACTAGGATTTAACTTGCAGAATGCCCAGAACTCTTGGTTGGACCTAGGAAACATGCATTGTTCCCTCTACTTGGACTTTGAGATTAACGAGAATTGAAGAGAAATAGCAAAGAATAGAAGATCTTCATTGCCCATGTGTTTGTGGGATCAGACCAAGGAGAAAACAAGTAGTTCTTTTATGCTCTCTTAACTAGGTATAAAGCTTCCACCCATCCATATGACTATCAATTATTCATTTTTTGAAACATCTAAACCACCAATCTATCCAGATAGAGTTCATTCTGTCTTCGAGCTTCGCGTATACAACTGCATCATAAGGTTGAGTCAAACTATAACCAAATGAACTCTAAACAAGAGAAGGATCATATACACACAGCCATAATAATGATGACGTCCAATCTACTCATCCAATGTCATAGAACCAAACCAAGTTGTGCATTGAGAGCAGCCATGTGTACATGACATAGTTCTCAATAGTGTTGCAAATCACAAGCATTAAATGCCTTGAGAATATAGTACATCCACTCTACCTTTGTTCCCAAGAGGCTCTTTATCTATTAAATTTGTTAAAACAAACCAAGATATTAACACGATGATTAACAAAAAAAAAAAAATGAAACAAATAAGGGCAAATTAGAAAGGACCATGTAACCAAAAAGCAAGTCATGCTTGAAGTTGCTTCGTAGAAAATGTCATCAACATTACATCAATAGCTACACAATGAACATGTGTTACAAATGTGCCTCAAGTGAATCTAGGAAAAGCATTAATGAGACCTACCACTAAGAATTTGATGCAAAAAATACAATAGATAGAAAACTTTGATTGGATTTGGTAGTAATGATAAAATTCAGGAAATAACAAAATTTATCTTATTCTTCGTTTGATGCGTGCTCAAAATAAGATAAAGTCAGACATAATGGGATATAAACTGGATAAAGTTATTTCATGGGAGGGTGGAATAAAGGTGGATATGATTTATAATATTCATATTAAGAAAATTATTTTTATTAGAAACTAAACTTCTTAAATTAACAAAATTAACAAAATTAAAATTATTCGACCAAAAAAATTAACAAAATTAAAGTATATTTCAATATATAAATAATATTTGACACTATTGGTTTAAAAATCTAGATCCAAAAAATTTAGCAAAAAATAAAATAAAGTTAGTGGTTAATTTTTTACTAAATTGGATGATTCCACTCATACCTAATATATTGACTACATGCTGAGGAAGGGTGGCAATTGGGCCAGGCCTGGTCAGGCTGGCACAATCAACTTATTTGGGCCCTAAGTGTCACGTCCCGACCCTCCGAGCACGCGCCTATCCTTGCTTGGTCGATATAATAGCGATGTCCCAGGACGCATCGCCGACCCATTCAATCTTAATACACATACGGAAGCATATAAATAATCCTCATACAATAAAACAATGTGATATGAAAGTAGAGCCATAATTTTTTTTTTCAAACCGAAGCCAACCCTTTATAAACAAACATGTTTATTTACAACATCAGGTTGCTTACAAAATTATCGACTTAAACAAAAAGGTGCTGTCCTATGACTAGAGAATTAGATAGGTTTGCCGATTCGGTTTCCTTCACTTCTTAAACTCCAGGGCTTCTAGTCCTTCATCAACACCATCTAAGGACCTGGAAATGGTTATACAATAACCAATGAGACAACGTCTTAGCGAGTTCTACTTCCTAAGAACCGATTAGGAAGAAAATATGCCTTAGGGTTGCCTAAGCACAATCACGAGTCAGAGGGCTTACCTTGGCCTTAGTTTCCTTCTTGCAAGTCAGTTTAAATAACAGATGCTAATAATCATATCATCCAATCATTCAGATCGAGTCATCGATCAATCGACTCAGTCGATTACATGTCAACAAGACCACTCCCAGTCATTTCGAATTCATTCTTGATTCTGAATCACGGCCCTACAAGCATAATTTTTAATTAGTGGAATGACGGCCCCACTTGGCAAGTTTAGACTTTAGTGGTATCACGGCCCCACTTGGCAATTTTAAACTTAGTGGCATCACGGCCCCACCTAGCAATTTTCTCGACTTGGTGGCATCATGGCCCCACTTGCCAATTTTCTTGACTTGGTGGCATCATGGCCCCGCCTGGCAATTTTCTAGACTTGGTGGCATCACGGCCCCACCTATCTATTATCTACTAAACTCACAACCTCACATGGTTATTTTCCCTTCAAATAATGACATTTTTCAATTTTGGGATAAATCCCCATATCCACCAATCACACTTAATTTTCACAAACCGGTACTCAATTAAATAAAAAGAGAGCACCATAGTAATTAGCACGAAATTCCGATCGTTGGCTATCTCAGCCTAATTTTCGGAAAATAAATAAATAAATAAATAAATACGAAAAATAATAAATAAATGCAATAAATCCAACTTAGGCCTGTTATAGCCTAATTGGAAGTCGAGACAAGCCCAAAAAATTACTGAGACTCGTTCAATACATAATAGAGCATGTCTACTTGCTAACTACGCTAACCATTTGCCTAACATGCATAGGTAAATCCCTAATTTAATTACTCTAATCTAATTTATCCACCTAATTGTACTTAATTAAATCTAACTAACTCCTAAGCATGATTAACTGACTAATAAGGGATTAGTGAGCAAAACTCAATTGATAAAATGTGAAGGCCGGATCACTGCAACGATGGCGCGATGGCGGCTGAAATCCAAATTTTCGGCGGCACTGGCAGACACTCAAGCCGGGCCCAAAAGCCTTGCAAGCCCACAGAAATTTCTAGGCTTGGTTGATGGGCTTGGGCCTGTTTCTTGGACTTCAAGACTGGGCTGGAATTGGGCCAAATTGCAACTGAACTGGTCTGAGCAATTAAACAGACAATGGGCTGAAACTGCTGAAGATGGGCTGAAGATGGGCTGAATTCCAATGGGCTGAACCGCGGGCTTTGCTTGCGGGCTGCTAAACCTAACTAACAAGTTGAGATGTGGGCTGCCGCTGGGCTTGAAGGCTGCAGATTTGGGCTGGCGTTGTTTCGTGAAGACCAACGGTGAAGGAGCAGCTGCTTCGTGTGGCTTCGGTTCGGTGGACGATTGCTCGGTCTTCGTTGAAGATGATTGACCGAACGTGGCAGCTCGGTGGAAGTGCTGCGCGTCGCTGCTGGGCCGAACAAGCCGACAAAAGGAGGTCAACAAAGGAGCTTCTTGCTGAGCTGAAGTTGACCGAAGGAGGACAAGAGACGGGCGTGTAGCTTCGGTGGACGTTGGAATCAAATGAAGATGGAGAAGGCAGCGTTGGGGGGCACGTGGGCAAAGCTTCGGCGGGTTGAATCGTGAGGGGCTGCAGGGAAATAAAATGTGAAAATGGAGAAGGTGGGTCAATCTCGTGAAGTTGCTAAGGGGAGGATGTTGACCGAATGGGATTGTCACACGAAGAGAGGGGAAATAAAAGAGAAAAATGGCAGCAGAGGGGATTGTTCGGTGGAGATGAAAAATAGACAAAGATACAGAGGAAATGAAAGCAGAACCGAAGGGACTCGAAAGATGAAGGAGACGGAGAGAGGAGGAGTCGTGCACGAAAAGCTTGGCAAAAGCAAAGGGAAAAAGTCAGCAAATTTTATCTCTTCCGTTGAATATATGTCCCCCAAAAGCCCACAAAAAAATATCCTAATGTCTCGTAATACTTTCCAGCCTTATAATCCACAAAATAAACCACCCATTTATCCAATTTTTGAAGCCAAAGTTGCTGCCCCATGCCTTGATCCGAATTTCACCAATATTAACTTCAATTCCTCACTCAAATCTCCAAATCGAGGTCCAATTTCGATGAAGGAAAATCCCGAACAATTTTCTGTAAATCCCTGACATTCAAAGGCTTGGCTTGGAAGTCCAAATTCCCTTTAATTTGGCCTGTCCAATTTTCCGCTAATTTTCCGCAAAGTCCGAATTGATTTTCCGTAAAAATCTCGGAATCTCCGAAATTTTTTCGGAGGATGAGTTGACGTTCCTAAAATAGCTCGTGACACCACAGAACTTTCAATTTTTGAAATCGGGTTCAAATTCGCGGTTATTTTCAATCTGGCGCGCTTTTAACGTGACCTAATCTACCGGGTAACTTTTAGGAATTTTTAGTGCAATTGACTCGTGATCGATTTAGTGTCGATTGACAAGTATTTGTCGTGAAAGTCTCGAGGTTTCAATTATGGACACCAGGTACCAAAACAATAGAAAAATTGGTCTAGTGCCAATCGACGAGTATTTTGCAATTAGGTGGAATCACCCACACTTTGATCACATACCTCAATCGAGTCAACCTATCTCTAGTCTCTGATCGATTTCTGACAGTGCCGTAATGATCCTTACAGATCAACACGATCAAGCAGTCAATTCCTAGTCGAATTCTCAAGTCCATTGCATTTAGATTCCTTAATTGCTTCCCCTGATAATCCAGTTATCTCGTGAGTGATCAGCTCAGAGAATAGCACTATAGGCGCGTCGATGAAAGGCCTGATTTTTTTAATCGAAAACAAAATCTAAAAATTCAAGCAGTCACACTAAGGCCCAAACTCCGGGGCTCGTAGGTGTTCTTGTAAGAATATAAATGATAGTTTGGGTTTAATAATATAGATCCAATAACTTCAGCCCAAAAAAATAATAATAAGAGCAATAAAGTTAATGGTTGGATTTTCATTGAATTAGGTGATTTCGTGCTTACCTAATATATCAACTTACATAATGAGGAGGGGGTTGGCAATTGGGCTGGGCCGAGTCGGCCTGGCACAATCAACCTATTTGGGCCCTAAGGCCCAAACTACGGGCCTTGGAGGGATTCTCGTAGGAATATAAATGACACTTTGGATTTTATAATATAGATCCAAAAACTTCAGCCAAAAAAAATAAAATAAAAGTAAAGTTAATGGTTGAATTTTCACTAAATTAGATGATTCTGTGCTTACCTAATATATAGACTTACATAATGAGGAAGGGGTGGCAATTGGGCTGGGCCGGGTTGGGCTGTGTCGATCAGGCCCAAATCGAATTATATGGGCCCGAAGGCCCAAACTATTGGCCCATCTACTTGACCAGTGGCTGTTGGGCTAGCAAGGGGCTTTACCAGTGGGCCTCCAAAAGCCCAAAAAAGGAAAGTTCCTCCTCCAATTAATCTCCCTTTCTGTGTCAAAATTCTCCTTTCCTTCACTCGTTAGATCGATATGTTGCTAATGACCAATTACAGTCGTAACCATCAATTTGTCTCAAATGAACCTCGAAAATTACTTAATAACACCTAAATATTTTGTACGGAAGTCAAGTAAGTTCTAAAACTTTTAAATTTTTGCTAATTTAATCTTAAGTCTTTACAAGAAATTTTAATCTAATCCTTTTGATTTTTTCATCGGAGATCGCTGACGCGGCAACAGGCCATGTGCCTCCACGCAAGACAACTCTATCATTAGGTCATGGAAAAAGGAGCTTTGTATTTCAAAATCTTGCAATTTTGCATAGCTACATAAACTCTATACTCTCATGGCTTGATCGGATTTAGTCTTCTCCCGCCAGGATGCGACAGATGATCGAACGTTTCTTATGTGTAGATCCCATTAGCTTCCGATTCGACGCGTGCGTCAGGCGGTACTCTAGCTATGCAATGCCGGACAAGGTTGCTCCACGCAAGGATTTCGTCGTGTCATGCTGCTGCATCTTGGGATTATGTGAAGAAGTCGATGCTGGCTGAATTCTCGTGACGATGAGAGCATTATCACACGGCATGGACGACGCGTTAAGGTGAACGAGGCGAAGACACGCCATCGTCGGAGCTTTCATTTTGGTTTTGTTGACAAAGGCGAAGTCGCCGACGCGGCGAAGACCCGCCGTCATCCGAGTATGCATTTTAGGGGCGAACGCGAAGGCACCAAAAACCGACACGCTACTTCAGGAGGAGTGCACTGGGCCACATGTGCCCCTGATAAAACCATAGAAGACACAAAAACATGGAATTGTTAAGTGAAAGCGCGTTTGATTTTTTTAGAAAAGTCTTCATGTCACCACACGTCACCTCAAATCTTTGCAAAGTTTTTATAAGATATTGGAAGGTTCTTTTATTTCGGTGAAAAAGAAATTTAACTATGACTTGGTGAATGTCAAACTAAACAGCCTCTTGGTTTTGCATAATTTACACAGGCATCCATGTATATGTATTAATCGATCAGCTTTCTTTATTTCTTTCTTTCTTTTTCCTTCCAAGCCTAGCAAAAGAGCTGCTGGCCAACCCTTGCCAACCATTAAGGCCTCAATCATTGCGGCCCTCACCCAATCGCCAACAAGGGTCACCCAACCCTTGCCATCTAGCTGGCAAGGGTTATCTGGCGATCCTTGTCGGACTTCGTAGGCAATAAAAAAAAATAATTAAACAAAGAAGAATTTTTTTTTAAAAAAATGGTCACATCAACTCTAACCATCTTATGTAGCTCTATTGGCATCCACATCAGTGATTTCCGATTAAAATTAATAGAGTAAACTCAGTTGACAACACGTGAAAATGCTTAGGACTCAATTGACAAAATTAAAAGGATCATAATTGAATTGGTTAAAATGCAAAAGATTTATGACTTTTTAGATGATTTTTCCTCATGATATGACTATACTTTGTAAAATTGATTTGAAACAAGAATTTGAAATCATTATCTGTGCATTTCAATACGAAAAGATAATAGTAGCATTCATGCCCATAATTCATGCAACCAGCCCGCGACATGGCCATCCCGACCATGCATGCCGATAGCCTGCTCGTGCCTGGCCATGCCACCAGTGCGGCCTGAATCGGACTATCCTGAAACTTAACAATATCCCAGATTTCCTCCTCTTAGTACTTCGGGCATAATTTCCTTCAAAGGACATCCAAATTGCAAGGAAACTTGATTCATCGAAGCTAGACATGTTGGGCTTTCAACCATGCATCATACGACCATATTAGAGCATCTCGAGACACCGGCAATTCGGCGCCGGCGATAATGGGACCGGTCGCTTTGGGGCGTTTCGAGGTCGAGATCTTCCTCAATGAAGAAGCTGCCCAAGCTGCTGAGGCGAGCCATAGCCAATTGCCTCTCCTCCACGGCCGCCTTCGAAGCTTCCAGAGATCTTCGGGTTGCGCTTATATTTCGGTTTTATTGGTCTTGCCAACCTGGTTAGAACATGCCCAGTCTTGATTTTGGTCGTAGAGAATGGCGTTTGGAATCCTATAGAAACAATGGAAAGTCAAAGAAGAGAATGTTCTTCAAATCATAACTGATACGATTGTTTTTCAAAGTATATATGGGTGGAGACATTCATTCGACGTACAAGAGAACCAAATGGATATCTGAGTTGATTTAGCTTTGTCTGTCAAGTAGAATCAGAACGAGACTATCCATCGTGCCTCAAGATCATGGAATGTCATTACATACACTAGGAGCATTTTTTTTTTACAACTATTCCACATGTTTTTATAAGTAGACAAAGGCATCAACAAATGCATGGATGGAGCATATACAAACTAGTTCTGCTATCTAATTAAATTCAGGTTTCGTCCCTTGAAAATTAATAGGGATATAATGCCATGCCTCTTACAAACAATCTATGAGTATAGCAAGAAAAGAAAAAAAAAATGGAAGTACGGTGATGGAAAAATTAACATATTCTCTTATTCTTAAAGCATCTAAAATGAGACGATCACTTTTGCAAAAATGAGTCGGTATGAAACCACGGGACAACCCATAGAGCACATTCATGTGATGCGATTACTTAATTGATAAGTTAAAACCACCCACCTACACCAAAAAGTCTCATCTTAGACTTTGGACCCCCTACAATTACATTATTAAACAAATCTTGCAATTCAAGCTCAAGACTAAGAAATTATCACCAGACAAATCAAAGGGAAACGGTAAAAACATCTTTGTCAAATATATGGTATTGTTAGAGCATTGTTCTCTAATGAATTTCTCCTCCCAAAAATCCCTCAACTAGAAACCCCCCCCAAATCGAAAGAAGACAAAAATGCATCGAGCAGAACCAGACTAAGCAATCCCGACCGTCCATCACGCGTTTAAGGCCTCCCGCGTTGGCCCGATTGGATGCGAGACTTTCCATGTGCCAACTTTCCCTATAAATACGCCCCTCACTCTCGAACGGTCTCACAACGCATACCATACAATTCAGCTATAGTCCTTTCCCTGATCCTTCGTCAATTCTAGTATTCCTAAAAAAAACACAACCTCCAACCATGGCCGAAGGACACCACCATCACCACCACCACAACCACCGCCGCAGCCACCACAAGAAGGAAGATGCCTTCACAGAGCCTGGGGTCATCTCCACGGAGCCTACGGTCGATTACAGGAAGGAGAAGAAGCACCACAAGCACCTCCAGCAGCTTGGCGAGCTCGGTGCCGCTGCTGCCGGTGCTTATGCCTTGGTAATAATTACCATCTTCTTTTCAAGTCTTTTCAATTCTTTTCCCATTTTATAATTTAGATAAAATTTGCGTCTTCACCTTTTTGACCTGAATCATTAGGTTATTAACGAGCATTGAATGCAAAAGATCTCAATTAAACTCACATATTTCAACTCGACATGAAAATTAATCACATATTTCAACTCGACATGATAATTGCATGCCATGCCAGAATGGATCATCCTTATAAATGAACAATAGTTTGAATTTAATTGATTTCCTTCACCCATCAGCCAGAGGAATAAGATTTCCCTACAATTGGCTTAAACAAAAAACATAATTGTAATCCATAGCATTATTTACATGATCAAATACTTCTCTTCAAGGTGAATAAATTAATTTTTTTCTCGAACTTATCCCATGCTCAGAGCTTGTATAAAAGCATGTATACATAATAGAGAACTTTTTTTTTTTTTTGCTCCTTTCCTCTTTACCTTAACTCATTTTGTTTCGTGCACGCCATTGCTGATTAATAATGTGCAAAATGCAGCATGAGAAGCATAAGGCCAAGAAGGACCCGGAGCACGCTCACCGGCACAAGATAAAGGAGGAAATAGCTGCCGCCGCTGCCGTCGGGGCTGTTGGGTTCGCCTTCCACGAGCACCACGAGAGGAAGGAGGCCAAGGAAAAATATAAAGAGTCTCATCATGGCAAGAAGCACCACCATCACTTCTAAACCATGGAGGATCTCCTTCTCTTTTTGCTGCTATCTGTCTTGTTTATGTAATTTTATTTCCTTAGAGACTGCCTTCAATAGTCGCTGTACATTTGCGGAGGGTGGTTCTTGAATCTTGAATTCTGCTGCTTGTGAATGCTCCCCTGAGAGGATGAGCATGGCTGTGTTTGGGCTTTGCTTTGTACAGGTTGTATCTTGGGTGTTCTGATGATCTGATTCCTTGCTTTTACATTTCCACATATTGTTTTAGGTACAGTGATTATATTGAAATATTATTTTCCAAAACTAATTAGCACACAACGGATCCACTCCCGGTTAGTCAATGTCAATTAACTAAAACACGATGGCGTCAAATTAAAAAAAAAAAAAAAAACACTTGATCGCAATGTTATATGTAATTGTAATTCAAAAATTACGTAAAAAAGCTGTACATGATATAATAGTATATAAGAGTTTCTTAGAATTGATGTTTTGAGTCCTCCCATGAGGACACGTACAAATTAGCAAATTTATCAAATAATAGTCCATTGCCATATCTTCACCGTAACCTCACTAAGCGCATTGACAGTTTCTACTAATTTGGTGGGATCTATGTGTTAGGTGCATGTCATTATCATCGTCCATTATCGTGATTTTTTTCCAAGTTAGTTCTTTCAAATATGGCTGAGTCAATTAACTGCCAGTTTGAAATGAACTCACAAAATGACATAATTAATAATCTATATTGTCTCAAATCAAGCAATATATGATGGTTTGCCCATTTATATATCCTGAAAAGGGTTCAATATAGTGTCTTTAATTCTACAAAAGTTATATCTCTTACATCATATAGAAGTTGTCAATAAAATTACCATCATTGGAGGGAAATAGCTCCTTTCTCTCTCTCTCTCTCTCTCTCTCTCTCTCTCTCTCTCTCTCTCTCTCTCTCTCCTCTCTTTGATGTGGCCCGTTTTCAAGACTAACTTGTTCAACCACGAAGATTAGCGTGCATTCAATATCAACGACACTCTGTTTTGTCATAAAGATTTTGTCATTTCCCAAACATTAAAACTTGAATCAAGGCACTTTGGGATGAGCAAAAGCATTGGTAAATATTGTTTCAATTTTAATAGCTTCTAGTTTCTACATATATTAATGACTATTAGTTTCTATGCTTGAGTCTAGCCTCTTAGGGTCTGTTTGCTAAAAAAAAAAAAATTATGTTCCCTGGAACAAAAATTTCTATTCTTTTGTTCCATGAAATGGAAAAAGAATAGAACGTGTTTGGTAGAACTTTTGTTCTTTGGAATAGATTTGGAACAAAAATAAGAAGTAGAAATAAGTAACTTCTTGTTTCCAGAAACAATTTCTGAAATCAATTTTTCTCGTTCTTTTTTTTTTTCTTCTTCTTCTTCTTCTTCTTCTTCCTTTTGGTCGGGTGCTGACCTTGGCCATGGCTGACACCAATGATCGGCGACCTTGCCAAAGCATCGCCGACCCCCAGAGATGCCTAGCCATGGCGAGGCTTGGCCTCGCCTGTGCTAGGCGAGGTCAACCTCGCCTAGTTAGCCTCGGGTGGCCACAATGAGGCTCGGCCTCCCCAGCCGGCATGAGGCTCGGCCTCGCCAGGCCAGGGCGAGGCTAACCTTGCGTCGCCTAGGTGAGGCGAGACTCGCCGAGGTCACACTAGCCTCCGGCGAGCTCGTCGGACGTCGCCCAGTCAGTCGCCGGCCACCACGGTGACTGGCGACTTGCCAAATAGAAAAAGAAAAAGGAAAAAGAAAAAAAAAGGAAAAAATAATAAAAGAATTATAAAATTAAAAGAAATAAAAAAAAATCTAAAGGCGCGTTTGGTAACGTTTCTATTCAAAATTATTCCAAGGAACAGAAATAGAAAAAATTGTTTTTGTTCCGGGAAACAATTTTTGACTAGAAAAATGCGTTTGGTAAATTTGTTCTAGGAATAAAAAATGAATAGAAACACGTTTGGTAAATTTATATTCTTTTTTTGTTTCTTTTAATTTTTTAATATTTTTTATTTTATTTTTCCTTTTCTTGTTTCTTTTTTATTTTTTCTTTTTTCGGTCGGTCGTCGGCCTCCAGCGACCGGTCGACGGGGCCGGCAGCCTCGCCTAGCCATGGCAAGAATCGCCAACCCCTGGTGAGGTCGAGCCTCACCGGTGGCTGGGCGAGCCCGAGCTCACCCAACCAAGGCGAGGCTAAGTCTCGCCGGCGCGGGCAAGGCTCGGCGTCGCCTTGGCTGGGCGAGCTTGGCCTCGCAAGATCTAGGTGAGGCCAAGCTCACCCAGCCACCGGCGAGGCAAGCCTCGCCGGATCTAGGCAAGCCCGAGCTCGTCCAGCCATGGCGATGCTCGGCCTCACTGGATTTGGGTGACCTTGAGCTCGCCCAGCCAAGGTGAGGCCAAGTCTCGCCAGCGCGGGCGAGGCTCGGCCTCGTTGGATCTGGGCAAGCCCAAGCTCGCCTGGCATCGGCGAGGCTCGGCCTTGCCTTGGTTGGGCGAGCTTAGCCTCACCCAGATCCGGCGACGCTTCAGCAAGGTTAGTGACCCTCGACGGCCAGTCGATGGCCATAATCGAGGCCGGCAACCAGCCAAAGAAAAAAGAAGAAGAAAAGAAGAAGAAAAGAGAGGAGAGAGAATAAGTGTTTCTTCAAAAGTGTTTCTGGAACAAGAAACAGTTTTTTTTTGTTTCTCATTTCGATTCTTTTTGTGTTCCGGGAACAAAAAATCAGATTTTGAACAAAGACGCAAACAAACGCGTTTCTGTTCTTTTTTTGTTCTCGGGTACAAAAATACAAAATTTCTGTTCTTAAACAGAGAAAACAAACGAAAACATGCAGCCCCTAAGAATCTTGCCAAATGTATTTCTATCCGAGAATAGAAATTTTGGGAAGTTATGAAACGCATTATTTTGCTCAGAAATTGTTCTCAAGAATAGAAACAAAAAAAATCATTTCTCATCAAAAATTGTTCATTGGAACATAATGGTTACCAAACATGCCCTTACTCTTCTTTTGTTTTGATAGAAATGGTCAATGAGTCTTTATAAATTATAGACCGAATTTCATTAATGAAATTTGCTTAGTGTAACTCTCTGGAGCCCTAAAGAGTTCAAATCCCTAGAAAACCTAGAAGAGTTTGCACTCTTTCCTTGAAGAGTCGGGGCTTTTAAAGCCTACATCTTTGAAGAGTTGCAGCCATCAATCTCAAAGAATTGATGCTATTTCAACTTCCTCGGGGGCCTAGAAGAGCAACCATTGAAATTCTTGTACTTTTTCATTTTGTCCATTGCTGTTTAGCCCAGTTTCATAAAAAAATTAACAAGCCTACAATGGAAAAGAAAATTTATGATCTGAATTGATAAATTTGTAATTCTTCGAGTCTCCATTCTTTTGCTTTGGAATCCGGTCATTCTGATTTGAATTGACAAATTTATGCTCATTTTCCTGAACTAGCATGGAAAAGAAAATTTATTCAATTTTATGACTAAGTTTCCATACGTGTAAGTCACTCTCCTGATTTTATCGTCTAAGTAGCCGACCTAGGGCTTCATCTCTCTCTCTCTCTCTCACTCATGTGACTTTGTTCCCTAATATCTATCTAAATAAATACATAAATACTTATGAGTATGATGCTATGAGATTCTCATGCGACATTGTTCACTAATATCTCTCTACATAGGTACTTATGAGTATGATGCTATGAGATTGGTCGAAGTCTAGCGAGTTAGAATGATCTTTGATTATTGAGAGAATAGCACCACAACACAAACCCTTAACATACATTCCTGATACCGTGTGATTCTTAAACTATTCAAAAACATGTCAATACTCTACTTATAGGATATTTCTTAAAGCTTTGGAAGTTACGTATTTGATTTGAGTGTTTTTGGTTTTGGTAAAAAATGGTTATCTATAAACATATATAGTCAAATCAAAATTCAATCTTGACTACAATATAAATATGCAAGTCTCTATTCACAGGCTATTTGTATTCATACATTGGCCTCGTCGATGGCCGACAAAGGGAAAAAGGGGAAAATGAAAAGAGAATAGAGAAAAAAAAAAGGAAAAAAAGAAAAAAAATCAGAAAATCAAAAGAATTACAAAAAGTCCTTTTACAAAAAAGAGAAGTGATTAAAGTGTATTTTTAGCTAAGGGAACTCCCCCCGTTTTCATTTTCTTTTCTGGATCTTTCTCCTCTATAGTTCTATCATACATAGTAGCCTGTAGTTCTTCATTGTGCTTTTAATTCCTAGTGCGAGTGATTTCTTTGTTTTTGCATTGCAATCTATTCTCTAGCTAAATGTACATACCCTATTGAATCTCCACAAGGCAAAAGGGTTTTGAGCAGTTTTTGAAGTGCTAGTTGGCTGGTATAATACCGCTGAATCGGATCTGAAATTTCAAGCAAGTGTCGCCTTATTGGAAGGGTATGAATAGCTTTAAAAAAAAAAATGCTAAATAGGATAGCTACAAAACTGCAACAAGAAAGAAATTCATTGAATTTGGGACATGGATTGCCCTAATTAAGGGAACACTATGATAGGACAACTCCCACTTGTCCGTTGCCGATAGCGGGGAATGCAAATGGTATCATATGGCATGGCTCTCATACATCGACTTTGCTGGCCATGGAGTAAGCAGATATGTATAGTGTCCACCCATATATGTGTGCGCACGAGAGTGAGAGCCGTTGTCAATTCGTCAAATTTGCTGAAACCCAAATGTTCAACCTTGAAGAACTCAAGGCCATGGAGCATGCAGATATATATAGTGGCATCATATGCCCTAACAAGTACCAACAATGCGAGTGCACGCACATGGGAGCGAGACAATTGGCACAATGAATTTCATGTTCATTTGAAAATATAATCAGCAATTCATACATGACGCAAATCATATCATGAATATCGAATGAGATTCTCCTTGCACATTTTGATGTCTGTCTTTAGTCAGTAAATGATCATCTTTAACCTAATAAATAAGTCTCTAATCGACTGCTGAAAACATTCCCCTAAAGCGCATGAGACAGCCACTTACAACAAAAAATGATTGAAGAAAACTTAGAGACACAGAAAGAAGCCCAGGTATAGACAAAATGCCCAATTGCCTCGCACTTGTCTCTTTTCTTTCACCTCCTTTCGCTTTGTTGTCGGCAAACTTAGTCAAGGGATGTTACAATTGGTGAAGGTAAAAGCAACATAAGACTACATAGTGATGAGATCAGGTGTTTCTACTTCAATGGATAGAAAAGTAGTGTGTACTTTATCCAGCCAACCATCCAACCGATCTCGCAAGGATTTAACTTGCAGAATGCCCAAAACTCTTGGTTGGACCCAGGAAACATGCACTATTCCCTCTACTTGGACTTTGAGATTAACCATAATTGAAGAGAAATAGCGAAGAACAAGAGATCTTCACTGCCCATGTGTTTGTGGGATCAGACCAAGGAGAAAAAGAGTGGTTCTTTTATGCTCTCTTAATTAGGTATAAAGCTTCCACCCATCCATATGACTATCAATTATTCATTTTTTGAAACATCTAAACCACCAATCTATCCAGATGGAGTTCATTCTGTCTTCAAGCTTCGTGTATACAGCTGCACCATAAGGTTAAGTCAAACTATAGCCAAATGAACTCTAAACTAGAGAAGAATCATATACACACAGCTAGAATAATGATGACGTCCAATATACTCATCCAATGTCATAGAACACATCACAACACAACCACCAAGGGAAATACAAAATAATTAGGAAGACTTACAGAAAGGCTCTTCATGAGAAGGTGCTCAACATAAGCTACACAAAGACTTTGGGCTTTCATCAATAACGCTAGGTGGAATTGTCCTATCTTCTGATGCACGGCTGCGGGATAAGATTGTATATTTTATATGTAGAGGAATACACAGTTATAATGCAAAATGTGAAATAATAAGTATGACAGAAATGGAGATAAGAAAAGAATTGAAAGCGAGACTTGAATATGATTTCCATTAGGCAGAGAATGTTGATTTTCTCCAATAGTTTTTTGTCATTTTTGACCAAACCAGGTTGTGCATTGAGAGCAGCCTTGTGTACATGACATAGTTCTCAATAGCGTTGCAAATCACCAGCATTAAATGCCTTGAGAATATAGTACATCCACTCAACCTTTGTTCACTAGAGGCTCTTTATCTGTCAAATTTGTTAAAACAAATCAAGATTTAACATGATGGTTAACAAAAAAATGAAACAAATAAGGGCACATTGAAAAGGACCATGTAACCAAAAAGCAAGTTACGCTTGAAGTTGCTTTGTAGAAAATGTCCTCAACATAACATTAATAGCTACACAATTAACATGTGTTACAAATGTGCCTCAAGCGAATCTAGGAAAAGCGTTAATGAGATCTGCCACTAAGAATTTGATGCAAAAAATACAATAGATAGAAAACCTTGATTGCATTTGACAGTCATGATAAAATTTAAGATATGATAAAATTTATCTTATACTTCGTTTGATGCGTGCTCAAAATAGCATAAAGTAAGATATAATAAGAATATAGACTGGACAAAATTATTTCATGGGAGGGTGAAATAAAGGTAGATATGATTTCTAATATTCATATCAAGAAAATTATTTTTATCGGAAACTAAACTTCTTAAATTAACATAATTAACAAAATTAAAATTATTCGACCAAAAAAATTAACAAAATTAAAATGCATTTCAATATATAAATAATATTTGACACTTTTGGTTTAAAAATCTAGATCCAAAAAATTTAGCAAAAAATAAAATAAAGTTAATGGTTAAATTTTTACTAAATTGGATTATTCCACTCATACCTAATATATCAACTACATAATGAGGAAGGGTGGCAATTGGGCCGGGCTTGGTCAGGTTGAAACAATCAACTTATTTGGGCCCTAAGGCCCAAACTCCAAGCCTCAGAGGGATTCTCGTAGGAATGTAAATGACAATTTGGGTTTAATAATATAGATCCAATAACTTCAGCCCCCAAAAAAAAAAAGAGTAAGAAAGTTAGTGGTTGGATTTTCATTGAATTAGGTGATTTCGTGCTTACCTAATATATTGACTTATATAATGAGGAGGCGGTGAGAATTGGGCTGGGCCGGGTAGGCCCGACACAATCAACTTATTTGGGCCCTAAGGCCCAAACTACGGGCCTTGGAGGGATTCTCATAGGAATATGAATGACACTTTGGGTTTATAATATAGATCCAAAAACTTCTGCCAAAAAAATAAAAATAAAGTTAATGGTTGAATTTTCACTGAATTAGATGATTCCGTGCTTACCTAATATATCGACTTACATAATGAGGAAGGAGTGGCAATTGGGCTGGGCTGGGTTGGGCTGTATCGATCAGGCCCATCTTCTCTCGAGATGGCCTACTAAAAGGCTTGGCCCAAATCGAATTATATGGGCCCGAAGGCCCGAACTCTCGGCCCATCTACTCGACCGGTGGCCGTTGGGCCAAAAGGGCTTTGCTAGTGGGCCTCCAAAAGCCCAAAAAAGGAATGTTCCTCCTCCGGTTAATCTCCCTTTTCGTCTCTAAATTCTCCTTTCCTTCACTCGTCCAATTAATCTGTTGCTAATGACCATTTACAATTATAACCATCAATTTGTCTCAAATGAACCTAAAAAATTAGTTAATAACACCTAAATATTTTGTAAGGAAGTCAAATCAGTTCTAAAACTTTTAAATTTTTGCTAATGTAATCCTAAGTCTTTACAAGAAATTTTAATATAATCCTTTTGATTTTTTCATTGGAGATCGCTGACGCGGCAACAGGCCATGTGCCTCTCCACGCAAGACAACTCTATCGCTAGGTCATGGAAAAAGGAACTTTGTAATTCAAAATCTTGCAATTTTGCGTAGCTACATGAACTCTATACTCTCATGGCTTGATCGGATTTAGTCTTCTCCCGCTAGGATGCGACGGATGATGGAACGTTTTCTTATGTGTAGATCCCATTAGATTCCGATTCGACGCGTGCGTCAGGCGGTACTCTAGCCATGCAATGCCGGACAACGCTGCGCCACGCAAGGATTTCGTCGTGTCATTTTGCTGCAACTTGGGAATAGGTGAAGAAGTCGATGCTGACCGAATTCTCGTGACGATGAGAGCACGCGCTAAGGCGGACGAGGCGAAGACACGCCATCGTCGGAAAGTTCATTTTGGTTTTGTTGACAAAGACGAAGTCGCCGACGCGATGAAGACCCGCCGTCATCCGAGTATGCATCTTACGGGCGAACGCGAAGGCACCAAAAACCGACACGCGACTTCAGGAGGACTGCACTGGGCCATATGTGCCCCTGGTAAAACCATAGAAGACAAAAACATGGAATTGTAATGTCAAAACGCGTTCAATTTTTTTTAGAAAAATCTTCATGTCACCATACGTCACCTCAAATCTTTCAAAAGTTTTTATAAGATAATGGAAGGTTCTTTTATTTCAGTTAAAAAGAAAGTTGAATATGACTAATTTGGTGAATGTCAAACAATACAGCCTCTTGGTTTTGCATAATTCACACAGGAATCCATGTATATGTATTAATTGATCGGCTTCTTTTTTTTTTTCCTCCCTCTTAAGCCTAACAAAAAAGCTGCTGGCCAACCCTTGCCAACCATGAAGCCCTCACCCAACCACCAACAAGGGTCGTCCAGCCCCCTTGCCTTTCGGCTGGCAAGGGTTAGTTGGCAATCGTTGTCGAACTTGGTAGGAAAAAAAGGAAAATAAATAAACAAAGAAGAAAAATTATAAAAAATTGGTCACATCAACCCCAACGGTTCTATATAGCATTATTGGTGTCCACGTCATGATTTCCGATTAAAATTAGCTGAATAAACTTAATTGGCAACACATAAAAATGTTTAGAACTTAATTGATACAATTAAAAAGGATTGTAATTGAATTGATTAAAATGGAATAGATTTATGACTTTTTATATAATTTTTCCTCATAATGCGACTGTAGTTTGTAAAATTGATTTGAAATAAGACCTTGAAATCATTATCTGTGTATTTCATTATGAAAAGATAATAGTAGTATTTATGCCCATAAATTCATGCAACCAGCCCGCAACATTGCCGTCCTACCAGCCCGACCGTGCGTGCCAATAGCCTACTCATGCCTGGCCGTACCACCGGCGCAACATGCATCATACTATACCGAAACTTAACAATATCCCAGATTTCCTCCTCTTGGTACTTCGGGTAAAATTTCCTTCAAAGGACTTCCAAATTGCAGGGAAATTTGATTCATCGAAGCCAGACATGTCGGGCTTTCAACCATTTATCATACGACCATATTAGAGCATCTCGAGACACCGGCAATTCGGCGCCCGTGATGACGGGACCAGTAACTTTGGGGCCTTTCGAGGTCAAGATCTTCCTCAATGAAGAAGCTGCCCGAGCTGCTGAGGCGAGCCATAGCCAATTGCCTTTCCTCCACGGCCGCCTTCGAAGCTTCCGGAGATCTTCGGGTTGCGCTTGAGTTTCGGTTCTTTCTTGGTTTTTTTTATTGGTCTTGCCAACCTGGTTAGAACATGCCCAGTCTTGATTTTGGTCGTAGAGAATGGTGTTTGGAATCCTATAGAAACAATGGAAAGTCAAAGAAGAGAATGTTCTTCAAATCATAACTGATACGGTTGTTTTTCAAAGTATATATGGAAATAAAGATGTACAGCCTGCTTTCAAATCATAGGCAAAGAGTGTTAGTACTTGGATGCTTTGGATAATGTGCAATAGGCGATGTAGTTCTTGAATTTTTAATTTTACTTATTTATTGATTTATATATGTTTTATTGATGTCCACCTTCTAATTAACACCAAATAATATCTACCCCATTGATTTTATATGTATATAGGCGTGTCAACCAATTCTAAAATGAAGGGGTTCCACTAAATGCATTGATGGAGCATATATGAACTAGTTCTACTATCTAATTAAATTTGGGTTTCGTCCCTTGAAAATTAATAGGGATATAATGCCATGCCTCTTACAAACAATCTAAGAGTATAGCAGGAAAAGAAAAGCAAAGAAAAAAAAAATGGAAGTATAGTGATGGAAAAATTAACGTATTCTCTTATCATTAAAGCATCTAAAAAGAGACGATCACTTCTGCAAAAAACGAGTCGGTATGAAACCACGGGACGACCCATAGAGCACATTCATGCGATGCAATTACTTAATCAATAAGTTAAAACCACCCACCTCCACCAAAAAGTTTCATCTTAGACTTTGGACCCCTACAATTACATTATTAAACAAATCTTGCAATTCGAGCTCAAGACTAAGAAATTATCATCAGACAAATCAAAGGGAAACGATAAAAACATCATTGCCAAGTATATGGTATTGTTAGAGCATTGTTCTCTAATGAATTTGTCCTCCCAAAAATCCCTCAAGTAGAACCCCCCCCCCCCCCCAAAAAAAAAAAAAAAAAAAAAAAGATCATCCCCTAATATATTTTTTGTTTTTGTTTGACATACGAACAACTGCTTTATCGAAAGAAGACAAAAATGCATCGAGCAGAACCAGACTAAGCAATCCCGACCGTCCATCACGCGTTTAAGGCCTCCCGCGTTGGCCCGATTGGATGCGAGACTTTCCATGTGCCAACTTTCCCTATAAATACGCCCCTCCCTCTCGAACGGTCTCACAACGCATACCATACAATTCAGCTATAGTCCTTTCCCTGATCCTTCGTCAATTCTAGTATTCCTAAAAAAAACATAACCTCCAACCATGGCCAAAGGACACCACCATCACCACCACCACAACCACCGCCGCAGCCACCACAAGGAAGATGCCTTCACAGAGCCTGGGGTCATCTTCACGGAGCCTACGGTCGATTACAGGAAGGAGGAGAAGCACCACAAGCACCTCCAGCAGCTTGGCGAGCTCGGTGCCGCTGCTGCCGGTGCTTATGCCTTGGTAATAATTACCATCTTCTTTTCAAGTCTTTTCAATTCTTTTCCCATTTTATAATTTAGATAAAAATTGTGTCTTCCCCTTTTTGACCTGAATCATTAGGTTATTAACGAGCATTGAACGCAAAAGATCTCAATTAAACTCACATATTTCAACTCGACATGATAATGGCATGCCATGCCAGAATAGATCATCCTTATAAATGAACAATAGTTTGAATTTAATTGATTTCCTTCACCCATCAGCCAGAGGAATAAGATTTCCCTACAATTGGCTTAAACAAAAAACATAATTGTAATCCATAGCACTCCTTACATGATCAAATACTTCTTTTCAAGGTGAATAAATTAATTTTTTTCTCGAACTTATCCCATGCTCAGAGCTTGTATAAAAGCATGTATACATAATGGAGAACTTTTTTTTTTTTTTGGCTCCTTTCCTCTTTACCTTTGTTGGAGAAATCTTTTCAGAATATTTTGAAGCTGACAAAACATTTCTATCAGTCTAGTCTGGATATTTGAAGACCGACAGTTTAAAGTCTGAAGACTCAAGACTCGAGACTCAAGACTCAAGACTCGAGACTCGAGACTCAAGACTCAAGACTCAAGACTTAAGTCTATTCTCACTGACAGTCTTTCTAATCCAGTGACGAAGGAAATCCAAAGCCGAAGTATATGGTTGAGGATTCGATCCTATCCTTTGGAAAAGATTCTTTGGTTGGATAAATATTTCGGATTCTTTTATTGTTTTCTAGATCGATTGAAGATCCGATGGTCGACGAAATATTCTTGGAATGTTCAATTCTTGGAAACCAAGATCCTGATTGTATGGGCGAACAGGATTGATGGGCTATCATCAGATTCCTTAAATAGCTCGGATGATCTTCTTGATTGATTCCGTCCAACGGGTAGATTGGAGGAATTCCTTTGGTAAGTGCCAACGGCTATGATGGCATAAAGGAGTATAAAAGGAAGACGTTCTAGTTGTTTTAGTAGAGTGATCGAGAGAAAAATTCCAGAGTCTGAAGAACCTTGATTGTTAGTCGATACAGTTCGAGCGAAATTGTATACACAGAGAGTGTTTATACTTGGTGACACCTTGAGCGAGTGTGCTAGATCATCTACACCTAGAAATCAAGGAAGATCAACACTGTAACATCTCTTTGTTCATAGTGGAATCCAGCCAATTGGCTGTCAGTGCAGAAGAGTGGACGTAGGCTTGAATCAAGCTGAACCACTATAAACCGCGTGTTCTATTCTCTCTTTCCCTTACTGAGTCTTGCGATTGAATTTTTAACTGTTGCAAATCCTCTAACTATTTAAATATTGTGCAATCTTCAAGAAAATTTTTATATACCTATTCACCCCCTCTAGGTACTCGTACTAGCTATATCAATTGGTATCAGAGCTCGTGTTCTTACTTTATTTGAAGTGTTTTACTTCAGAGTAAAAGATCCATGGCTAGTATGCTAACACCAGGGCTGGTGGAAGGGCAAAGCAATACCAGACCACCCTACTTTGATGGAAAGGATTACAACATCTGGAAAAATAAGATGAAAGCTTTTCTACGGTCAAAGGATCCTCTGGAATGGGATGTGGTGGAAAAAGGAATCACTCCTACTGCTGCATCAGTATCTGAAAGAGGGAAAGAAACTGTTGAAGCCAGCGGAATGTCTCAAGAAGAGATAAACAAGAGACAAGCGCTTGATGCTAAAGCAATTTACTCCTTATATTGTGCTTTGTCACCAACTGAATATAACAGAATATCTTCTTGTGTTATAGCAAAAGAAGTCTGGGACAGATTACATATCACTTATGAAGGGACAGACCGAGTGAAGGAAACCAGAATTAACATTCTCCTTGGTCAATATGAAGCCTTCAAAATGAAACAATGAGAATCTATAACTGACATGTTTAGCCGTTTTACAGATATTATCAATGGTCTTGAGAATCAAGGACAGAAAATTTCTGATCTTATGAAGGTGAACAAGTTACTGCGTGGACTCTCCAAGGATTGGAATCATATAAAGACTTCAATAAGAGAGACGCAAAGAATCATGCCATTATCTATAGACGAGCTGATTGGAACTCTTCAATCTTACGAAGTGGAACGAATTAATGAAGACGAAGATCCAAGAGGTAAGAAATCCATTGCATTAAAATCTAACGATGATTCTGATGATATAGATTCTGAAGAAGATCTGGACGATGAGGAGATTGCTCTTATGATTAGAAGGTTCAGAAAGCTTAATAGAAAAGGAAGAAGGTTCAACTCAAAGAAACAAAGTTTTCAGAAACAGCAAACCAAGTTTGTTGATAATGAGGAACCAAACAAAGATGTAGTTTGCTTCGAGTGTAAGAAAAAGGGACACATCAGACCCAACTGTCCTCTTCTGAAGAAGAAAAGAGGAAAGTCTGAGAAGTCTCGAAAAGCTCTTAAAGCCGAAACCTGGAGCGATACAGAGTGTGAAGAAAGTGATGAGGAATATGCCAACCTGTGTCTGATGGCGCAATCAGACTCAGACTCTGGATCAGACTCAGACAGTGAATTTGAGGTAAGTGATTATAAAATCCCTGTCAAAGTCTCTAAATACATTGATGAATTATGTTTTAGTCTTAAGACTTCTCTTAAAAAGATTTCCGAACTTAAAAAGGAAAACTCAGTTTTAAAACAAAAGGAAAACATTTTAGAAAAAAAGGTGAAAAATTTAGACTTGAATATTTCTACTCTTAAAAAGAATGAAAATGATCTTTCGAAAGAAAATGCTCTCTTAAAAACTGACTTATCAAATATTTCAAAGAAATTCTCAATAGGGTCGGAAAAACTTGAAAAAGTTCTTTCAGTCCAAAGACCTTACTTCAATAAGTCTGGTCTAGGTATGACAGCGAAACGATCCCCTTGATTGATTTTCGGAAAGTAAAAGAAAGAATTAAGAAAAGACCGTCGAGAGAGGCTTACAAAAATCATTTCAAGAAAGTTTTTGTAAAGTCTGTAGGTCGAAATGATTTAAGGTGTTCAAAATGTAACAGTCAGGATCATTTTGAAAAAGAGTGTCCTATGGTTTGGAAGCCTGTTAAGAAAGTATGGCCTAATAATGCTCATTCTACTAACGCCAAAGGACCCAAGAAAATTTGGGTACCAAAGAAAGCTTGAGACTCTCTTTTGAATGCAGGTCTCTATAAAAAAGAAGGTAAAGTGGTATCTTGACAGCGGATGCTCAAGACACATGACAGGAGACTCAAATTGTTTCATAAAGCTTATTCAAGTAAATGGTGGAAAAGTTTCATTTGGAGGAAACAGTAAAGGAAGCATTGTGGGATTTGGAACTGTGAAAATTGGAAATCTCACAATAAGCAATGTCTCTCTAGTGGAAGGACTCAACTACAATCTTCTCAGCATTAGCCAATTGTGTGATACTGGTTTCAAGATCTCCTTTCAAGAAGGCATATGTTCTGGAATTAGCAAAGACTCAACTCAGTCTTTCATGGGTCGAAGGCATGGAAATATCTACCTCCTTAATGTAAAACCAAATGAAGAACAATGCCTAATCTCAATTCAAGATGAAGCAGTCCTATGGCACAGAAAACTTGGCCATGTCAACATGAAGCAATTAGCCAAAATCTCATCAAAGAAGCTTGTTCGAGGTCTACCTAAATTACCATACCAAAAGTCTGACTTATGCACTCCATGCATTATGGGAAAGCAGGTAAGAAATTCATTTAAGCAAATAAATCATGTATCTACTAATCATGTACTACAGTTGCTTCATATGGATCTCTTCGGACCAACAAGAACCCAGAGCATTGGAGGTAAGAAATATTGTCTAGTAATTGTAGACGATTACTCTCGTTTTACCTGGGTATATTTTCTTGCAATAAGTCATATGGATCTTTTCGTACTTTGAGAAGTTTGCTAAAAAGGTTCAAAATGAAAAAGGATGTGTAATCTCAAGTATAAGAACAGATCATGGAAGTGAATTTGAGAATCAAGATTTTACGAAATTTTGTGATAAATCTGGTTTTAATCATATGTTTTCCTCTCCATATACTCCAAAGCAAAATGGAGTTGTGGAAAGAAAGAATAGATCTCTTCAAGAAATGGCTAGAACACTTTTAATTGAAAGTAAAATTTCTTCACGATTTTGGGCTGAAGCTGTTTCAACAGCATGCTATATAATAAATAGAGTCTTTCTAAGACCTATTTTAGAGAAAACCCCCTATGAATTATTCAAAGGTAAGAAGCCTATTGTTTCATACTTTCATGTGTTTGGTTGCAAATGCTTTATTTTGAAAAATGCAAATGATCGAGTTGGTAAGTTTGAAGAAAGATCAGATGAAGGCATCTTCCTTGGATATTCTACATCAAGCAAAGCCTACAGAGTCTATAACAAGAAAAGTCAGTCTGTGGAGGAATCAATGAATGTCAAATTCCAAGACTCAACACAAGATGAATCCAGCCAGACTCAGTATGAAGAATCTGAACCCGCTCTAGACCTTCCAATGTCTACAACTCAAGAAGCGTCTCAGACTCTGGAAGTCCAACATCAAGATGCTCATGAAGATTCAAATAAAGAAAGAGATCATCAACCAGGCAAATCAACTAGTAACTGGAAGCATAAATCCAGTCATCCCAAAGATCTCATTATTGGCGAAATCAATGAAGGAATCCGCACCAGATCAAAAAGGCGTGAAGAATCTAGTGCTGTGGCTCTCATTTCTGAAATTGAACCAAAAAGCATAGAAGAAGCTTTATCTGATGAAAGTTGGATCGAAGCTATGCAAGAAGAACTCAGACAATTCAACATCAATGATGTCTGGGAATTGACATCTAAACCAAAAGGTAAAACTGTTATTGGAACCAAATGGGTATTCAGGAATAAGATGAATGAAGAAGGAAAAGTCGTACGAAACAAAGCAAGACTCGTGGCCAAAGGATACACGCAAGAAGAAGGAATAGACTATGACGAGACTTACGCACCAGTAGCAAGGTTAGAAGCTATTCGACTAGTACTTGCGTTTGCTTGTTATAAAAATTTCAGGTTATTCCAAATGGACGTCAAAAGTGCGTTCCTAAATAGATTTATCCATGAGGAAGTTTATGTGGAACAACCACCTGGGTTTGAAGACCCAAAGAAGCCATACTCAGTCTTCAGACTGAAAAAGGCCTTGTATGGTTTAAAGCAAGCACCTCGAGCTTGGTACGACAGACTAAGTAAGTTTTTATTATAGAATGGTTTTGTCAAAGGTAAAGTAGATACTACTTTGTTTATCAAAAAGGAAAACAAAAGCTTTTTACTTGTTCAAATATATGTGGACGATATTATTTTTGGATCACCTAATGAAAGTCTATGCAAGAAAATTTCTAAGTCTATGCAGGATGAGTTTGAAATGAGTATCATGGGAGAATTAACATTCTTTCTTGGACTCCAAGTGAAACAAATGAAGGAAGGAACTTTTGTTCATCAAGAAAAATATGCAAATGATCTTGTCAAAAGATTTGGATTGGAAAAGTGCAAAAAAACCGACATACCAATGTCATGTTCTCAGAAGATAGACAAGGATGAAGAAGGGAAGAAAGTAGATCAAAAGCTGTACAGGAGCATGATCGGTTCACTTCTTTATCTTACTGCTTCTAGACCTGATATTTTGTTGAGTGTTTGCATTTGTGCTAGGTTTCAATCAGATCCTAGAGAATCCCATCTCAGTGCTGCAAAACGTGTTATCAAATACGTTGCCTCATCTTCAAGCATCGGTCTCTGGTATCCCAAGAAGGGAGACTTTAATTTTCTAGGATACTCAGATGCAGATCTGGCCGGTTGCAGAGTCGATAGAAAGAGCACTTCTGGAACTTGTCAACTGCTTGGAAACATGACAGTATCTTGGTTTTCGAGGAAGCAAAGTACTGTAGCTCTCTCAACGACAGAAGCAGAGTATGTAGCTCTTGGAAGCTGCTGTTCGCAAATTCTATGGATAAAACAACAGCTACAAGACTTTAGGATTGAAGACTCATGCACAGAAATCAGATGTGACAACACCAGTGCGATCAATCTCACCAAAAATCCAATTCTTCATTCAAGAGCAAAGCATATTGAGATTCGACATCACTTCATTAGAGATCACATTCAAAATGGAGAAATCCCGATTCAATTTGTTGATTCAAAGAGTCAACTAGCGGATATATTCACAAAGCCTTTGGAGAAAAATCAATTCGACTTTATCCGTTCAAGACTCAACATTTTGAAGCTTGAAGAAGTTAAAGTCTAGAGACTCACCAACTCTAAGATTCTAATCTCTCAGACTTTAAATCCTCAGACTCAGAATATCATGGCTATAGACTGTAAGTTGCTATTTTATCTAAAAGGTACGAATTCTCGTTTAGTTATCTAAACTCGAAAAGGTACGATCTTTCGGTTATTCTATAATCCGTGTGAAATTCGAAAACTTGTCTTTTTAAAAAAAAAGGATTAATTTTGACAGTTATTGATTTTGAAAAGAAGTGTTCGTACACTTTCCTTGTACCGATTGAACTTCCCTTTTCAAAACTGAGATATATATATATATATATATATATATACAGTTTTTCTTCGCCCAATCTTCAAAACCCTAAAAGGAACTCTCCTCCCGATCCTGTTTCTATTTCTTGTTCATCCTCGAGAAAGTTGTCATCTTTTCTTGGGAAAGCAAGTGAAGGAATCTTCCAATCGACAAAGAAGGATGTCTTCTTCAAGGAAATCATCAAGAATCGCAAGCAGGGGACCACAAAGAATGGAGAAGGGACCGACTCACTTCGATCTTACTGAGGAAGAAGACTTATCAAGTCAGCGACAAAGTCCGATTCGCTCTCCTCCACGTCATTCAACACCTCCTGCCCCACAAGGTGCGAGTCAACATCTGGAAGAAGAGATAATCGAGGATGTCGACCCAGTAAGAGTCCAAAGACCCTCCTTTATCTATAAGCTTTATCGTGCGTTGAAAAGCACCGGTACTTCATTAAAATATATAGATGACTTCCTTAAGGACAAAAATTATGGGAATGAGTATCTTTTTCTGCGGAAAATGGAGGAATTGGGAGTTGCTCCGAAAGGAAGGGCAGAGGAGGCACTTGCGAACATTCCAAGTGACCCTCGTATGCCAGGACAAAATCTGATTTGAAGGGAACGATGATGACGGAATGTTCCTTGAATTCCAACCGAGAATGGGAGTGGCAGCAAAGGTGAAAGGAAATCGGATGGATTTGTTCAAATCCAAGGATCAGGAAAATGTGTATTTCAGGCTGTTGAAAAGAGGGGTGATAAACCCTAGAAGTGTTGATTTTGACTTCCTGGACGCCATCAACATGAACTTAAGAGAGAAGTTGAATTTGCTTCAACTTGAGACTTTTTGCTCTGACTCTACGGACGGGTATGCTCAACTGACCGCTTATTTCTATTCAAATCTTAGCTTTTTGGATGCGAATAGAATTTCATTCAGTGTACGAGACCAAGTCTACGTGGTAGATGTGAATATGTTGGCGGACATAGTTGGAGTTGAACGAGGACGTTATCTACCAATCAAAGTCTCACCTGCTCGTACTACTCTGGAACTTGTCAAAGATAGGGACGTAGAGAAGAAAATTACCTATTCCAGGATGAATGCCATCAACATTGTGCTTCATAAGATTGTGATCAACTGTCTCAGACCGAAGTCTACGTCAAAGACTTCTGTGTCTCTTTCTGAAGCAAAGTTGATGTACGCAATCAACTCAGGACGGAAGTTCTCTCTCCCGCACACTATTCTCTTCCATATGTACAGAGCAATGTCGAAAGACAAAGGACAATTGCCTTATCCTGGTCTGGTGACCAAGATCTTCAGACACATGAATATTGAACCGCCACAAACATTTTGTGTTCGACCGTGTGATAAAATGGTGGTAGGTTTGAAGATGTTAACGAAGATGCGTCTGCAAGAACTTTCCAAGGCAATGGAGAAATTCAGAGTGAAATCTCCAATTCAGTCTGCCTCAAAGAGAAAAGGAAAGGAGGCCATTGGTGCCCCATCGAAAAAGAAGAAAAGAACTCTCATCCTGGAGGATGAAGATGAAGATGAAGAGGAGGAAGATCCCACTATCCAAGCACTGACAAGAACCAGACGTTCTGTGCCTTAACCGACAGAACTTCAGAAGAACAGAGAAGAAGAAGAGCAGAGAGAGAAGGAGAAAGACGCTGAAGAAGAAAGAGAAGGAGAGAAAGAAAAGTCTGCTGAATCTGGAGAGAAGGGAAATCAAGAGCATGATCATCACTCTTCCCCTTTCGAGGTCCTAGAGACAGGGGGAGTTGGCGAGCAAGAAAGGCCCTCACCTCATGCTGCTGATAGTGAAGGTCCAAGACAATCTCCAGCGAGACCCGGAAGAATTTCAGGCTTCTCAATTGCCGAAGAAGGTGATACGTCGACACCAAATCTGCCAGACTATACAGAAGCGCCATCGTCTGCATTTACTCCATCAGAGAAAGCTCATGCCAGTACACAGACGGACAATTCTGCAGATTTTCGTCGCATCATGGATATTCTTCTGGAAATGCGTGGCCAGATATATGCTCTAGACTGTGAAATCCAAGCCATGAAGAATGCTAGACAAGCATCTTCAGTCACCCCGGAGGACAAAATGAAAGACCTCGCTCTGCAACTTCAAGCCAATGCCAAAGGAGAGGAGGTAGCTCAACTAAGGGAGGACTTGAAGAGGCTAGAAGGTGTAGTCCAGTCTATGGGAGATTTCCAGATCGTGCGCATTCCCAAGTAGACATGACTCCTTTCTCACCCTTTTTAATGATGACAAAAGGGGGAGAATCAATTTGAACCAACATCTTTCAACATTTTTAAACTTTTGTGGTTATGTTTATTTTCGAGTATGACTTGAGAACTTGAACTTGTGTGTGAATTTAAATTTGACTGAATTGGCTGTGGATTTTGATGCTTGACTGGTTGCATTGATATCAAGTGTTGTTATATGGTATTACTCATGAAAGACTAACCAATTTTCTATGGATGCAGAGTCTGGTTGCTTTATTAATCTTTTTGAGTTAGCCATATTGCTTGAGAAATGTTTTTGCAGGTCAAAGTTGTTCAAATCTACAAGAAAGTTTTGTCACCATCAAAAAGGGGGAGATTGTTGGAGAAATCTTTCCAGAATATTTTGAAGCTGACAAAACATTTCTATCAGTCTAGTCTGGATATTTGAAGACTGACAGTTTAAAGTCTGAAGACTCAAGACTCGAGACTCAAGACTCAAGACTCGAGACTCGAGACTCAAGACTCAAGACTCAAGACTTAAGTCTATTCTCACTGACAGTCTTTCTAATCCAGTGACGAAGGAAATCCAAAGCCGAAGTATATGGTTGAGGATTCGATCCTATCCTCTGGAAAAGATTCTTTGGTTGGATAAATATTTCGAATACTTTTATTGTTTTCTAGATCAATTGAAGATCCGATGGTCGACGAAATATTCTTGGAATGTTCTATTCTTGGAAACCAAGATCCTGATTGTATGGGCGAACAGGATTGATGGGCTATCATCAGATTCCTTAAATAGCTCGGATGATCTTCTTGATTGATTCCGTCCAACGGGTAGATTGGAGGAATTCCTTTGGTAAGTGCCAACGGCTATGATGGCATAAAGGAGTATAAAAGGAAGACGTTCTAGTTGTTTTAGTAGAGTGATCGATAGAAAAATTCCAGAGTCTGAAGAACCTTGATTGTTAGTCGATACAGTTCGAGCGAAATTGTATACACAGAGAGTGTTTATACTTGGTGACACCTTGAGCGAGTGTGCTAGATCATCTACACCTAGAAATCAAGGAAGATCAACACTGTAACATCTCTTTGTTCATAGTGGAATCCGGCCAATTGGCTGTCAGTGCAGAAGAGTGGACGTAGGCTTGAATCAAGCCGAACCACTATAAACCGCGTGTTCTATTCTCTCTTTCCCTTACTCAGTCTTGCGATTGAATTTTTAACTGTTGCAAATCCTCTAACTGTTTAAATATTGTGCAATCTTCAAGAAAATTTTTATATACCTATTCACCCCCTCTAGGTACTCGTACTAGCTATATCAACCTTAACTCATTTTGTTTCGTGCACGCCATTGCTGATTAATAATGTGCAAAATGCAGCATGAGAAGCATAAGGCCAAGAAGGACCGGAGCACGCTCACCGGCACAAGATAAAGGAGGAAATAGCTGCTGCCGCTGCCGTCGGGGCTGTTGGGTTCGCCTTCCACGAGCACCACGAGAGGAAGGAGGCCAAGAAAAAATATAAAGAGTCTCATCATGGCAAGAAGCACCACCATCACTTCTAAACCATGGAGGATCTCCTTCTCATTTTGCTGCTATCTGTCTTGTTTATGTAATTTTATTTCCTTAGAGACTGCCTTCAATAGTCGCTGTACATTTGCGGGGGGTGGTTCTTGAATCTTGAATTCTGCTGCTTGTGAATGCTCCCCCGAGAGGGTGAGCATGGCTGTGTTTGGGCTTTGCTTTGTACAGGTTGTATCTTGGGTGTTCTGATGATCTGATTCCTTGCTTTTACATTTCCACATATTGTTTTAGGTACAGTGATTATATTGAAATATTATTTTCCAAAACTAATTAGCACACAACGGATCCACGCCCGGTTAGTCAATGTCAATTAAATAAAACACGATGGCGTCAAATTTAAAAAAAAAAAAAACTTGATCGCAATGTTATATATAATTACAATTCAAAAATTACGCAAAAAAGCTGTACATGATATAATAGTATATAAGAGTTTCTTAGAATTGATGTTTTGAGTCCTCCCATGTGGACACGTACAAAATTAGCAAATTTATCAAATAATAGTCCATTGCGATATCTTCATCGTAACCTCACTAAGCACATTGACAGTTTCTACTAATTTGGTGGGATCTATGTGTTAGTTGCATGTCATTATCATCGTCCATTATCGTGATTTTTTTCCAAGTTAGTTCTTTCAAATATGGCTGAGTCAATGAACAGCCAGTTTGAAATGAACTCACAAAATGACATAATTAATAATCTATATTATCCCAAATCAAGGGATACATGATGGCTTGCCCATTTATATATCCTGAAAGAGGTTCAATATAATGTCCTTAATTGCACAAAAGTTATATCTCTTACATCATATAGAAGTTGTCAATAAAATTACCATCATTGGAGGGAAATAGCTCCTTTCTCTCTCTCTCTCTCTCTCTCTCTCTTTCTCTTTGATGTAGCCCGTTTTCAAGACTAACTTGTTCAACCTAGAATATTAGCATGCATTCAATATCAACGACACTCTATTTTGTTATAAAGATTTTGTCATTTCCCAAACATTAAAACTTGAATCAAGGCACTTTGGGACGAGCAAAAGCATTGGTAAATATTGTTTCAATTTTAATAGCTTCTAGTTTCTACATACATTAATGACTATTAGTTTCTATGCTTGAGTCTAGCCTCTTAGGGTCTGTTTGTTAAAAGAAATCATGTTCCCTGGAACAAAATTTTCTATTCTTTTGTTCCAGGAAACGAAAAAATAATAGAAACGTGTTTGGTAAAACTTTTGTTCTCGGGAATAGATTTGGAACAAAAACAAGAAGTAAAAAAAAGTATTTTCTTGTTTCCAGGAACAATTTTTAGAATCAATTTTTCTCATTCTTCTTTTTACTTCTCTTTTCTTCTTCTTTCTTTTCTTCTTCTTGTTCTTCTTCTTCTTCCTTTTGGTCAGTTGCCGACCTTAGCCCTGGCCGACCCCAGTGACCGGCGACCTTGCCAAAGCATCGCCATCCCGTAGAGACACCGAGCCACGGCAAGGCTCGGCCTCGCCTGTGCTAGGCGGGGTCAACCTCACCTAGTCAGCCTCAATTGGCTATAATGAGGCTCGGCCTCCCCAGCCGACGTGAGGCTCGGCCTCGCCAGGCCAAGGCGAGGCTAACCTCATGCCGCCTAGGCAAGGTCGAGACTCGCCTGGGCCAGGCTAGCCTCCAGCGAGCTCGTCGGACGTCGCCCAGCCGGTCGCCGGCCATGACAGTGACCAGCAACCTACCAAAGAGAAAAAGAAAAAGGAAAAAATATGAAAAAATAATAAAAGAATTATAAAATTAAAAGAAATTTTAAAAAATCTAAGAATCTTACCAAATGTATTTCTATCCGGGAATAGAAATTTTGGGAAGTTATCAAATGCATTCTTTTGCTCAGAAATTGTTCTCGAGAATAGAAACAAAAAAAAAAAATCATTTCTCATCAAAATTGTTCCTTGGAACATAATAGTTACCAATCGCACCCTTACTCTTCTTTTGTTTTGATATAAAAGGTCAATGAGTCTCTATAAATTATAGGCCAAATTTGATTAATGAAATTTGCTTAGTGTAACTCTCTTGAACCTTAAAGAGTTCAAACCCCTTGAAAATCTAGAAGAGTTTCCACTCCATGCTTGAAGAGTCGGGGCTTTTAAAGCCTACATCTTCGAAGAGTTACAGCCATCAATTTCGAACAATTGATGCTATTTCAACTTCCCCGGGGGCCTAGAAGAGCAACCATTGAAATTCCTATACTTTTTCATTTTGTCCACTGCTGTTTAGCCCACTTTCATAAAAAAAATAAAATAAAATAACAAGCCTACAATGCTTAGTTGAAGAAACTAAAAACACAAAATTTGTGATTCTTCGAGTCTCCATTTTTTTACTTTGGAATCTAGTCATTCTGATATGAATTGACAAATTTATGCTCATTTTCCTGAACTAGCATGGAAAAGAAAATTTATTCAATTTTATGACTAAGTTTCCATACGTGTAAGTCACTCTCCCGATTTTATTGTCTAAGTAGCTGACCTAGGGCTTCATCTCTCTCTCTCTCTCTCTCTCTCTCTCTCTCACTCTTATCTGACTTTGTTCCCTAGTATCTCTCTACATAAATACATAAATACTTATGAGTATGATGCTATGAGATTCTCATGCGACTTTGTTCCCTAATATCTCTCTACATAGGTACTTATGAGTATGATGCTATGAGATTGGTCGAAGTCTAATCAGTTAGAATGATCTTTGATTATTGAGAGTATAACACCATAACACAAACCCTTAACCTACGCTCCTAATACCGTGTGATTCTTAAACAATTTGAAAACATGTCAATAATCTACTTATAGGATGTTTCTTAAAGCTTTGGAAGTTACGTATTTGATTTGAGTGTTTTTGGTTTTGGTGGGAAAGGGCTATTTATAAATATATATAGTCAAATCAAACTTCAATCTTGACTACAATATAAATATGCAAGTCTCTATTCATGAGCTATTTGTATTCATACACAAGCCTCATCGATGGTCGGTAGAGGGAAAAAGGGAAAAATGAAAAGAGAAGAGAGAAAAGAAAACGAAAAATAGAAAAAAAAATCAGAAAATCAAAAGAATTACAAAAATTGCTTTTACAAAAAAAGGAGATTAAAGTGTATTTTTAGCTTAGGGAATTCCCCCCGTATTTCCTTTTCTTTTCCTGGCTTCTAAAACTAAGGATCTTTCTCCGCTGTAGTTCTATCATACATAGTAGCATGTAGTTCTTCACTATGCTTTTAATCCCAAATGCGAGTAATTTATTTGTTTTTACGTTGCGATCTATTCTCTAGCTAAGTGTCCATACCCTATTGAATCTCCACAAGGCAGAAGGGTTTTGAGTAGTTTTTGAATGCTAGTTGGTTGGTATAATACCACTGAATCGGATTTGAAATTTCAAGCAGGTGTCACGTTATTGGAAGGGTATGAATAGAGTGACAAAACTGCAGCAAGAAAGAAATTCATTGAGTTTGGGACATGGATTGCCCTAATTAAGGGAACAATATGATAGGATAACTCCTACTTGTCCAATGCCGATAGCAGGGAATGCAAATGGTATCATACGGAATAGCTCTCATACATCGACTTTGCAGGCCATGGAGTATGCAAATATGTACAGTGTCAATCCATATATGCCCCAAGAAGCACGAGCATTGTGTGCGCGCGAGAGCGAGAGCCATAGTCACTTCGTCGAATTTGCCGAAACCCAAATCTTCAATCATGAAGAACTTGAGGCCATGGAGCATGCAGATTTATACAGTAGCATCATATGCCCTAAGAAGCATGAGCAATGCGAGAGCACGCACGCAAGAGTGAGACAATTGGCACAACGAATTTCATGTTCATTTGAAAATATAATGAGCAATCCATGCACAACACAAATCATATCAGGAATATCGAATGAGATTCTCCTCGCATATTATGTTGTCTGTCTTTAGTCAGTAAATGATCATCTTCAACCTAATTAATAAGTCTTTGATCGATTGCTGAAGCCATTCCCCTAAAGTGCTTGAGATAGCCACTTGCAATGAAGAATGATTGAAGAAAACTTAGGGACACAAAAGGAAGCCCTAGTATGAACAAAGTGCCCAACTACCTCGCACTTCTCTTTTCTTTCACCTCCTTTCGCTTTGTTGTCGGCAAATTTAGTTAAGGGATGTCACAATTGGCAAAGAGGAAAGCAACATAAGACTACACGGTGATAAGATCGGGTGTTTCTGCTTCAACGGATAGCAAAGTAGTGTGTACTTTATCCAATTAACCATCCAACCGATCTCGCAAGGATTTAACTTGCTGAATGCCCAGAACTCTTGGTTGGACCCAGGAAACATGCACTGTTCCCTCTACTTGGACTTCGAGATTAACAAGCATTGAAGAGAAATAGGGAAGAACATAAGATCGTCACTGCCCATGTGTCTATGGGATCAAACCAAGGAGAAGAAGAGTAGTTCTTTTATGCTTTCTTAATTAGGTATAAAGCTTCCACCTATCCATATGATTATCAATTATTCATTTTTTGAAACATCTAAGGCTGCGTTTGTTAAAAATTATTTATGTTCCCTAGAACAAAAATTTCTGCTTTTTTGTTCTTGGGAACAAAAAAGGAACAGAAACATGTTTGTTTGCGTTTTTGTTCCAAAATTATTTTTTTGTTCCCAGAAACACATCTAGAACATAAACAAGAAACAAAAAAAAAAAGTTGTTTCTTGTTTCTGGAACACATTTTAAGAACACTTTTTCTCTCTCTTCCATTTTCTTCTCTCTTTTTTCTTCTTCTTTTCTTCTTCTTTTTTCTTTCTTTTTCTTTGGCCGGTCACCGGCCTCGGCCATGGCCGGCGACCGGCCGTCAAGGGCCAACGACCTCGCCAGAGCATTGCCGGCCCCCGACGAGGCCGAGCTCGCCCAGCGGCCGGCAAGCCTCGCCATGGCTAGGCGAGGCCGCCGGCCCTCGTTGGCTAGTTGCCGACCATGGCCGAGGCTGGCGACCGGCCAAAAGAAGAAAAAAGGAAAAATAAAAAGTAAATAAGGAAAAATAAATACGAAAAAAGAAAAAATTAAATAAAAATATTTAAAAATTAAAAGAAATAAAAAAAGTTATACAAATTTACCAAACGTGTTTCTGTTCATTTTTTATTCCCAGAACAGATTTACCAAACACGCTTTTTTGTTCAAAAATTGTTCCCCGGAACAGAAACACTTTTTTCTATTTTTGTTCTTAGAAACAACTTTTAAACAGAAATGTTACCAAACGTACCATAAATCACCAATCTATCCAAATGGAGTTCATCCTGTCTTCAAGCTTCATGTTGTTGGGAAAAAGAATGAATTTATGGAGAAGGCCCTGATATTTTTTCCCACTACTAGTTATGTGAAAACTAAATAGGATAAAATATTTAATCAAAGCGGTAAAGATGAATAGTAAATAACACTAGAATTTTAACTTGGAAAACCATCCAAGGTGAAGAGAAAAATCCAGTTCCATAGTCCACTTCAAACATCCACTATGATAAATAATGGGATACAACTTCACACTAAGGCAAATCGCTCACTATCTTTAATTTGTGGATCTAAATCTCTCACAAACTAGATAACTCTCTCGACATAACTTTCTCTTGGAAGAAAAAAATTGTTTCCTCCATGACGCTGCTATGATATTCTTGCTTTTGTATATACTTCTCCGTTGAGAATGACTCCTATTTATAGGAGCAAATGCAATTGGAATTGTATGATATGAAAATCACATAGATTTATCTCTTAATCTCTTGTGATTTTGTAGATCTGAGAAGATTACTTTGATTTGTTTCCTAATCTCCCTTGATTTTTTGGATGTGGAAGATCATGTTGATTTATCTTCCGATCCCTCTTGATTTTTTTTTCTTTTTACTTTTACACACTCACTACTATACATATTCTACTACAGATATACATAATTGCATTGGCCTCTCCAATCGGGAGTGGCCTACTTAAGAAATCTTCCCCTCACTAGCAATTTGGAGAAGGTGTCAAACTTGCAAAAGTTTGACAGGCTTGTCTCTTCACTGTAAATAGAGATTTTGTCATCATATCTAAGCCGTTGTTGTCAATGTGTATTTTCTTTAGCTGTAGGGTGATATATGATGTCAATGTGTTTGGATATGGACTAGAAAGTTGTATTTTTGCTAAGATGTATTGTGCTTTGATTATCTGAATACAAGATATACTCCTCTTGGTTGTAGCCCACTTCTTGTAAGAACTTCTTCATCCACAAGAGTTCTTTACATGCTTCCGTTATTGCAATATACAATGCTTTAGCAGTAGATAGGGCAACACATTTTTGTCGTCAAGATTGCCATGAAACTGCTCCCCCTGCAAAAGTGATTATATATCCCGATGTAGACTTTCTCGAGTCCACGTCCTTACCATGTCTGAATCTGAAAAACCTTCTAACATAATTTTACCATCACCAAAGCATATACAGTTATTAGAAGTACTTCGAAGATACTTGAATATCCATTTGACTGCCACCCAATGTTCCTTATCAAGATTGGATAGAAATCTACTTACCACACCAACTACATAGGCGATATCAAGTCTCGTGCATACCATCACGTAGATTGGACTACTAACCGCCGATGCATAAGGAACTTTTTCCATTTCCTTCTTTTTTGTGTCACTTTTTGGACACTGCTTTAAGCTGGGTTTGAAATGATTTGTAAGTGGAGAACAAACTACTTTGGATTTATTTATATTAAATCTTTCAAGAACTTTATTAACATACCGTTCTTGAGATAACCAGAGTTTACTGTTCTACCTGTCTCACAAGATTTCCATCTCAAAAATTTGTTTTGCAGGTCCCAAATCCTTAATTGCAAAGGACTTGCTTAATTCCTTTTTTAAGTTGTTGATCTTGCTTTTATCCTAGCCAGCCTCCTCCTCTTTTGTCGCCGAGTACTACTAGTACTAGTCAAAGGTCATTTCACCAACCCTCCAATTATATGTGTGTGTGTGTGTGTGTGTGTGTGTGTGTGTGTGTGTAAAATATATTTTAATTTTATCTTTTCGGATATATTGAAGTGTGATTTGGTTCAATTCGGTTTGTTCTTCACACTAAATTACTTTTATTTGAAAAATAATTTTACTGGAACTTAAAATCGATAAAGATTGCTAGATCTAGGTTAGGTAAGAGTGGAAAGTTTTTTTTTTTTTTTTTAAAGAGATGTTATTTAAGCATGCGAGTCTTAGCAATTTAATTTGGATCTATGATAAGCGACAACAATGGTAATAGTAATTCCTCAAATGGGATTTAATTTAGAGGTAGGTTAGTTGTATTGTGATTCACTTGCGATTTAAAGCTTTATTAAGTTTCCATGTGCATGCGGAGCACCTCCGGAATTATTTTAATGACCTTAATTGAGTAGAGAGATAGAAAAACCTTTTCATATTACTCTTTTAAAAACTAAATATTTTTCTCTTGATAAAAATTTTTTGGATGAAGCGTTTTGCTATTTTTATAAATAATTGTAAACAACCATCTTTTTTTTTTGGAAAAATTCCAAAATGGGACCCGAAGTGCCATCTTTTTTTCAAATAAGGGTCCGAAGTGAACATTGTTTCAAATAGGGACCCGAAGTGCCATTACTTTCTCAAATAAGGACCTGAAGTGGATGTTATTTCAAATGAGGACCTAAAGTGGTTATGTTTGTTTCAAATAAGGACCTGACTTTTCGATGATCAAGGGTATTTTTGTCTTTCCATTTTCCGCCTTTTTTTTCTTTCCTCTTTTTTTTTTTTTTGGTTCTTCTTCTTCCTCTTTGCCAGTGGCCAGCTGACCACCGGCGATGCCCACAGAGGGCTAGGCGAGGCCGCCCACGTCGGTCCTTACTAGTAGCTAGCGAGGGCCAACCTCGTCGATGGCCCCTAAGTGAGGGTCGCCACGCCCAAGCGATGCCATCCCTCACTTGTGGCTAGCGTGGATGGCCCTCACTAGCGAAGGCGACCCTCACCCAGCCCTTTGTGGGTATCGCCGATGGCTGGCAGCCATTGACAATGAGGAAGAAGAAGAACCAAAAAAAAAAGAAGGGAAAAAAGGGGAAAATGCCAAATGATGAAAATACCATTGATCGGTCGAAAAATTAGCTAGTCGGCAACCGGCGAGGTGGGGTCCATATTTTAAAACAACCAAAGCCACTTTAGGTTATTATTTGAAACAAAGTCCACTTTGGACTCTTATTTAAGAAAATAAGGGCACTTTAGGTCATTTTTTGAAATTTTCCCAAAAAAAAAAAGAATAAAGAGGAAAGAAAAAAGGCGGAAAATCACAAAAGACAAAAATACCCTTGATCGCTAAAAAGTCAGGTCCTTATTTGAAACAAACATAACCACTTTAGGTCCTTATTTGAAACAACATCCACTTCAGGCTCTTATTTGAGAAAGCGATGGCATTTCAGGTCCCTAATTGAAACAATGTTCACTTTGGACCCTTATTTGAGAAAAAGAGGGTACTTTGGGTCCCATTTTGGAATTTTCCCCTTTTTTTTTGAACTGGTAAACAACCAACTATTTATTTCTAAATTTATTTCCAAACAACTATTTGTTTCAAATTTAGAAATAAATAGATGGGAGAAGGATTTTTATGAGGTGGGTTTATGCATAAAAGGAAAGTGGGTGGCTAATTGACAAGTGGGCATTATACGCTTTAACAGTAATTCTGAAAAACCGGGCCACCCTAGCCCATTGAATGCTTCTTGACCCGGGCAACGTAGGCATTCTTGTTGGAATATAAATGACACTTTTGGTTTGATAATCTAGATCCAAAAAAATTAGCGAAAACTAAGATAAAGTTAATGGTTAAATTTTACTAAATTGGATGATTCCACTCATATTTAGTATATTGACTACATAATGAAGAAGGGTGGCAATTAGGCCAGGCTTGGTCAAGCTGGCACAACTTATTTGGGCCCTAAGGCCTAAACTCCGGGCTTAAGAGGGATTCGCGTAGGAATATATATGACACTTTAGGTTTAATAATATAGATTCAATAACTTCAGCCCAAATAATAATAATAATAATAATAATAATAATAATAATAATAATAAAGTTAGTGGTTGAATTTTCATTGGAGGAGGGATGGCAATTGGGCTGGGGCGGTCGAGCAGTGTCAATTAGGCCCATCTTCTCTCGAGATGACCTGGTAAAAGGCTCGGCCCAAATCAAATTATATGAGCCTGAAGGCCCAAACTCTGGGCACATCCACTTGACTGGTGGCCTTTGGGCCGGGGGGCTTTGCCAGTGGGCCCCTAAAAGCAAAAAAAGGAAAGTTCCTCCTCCAATTAATCTCCCTTTCCTTCTCAAAATTCTCTCGATCCGTTGCTAATGACCAATTACAACAGTAACCATCAATTTGTCTCAAATGAACCTGGAAAATTACTTAATTGCACCTAAATATATTTTATAGAAGTCAAATCAGCCCTAAAATTTTTTAAATTTTTGTTAATTTAATCGTAAGTCTTTATGTAAAATTTTAATATAATCCTTTTGATTAATTTTTATCGGAGATCGCCGCCGCCATACAAGCCACATGCTGCCACGCAAGACAACTCTATCATTAGGTCATGGAAAAAAGAGCTTTGTATTTCAAAATCCTGCAATTTTGCGTACCTACATAAATTCTATACTCTCGTGGCTCAATCGGATTTAGTCTTCTCCCGCTAGAATGCGACAGATGATCGAACGTTTTCTCGCGATGATGTGTAGATCCCATTAGATTTCGATTCGACGCGTACCTCAGGCGGTACTCTAGCCATGCCATGCCGGACAAGGCTGCTCCACGCAAGGATTTCGTCGTGTCATGCTGCTGCAACTTGGGAATAGGTAAAGAAGTCGATACTGGCCAAATCCTCGTGACGATGAGAGCATTATCACACGGTATGGACGACGCGTTAAGGCGGATGAGGCGAAGACACGCCATCGTCGAAGCGTTCATTTTGGTTTTGTTCACAAAGACGAAGTCGCCGACGCGGCGAAGACTCGCCGTCATCCGAGTATGCATTTTAGGGGCGAACGCGAAGGCACCAAAAACCGACACGCGACTTCAAGAGGAGTGCACTAGGCCATATGTGCCCCTGATAAAACCATAGAAGACACAAAAACATGGAATTTTAATGTCAAAACGCGTTTGATTTTTTTAGAAAAGTCTTCATGTCACCATACGTCACCTCAAATCTTTGCAAAGTTTTTATAAGATGTTGGAAGGTTCTTTTATTTCCGTGAAAAAGAAATTTAAATATGACTAATTTGATGAACGTCAAACTAAACAGCCTCTCAGCTCTACATAATTCACACAGGCATCTATGTATATGTATTAATCGATCAGCTTTTTTGTTTTTTTTCCTTCAAAGCCTAGCAAAAGAGCTGCTGGCCAACCCTTGCCAGCCATGAAGCCCTCAATCATCGCGGCCTTCACCCAGTCGCCAACAAGGGTCGCCCAGCCCTTGCCTTTTGGCTAGCAAGAGTTAGTTAGCGATTCTTGTCGGACTTGGTAGGAAAAAAAGAAGAAAATAAATAAACAAAGAGGAAAAATTATTTAAAAAATTAGTCACATTAACCCCAACTGTCCTATGTAGCATTATTGGTGTCCACGTCAGTGATTTCCAATTAAAATTAGCCGGGTAAACTCAATCGGTAACACATGAAAATATTTAGGATTCAATTGACTCAATTGATATTATTAGAATTGAATTGGTCAAAATGCGATAGGTTTATGACTTTTTAGATAATTTTTCCTCATAATGCGACTGTACTTTGTAAAATTGATTTGAATCAAGAGCTTGAAATCATTATATTTCAGTGCGTAAAGATAATAGTAGTATTCATGCCCATAAATTCATGCAACCAGCCTGCGACATGGCTGTCCCACCAGCTCGACCGTGCGTGCCGATAGCCTGCTCGTACCTGGCCATACCACCGGCGTGGCCTTCATCGTACTATACCGAAACTTTACAATATCCCAGATTTCTTCCTCTTAGTACTTCAGGCATAATTTCCTTCAAAGGACTTCCAAATTGCAGGGAAACTTGATTCATCGAAGCTAGACATGTCGGGCTTTCATTCATGCACCATACGACCATATTGGAGCATCTCGAGACACTGGCAATTCGGTGCCGGCAATAACGGGACTAGTCGCTTTGGGGCTTTTCGAGGTCGAGATCTTCCTCAATGAAGAAGCTGCCCAAGCTGCTGAGGCGAGCCATAGCCAATTGCCTTTCCTCCACGGCTGCCTTCGAAGCTTCCGGAGATCTTCGGGTTGCACTTGAATTTCGGTTCTTTCTTGGTTTTTTTTTGTTGGTCTTGCCAACCTGGTTAGAACATGCCCAGTCTTGATTTTGGTCGTAGAGAATGGTGTTTGGAATCCTATTGAAACAATGGAAAGTCAAAGAAGAGAATGTTCTTCAAATCATAACTGATACGATTGTTTTCCAAAGTATATATGAGGGGAGACATGCATTCAAAGTACAAGAGAACCAAGGCCAAAAAGGGCATCATCTCAAACGAGCTTTGATATTACAGCCTGCTTTCAAATCATAGGCTAAGAGTGTTAGTACTTGGATGCTTTAAAAAAATGTGCAATGTGCCATGTAGTTCTTGGATTTTTAATTTTACTTATTTATTGATTTATATATGTTTTATTGATGTCCACCTTCTAATCAACACCCGATAGTATCTACCCCATTGATTTTATATGTATATAGGCACGTCAGCAATTCTAAAATGAAGGGGTTCCACTAAATTAAATAACCAAAAAAAAAAAAAATAAATGGCGCTGGCATCTAATAATCTCAAGAAGAAAGGGCATAAAATTGTTCACATTTGAGGGAGCTACTAACCATCCCCGAGGTGTTATATGGCATAGACGGATATTTGAGCTGATTTAACTTTGTGTGTCAAGTAGAATCAGAACGAGACTATCCATCATGCCTCAAGATCATGTAATGAGCATTTTTTATTTTTTATTTTTTACTATTCCACGTGTTAGTATAAGTAGACAAGGTTTCAGCAAATGCATTGAGGAAGCATATATGCACTAGTTCTACTATCTAATTAAATTCGGGTTTCGTCCCCTCAAAATTAATAGGGATATAATGCCATGCCTCTGATAAACAATCTAAGAGTATAGCAGGAAAAGCAAAAAAGAAAAACCGGAAGTACAGTGATGGAAAAATTAACATATTCTCTTATTCTTAAAGTATCTGAAAAGAGATGATCACTTTTGCAAAAACAAGTCAATATGAAACCACGGGACGACCCATAGAGCACATTCATGCAGATGCGATTCCTTAATCCATAAGTTAACCACCCACTTCCACCAGAAAGTCTCACCTTAGACTTTGGACCCCTACAATTACATTATTAAACAAATCTTGCAATTCAAGCTTAAGACTAGAATAAATTATCATCAGACAAATCAAAGGGAAGCGATGAAAACATCATTGTCAAGTACATGGTATTGTTAGAGCAGTGTTCTCTATTAAATTTGTCCTCCCAAAAATCCCTCAACTAGAACACCACCCCCCCCCCAAAAAAAAAAAAAAAAAAAGATCATCCCCTAATTTATTTATTTTTGACATACAAACAAGTGCTTTATCGATAGAAGATAAAAATGCATCGAGCAGAACCAGACCAACCAATCCTGACCGTCCATCACGCGTTTAAGGCCTCCCGCGTTGGCCCGATTGAATGCGAGACTTTTCATGTGCCAACTTTCCCTATAAATACGCCCCTCCCTCTCGAACGGTCTCACAACGCATACCATACACTTCAGCTATATTCCTTTCCTTGATCCTTCGTCAATTCTAGTATTCCTCAAAAGAACAACCACCCACCATGGCCGAAGGACACCACCATCACCACCACCACCACCACCGCACCCACCACAAGAAGGATGATGCCTTCACGGAGCCTGGCGTCGTCTTCACGGAGCCTGGTGTCGTCTTCACAGAGCCTACGGTCGATTACAGGAAGGAGGAGAAGCACCACAAGCACCTCCAGCAGCTCGGTGAGCTTGGTGCCGTCACTGCCGGTGCTTATGCCTTGGTAATAATTAGCATCTTCTTCTCAATTCTTGAAATTTTTTCCCATTTTATAATTTAGATAAATTTTGCGTCTTCACCTTATTGACCTGAATCATCAGGTTAATCACGAGCATTGGATGCAAAAGATCTCGATTAAACTCACATATTTCAATTCGACATGATAATGGCATCCTATGCAATAATGGATCACCCTTATAAATGAACAATAGTTTGAATTTAATTGATTTCCTTCACCCATCAGCTAGAGAAATAAGATTTCCCTACAATTGGCTTAAACAAAAAACATAGTTGTAATCCATAGCACTATTTACATGATCAAATACTTCTTTTCAAAGTGAATAAATTAATTTTTTTTTATCGAACTTATCCCATGCTTGGAGCTTGTATAAAAAAAAGTATACATAATAGAGAACTTTTTTTTTTTTTTCCTTTCCTCTTTACCTTAACTCATTTTGTTTCGTGCACGCAATTCCTGATTAATGATGTGCAAAATGCAGCATGAGAAGCATAAGGCCAAGAAGGACCCGGAGCACGCTCACCGGCACAAGATAGAGGAGGAAATAGCTGCTGCCGCTGCCGTCGGGGCTGTCGGGTTCGCCTTCCACGAGCACCACGAGAAAAAGGAGGCCAAGAAAAATTATGAAGAGTCTCATCATGGCAAGAAGCACCACCATCACTTCTAAACCATGGAGGATCTCCGTCTCTTTTTGCTGCTATCTGTCTTGTTTATGTAATTTTATTTCCTTAGAGACTGCCTTCAATAGTCGCTGTACATTTGCGGGGGGTGGTTCTTGAATCTTGAATTCTGCCGCTTGTGAATGCTTCCCTGAGAGGATGAGCATGGGTGTGTTTGGGCTTTGTCTTGTACGGGTTGTATCTTGGGTCTTCTGATGATCTGATTTCTTGCGTTTACATTGCCGCATATTGTTTTAGGTACAATGATTATATTGAATATTATTTTCCAAAATCCATTAGCACACAGTCTCCGCATACGATGGATCCACACCCGGTTAGTCAATGTCAGTTAACTAAACGCGATGGCGTCAAATTAAAAAAAAAAAAAAAAATCACTTGATCGCAATGTTATATATAATTATAATTCAAAAAATACGTCAAAGGGCTGTACATGACATAAAAGTATATAAGAGTTTCTTAGAATTGATGTTTTGAGTCCTCCCATGAGGACACGTACAAATTAGCAAATTTATCTAATAATAGTCCATTGCGATATCTTCATCGTGACCTCACTGAGCACATTGACATTTTCTACTAATTTGGTGGGGTCTATGTGCTAGGTGCATGTCATTATCATTGTCCATTATCTTGATTTTTTCCAAGTTAGTTCTTTCAAATATGGCTGACTCAATTAACTGCGATTCAGTTTGAATTGAACTCACAAAATGACGTAACTAATATTCTATATTGTCCCAAATCAAGCGATATATGATGGCTCGCCCATTTATATATCCTCAAAGAGGTTCAATAAAGGGTCTTTAATTCTGCAAAAGTTATATCTCTTACATCATATAGAAGTTGTCATTAAAATTATCATCCTTGGAGGGAAATAATTCCTCTCTTAAAATTATCATCTCTCTCTCTCTCTCTCTCTCTCTCTCTCTCTCTCTCTCTCTCTCTCTCTCTCTCTCTCTCTCTCTCTTTGATGTAGCCTGTATTCAAGACCAACTTGTTCAACCAAGAAGATTAGCATGCATTCAATATCAAGGACACTCTGTTTTGTCATAAAGATTTTTTCATTTCCCAAACATTAAAACTTGCATCAAGGCACTTTGGGACGAGCAAAAGCATTGGTAAATATTGTTTCAATTTTAATAGCTTCTGGTTTCTACGTACATTAATGACTAGTAGTTTCTATGGTTGAGTCTAGCCTCTTACTCTTCTTTTGTTTTGATATAAAAGGTCAATGAGTCTCTATAAATTATAGATCGAATTTGATTAATGAAATTTGCTTAGTGTAACTCTCTTGAACTTTAAAGAGTTCAAACCTCTTGAAAACTTAGAAGAGTTTCCACTCCGTCCTTGAAGAGTCAAGGCTTTTAAAGCCTGCATCTTTGAAGAGTTACAGCCATCAATCTTGAAGAATTGATGCTATTTCAACTTCCTAGGGGCCTAGAAGAGCAACCATTGAAGTTCCTGTACTTTTTTTCATTTTTTCCACCACCGTTTAGCCCACTTTCATAAAAAAAAAAAAATAAAAAAATAAAAAAAAAAAGACAAGCCTACAGGGCTTAGTTGAGGAATCTGAAAACACAAAATTTGTGATTCTTCAAGTTTCCATTCTTTTGCTTTGGAATCAGGTTATTCTTATCTGAATCGACAAGTTTATGCTCATTTTCCTAAACTAGCATTGAAAAAAAAATTTCTTCGATTTTATGACTAAATTTCCATATGTGTAAGTCACTCTCCCAATTCTATCGTCTAAGTATCCAACCTAGGGCTTCATCTCTCTCTCTCTCTCTCTCTCTCTCATGTGACTTTGTTCCTTAATATCTCTCTACATAGGTACTTATGAGTATGATGCTATGAGATTGGTCAGAGTCTAGCGAGTTAGAATGATCTTTGATTATTGAAAGTATAGCACTACAACACAAGCCCTTAACCTACGTTCCTAATACCGTGTGATTCTTAAACTATTCAAAAACATGTCAATAATCTACTAATAGGATATTTTTTAGAGCTTTGGAAGTTACGTATTTGATTTGAGTGTTTTTGGTTTTGGTTGGAAAGGGCCATCTATAAATATATATAGTCAAATCAAACTTTAATCTTGACTACAATATAAATATGCAAGTCTCTATTCACAGGCTATTTGTATTCATACACAAGCCTCGTCGATGGTTGGCAGAGGGAAAAAGGGAAAAATGAAAAGAGAATAGAGAAAAGAGGAGGAAAAATAGAAAAAAAAATCAGAAAATCAAGAGAATTAAAAAAATTACTTTTACTAAAAAGAGAAGAGATTAAGGTGTATTTTTAGCTAAGGAAATTCCCCCATATTTCCTTTTCTTTTCTTGGCTTCTAAAATCTTGGATCTTTCTCCTCTGTAGTTCTATCATACATAGTAGCCTATCGTTCTTCACTGTCCTTTTAATTCCAAATGCAAGTAATTTCTTTGCTTTTACATTGCTATCTATTCTCTAGCTAAGAGTCCATACCCTATTGAACCTCCACAAGGCAAAAGGGTGTTGAGTAGTTTTTGAAGTGCTAGTTGGCTGGTATAATACCACCGAATCAGATCTGAAATTTCAAGCTGGTGTCACCTTATTGGAAGGGTATGAATAGCTTTAAAAAAGAAAAATGCTAAATAGGATAGCTACAAAACTGCAGCAAGAAAGAAATTCATCGAGTTTGGGACACGGATTGCCCTAATTAAGGGAACAATATGATAGGACAACTCCCACTTGTCTAGTGCCGATAGCAGGGAATGCAAATGGTATCATATGGCATAGCTCTCATACGTCGACTTTGCAAGCCATTGAGTATGTAGATATGTACAGTGTCAACCCATATATGCCCTAAGAAGCACAACCATTGTGCGTGCGTGAGAGCGAGAGCCGTAGTCACTTCATCGAATTTGCGGAAACCCAAATCTTCAATCATGAAAAACTCAAGGCCATGTGCAGATATATATATATATATACTGGCATCATATGCCCTAAGAAGCACAAGCAATGCAAATGCATGCACGCAAGAGTGAGACAATTGGCACAATGAATTTCATGTTCATTTGAAAATATAATGAGCAATTCATACACGACACAAATCATATCATGAATATTGAATGAGATTCTCCTCACATATTCTGCTATCTGTCTTTAGTCAGTAAATGATCATCTTCCACCTAATAAATAAGTCTCTGATCGACTGCTGAAAACATTCCCCTAAAGCGCATGAGACAGCCACTTGCAATGAAAAATGATTGAAGAAAACTTAGGGACATAGAAGGAAGCCCCGGTATGGACAAAGTGCCCAACTACCGCGCACTTCTCTTTTCTTTCGCCTCCCTTCTCTTTGTTGTCTGCAAATTTAGTTAAGGGATGTCACAATTGGTAGAGAGGAAATCAACATAAGACTACACAGTGACTAGATAAGGTGTTTCTGCTTCCACGGATAGCAAAGTAGTGCGTACTTTATCCAGTCAACCATCCAACCGATCTCGCAAGAATTTAACTTGCAAAATACCAGAACCCTTGGTTGGACCTAGGAAACATGCACCGTTCCCTCTACTTGGACTTCGAGATTAACCAGCATTGAAGAGAAATAGGGAAGAACAGAAGATCTTCACTGCCCATGTGTCTGTGGGATTAGACCAAGGAGAAAACGAGTAGTTCTTTTATGCTCTCTTAATTGGGTATAAAGCTTCCACCTATCCAGATGATTATCAATTATTCATTTTTTGAAACATCTAAACCATCAATCTATCCAGATGGAGTTCATTCTGTCTTCAAGCTTCATGTATACAACTGCACCATAAGGCTGAGTCAAACTATAGCCAAATGAACTCTAAGCTAGAGAAGGATCATATACACACAGCCAGAATAATGATGACGTCCAATCTTCTCATCCAATTTCATAGAACACAACACGACACAACCATCAAGGGAGATACAAAAGATTCAGGAAGACTTACAAAAAGGTCTTCGTGAGAAGGTGCTCAACATTAGCTACACAAAGACTTTGGGCATTCAACAATAACACTTGGTGGAATTGTCCTATCTTTTGATGCACGGGTGCAGGATAAGATTGTATATTTTATATGCGGAGAAATACATACTTATAATGCAAAATGTGCAATATTAGGTATGAAAAAAATGGAGATAAGAAAAGAATAGAAGGCAGACCTGAATATGATTTCCATTAGGCAGAGAATGTTGATTTTCTCCAATAGTTTTTTGTCATTTTCAACCAAACCAGGTTGTGCATTGAGAGCAGCCTTGTGCACATGACATAGTTCTCAATAGCGTTGCAAATCACCAGCATTAAATGCCTTGAGAATATAGTACATCCACTTAACCTTTGTTCCCAAGAGGCTCTTTATCTCTCAAATTTGTTAAAAAAAAATCAAGATATCAACAGGATGATTAACAAAAAATTGAAACAAATGAGGGCAAATTGGAAAGGACCATGTAACCAAAAAACAAGTTATGCTTGAAGTTGCTTTGTGGAAAATGTCATCAACGTAACATTAATAGCTATGCAATGAACATTGGTTACGAAGATGCCTCAAGAGAATCTAGGAAGAACGTTAATGGGACCTACCACTAAGATTTTGATGCAAAAATACTATAGATAGAAAACCTTTGTTGCATTTGGCAGCCATGATAAAAATCAGAATATGACAAAATTTATTTTATCCTGCGTTTGGTGCATCCTCAAGATGGGATGCAGTTGGATATAAAGGGAATATAAAATGGATAAAATTATTCTATGGGGGAGATAGGATAAATGTGGATAAGATTTCTTACATTCATATTAAGAAAAATATTTTTGTTGAATACTAAACTTCTTAAATTAACAAAATTAACAAAATCAAAATTATTCAACCAACAAAAATTAAAATATATTTCAACATATAAATAATATATGAATTCCAATATAAGAAATTAAAAATAAAAATGAAAAATTAGTTATTTTAATTCAATATTATTTTTATTTATATATTCGAATTTAATCATATTTTAGAATATAGAGTCAATATATTTATTACATATTTTAGGTATTTTAGTATTTTTGGTATATTAATATATTTTGCTATTTAATAAAATTTTATTAGAGAGTAATGGAAGGGGAAGAAAGAAATGACAAAGAATTAATTTAAAAAGAGAAGAAAATCAAATAAAATAAACAAATAAAAATAAAGTAGACAAAAGTATCGTGAGAGACTTTTATCATCTCCGTTTGTAAAAAAAATTGTTCATTTATATTAATATATCATTTATATCAAATAATGTACATAATATAATGTAAATATATTTTGCTACAATCACTAAAATAGTGGATAGGATATAATAAAATCTCTGGATTTCATATACTATCTTATCATGTCCTATCCTGATTAGAAATGATGCCATTTGCGATATCTCCTGTCCAACAATTCATCTTTCATTGGTAGAACTAGACCTTCATTAATTTTATCTAACAATTAGTCAACAATATATCAAAATTTTCATTTGTCCTATTATCATCAAAAGAATAATATGTAGATTCTTTCACTTTAGCCATAACGTTCGACTTTTCCTTCATTCTTGCTGGCTTCAATACCTGGCAAGTATATAATTTGTCTATTACCATCTTAGCAATGGCTACTTTAGCAAATTCTGTTTGCCCCATTTTCTCGTTGAACTCAGAAGTTTCAACGAAACCGACCTCATTTCTTCATCCGTGCCTCTTGAATTTCTCTTTAAGCAAACTTTTGTGTTTAGTTGCCATGGTGGATAACTGAAAGAAGTCTGAATAAGGTTATCCCACCATTCTCTCCCTTATTTCGAACTTCAAACCATAAAAGGCCAACTCCACGAAGGTCTTTCCAGGTAAAGGAACGAGACATTTGTCTCTAGTTCTTTGAATCTAGATATATGTTGGTCGACCAATTCATTTCCCATCTGCTTCATAGTTAATAGATCGGCAACCGATGAGTAAGGGACTGCTCTTTGAAATTGGCTATGGAAAAATCTTTGCTTCTACTCCCACGAGATGATTGAATTTGCCGGTAACACTGTATACCATGTAACAGCAATTTTGACAATGATAGTAGTGACAATCGTAATTTCCAGTGGTCACCATCGGTTGACATATTCAAAAGTAGACTGATCATCTTCACCAGTAAACAACATAAATTTTGGCATTTTAAAGCCTCGTGGGTATGTGATTGCATCCGTCCAATTTGGATATGATTTCCTGTAGACATTTCCCACACATCCGATATCTTAACCGTACTACCTCATTGATGGGTCAATTACTAGTTGGTTTTGAGTGCAACCATGGGCACCCCTGTAGCATTTTGAGCGCGAAAACTGGATTGCCACATCTGATTCGCATATTGGGGCATGAATTAGGGTGATTGTTGCTGTGGACTGTAAGGTTGTTGCTGAACTTGGAATTGCAAAGGCTGTGGGTTATTCGGTGGGATTGGTGGAATGTTTGGCTGTTCTGGCGGTTGTTGAGGAACATGTAAAGGAGCAGGTTGAGGGGCTAGTTGCGAAGGCTACAATGGGACGGTCAAAGGGATTAGTTGAAATCCATGTTGGGGTAATTGTTGCAGTTAAAAAGTTGCTCCTACCCCCTAGGTGGAGTCAACAATGTCCCCTGGTTATCGTCAGTAGTATTGGGCAAAAGGATGGGATTAGGTTGAGACATGGTACCACAAGCCTAAGCACTCTCATTAATCACAATGTATTCTGGCGAGATCCTTGACCAATTATCCCACTGTTGTTAGTAAGAAATTTTGTTTGAACTAAGCCAGTCGTATAATTCCCATTAGGTAACGCTGCTCCACAAGTCTAAGTTATCCCTGGGGTATCATTTCTTTGCAATGATGTTGAAGGGCTATTGGCATTGGTGCCAACAGGTCCACAGGTCTGGACCGCTATAATAGCCTCTCCTCTTTACAAGATCCTGAGTGGCGCTGGGGTCGATGTGCCGTGTCCTACAATACCAAAAGTTATCTAAGTACCAATTAATGGAGGAACATACTTGGAGGATGTGGCAACTGGTTCAATTTGGGGTTGAATTGATCTATTCGGCACTTTATGTTGCCCTTGTGTACACTCATGATAGGTTAAATGAGCAATGACTTGACCACATCCGTCATGCGCTAGACGGCGTAATCAAGGACTTGTTCTGGCTCTCCTCTAGTGTCCTCCTTTTAGATGACAACATTACAGCGGTGAGCTCCATCTGCCTTCTTGGCTCCTCTATGCACTGCCTTGGAACACTAGTGTCCTCCTCTTGGGCATGGCCGGGAGAGATTGTGTTGATGATGACATAGCACATCCAAGATCTTCAGTCATCAGTGGTAATGGCTTCTCAGCAATGTTGTCCAAATTGGACTGACTTCTAGTCTGTGGCATATTATCCTCTCAAACTAGCACAATAGGTCCCACCAAGCCTACCAAAATGATGTTTCGTCAGTTTTGTTCCCGTAATGAAATGTCTTTTATTGAGTCGTTCATTGATTTTTATTTAGAAAGGACAAGGGCTTTGTGCTATTTCAAGATAGAGGATATCAAATGCAACATGAATATTGAATTTCCAACTTTTGACAACAATATACAATGCTAGACTCTGAGGTTAAGTTTAAACTATGCCGGATTTAATCGACAACATAGTTCAAGGATAATTGGATACAATGTCGGAATTTAATCAATTAAAATGCACTAAGACAGAGGACACAACACTGAAATCTAATCGACGACGCTGGACCTGAATAAAAGACACGGCATTGGAATCTAATCAACGACACTACATTAAGATATAGATACACGCTGGAATCTAATCAATAATAGGAATCTATGAACTACAACTATAGAAAAAGTACAATACAGGAAAGATAAAGGAATAACATTTTGATTGATTTGTCATGGGGTTTCTCATTGGATGACTGGTGGTATTTATAGAGGTGCCTATTAACCACTTAATAGTTATTCATCTTCTAGTGACCACAGCACGTTCCATCTTCTCTAGAAATCAATTGTCCATTTCCTTTGCAACTGCCTTGATCGTGCTTTGATAGTCCCTTATTTATCAATAACATCTTCTTAACCAAGTCTTCATATAACAACTGCTTTCTAACCGCATGCGCCTTTGGCTCTCTTCTTAGTCAATATTTCAAAGGTTTTTGTCTAAAAGTTTGCCGCCGAAGCTACTCAAGCGACCACCAGATATCCGTCATTGCATTCCAATAACTGAATATGTGGCGGCCTCTTGCTTTGCTGTTAATTATCAAGTTTTTGTCCTTACGCTTATCGATAATCGGTCATGTATCAACATCTTTCTCATGAAATTCATGTAATTTTGCTTGGCCCATTATCGTCTCACCGCTCTCGTGATCAGCACATGGGGACAAGGTCCATTTTGAGTGTCACCACCAGGTACTATATATAATGGTAATGAAAAGTCAATTTCCTTGATAACTTTTAAAGCCTGAGCTAAAATTTAGCAGTGCTGGGGAAGCCAGCTCAGTTCACATCCAGGCAATACATGACCAAACTCCAATTGCAGTATCCAAGTATGAAGTAGAGCGTGGTAGTTAAGCTGAAGAATATATTAATCACAGTAAAACTTAATGTAACGTGCAACTTGAAACAAGTAACCACAGTAAGAAATACTTATCAACACACGAACAATTGAAATGCGGCAAAGCATGCGTTTTGAGGAGGATAACCTTAAAAACTTATTTTGTTCTGATCTAAGGACGAGATGGGTTATGGTCTTTCACTAACACATATAAACTGCAAGACCAAAGTCACAGGGACGCGAACCCTCCTCGAATCGCACATCGCATCCTAGGCCATTGTATACTTCTGCCTCCAGCTTATTCTGGTGGCCGCGTACTCGGTCGTTGGTCCTGTTGGTCTTGCACACGTACGCCATTTCTGGTACCAGAGGATCATTGGGATTCGGGTCCGTCAAGTTCGAACAGATCGAGAGCAGCACCCAAGACTCAGAAATATGAACCTTTCTCCATCCAGCTGTAGCCACAGCAACAGAAAGCGATCACAACAAAGCAACATTTACACTTCTAACGTATAGAACCGAACAATTTATAACATTCTAGGATGCAAAGCAAGATTTGGGATAAAAAAAATTAGGAACAAATTTTCTCAGACCGACTTTCTTGAAAAGAATCATCTACAAATTGCTTGAGACTGGTTTTAAAGTATTTGACAAAACATTGCAGATCTTTAGGGAAAGCCTTGAACAAAGTAGTGTGAAATTGGTGCTCCACCATCAACTAACGATGCGGTCTCCAAGAATTAAGAACACGCATAATAATCATTTTGTTTTTGTTTAAAAACTATTTTTTTATTCTAGAAATAAGTTTGGAACAAAAATTCATTTGTTAACATAATTTCATTTTTCTATTTCCGGAACAAATTTTTAGTCCAAAAATAGATTTTGAACAGAAATAAGATGTAAAAATTTATATTTCTCTATTTCTAGTATAAAAAATGAGAAATAAAACTATTCTCATTGCTCGTCTTCTACTAATCAATTGCCCACTTGCCACAGCCACCATCCACCACTGGTCACTAGCGGCCCCTTGTCGGTAGCCGCCACTCACCTCGTGCTGTCCACTGCCACTCGGGAGGGAGAAATTTTGTGTCATTATTTAATGAATTGCTATTTCCAGAAATAGAAACTTTGTGTCATTATCAAACGCATATTTTTACTCATAAATTCATCTAGGAATAGAAATTGATTTTCTATTTTTATTTCAAAAATCAATTTCTGGTCAAAATAATTATCATTCATGCCCTAAGTTGCAATTTGATAGAGTTGCTTTTCAAGTACATATGTTGTAAGAGATACGTTCAAAGTACAAGAGAACAAAACGTGAAAGCCATCATCTCAAACGAGCTGTGATATTTACCACAGGAAATAAAAAAATGTACAGATTGTTTTCAAGCCATAGTCTAATAACATTAGTACTTAGATGCCCTCAATAATTCTCTAATATCATTCATTTATTTATGTTTTATTGATGTTCACCTTCTGAGCACCACCAAATAATTTCAACCCTATTGATTTTATATGTATATAGATGTTGTCGTATCTAAAATGAAGGGGTTCGACTATATTAAAGAATTAAATAAATCAACGGTGTCGGCATCTAGTAATCTCAACAAAGAAATGGCATAAAATTATTCACATGCGAGGAAGCTACTATCCAGAGGAGTTAAATGGCACAGATGGATATTCAAGCTGATTTAGTTTTGTCTGTCAAGTAAAATGGGAACAAGACAATCGATCATGCCTCAAAATCATGAATTGTATTATGTGCACTAGGAACATTTTTCTACTATTCCGCATGTTAGTAGAAGCAGACAAGATGTTAGCAAATGCATTGATGGAGCATATACAAACTCGTTCTGCTATCTAATTAAATTAGGGGTCCGTCCCTTGAAAATTATTAGGGATACAAAGCCATGCATCTTATAGACTATTGGGAATAACGGATCCCCAAAAACCGGATTCGACACTAAATCAAACCCCTAAAACGAATGCGGAAGATAAGCCCAGGAAATACATGTATCACCGATCGTAAAGCACACCACGGAATCGAGCGTACCTTGTTTGCTACAGATTAAACACCAATGCTGAAGATTGAGGAAGAGAAACCGATCCTATTCGATCCGATGACATTGATTGGCCTTGAAGGGAAGACGGCGTCACCTTAAGCGTTTGTCTTTTTCTTTTGGAGGGAGAGAGGGAGAGGAACGTACGTTCGTTATGCCAACGGGTGTGTTCCTCCCTCTCTCTTTCTCCTTTTATACGTCTCTCCAACAGAAAGGAACGTACCCCTTCATCCATGGGCCCTAATCCTGTGGGCCGGGCTTTTAGGCCCAACATGGACGGACAGGCCTTAAGCCCATCACTAATAAAACCATCATCTCCCACTTGCACATGGTGGGTCAAACAGGATTCTCTTTACCTCTCTTCAACATTCATACCGGTGAATAATCCGTGCGACCAGCATACTTTGAGAGCTCGTTGCTATACATCTGTTAGGAATATATAGCAGCTCATAATGGGCATCACACTCTGAGTAGATTTAGTATGCAGTTCCCTAGATCGATCGATCACATTTATATCTCTCTTGATCTCGTTTAAACAATGATATATATATTGTATTCACAATTATGATTATCCCAAAGACAGTCATAATTGGTTAATCAGTGAATACAAAACTACAATGTGATTCTCCAAAATCGATCTTCCTCTTTCCTTCAAACTCTTAATTTCAGTTCAGCTTGCTTTTCTAGAAATGTCCCATTAGATCGAATCAAACTCATGACCATTGGCAACATCATAAGATAGCAAACACTAAATAGAAATCTTGAGAATAAGTAAGAGTCATGAGGGGACTAAAAATTGAGGAACTATTTTCCTCGAGAGTTTCACACAACATAAAAGTTGAGAGCAAACTTTTGCCACTTTTATTGACCGTTTCATGCATACGTAGTATGAAATACGTATTACGGTATTAACTCCTTTCCCATGGAGCGTATGTCTACACCTTCAATACCGTACAGACGATAGTTCAGACATACCCAATGTCTAACTTGAGTTCACGTATTTACTCATTCACAAAATTCATCAGAACTCACATCTGGCATTTTAGACAGATAAAGTAAAATATGTGGGGTGTTTTACTTTCGGACATAGTAAGTATTATGCCATCATCTTAACACTTAGTTAAGGCGACATACGTGTTTTAAGTTTGAGCTCTCGATTATCATCTAGATAATAAGCTTAAAAACAGTCTCATCTCTATTTATCACACAGTAAATAGAAGCGATTAACCGTGTGAGTGGGCTAATCTTATATCTGTCCAACACACTTTCTCAACTTAAAGTAATGCACTGAGCATTAAGATGCATAAAGATCAAACAAAGATTCATAGGCATTAATGATGAAAAAAACACAAATTCATCATATGTGAACACTTCAGGGAAATTACAATATTCAGTACATCAGCCTCTACGCAGTCCTAGAGATTTCATATGGCCACAAAACACATCTCTAGGTATTGGCTTTGTTATAGGATTTGCTACCATTCTATGCGTAATATGTACTGTAAGTTCACATCCTTTCGTGCAACCATATCTTTGACAAAATTATACTTGGTATCTATATGTTTAGTCTTGCCATGATATTTTAGATCTTTGATATATACTTTTGCTGCTTGGCTATCACAGTTAACCAATAACGAATCTACAGCACTTTCAATAACACCTAAATGATCCAATAATCTCTTAAGCCAAACATCTTCTTATACTGCTGCTGATAATGCCACGAACTCATTTTCCTTCGTGGACAAGGCTATACACTTTTGTTTCTTACTGCTCCAACATATGGTGCCATTATTCGGTAAAAAAACAAACCCAAAGGTAGATTTTTCTTTCATCTAAATCTCCTCCCCAATTAGCATCAGAATAGCCTTAGAGTCGTAGATCCTTTCCTTAATGACTCAGCGTCTAATCAATAGTCCCCTTTAGATACCTCAGTATTCTTTTAACGGATTTCCATTGTGCTGAACCCGGATTTGATTGGTATCTACTCACCATTCCAACTACAAAAACATATGCCAGGTCTTGTACACATCATAGCATACATCAAGCTCCCAACAGCACTAGCATAAGGAACATATTTCGTTTGTTCCTTCTCTTGTGGAGTCATTGGACACAGTCTATGGCTCAATCCTTCACCTTTTGCAATAGGAGTGTCTATGGGTTTATAATTTTGCATACGAACTCGTTCAAAAACCTTATTTATATATGATTCTTGCGAAAGAGAAAACTATCTCTTCAAACGATCTCTTAAAATCTTAACTCCAAGAGTGTATGCAGTCTTACCCATATCCTTCATCTCAAAGTTGGAAGACAACCAACTTCTTGATAGTATTAACAAAATCCATATTGCTTTTGGCTATTAGTATATCATCAACATATAATGATATGATCACAAATTGATCCTTAGATCTTTTGACATATACACAATGATCCTCATCAATCATTGTAAAGTCATATGCCATTATGGCATTATGAAAACGTATATATCATTGTCTCGATGACTGCTTAAGGCCGTATATCGATCCCAAAAGTCGACATACCTTTTCTTCTTGGCCTTTCATTATGAAACCAGCAGATTGTTCCATAAATTTCTTCCTCTAATTCTCTATTGAGGAAAGCAGTATTTACATCCATTTGATGTAATTCAAGATACATACCAATCACTATTGCCAGAATAATGCAAATCGAGGTAAATCTCACTACAGGAGAAAATAATCTTTCATAATCAATTCCTTCCTGTTGATTATACCCCTTCGCCACAAGGCAAGCCTTATGCCTTTCTATCGAGCCATCAACCTTTTGCTTTATTTTGAGAACCCACTTGTTCCCAATAGCTTTGTGTCCTTTTGGAAAATCAACCAGTTCCCAGACTTGGTTTGATTTTATTGACTCAATTTCCTCTTTCATTGCATGAATCCATTTTTCCTTATTAGGGCAATTCATAGCCTCATTAATATTTCTTGGCTCATCCTTATCTTGCGGAGCAATCATAAAATTTTACCCTTCAATGTCAAAACGTTGACAGGGAATACTCTGGCAACTTGTTCGCCATATGGGAGATTGTACACTTAGCACATCATTCCCCATAATGCTCCCACTAGGATTAGATAATGACGTTGTCTCATCATGTGGTTACAATTGAGAATGAATTAAATTCAATTCATCACTTCTCATATTACTCCCACTTGGATGAACTCCACTAATATCATTATCTTAATCCAAGATTACAAATAGGGAGTAATCTTTTCATATTTCGCACTTCTTAGGAAATTCATCCACTAAGAATGTGACATCTCGTGATTCAAATTCAGTTATACTCCCACTTTCCTGCTCACCTATGAACACATATCCTTTCGAGTATTCGCAGTATCTCATGAAAATACTCTTATTTCCTTTGGGACCCAATTTCCCAAACTTGTGAGAGGACTCATGAGTATAGGCAGCACAACCCGATTGCTTAAGAAAACTTAAGTCCGATTTTCTACCTATCCATAACTCATATGGAGTGAAAGTAACTAATTTGGAAGGCACTCGGTTAAGTATATAGGCAGCAGTTAACTACACATCACTCCAAAAGGTAATAAGTAAGTTAGCATTCGCCATCATGGACCTAACCATCCCGGTAGGGCTCTGTTTATTCTCTCTGCAACACCATTTTGTTGAGGGGTATATGGAATAGACAACTGTCTTTCTATTTCTTTTTCATCACTTAATTTTTTTGAACTTATCAAATGAATATTCTCAACCTCGATCCGATCTAAATACCTTTATTTTTTGTCTAATTGATTTTCTACCAAGTTCATAAACCTTCTTAAACAACTTATGCTTCAGATTTATGAGAAATCAAATAGACATATCCGAATCGAGTATAATCATCTATAAAAAGTGATGAAATAAGCAGCCCATTGCCTTCCTCTCACATTCATTGAATCACAGACGTCGGAATGGATTAAATGCTGAGGAAATTCAGCTCTTTTACCCTTTCCAAATGGTTTCCTTGTCGTTTTCCCTTCTAGGCAATGCTAACATATAGGCAAATCAACTTTTTCAATGTTGCCCAACAAGCCCTATTTGGCTAGTCTATTCATATGTTGTTGGTCAATATGACCAAGTCTAGCATGCCACATAATCACATCATTATCATATGAAGTAGAAGACGTGAAACAAGTGAACAACATATTGACATCACCACAGTCAACCCTTAATACAATAAAACCATCCAGAAAGTGACCACAACCATAATAGTTTGTATCCAAATACAAATCTATACATTTATTATGGAAGTTCACACTAAAACCAAGCTTAACCAACACCAAAACAGACACTAAATTTCGACAAATCTCCGAAGCATATAGAACATTATGTAGGAACAAGGTGCGTCCACCACGCATGTTCAATTGGCTGGTGCCAATTCCTTTAACTTCATCTCTGGAGTTATTTCTTACATAGATCCACTTAGTTCCAGTTGGTATCATTGGAATTCCACGAAGGATCCTCTATCCTTCGCTATATGGTCTGTCGCTCCTTAATCTTCTTTGGCTCACAACAGTCGTGAGCATAGTGACCTCTCTTGTAACAATTGTAACACCTCACCCTTAACATTTTCTTCACTTGAGGACGTTTTCCTCTCTTGTGTTGGTTAACTCTTGATTTCTTGCAACAAGGACTTGATCCTTTGCATTCCCACATATTGAACGAATCAATACGCTTGCGCTTAGAACTCAAAGCCCTTTCTGAGCTAGAACCAGCATAGCAAATATCTATTTTTGGTTCAAATGCTATTAGGCAGTCCTCAGCTAGCTCAAGGTGGCGCATGGCATCCTCAAGATCTTCCATAACATGGTCAAGAGCTTCTAGTGCTTTTTTCTTTTCCAGCACATATTGAATCTTCATATTCAATATTTCACAATTGTTGCCGTTCATATCAGCAATCACATTCTTTGTTGCTGAAAACATTGATCTGAACACATCAGACATACATGCACGAATAATTAATGCCTATCATTTATACATCTCTATTTGCACAGACCCATCATATTAATGAACAATTTTAAGTAAGGTTTCAGAATCAAAATGTCACTATGTTTTCAATCATCCTCCAAAAATCCTAACTCAAAATTATTATTAATATATTTGTCTTATGCAAATAAATTCTATGAAGTTACAAAAACTTCTATTACCACCCACAGCTAACTACCCACAGCAACCAGCAATAACAGAAAGCAAATAAAATCTAACATCCAATAGAATAACAATGCTTTCACTTAATACAACTAACATATCAGTTGTTACATCAACAACAATCAAGTAGTAAACATTACATAATTAATCTAGGAAATAAATAGGGAATGTCCCTTCTAATCTATTAGTAAAAACATCTGAGAAAACTGAAGGCACATTTGCCAACCATGGAAAAACTTTTTGGAGAGCTTTCATGCCGCCTCCAAGGCGCATTCACTCTGCGCCATGTGGCGCTCAATCTAAGGGTTGAAGTTTTGGTTAACTCAATTCTATAGTACTCTCTTACAAAAGCTTCCACTAGCTTCCTATAATCCGGGACCACGTTGACCTCCCATAGCCGACCTAACACTGCTTGCCATTCAAGTGGAAGAGTGTTCATCAAAGCCGGCACATTCTCAAAATCCGGCATAAGATAACCATTTCAGATGATTTCCTGTATCATCTGATTGACCCTGACCACATGTCATACTAAATCACCGTCATGCCACCGATAATTAGCTAAATCTGATATCAGCCTTTTAAGTCTTGCATTTCCCTCGTCCGTTCTCGGGATTGCAGGTATCCGTGCATAACGCATCATAGTTCCTGCAACAAATGCAGAACTAGAAATAGATTACTCATAATTCATAATTTACATAAAGGAAAATACATAATTTTCTAAAATTCATGCAACAAATGCAGAATAAATAATGGATTACATATAACCCACATAGGCATCAATGAAAAAGAAACAAATTCCTCTTTTTTTTTTCTTTTTTTTTTTTTTTTTTCGGTCAACGGTCAACGGTCGATCAACGGGTCAACTGGCGGCGGGTTGTCGGGCGGCGAGTCAGATCGGTTGGACCGGTCGGGCCGGTCGGACCAGTCGGGCGGTCCAACCGCACGTGCCGCGCGCGTGCGCGGGTTGACGTCACGTAGACGTCTGCGCACGCGCCAGGCTTCCAGGCAATGTCGGGTCGCTGGTCGGGTCGGGTTGCCAACCGGTGACCGGCCGGCCAATGGTCATCGGCGATGACGTCATCCCGGCGGTTACCATGACGTCACGATGACGTCAGCACGCGCCGATTCGCCAGCCGCCGGCGCTCACGTGCCGGTTCGCCATCGGCGCGTGTGGCGCACGCGCTGGCCGATGCCAGCGCTTCGGGCGCATCTGGCGTCACCAAGTGGCACACGACATGTCACCGAACTCGTCTCGACGACCTCTTTCACCCAGTGCCTTCAGAAATTGATTTTGACTTACAGAAACTTGAAAAAATGGACGAATAGTGCTCGGGTGTCGGGATTTCTCGCCCCGATCCGTATGGCCGAATTACTTTCGCGAAAAATCAATCAAAAAACATGAAAAGGGTCGGGAAAACGTGAACTTGGCTCTGATACCAATGTTGGGAATAACGGATCCCCAAAAACCGGATTCGACACTAAATCGAACCCCTAAAACGAATGCGGAAGATAAGCCCAGGAAATACATGTATCACCAATCGTAAAACACACCATGGAATCGAGCGTACCTTGTTTGCCACAGATTAAACACCAATGCTGAAGATTGAGGAAGAGAAGCCGATCCTATTCGATCCAATGACATTGATTGGCCTTGAAGGGAAGATGGCGTCGCCTTAAGCGTTTGTCTTTTTCTTTTGGAGGGAGAGAGGGAGAGGAACGTACATTCGTTATGCCAACGGGTGTATTCCTCCCTCTCTCTTTCTCCTTTTATACGTCCCTCCAACAGAAAGGAACATACCCTTTCATCCATGGGCCCTAATCTTGTGGGCCGAGCTTTTAGGCCCAACATGGGCAGACGGGCCTTAAGCCCATCACTAATAAAACCATCATAGACAAATTAAGAGTATAATAGGAAAAGAAAAGACAAAAAAGACAAAAAAATGGAAGTGTATGATTGAAAATTTAACATATTCTCTTATTATTAAAGCATGTGAAGAGAGAGAATCACTTTTACGAAAACAACCGAGAAAGCTCATTTTTTTCTCTTTATTCAAAACCCTATCGATAGATCTTCAATTAAAAGCACAAGTAGACCACATTCGTGCGACGGGATTATAAGTCAAAACCACCCGCCTACACCGGAAAGCCTCATCTTATACTTTAGATTCCAGCAATTACATTAGTAAACAAATCTTGCAGTTCGAGCTAAGGACAGGATGAAAATATTATCAGAGAAATCAGCAGGGAAATGATGAGAACATCATAGATATATGTGGTTCCATTAGAGCGTTGGTCTCTTTTAGAGAAGTTACTTAAATTAGGAAGCTACTCAAAATTGAAAAGAAACCACACAAATTAGAAAACCTATTTGGATTGGGTCCTTTATAGATTCAAACTAAAGATATCGTCGATAGATTACATTAAATTTTCACAAGATCGCTAGTGGCTAGTGAGGGGCAAGCCTTGCCATTGGCTAGTGGTGATCAACTAGAGGAGGAAAGAAGAATGATGAAAAAAAGAAAGAGAGAGAGAGAGAGAAAAGGAAAAATTCAAAAATTCAAAAAATATATTATTAAAATTTATCCATGTTAGCATCGACCGGTCAAATTTAGTTAAATGAACTGAATTGGTATAAACGCAAAAGGTTTAAGATTAAATTGACAAAAAAAATTATCATTAAAATTAGAATATTTATAATAAATTTAGAATCTTTTTGATAATTTTCTTGAAATGTACTCAAGGTTTTCACTATTTCCTGTGGCAACTCATAAAAATCATCTGGCAAATAAATTTGTCCCCACAGAATGTCCTTTTCTTTGGCTTGACACATAAACAACTGCTTTATTGAAAGAAGATAAAGATGCATCAAGTGGAACCACATCAACCTATCCTGACCGCCCACAATGCATTTAAGGCCTCCCACGTAGGCCCGATTGGATGTGACTTTGCATGTGCCAACTCTCCCTATAAGTACACCCCTCCCTCTCAAACAATCTCACAGCACATACCATACCATACATTTCAGCTGTATTCCTTTCCCTGATTCATTGTCAATTCTAGTATTTCCCAGAAAAACAACCACCGACCATGGCCGAAGAACACCACCACCACCTCTTCCACCACAAGAAGGATGACGCCATCGCGGAGCCTGCGGTTGTCGATTACGAGAAAGAGGAGAAGCACCACAAGCATCTCCAGCAGCTCAGTGAGCTCGGTACTGTTGCTGCCGGCGCTTATGCCTTGGTAATTATTATCATCTTCTTCTCAATTCTTGCAATTTTTTCCCATTTTATATTTAGATAAAATTCTCATCTTCACCCTATTGACTGAACCATCTTGTTGATCACAAATTATGGATGCAAAGAATCTTGATTAAACTTACATATTTCAACTAGCCATGATGATGGCATGCCATATAAGAATGGATCATCTTTATAAATGAACAATAGTTTGAATTCAATCAGTTTCCTTCGTCGATCAACTAGAGGAATGATATTTCTCCACAATTGGCTTAACCAAAAAATAGAGTTGTTATCCATCACATTATTTACATGATCAAATACTTCTGCTCAAAGTAAATAAATTCATTTTTTGAATAAATTCTTTTTTTTTTTTTGAACTTATACCATGCTTAGAGCCTCTATAAAAAAAAAGGTATACAGAGTTGAGAACTTTTTTCCCCCTCTTTACCTTTACTCATTTTGTTTCATCCACTCAGTTCCTAATTAATGATGTGCAAATTGCAGCATGAGAAGCATAAGGCCAAGAAGGACCCAGAGCACGCCCATAAGCACAAGATAGAGGAGGAAATAGCCGCTGCCGCCGCTGTTGGGGCCGGCGGGTTCGCCTTCCATGAGCACCACGAGAAGAAGGAGGCCAAGAAAGAATATGAAGAGGCTCATGGCAAGAAGCACCACCATCTCTTTTAAACCATGCGAGGATCTCCGTCTCTATCTCTCTTCTTGCTATCTGTGTTGTTTATGTAATCTTATTTCAAGAAAGAAGATGAATAGACTGCCCTCAATAGTCGCTGTACTTTTGCGGAGGGTGGTTCTTGAATCTTGAATCTTGAATCTGCTGCTTGTGAATGCTTCCCTGAGAAGATGAGCATGTGTGTGTTTGGGCTTTGTCTTGTACCGGTTGTATCTTGGGTGTTTAATAATATTATCCTCCGATGATCTGATTTCTTCCGTTTACATTTCAACATATTATTTTAGGTACAAAAACTATATTGAATATTAGTTCTCGAAAAGCAATCAACCCAGAGTTTCCGCGTAGAATGGATCCACACCTGGTTAGTTAATGTCAATTCACTAAAACGCGGTAGCGTCAGATTTAGAAAATCACTTGATTGCAATGTTGTATACAATTATAATTCAAAAATCATGTAAAGGAGCTGTACATGGTATAAAGATACGTAGGAAATAAAACGTACAAGGGAATCCTTCATTTTCCTCCGATTAAATAACTAAAATAAAGTCAATGGTGCCTTCATCTAATAATCTCAAGAAGAAAGGGCATAAAATTGTTCACATTTGAGGGAGCTACTAACCATTGCTGAGGTGTTAAATGGCACAGACGGATATTTAAATTTGGGTTTCGTCCCTTGAAAATTAATAGGGATATAACGCCATGCCTCTTACAAACAATCTAAGAGTATAGCAGGAAAAGAAAAGAAAAAAAAAAAGAAGTATAGTGATGGAAAAATTAACGTATTCTCTTATTTTTTTAAAGCATCTAAAAAGAGATGATTACTTTTGCAAAAACGAGTCGGTATGAAACCACGGGACGACCCATAGAGCACATTCATGCTCTGCGATTACTTAATCAATAAGTTAAAACCACCCACCTCCACCAAAAAGTCTCATCTTAGACTTTGGACCCCTATAATTACATTATTAAACAGATCTTGCAATTCAAGATCAAGACTAAGAAATTATCATCAGACAAATCAAAGGGAAACGATAAAAACATCATTGTCAAGTATATGGTATTGTTAGAGCATTGTTCTCTAATAAATTTATCCTCACAAAAATCCCTCAAGTAGAACACCCCCCCCAAAAAAAAAAAAAAAAAAGATCATCCCCTAATATATTTTTTGTTTTTGTTTGACATACGAACAACTGCTTTATCGAAAGAAGACAAAAATGCATCGAGCAGAACCAGACTAAGCAATCCCGACCGTCCATCACGCGTTTAAGGCCTCCCGCGTTGTATGTGCCAACTTTCCCTATAAATACGCCCCTCCCTCTCGAACGGTCTCACAACGCATACCATACAATTCAGCTATAGTCCTTTCCCTGATCCTTCGTCAATTCTAGTATTCCTAAAAAAAACACAACCTCCAACCATGGCCGAAGGACACCACCATCACCACCACCACAACCACCGCCGCAGCCACCACAAGAAGGAAGATGCCTTCACAGAGCCTGGGGTCATCTTCACGGAGCCTACGGTCGATTACAGGAAGGAGGAGAAGCACCACAAGCACCTCCAGCAGCTTGGCGAGCTCGGGGCCGCTGCTGCCGGTGCTTATGCCTTGGTAATAATTACCATCTTCTTTTCAAGTCTTTTCAACTCTTTTCCCATTTTATAATTTAGATAAAATTTGCGTCTTCCCCTGTTTGACCTGAATCATTAGGTTATTTTTTTTTGGTAAAGTGAATCATTAGGTTATTAACGAGCATTGAATGCAAAAAATCTCGATTAAACTCACATATTTCAACTCGACATGATAATGACATGCCATGCCAGAATGGATCATCCTTATAAATGAACAATAGTTTGAATTTAATTGATTTCCTTCACCCATCAGCCAGAGGAATAAGATTTCCCTACAATTGGCTTAAACAAAAAACATAATTGTAATCCATAGCACTATTTACATGATCAAATACTTCTTTTCAAGGTGAATAAATTAATTAATTTTCTTGAACTTATCCCATGCTCAGAGCTTGTATAAAAAAATGTATACATAATAGAGAACTTTTTTTTTTTTTTGCTCCTTTCCTCTTTACCTTAACTCATTTTGTTTCGTGCACGCCATTGCTGATTAATAATGTGCAAAATGCAGCATGAGAAGCATAAGGCCAAGAAGGACCCGGAGCACGCTCACCGGCACAAGATAAAGGAGGAAATAGCTGCTGCCGCTGCCGTCGGGGCTGTTGGGTTCGCCTTCCACGAGCACCACGAGAGGAAGGAGGCCAAGAAAAAATATAAAGATTCTCATCATGGCAAGAAGCACCACCATCACTTCTAAACCATGGAGGATCTCCGTCTCTTTGTGCTGCTATCTGTCTTGTTTATGTAATTTTATTTCCTTAGAGACTGCCTTCAATAGTCGCTGTACATTTGCATAATTCAAAAGGTACGTAAAAAAGCTGTACATGACATAAAAGTATATAAGAGTTTCTTAGAATTGATGTTTTGAGTCCTCCCATGAGGACACGTACAACTTAGCAAATTTATCTAATAATAGTCCATTGCGATACCTTCCTCGTGACCTCACTAAGCACATTGGCATTTTCTACTAATTTGGTGGGATCTATGTGCTAGGTGCATGTCATTATCATCGTCCATTATCGTGATTTTTTCCAAGTTAGTTCTTTCAAATATGGCTGAGTCAATTAACTGCGATTCAGTTTGAAATGAACTAACAAAATGACATAATTAATAATCTATATTGTCCCAGATCAAGCAATGTATGATGGCTCGCCCATTTATATATCCTGAAAAAGGTTCAATAAAGTGTCTTTAATTCCACAAAAGTTACATCTCTTACATCAAATAGAAGTTGTCAATAAAATTATCATCGTTGGAGGGAAATAGCTCCTTTCTTGCTGTCTTTGATGTAGCTCATATTCAAGACCAACTTGTTCAACCAAGAAGATTAGCGTGCATTCAATATCAATGACACTCTGTTTTGTCATAAAGATTTTGTCATTTCCCAAACATTAAAACTTTCATCAAGGCACTTTGGGACGAGCAAAAGCATTGGTAAATATTGTTTCAATTTTAATGGCTTCTAGTTTCATCGTACATTAATGACTATTAGTTTCTATGCTTGAGTCTAGCCTCTTACTCTTCTTTTGTTTTGATATAAAAGGTCAATGAGTCTCTTTAAATTATAAACCGAATTTGATTAAGGAAATTTGCTTTAGTGTAACTCTCTTGAACCTTAAAGAGTTCAAACCCCGTGAAAACCTAAAGAGTTTTCACTCCATCCTTGAAGAGTCGAGGCTTTTAAAGTCCGCATCTTTGAAGAGTTACAGCCATTAATCTCGAAGAATTGATGCTATTTCAACTTCCCCAGGGGCCTAGAAGAGCAACCATTGCAGTTCCTATACCTTTTTTCATTTTGTCCACCATCGTTTAGCCCACTTTCATAAAAAAAAATAAATATAAATATAAATATAAATAAATAAATAAATCGACAAGCCTACAGTGCTTAGTTTTCCTGAACTAGCATGGAAAAAGAATTATTCGATTTTATGACTAAGTTTCCATACTTGTAAGTCACTCTTCCGACTCTATCGTCTAAGTAGCCGATTCTCTCTCTCTCTCTCTCTCTCTCTCTCTCTCTCTCTCTCTCTCTAATACCGTGTGATTCTTAAACTATTCGAAAACATGTCAATAATCTACTTATAGGATATTTCTTAGAGCTTTGGAAGTTACGTATTTGATTTGAGTGTTTTTGGTTTTGGTTGGAAGGAGCTATCTATAAACATATATAGTCAAATCAAACTTCAATCTCGACTACAAAATAAATATGGAAGTCTCTATTCATGGGCTATTTGTATTCATACATAGGCCTTGTCGATGGCCGGCGGAGGGAAAAAGGGAAAAATGAAAAGAGAATAGAGAAAAGAGAAGGAAAAATAGAAAAAAAATCAAAAAATCAAAAAAATTACAAAAATTGCTTTTACAAAAAAGAGAAGAGATTAAAGTGTATTTTTAGCTAAGGGAATTCCCCGCGTATTTCCTTTTCTTTTCCTGGCTTCTAAAATCTTGGATCTTTCTCCTCTATAATTCTATCATACATAGAAGCCTGTAGTTCTTCACTGTGCTTTTAATTCCAAATGTGAGTAATTTATTTGTTTTTACGTTGCTATATATTCTCTAGCTAAGAGTCCATACCCTATTGAATCTCCACAAGGCAAAAGGGTTTTGAGCAGCTTTTGAAGTGCCAGTTGGCTGGTATAATACCACCGAATCGGATATGAAATTTCAAGTAGGTGTCGCCTTATTGGAAGGGTATGAATAGCTTAAAAAAAATGCTAAGGGTTAATATCCTAAAAACCCAAAACTGGTATGCATATGACATATTTACTTGAAACTATTTTTTTGACCATGAAAACCCAAAACCGGTACACTTGTGATAAATTTATCCCAACTGACCATTAAAAACCCTAAATTGGTACATTTATGACAAATTTACCCCCAACTAATTTATTCGACCGTAAAAATCTCAAACTGGTAAATTTGTGACAAATATACCTTCCACTAAATTGAATTAATACCACAACAAAATCACAAAAATTGTAAATTGTAAATTGTGACAAACAGAGCGTAAGATTCTAAATTGGTATACCAATCAACTGTTACGTGTCATTTAACTTAATAATTTGACGGTAAAATTTAACCAAAACTAACAAAGAGTAAATTTGTTGCAAGTGTACTAGTTTTTGGTAAATTTGTCAAAGGTATACCAGTTTGGGGTTTTTGGTGATCAAAAAAATAATTTGGGGTAAATTTGTCACAAGTGTACCAATTTGGGGTTTTTTAGTGTATTAACCCAAATGCTAAATAAGATAGCTAGAAACCTGCAGCAAGAAAGAAATTCATTGAGTTTGGGACACAGATTGCCCTAATTAAGGGAACAGTATGATAGGACAACTCCACTTGTCCAGTGCCGATAGCAGGGATGCAAATGGTATCATATGGCATAACTCTCATACATCGACTTTGCAGGCCATGGAGTATGCAGATATGGACAGTGTCAACCCATATATGCCCCAAGAAGCACGAGCATTGTGCCGCGTAAGAAAGAGAGCCATAGTCACTTCGTCGAATTTGCGAAAATCCAAATCTTCAATCATGAAGAACTCAAGGCCATGGAGCATGAAGATCTATATAGTGGCATCATATGCCCTAAGAAGCACGAGCAATGTGAGTGCACGCATGCAAGAGTGAGACAATTAGCACAATGAATTTCATGTTCATTTGAAAATATAATGAGCAATTCATACACGACACAAATCATATCAAGAATATTGAATGAGATTCTCCTTGCATATTCTGTTGTTTGTCTTTAGTCAGTAAATGATCATCTTCAACCTAAAAAATAAGTCTTTGATCAACTGTTGAAAACCTTCCCCTAAAGCACATGAGACAGCCGCTTGCAATGAAAAATGATTGAAGAAAACTTAGGGACACAAAAGGAAGCCCCAGTATGGACAAAGTGCCTAACTGCCTTGCACTTCTCTTTTCATTCACCTCCTTTCGCTTTGTTGTCGGAAAATTTAGTTAAGGGAAGTCACAATTGGCGGAGAGGAAAGCAACATAAGACTACACGATGACAAGATCAGGTGTTTCTGCTTCAACAAATAGCCAAACAATGTGTACCTTATCCAGCCAACCATCTAACTGATCTTGCAATGATTTAACTTGCAGAATGCCCAATACTCTTGGTTGGACCCAGGAAACGTGCACTGTTCCCTCTACTTGGACTTTGAGATTAACCAACATTTAAGAGAAATAGGGAAGAACAGAAGATCTTCACTGCCCATGTGTCTGTGGGATCAGACCAAGGAAAAAAAGAGTAGTTCTTTTATGCTCTCTTAATTAGGTATAAAGCTTCCACCTATCCATATGATTATCAATTATTCATTTTTTTGAAACATCTAAACAACCAATCTATCCAGATGGAGTTTATTCTATCTTCAAGCTTCATGTATACAGCTGCACCATAAGGTTGAGTCAAACTATAGCCAAATGAACTCTAAGGTAGAGAAGTATGATATACACACAGCCAAAATAATGATGACGTCCAATGTTCTCATCCAATTTCATAGAACACAACCATCAAGGGAGATACAAAAGAATCAGGAATACTTACAGAAAGGCTCTTCATGAGAAGGTGCTCAACATGAGCTACACAAAGACTTTGGGCGTTCAGCAATAATGCTAGGTGGAATTGTCCTATCTTCTAATGCACGACTACAGGATAAAATTGTATAGTTTATATGTGGATGAATACATAGTTATAATGCAAAATGTGCAATATTAGGTATGCCATAAATGGAGATTAGAAAAGAATAGAAAGAGAGACCTGAATAAGATTTCCATCGGGCAGAGGATGTTGATTTTCTCCAATAGTTTTTTGTCATTTTCGACCAAACCAAGTTGTGCATTGAGAGCAGCCTTGTACACATGACATAGTTCTCGATAGCATTGCAAATCACCGGCATACATCCACTTAACCTTTGTTCCCAAGAGGCTCTTTATCTGTCAAATTTGTTAAAACAAATCAAGATAATAACATGATGATTAACAAAAAAAATGAAAGAAATAAGGGCAAAATTGAAAGGACCATGTAACCATAAAGCAAGTTATGCTTGAAGTTGCTTCGTGGAAAATGTCATCAACATAACATTAATAGCTATGCAATGAAAATTGGTTACAAATGTGCCTCAAGCAAATCTAGGAAGAGCATTCATGAGGCCTACCTTTAAGATTTTGATGCAAAAATACTATAGATAGAAAACCTTGGTTGCATTTGGTAGCCATGATAAAATTTATTTTATCTTGCATTTGGTGCGTCCTCAAGATAGGATACAGCCAGATATAAAATGAGATATAGACCAGATAAAATTATTCTATGGGGGAGGTAAGATAAATGTGAATAAGATTTCTCACATTCATATTAATAAAAATATATTTGCCGAATACTAAACTTCTTAAATTAACAAAATTAACAAAATTAAAATTATTCAACCAAAAAATTAACAAAATTAAAATTATTCGACCAAAAAAATTAACAAAATTAAAATATATTTCAACATATAAATAATATTTGAACTCCAATATAAGAAATTCAAAATAAAAAATAAAAAATAGTTATTTTAATTTAATCTTATTTTTATTTATGTATTCGAATTTAATCTTATTTTTTAATATAGAGTCAATATATTTATTACATATTTTAGGTATTTTAGTATTTTTGGTATATTAATATAGTTTACTATTTGATAAAATTTTATTAGAAAGTAATGGAAGGGGAACAAAGAAATGACAAAGAATTAATTTTAAAAGAGAGGAAAATAAAATAAAATAGGCAAATAAAAATAAAGTAGACAAAAGTGTCACGAGAGACTTTTATCATTTTCGTTTGTAAAATTTTTTGTTCATTTATACTAATATGTCGTTTATATCAAATAATGTACATGATGTAATGTAAATATATCCGGCTACAATCATCAAACAGTGGATATGATATAACAAAATCTCTAAATTTCATATACTATCTTATGATGTCCTATCCTAATTAGAAATTTGGACAACTAAACCTAGCCAAAGAGATTTATAATATTTTTGGCAAAGTACTTAAAATAGGATGGGATAGCAGCTTGCCAAAGTTGTATATGTCTTCTCCCAATAGTGCAGATAGAGATGAATCAAATACCAAATCCTAATAAAGAAGGATGTATTGGAAACTAATTCTCATAAACCGCTATTACAAAACACTAAATGAAATAAAAGCATCGGTGATTCACCATGCGGAAACAAAAGAAGAATCTGCAATCCTTCTTCACTGAGGTCACTTCCAACTTGATGACAACCTCAACACAAAACATTCCTGACCTCTCACTGCTACGGAAGTATTTTACAAATATCTACCTCTCATTGATGGGTCAATTACTAGTTGGTTCTGAGTGCAACCATGGGCACCCCTGTAGCATGTTGAGCGCGGAAATTGGATTGCCACATCTGATTCGCATATTGGGGCATGAATTAGGGTAATTGTTGCTGTGGACTGTAAGGTTGTTGCTGAACTTGGAATTGCAAAGGCTGTGGGTTATTCGGTGGGATTGGTGGAATGTTTGGCTGTTCTGGGGGTTGTTGAGGAACATGTAAAGGAGCAGGTTGAGGGGCCAGTTGCGAAGGCTACAATGGGACAGTCAAAGGGATTAGTTGAAATCCATGTTGGGGTAATTGTTACAGTTAAAAAAGTTACTCCTACCCCCTAGGTGGAGTCAACAATGTCCCCTGGTTATCGACAGTAGTAATGGGCACAAGGATGGGATTAGGTTGAGACATGGTACCACAAGCCTAAGCACTCTCATTAGCCACAAACAATGTATTCTGGCGAGATCCTTGACCAATTATCCCACTATTGCTAGTAAGAAATTTTGTTTGAACTAAGCCAGACATAAAATTCCCATTAGGTAACGCTGCTCCACAAGTCTAAGTTATCCTTGGGGTATCATTTCTTTGCAATGATGTTGAAGGGCTATTGGCATTGGTGCCAACAGGTCCACAGGTCTGGACCGCTATAATAGTCTCTCCTCTTTACAAGATCCTGAGTGGCGCTGGGGTCAATGTGCCCTGTTCTACAATACCAAAAGTTATCTAAGTACCAATTAATGGAGGAACATACTTGGAGGATGTGGCAACTGGTTCAATTTAGGGTTGAATTGATCTATTCGGCATTCTATGTTGCTCTTGTGTACACTCATGATAGGTGTAAATGATCAATGATTTGACCACATCCGTCATGCGCTTGACGGCATAATCAAGGACTTGTTCTGGCTCTTCTCTAGTGTCCTCCTTTTAGATGACAACATTACAGGGGTGAGCCCCATCTGCCTTCTTTGCTCCTCTATGCACTGCCTTGGAACACTAGTGATCCTCCTCTTGGGCATGGCTCGGGAGAGGTTGTGTTGATGATGACATAGCACATCCAAGATCTTCAGTCATCAGTGGTAATGGCTTATCAGCAGTGCTGTCGAAATTGGACTGACTTCTAGTCTATGGCATATTATCCTCTCAAACTAGCACAACAGGTCCCACCAAGCCTACCAAAACAATGTTTTGTCGGTTTTGTTCCCGTAATGAAATATCTTTAGAAAGGACAAGAGTTTTGTGCTATTTCAAGATTGAGGATATCGAATGCAACATAAATATTGAATTTCCAACTTTTGACAACACTATACAATGCTAGACTCTGAGGTTAAGTTTAAATTATGCCGAATTTAATTTCTGACATTGTTCAAGGATACAATGTCAGAATTTAATCAATTACAATGCACTAAGATAGAGGAAACAATATTGAAATCTAATCGACAACGTTGGACCAAAATAAAAGACACGACGTTGGAATCTAATCAACAACGCTGCATTAAAATATAGATACACGCTGGAATCTAATCAATGATGGGAATGTAGGAACTACAACTATAGTAATTGAAGTACAACACAAGAAAGATAAAGGAATAACAGTTTGATTGATTTGTCACAGGATTTCTCATTGGATGACTGGTGGTATTTATAGAGGTGCCTGTTAACCGCTAAATATTTATTCATCTTCTAGTAACCACAGCACGTTCCATCTTCTCTAGAAATCAATTGTCCATTTCCTTTGCAACTGCCTTGATCGTGCTTTGATAGTCCCTTATTTATCAATAACATCTTCTTAACCAAGTCTTCATATAACAACTGCTTTCTAACCGCATGCGCCTTTGGCGCTCTTCTTAGTCAATATTTCAAAGGTTTTTGTCTAAAAGTTTGCCGCCGAAGCTACTCAAGCGACCACCATATATCCGTCATTGCATTCCAATAACTGAACATGTGGCGGCTTCTTGCTTTGCTATGATTATCAAATTTTTGTCCTCACGCTTATCATCTTTCTCATGATATTCATGTAATTTTGCTTGGTCCGTTATCGTCTCACCGCTCTCGTGATCAGCACATGGCGACAAGGTCCATTTTGAGCGTCGCCACCAGGTAATATATCTAATGGTAATGAAAAGTCAATTTCCTTGATAACTTTTAAAGCCTGAGCTAAAATTTAGCAGTGATGGGGAAGCCAGCTCAGTTCACATCCAAGCAATACATGACCAAACTCCAATTGCAGTATCCAAGTATGAAGTAGAGCGTGGTAGTTAAGTTGAAGAATATGTTAATCACAGTAAAACTCAATGTAATGTGCAACTTGAAACAAGTAACCACAGTAAGAAATACTTATCAACACACGAACAATTGAAATGCGGCAAAGCATGCGTTTTGAGGAGGATAACCTTACAGACTTCTTTTGTTCTGATCTAAGGACGAGATGGGTTATGGTCTCTCACTAACACATATAAACTGCAAGACCAAAGTCATAGAGACGCAAACCCTCCTCGAATCGCACATCGCATCCTAGGCCATTGTATACTTCTGCGTCCAGCTTAGTCTGGTGGCCGCGTACTTGGTCCTGTTGGTCTTGTACACGTACGCCGAACAGATCGAGAGCAGAGCCCAAGAATCAGAAATATGAACCTTTCTCCATCCAGCTGTATTATAAGATTCTAGGATGCAAAGCAAGATTTGGGATAAAAAAAATTAGGAACAAGTTTTCTCCGACCGACTTTCTTGAAAAGAATCATCTACCAATTGCTTGAGACTGGTTTTAAAGTCTTTGACAAAACACTTCAGATCTTTAGGGAAAGCCTTGAACAAAGTAGCATGAAATTGGTGTTTCGCCATCAACTAACAATGGAGACTCCAAGAATTAAGGGTATGCATAATAATCATTTTATTTCTGTTCCAAAACTTTTTTTTTTTTCTAGAAACAAGTTTGGAATAGAATTCTGTTTGTTCACACAATTTCATTTTTCTATTTCTGGAACAAATATTTAGTCTAAAAATAGATTTTGAACAGAGATAAGACGTAAAATTTTTATATTTCTCTATTTCTAGAATAAAAATAAGAAATAAAACTCTTCTAATTGCTTGTCTTCTACTAGCTAGTTGCCCACTTGCCACCTCCCGTCATCCGCTACCGGTCACTAGGGGCCCCCCGCCGGCCGCCGGTGGCCACCACCTGCTCTAATAAATTTTTATTCCAGAAATATAAACTTTGTGTCATTATCAAAAGCGTATCTTTACTCAAAAACTTATCTAGGAATATAATTTGATTTTCTATTTCTATTTAAAAAATTAATTTTTGGTTAGAATGATTATCATTCACGCCCTAAGTTGCAATTTGATAAATTTGTTTTTCAAGGTATATATGGTGTAAGACATACATTCAAAGTACAAGAGAATGAAACCTGAAAGGCACCATCTCAAACGAGCTGTGATATTTACCACTGGAAATAAAAATGTACAGACTGTTTTCAAGCCATAGTCTAACAACATTAGTACTTAGATGCCTTCAATAATATCCTCTAAACCGGTTCAATGTATAATATGGTTTCCAAACTGTTAAGTTGCTTATTTATTCATTTATTTATGTTTTATTGATGTTCACCTTCGAGCACCACCAAATAATTTCAACCCCATTGATTTTATATTTATATAGATGTTGTCAGATCTAAAATGAAGGGGTTCGACTATATTAAATAATTAAATAAATCAATGGGGTCAGCATCTAGTTATCTCAACAAGAAAGGGCATAAAACTGTTCACATGGGAGGAAGCTACTATCCAGAGGAGTTAAATGGCACAGACAGATATTCAAGCTGATTTAGTTTTATCTGTCAAGTAAAATGGGAACAAGACAATCGATCATGCCTTAAAATCATGAATTGTACTACGTGCACAAGGAACACTTTTCTACTATTCCACATGTTAGTAGAAGTAGACAATATGTTAGCAAATGCATTGATGGAGCATACACAAACTAGTTTTGCTATCTAATTAATTGGGGGTTCGTCCCTTGAAAACCATGCATCTTATAGACAATCTAAGAGTGTAATAAGAAAAGAAAATACAAAAAAGGACAAAAAAAATGGAAATGCATGATTGAAAATTTATTGTATTATTATTAAAGCATGTAAAGGGAGAAAATCACTTTTACGAAAACCCAGAAAGCTCTCTCTTTTTTTTTTTTTTTTAAATTCAAAACCCCATCAATAGATCTTCAATCAAAAGCGTAAGTAGACCGCATTCATGTGATGGGATTCCCTAACCAATAATTCAAAGCCACCCACCTACACCGGAAAGCCTCATCTTAACTTTAGACTCCTAGAATTACATTAGTAAACAAGTCTTGCAGTTCCAGCTAAAGGTGGGACGAAAATATTATCAGAGAAATTAACAGGAAATCAATGAGAACATCATAGATATATGTGTTTCCATTAGAGCATTGACCATTAGAGCATTGATCTCTTTTAAAGAAAATTAGGAAGCTACTCAGAATTGAAAAGAAACCACACAAATTAGAAAACCTATTTGGATTGGGTCCTTTATGGATTCAAACTTGGAAGATATCTTTGACACATTATATTAAATTTTCACAAGATTGCTAGTAGGTGCTAGTGGCGATCAGCTAGAGGAAGAAAGAAGAAGGATGAAAAAAAAAAGACAAAATGAATTGAATTGGTATAAATACAAAAAGTTTAAGGTTGAATTGACAAAAAAAAAAGTATGATTGAAATTAGCACGTTTATAATCAATTTAGAACTTTTTTTTTTATTTAATAATTCTCTCTATTGAAATGTCCTCAAGGATTTCACTATATCTTGTCTCAACTCATAAAAATCATCTGGCAAATAAATTCGTCCCCACAAAATATCCCTCAAAAAAAAAAAAAAAAAAAGGAAAAAGGAGGAAATACAAACAATTGCTTTATCGAAGGAAGATAAAGATGCATCGAGTGGAACCACATCAACCTATCCCGACCGCCCACGACGCATTTAAGGCCTCCCACGTAGGCCCGATTGGATTTGACTTTGCAAGTGCCAACTCTCCCTATAAATACACCCCTCCCTCTCAAACAATCCCCAGCACATACCATACCATACATTTCAGCTGTATTCCTTTCCCTGATTCATTGTCAATTCTAGTATTTCCCAGAAAAACAACCACCGACCATGGCCGAAGAACACCGCCACCACCTCTTCCACCACAAGAAGGATGATGCCATCGCGGAGCCTACGGTCATCGATTACGAGAAAGAGGAGAAGCACCACAAGCATCTCCAGCAGCTCGGTGAGCTCGGTACTGTTGCTGCCGGCGCTTATGCCTTGGTAATCATTATCATCTTCTTCTCAATTCTTGCAATTTTTTCCCCATTTTATATTTAGATAAAATTCTTGTCTTCACCTTATTGACCGAACCATCTCGTTGATCACAAATTATGGATGTGAAGAATCTCGATTAAACTTACATTTTTCAACTAGCCATGATGATGGCATACCATACAAGAATGGATCATCTTTATAAATGAACAATAGTTTGAATTCAATCAATTTCCTTCGTCAATCAACTAGAGGAATGATATTTCCCCACAATTGGCTTAAACAAAAAACATAGTTGTTATTCATAACATTATTTACATGATCAAATACTTCTGCTCAAAGTGAATAAATTCATTTTTTCAATATATATTTTTTTTTTGAACTTATACCATGCTTAGAGCCTCTATAAAAAATAGGTGTACAGAGTAGAGAACTTTTCTTTCCCCTCTTTACCTTTACTCATTTTGTTTCATCCCCTCAGTTCCTAATTAATGATGTGCAAATTGCAGCATGAGAAGCATAAGGCCAAGAAGGACCCAGAGCACGCCCATAAGCACAAGATAGAGGAGGAAATAGCCGCTGCCGTTGCCGTTGGGGCCGGCGGGTTCGCCTTCCATGAGCACCACGAGAAGAAGGAGGCCAAGAAAGAATATGAAGAGGCTCATGGCAAGAAGCACCACCATCTCTTCTAAACCATGGGAGGATCTCCGTCTGTCTCTCTTCTTGCTATCTGTGTTGTTTATGTAATCTTATTTCAAGAAAGAAGATGAATAGACTGCCCTCAATAGTCGCTGTACTTTTGCGGAGGGTGGTTCTTGAATCTTGAATCTGCTGCTTGTGAATGCTTCCCTGAGAAGATGAGCATGTGTGTGTTTGGGCTTTGTCTTGTACCGGTTGTATCTTGGGTGTTTAATAATATTATCCTCTGATGATCTGATTTCTTCCGTTTACATTTCAACATATTATTTTAGGTACAAAAACTATATTGAATATTAATTCTCGAAAACCAATCAGCCCAAAGTCTCCGCATAGAATGGATCCACACCTGGTTAGTCAATGTCAATTCACTAAAACACGGTAGCGCCAAATTTAGAAAATTACTTGATTGCAATGTTGTATACAATTATAATTCAAAAATCATGTAAAAAAGCTGTACATGATATAAAGATACGTATGAAATAAAACTTACAAGGGAACCCTTCATTTTCCTCCGATTAAATAACTAAAATAAAGTCAATGGTGCCTTCATCTAATAATCTCAAGAAGAAAGGGCATAAAATTGTTCACATTCGAGGGAGCTACTAACCATTGCTGAGGTGTTAAATGGCATAGACGGATATTTAAATTCGGGTTTCGTCCCTTGAAAATAAATAGGGATATAACACCATGTCTCTTACAAACAATCTAAGAGTATAGCAGGAAAAGAAAAGAAAAAAAGGGAAGTATAGTGATGGAAAAATTAACGTATTCTCTTATTTTTTAAAACATCTAAAAAGAGACGATTACTTTTACAAAAACAAGTCGGTATGAAACCACGGGACGACCCATAGAGCACATTCATGCGATGCGATTCCTTAATCAATAAGTTAAAACCACCCACCTCCATCAGAAAGTCTCACCTTAGACTTTGGACCCCTACAATTACATTATTAAACAAATCTTGCAATTCAAGCTTAAGACTAGAATAAATTATCATCAGACAAATCAAAGGGAGACGATGAAAACATCATTGTCAAGTACATGGTATTGTTAGAGCAGTGTTCTCTATTAAATTTGTCCTCCCAAAAATCCCTCAACTAGAACACCACCCCCCCCCCCCCCCCCCAAAAAAAAAAAAAAAAAAAAAAAAAAAAGATCATCCCCTAATTTATTTATTTTTGACATACAAACAAGTGCTTTATCGAAAGAAGACAAAAATGCATCGAGCAGAACCAGACCAACCAATCCTGACCGTCCATCACGCGTTTAAGGCCTCCCGCGTTGGCCCGATTGGATGTGAGACTTTTCATGTGCCAACTTTCCCTATAAATACGCCCCTCCCTCTCGAACGGTCTCACAACGCATACCATACACTTCAGCTATATTCCTTTCCTTGATCCTTCGTCAATTCTAGTATTCCTCAAAAGAACAAGCACCCACCATGGCCGAAGGACACCACCATCACCACCACCACCACCACCACCACCCCACCCACCACAAGAAGGATGATGCCTTCACGGAGCCTGGCGTCGTCTTCACAGAGCCTACGGTCGATTACAGGAAGGAGGAGAAGCACCACAAGCACCTCCAGCAGCTCGGCGAGCTTGGTGCCGTCACTGCCGGTGCTTATGCCTTGGTAATAATTAGCATCTTCTTCTCAATTCTTGAAATTTTTTCCCATTTTATAATTTAGATAAATTTTGCGTCTTCACCTTATTGACCTGAATCATCAGGTTAATCATGAGCATTGGATGCAAAAGATCTCGATTAAACTCACATATTTCAATTCGACATGATAATGGCATCCCATGCGATAATGGATCATCCTTATAAATGAACAATAGTTTGAATTTAATCGATTTCCTTCACCCATCAGCTAGAGGAATAAGATTTCCCTACAATTGGCTTAAAGAAAAAACATAGTTGTAATCCATAGCACTATTTACATGATCAAATACTTCTTTTCAAAGTGAATAAATTAATTTTTTTTCTCGAACTTATCCCATGCTTAGAGCTTGTATAAAAAAAAGTACACATAATAGAGAACTTTTTTTTTTCCTTTCCTGTTTACCTTAACTCATTTTGTTTCGTGCACGCAATTCCTGATTAATGATGTGCAAAATGCAGCATGAGAAGCATAAGGCCAAGAAGGACCCGGAGCACGCTCACCGGCACAAGATAGAGGAGGAAATAGCTGCCGCCGCTGCCGTCGGGGCTGTCGGGTTCGCCTTCCACGAGCACCACGAGAAAAAGGAGGCCAAGAAAAATTATGAAGAGTCTCATCATGGCAAGAAGCACCACCATCACTTCTAAACTATGGAGGATCTCCGTCTCTTTTTGCTGCTATCTGTCTTGTTTATGTAATTTTATTTCCTTAGAGACTGCCTTCAATAGTCGCTGTACATTTGCGGAGGGTGGTTCTTGAATCTTGAATTCTGCTGCTTGTGAATGCTTCCCTGAGAGGATGAGCATGGGTGTGTTTGGGCGTTGTCTTGTACAGGTTGTATCTTGGGTATTCTGATGATCTGATTTCTTGCGTTTACATTTCCACATATTTTTTTAGGTACAATGATTATATTGAATATTATTTTCCAAAACCCATTAGCACACGGTCTCCGCGTACGATGGATCCACACCCGGTTAGTCAATGTCAAATAACTAAAACGCGATGGCGTCAAATTCAAAAAAATCACTTGATCGCAATGTTATATATAATTATAATTCAAAAAATACGTAAAAGGGCTGTACATGACATAAAAGTATATAAGAGTTTCTTAGAATTGATGTTTTGAGTCCTCCCATGAGGACACGTACAAATTAGCAAATTTATCTAATAATAGTCCATTGCGATATCTTCATCGTGACCTCGCTGAGCACATTGACATTTTCTACTAATTTGGTGGGGTCTATGTGCTAGGTGCATGTCATTATCATCATCCATTATCGTGATTTTTTCCAAGTTAGTTCTTTCAAATATAGTTGAGTCAATTAACTACGATTCAGTTTGAAATGAACTCACAAAATGACATAATTAATAATCTATATTGTACCAAATCAAGTGATATATGATGGCTCGCCCATTTATATATCCTGAAAAAAGTTCAATAAAGTGTCTTTAATTCCACAAAAGTTATATCTCTTACATCAAAATAGAAGTTGTCAATAAAATTATCATCGTTGGAGGGAAATAGCTCCTCTCTCTCTCTCTCTCTCTTAGATGTAGCCCATATTCAAGACCAACTTGTTCAACCAAGAAGATTAGCGTGCATTCAATATCAACGACGCTCTATTTTGTCATAAAGATTTTGTCATTTCCCAAACATTAAGACTTGCATCAAGGCACTTTGAGACGAGCAAAAGCATTGGTAAATATTGTTTCAATTGTAGTAGCTTCTAGATTCTACGTACATTAATGACTATTAGTTTCTATGCTTGAGTCTAGCCTCTTATTTTGATATAAAAGGTCAACAAGTCTATAAATTATAGACCAAATTTGATTAATGAAATTTGCTTAGTGTAACTCTCTCGAACCTTAAAGAGTTCAAACCCCTTGAAAACCTAGAAGAGTTTCCACTCCGTCCTTGAAGAGTCAGGGCTTTTAAAGCCTGCATCTTTGAAGAGTTATTGCCATCAATCTCGAAGAATTGATGCTCTTTCAACTTCCCTAGGGGCCTAGAAGAGCAACCATTGAAGTTCTTGTACTTTTTTTCATTTGGTCCACCCCCATTTAGCCCACTTTCATTAAAAAAAAAAAAATTGACAAGCCTACAATGCTTAGTTGAGGAAACTGAAAACACAAAATTTGTGATTCTTCAAGTCTCCATTCTTTTGCTTTGGAATCAGGTTATTCTTATCTGAATCGATAAATTTATGCTCATTTTCCTAAACAAGCATGGACAAAAAATTTTATTCAATTTTATGACTAAATTTCCATACGTGTAAGTCACTCTCCTGATTCTATCGTCTAAGTAGCCGACCTAGGGCTTCATCTCTCTCTCTCTCTCTCTCTCTCTCTCTCTTTCTCATGTGACTTTGTTCCCTAATATCTCTCTACATAGGTACTTACGAGTATGATGCTATGAGATTGGTTAGAGTCTAGCGACTTAGAATGATCATTGATTTTTACAAAACCTGTTGGTCGAAATGTCCTCAAGTGTTCAAATTGTGGAGACTCGAAACACTTTGAGAAAGAATGTCCTAAAGTCTAGAGACCTATTAAGAAAGATTAGGTAAAAACGACATACTCTACTAACTTTCAAGGACCCAAGAAAATATGGGTACCAAAGAAAATGTGAGTTGTTTTTGCAGGAAATAAAGAAATAGAAGAAAGAGAATTTGGTAAGGAATGTACTTTTTTTTTTTTCAATTTGTTTGAGTACATAATTTAAAATTTCTCATTATATTTATATTCACTTCGTGCCTTGATTGATTTGAATTTTATAATGATCATATTCTTTGATTTGTTTTATTGAAGAAAGAATCGTGTGATTTATTTTTGTAATTCGTGAGTTGAGATTTGATATAATACGTGTGATTATTTTTTGATATTTTGCTTAGAGACAATTGACAAATCTGCATATTCAGATATTGTTTTATCATCATAAAAAATGGGGAGATTGTTAGGGAAATGCCTTATGATGTTTTGAAGATGACAAAATAAATCAAAGGCTACTAACGTGTTTAATGGTTAAGTAATTAACTATACAGATGATAGAACATGTAAATGATATTGACAAAGTCTATACTTGAAAGAACCAGAAGACAGGCTCTATGCTGAAGCTGAACTTATTCAGACTGTGTCCAGACCTTAAAATTAAATCTATTCATAAGCAAATTATGTTCATACTTACATCTAGATTGTAAAGTATATTGCACTCAAACTTTACTTCAAACTGAAGACACTCAGATTCTACTTCAGACGAAAGACATTCAGACTTTACTTCAAACAGAACACTCTCAAACTTTGCATCCCGAATGAGACACAAGTTCAGAACGTAGCAGATTCAAAACAAAGCATATTCAGAATGAACAACTTGACAGAACGTAACACAAGCCCCAAACATATAATGGCTAATGATCTGGTTTGTATTCTACATCAAGATAGATTTGATTGACTCAATCTAATTAATTGACAATTGGATCTTGAAGACGAACTTTTTAAACGAAAAAGCTCTATTTATGGAAACCAAGATTCTGTTTGTATGGGTGATCAGAATCAATTTGGGATTCTACTTTTGTCACTCAACAGCTACCAAATCTTATAGATACAAATCTGTCCAATTGGTAGATTGAAAGACAATCCTCTAGATAATGTCCAATGGCTAGTTTGAAAGTAGAAAAGTATTTAAGGAGATCAAGGACCGATGAGCAAGTAAGAGACGGAGCTTAGAATTTATAATTCCAAAGTCTGACCCAACTTCAATTATACACATGTCTCTTGTGAGCTTAAACGTTTGTGATCGTGAGAGAAATACCAAAAGAGTAACTTAGTGAAATAGTGTGATCTACCTCTAAGTGTTTGCACTTAAAGTTGTAATCTTTTGTTAATTGCATAATGGAATCCAACTAGAAGACTGTTAGCGTGGGAGAGTGGATGTAGGCTCGATCTAAGCCGAACCACTATAAATTATATGTTCTTATTATCTTCCCTAAACTCTTTTATTTTATTCGTAATTCTATTTAACTGCTAAAGTCTGAACCTGATCAAAGTTTATTATTCTTTAGACTCAATTTCAAAGTCAGATCCTTATTCAAACTTTACTCGAAATTTATTTTATTCCGCATCTATTTGCCAAGGTTTATTTTAAACACCTATTCACCCCCCCCCCAACCTCGAGGTGTTCACACTAGCACTCTCAACATATTCAAAAGTAGACTAATCATCTTCACCAATAAACAACATAAATTTTGGCATTTTAAAGCCCCGTGGGTATGTGATTGCATTCATCCAATTTGGATATGGTTTCCTGTAGACGTTTCCCACGCATCCCATATCATAACCGTACTGCCTCATTGATGGGTCAATTACTAGTTGGTTCTAAGTGCAACCATGGGCACCCCTGTAGCATGTTGAGTGCTTAAATTGGCTTGCCACATCTGATTCGCATATTGGGGCATGATAGGGTAATTGTTGCCATGGACTATAAGGTTGTTGCTGAACTTGGAATTGCAAAGGTTGTGGGTTATTCTGTGGGATTGGTGGAATGTTTGGCTGTTTTGGCGGTTGCTAAGGAACATGTAAAGGAGCAGGTTGAGGGGCTAGTTGCGGAGGCTACAATGGGATAGTCAAAGGGATTAGTTGAAATCCCTGTTGGGGGTAATTGTTGCAGTTAAGGAAGTTACTCCTACCCCCTAGGTGGAGTCAACAATGTCCCCTGGTTATCGACATTAATATTGGGCACAAGGATGGGATTAGGTTGAGACATGGTAACACAAGCCTAAGCACTCTCATTAGCCACAAACAATGTATTCTGGCGAGATCCTTGACCAATTATCCCACTATTGTTAGTAAGAAATTTTGTTTGAACTAAGCCAGGCATATAATTCCCATTAGGTAACGCTGCTCCACAAGTCTAAGTTATCCTTGGGGTATCATTTCTTTGCAATGATGTTGAAGGGCTATTGGCATTGGTGCCAACAGGTCCACAGGTCTGAACCGCTATAATAGCCTCTCCTCTTTACAAGATCCTGAGTGGCGCTGGGGTCAATGTGCCCTGTCCTACAATACCAAAAGTTATCTAAGTACCAATTAATGGAGGAACATACTTGGAGTATGAAGTAGAGCGTGGTAGTTAAGCTGAAGAATATGTTAATCACAGTAAAACTTAATGTAATGTGCAACTTGAAACAAGTAACCACAGTAAGAAATACTTATCAACACACGAACAATTGAAATGCGGCAAAGCATGCGTTTTGAGGAGGATAACCTTACAAACTTACTTTGTTCTGATCTAAGGACGAGATGGGTTATGGTCTTTCACTAACACATACAAACTGCAAGACCAAAGTCACAGAGACGCGAACCCTCCTCGAATCGCACATCGCATCCTAGGCCATTGTATACTTCTGCGTCCAGCTTATTCTGGTGGCCGCGTACTTGGTCGTTGGTCCTGTTGGTCTTGCACACGTACGCCATTTCTGGTACCAGAGGATCATTGGGATTCGGGTCCGTCAAGTTCGAACAGATCGAGAGCAGCACCCAGGTCTCAGAAATATGAACCTTTCTCCATCCAGCTGTAGCCACAGTAACAGAAAGCGATGACAGAAAAGCAACATTTACACTTCTCACGTATAGAACCAAACAATTTATAAGATTCTAGGATGCAAAGCAAGATTTGGGATAAAAAAAATTAGGAACAAGTTTTCTCCGACCGACTTTCTTGAAAAAAATCATCTACCAATTTCAGATCTTTAGGGAAAGCCTTGAACAAAGTAGCATGAAATTGGTGTTCCGCCCTCAACTAACGATGCATAAAAATCATTCTATTTATGTTCAAAAATTATTATTTTTATTCTAAAAATAAATTTGAAACAGAAATTCGTTTACTAACATAATTTCATTTTTCTATTTTCGAAACAAATTTTTAATCCAAAAATATATTTTGAATAGAAATAAGATGTAAAAATTTTATATTTCTCTATTTCTAAAATAAAAATGAGAAATAAAACTCTTATCATTGCTCGTCTTCTACTAATCAATTTCCCACTTGCCACAGCCCACCATCCACCACTAGTCACTAGCAACCCCTTGCTGGTTGTTGCTAGCCGCCACCCACCCCCTGCTGTCCACTGCCGTTTAAGAGGGAAAAATTTTGTGTTGTTATTTAACGAATTTTTATTTGTAGAAATAGAAACTTTGTGTCATTATCAAATGTATATTTTTACTCAGAAACTCATCTAGGAATAGAAATTGATTTTCTATTTCTATTTCAAAAATTAATTTCTGGTCAAAATAGTTATCATTCATGTCCTAAGTTGCAATTTGATAAAGTTGTTTTTCAAGGTATATATGGTGTAAGACATACGTTCAAAGTACAAGAGAATGAAACGTGAAAGCCATCATCTTAAATGAGCTGTGATATTTACCACAGGAAATAAAAATGTACATACTGTTTTCAAGCCATAGTCTTAACAACATTAGTACTTAGATGCCTTCAGTAATTCTCTAAACTTTGGCTCAATGTAAAATGTGGTTCCTGAACTTTTAAGTTGATTATTTTATTTATGTTTTATTGATGTTCACCAAATAATTTCAACCCCATTAATTTTATATGTATATAGATGTTGTCGGATATTAAATGAAGGGGTTCAACTATATTAAATAATTAAATAAATCAATGGTGTCGGCATCTAGTAATCTCAACAAGAAAGGGCATAAAACTGTTCACATGCGAGGAAGCTACTATCCAGAGGAGTTAAATGACACAGACAGATATTCAAGCTGATTTAGTTTTGTATGTCAAGTAAAATGGGAACAAGACAATCGATCATGCCTCAAAATCACGAATTGTATTACGTGCACTAGGAACATTTTTCTACTATTCCACATGTTAGTAGAAGTAGACAAGATGTTAGCAAATGCATTGATAGAGCATATACAAACTAGTTCTGCTATCTAACTAAATTGGGGGTCCGTTCCTTGAAAATTAATAGGGATACAAAGCCATGCATCTTATAGACAAATTAAGAGTATAATAGGAAAAGAAAATACAAAGAAGACAAAAAAAAAAAAAATGGAAGTGCATGATTGAAAATTTAACATATTCTGTTATTATTATTATATTATTATTATTATTATTATTATTATTATTATTATTATTATTATTATTATTATTATTATTATTATTATTATTATTATTATTATTATTTGGTCGAAATTAGAACTTTCATTAAAACTTGGGAAGCTTACAACCAGAAGCTAGAGCGTCGGCATATACAAGGTCTAGCAACAGGTAAGGCGGATATATGTTCCAATCCTGGGCTGAAAAATTGAAAAGCTAGGCCTTAACGGCCCAGTCAACCACAGCATTTCCTTCTCGCTTGCAGAACCGAACAACTAGGTTTGGGAAAAAGGAAAGGGAATCGGTGGCTTCGCGAGTAAAACGCGAGCCTCCCCTGGCGGCAGTTCTTCTCCCGTAACAGCAGCAACGACAGTACTACAGTCCGATTCAAGTGTGATTAGAGCCTGATGAAGCCCTTGGTGCAGCAGATGGCGGAGCGTGAACGTGAACCTGAAATTCCACGTGAGGACCTGAAATTCCACGATCAAGGCTGATGCTGCTGGAAATCGTGCTGTATAAACATTAGTAAGGTGACCATACTGATCTTTGCATATCGAAGCCATCGATCCGTGTGTGCTCCCTGGTTGAAAAGAAGCATTGACATTACATTTCAGAGTGCCTGGTGCCGATGGATGCCAGATCTGACTGTGTTGCTTCTTTCCTGTAGATTGTGATGAAGAGGATGAGAGGGAAACCTCTTAAAGTCGCGTCTATGAGAGTGCATTCTCCTCTACTAAAGAAGGATTCAGCCGATCGCCCCTGAATATAAAACTGTTCCTCATTCACCAGATTTGCCAGAGGACATTGGCGATGAGCTCCAGAGCAAGTGAGTTATTAGGCGATTCAGCTTTTTCTGTCAACCAAACTTCTATACGAGTGACCGAACTAAGCTGGATATCTATGTTAATCTGTGGATGAAGCCAAACGCCTGTGGTCCATGAGCAGAATAGAAATAAATGCTCTAACGTTTCTAGAACTTGCTTGTTACATACCTAACATAAAGGTTCTGAACTGATATGTCTTGTGAATAAGTTGTCCTTAGAAGCAATCGCATTATGGCAAACAGACTAGAGAAATATTCGTAGTTTTGGGATTGTACGCATTGTCCAGATTTTTTTCCACGGTATCGTAGGATGTCGATATGATGTTGATGTTGTGCTGTTGTTTGGAGTTTTGTTCACAGAAGTTAGAGCATGGCAATTGCTCTTGACTGTATGGCAGCCATCCTTGTTTGCTATCCAGACTAGTTGATCAGCAACTAAAGTTGGTCTAACTGGAATGGTTAGAACCTCTGCTACAATATGATCATCTAAGAAGCTAGTGAGCAGAGAGGTATTCCAGCTATTGTGGATGGGATCAATAAGATCAGCCACCAGTTGGGGTTCCTCTCTAGCCACAGGTCCACCTATGACTCCTCTTGGTAACTAGCAATCTTCCTTAATGCGAATTTGCCTTCCATCACCCACTGACCATCTAACATGAGGAATAATAGCATCCCTGCCAACTAGAAGACTTTGCGACCCCTAGGATGGTTGAGAACCTCGATTCGCCGATTGGAAGTCCGTAGAGTGGTAGTAAAGACCCTTAAAAATTTTACTCCATAAAGCTTGTGGCTATTGTAGTAATCTCCATGCTTGCTTACCTAGCATGGCTTTGTTAAATTCTACCAAATCACGAAATCCTAGACCGCCCTCTTCTTACTCTTCCTTAAAATTTCCCATTGCTTCCAATGTATCCTTGCTTTATTTTGATGATTTTTCCACCAGAAACGAGCAATGCTCTTCTCTATAGTTTTACAAAGAGACAATGGAAGTTTGAAAATTGACATAGCATAGTGAGGAAGTGCCTGGATGACAAATTTAATGAGAATTTTCTTGCCCCCTTTCGAAATGAACTTTTTTTTTCCATCATTCCAGCTTTGCTTGTACTCTCCCCAAGAGCCAAGAGAACATTTCCTTTTTAGATCGGCCTAATCAAATGGTATTCCCAAGTATTTCCCATAGTTTTGTAGCACCGGAACTCTAAATTTAGAGGCCAGATTATCCTGTAAGCTGAAAGGACAATTCTTGCTGAAAATAATTCCTTATTTGTTTCAGTTCAAAGCTTGTCCCGTGGCCATACAATACTGATTTAAGATATTGGCCAAGTTCTGGCATTCCCTAATATTAACATCGAGGAAAAAGATGGAATCGTCCGCAAAAAATAAATGGGACAATGTAGGGCACCATCGATTTAATTTAATTCCTTTTAATTGACCCATATCAACAGCTTGAGAAATCATAGTAGAGAACACATTTTCCAATAAGATAAAGATGTATGGCGAAAGAGGGTCACCTTGTCTGAGGCCACGAGTTGAATGGAAAAAAGGAAGTAGTTCACCATTAAAACGGACACTATAAGATGTGGTAGTGATGCATTGGAGGATCAAGTGCACCCATCTTGGATGGAAACCCAATCTAAGAAGATAGGCATTCAGGAAAGAGAGAGAATCACTTTTACGAAAACAACCAAGAAAGCTCATTTTTTTTTCTCTTTATTCAAAACCTTATCGATAGATCTTCAATTAAAAGCATACGTAGTCCACATTCGTGTGACGGGATTATAAGTCAAAACCACCCGCCTACAACAGAAAGCCTCATCTTAAACTTTAGACTCCTGCAATTACATTAGTAAACAAATCTTGCAGTTCAAGCTAAAGACAGGATGAAAATATTATCAAAGAAATAAACAGGGAAACGATGAGAACATCATAGATATATGGATTAGAGCATTGGTCTCTTTAAGAGAAGTTACTTAAATTAGGAAGCTACTCAAAATTGAAAAGAAACCACACAAATTAGAAAACCTATTTGGATTGGGTCCTTTATAGATTCAAACTCAGAAAGATATCGTCGACAGATTACATTAAATTTTCACAAGATCCCCAGTGGCTAGTGAGGGCAAGCCTTGCCATTGGCTAGTGGTGATCAACTAGAGGAGGATAAAGGAGGAAAGAAGAAGGATGAAAAAAAAGAGAGGAAAAATTCCAAAATTCCAAAAAAATATTATTAAAAAATTATTCATGTTACCGTCGATCTGCCAAATTTAGCTAAATGTAATGAATTGATATAAATGCAAAAAATTTAAAACTAAATTGACAAAAAATTATGATTAAAATTAGAACATTTACAATAATCTAAATTTTTTTTTTGATAATTCTCTTGGAATGTACTCAAGGTTTTCACTATTTCCTGTGGCAACTCATAAAAATCATCTGGCAAATAAATTTGTCCCCACAGAATGTCCTCCAACAAGGAAAAAAAAAGAAAGAAAGAAGTTCATCCCCCTTTTTTTATTTGGCTTGACATATAAACAACTGCTTTATCGAAAGAAGATAAAGATGCATTTAGTGGAACCACATCAACCTATCCTGACCGCCCACGACGCATTTAAGGCCTCCCACGTAGGCCCGATTGGATGTGACTTTCCATGTGCCAAGTCTCCCTATTAGTACACCCCTCCCTCTCAAAAAATCTCACACCACATACCATACAACACATTTCCCAGAAAAACAACCACCGACCATGGCCGAAGAACACCACCACCACCTCTTCCACCACAAGAAGGATGACGCCACCGCAGAGCCTGCGGTCGTCGATCACGAGAAAGAGGAGAAGCACCACAAGCATCTCGAGCAGCTTGGTGAGCTCGGTACTGTTGCTGCCGGCGCTTATGCCTTGGTAATTATTATCATCTTCTTTTCAATTCTTGCAATTTTTCCCCATTTTATATTTAGATAAAATTCTCGTCTTCACCTTATTGATCGAACCATCTTGTTGATCACAAATTATGGATGTGAAGAATCTCGATTAAACTTACATATTTTAACTAGCCATGATGATGGCATGCCATACAAGAATGGATCATCTTTATAAACGAACAATAGTTTGAGTTCAATCAGTTTCCTTCGTCGATCAACTAGAGGAATGATATTTCCCCATAATTGGCTTAAACAAAAAACAGAGTTGTTATCCATAACATTAAATACTTCTGCTCAAAGTGAATAAATTCTTTTTTTTGAATAATTTTTTTTTGAACTTATACCATGCTTAAAAAAAAAAAAGGTTTACAGAGTAGAGAACTTTTTTTCCCCTCTTTACCTTTACTCATTTTGTTTTATCCGCTCAGTTCCTAATTAATGATGTGCAAATTGCAGCATGAGAAGCATAAGGAAAAGAAGGACCCAGAGCACGCCCATAAGCACAAGATAGAGGAGGAACTAGCCGCTGCCGCCGCCGTTGGGGCCGGCGGATTCGCCTTCCATGAGCACCACGAGAAGAAGGAGGCCAAGAAAGAAGATGAAGAGGCTCATGGCAAGAAGCACCACCATCTCTTCTAAACCATGAGAGGATCTCCGTCTGTGTCCCTTCTTGCTATCTGTGTTGTTTATGTAATCTTATTTCAAGAAAGAAGATGAATAGACTGCCCTCAATAGTCGCTGTACTTTTGCGGAGGGTGGTTCTTGAATCTTGAATCTGCTGCTTGTGAATGCTTCCCTGAGAAGATGAGCATGTGTGTGTTTGGGCTTTGTCTTGTACCGGTTGTATCTGGGTGTTTAATAATATTATCCTCTGATGATCTGATTTCTTCCGTTTACATTTCAACGTATTATTTTAGGTACAAAAACTATATTGAATATTAGTTCTCGAAAACCAATCAGCCCAGAGTTTCCGCGTAGAATGGATCCACACCTGGTTAGTCAATGTCAATTCACTAAAACGCGGTAGCGTCAGATTTAGAAAATCACCTGATTGCGATGTTGTATACAATTATAATTCAAAAATCATGTAAAAGAGCTGTACATGGTATAAAGATACGTAGGAAATAAAACGTACAAGGGAACCCTTCATTTACCTAGAATTGATGTTTTGAGTCTCTAACATGAGGACACGTACAAAATAGCAATTTTTTCTTCACTGTGGCCCCACTATGCATAATGACATTTTCCACTAATTTGGTGGGATCATGTGTTAGGTGACATGTCATTATCATCATCCATTATTGTGATTTTTGCCAGGTTAGTTTTTTAAAATATGGCTGAGTCAATCACCTGCGATTCAGTCGGATATGAACTTGCTAAATGACATAATTAATAATCTATATTGTCCCAAATCAAGCGATATCTGATGACTTGCCCATTTTATATAGCCTAGAAAAGGTTCAATAAATTGTCTTTAATTCCAAAAAGCGTTTGGCTCGCTCGGTTCGTCTGTTCATTGAAGGAAAACGTTTATGGAGCTTCACGGGTTAGCCCTATAGAAGTTGTCAATGATGTAATCATCATCTGAGGGACTTAGCTCCTTTCCCTTTTTGTTTTTTATATGTAACTTTGTTCCCTAGGTTTTTTACGTATGTACTTCTGAGTATGTCGCATATGGGATTGGCCGAGATCTAACGAGTTAGAATGATCTTTGATTATTGAGAGTAAACCACAATACAAACTCTTGAACTATGTTCCCAATACCAAGTGGAAAATGTGTCCATGATCTACTCATAGGATGTTTCTTAATGCTTTGGCTATTACGTATTTGATTTTGTTTTTAGCCGGGAAGGGCTATCTATAAGTGAGTAATAAGTATATATATAGTAAAATCACACCTCCATCTTTGACTACACTATAAATATGCAAGTATCTTTTCACAGGCTATTTGTATTCATACACGGGCCTCGTCAATGGCCGGCAAAGAGAAAAAGGCAAAAATGAAATAATAATAATAATAATAATAAATCAAAAGAATTACAAAAATTGTCCACATCAGCATCACTCACATCACACAGGATGGTCGGCATTGATTAAACTATCACTTCAGCAATTTTTGTCCAAAATTGACCATAAATACTAAATTCAGCAAATCGTTAAAATGTTTAAAATTGAAGTTGCAAATTATCAAAGGGGAATAGACTAAATTGACACATTTGAAAAGTCTAAGACTAAATTGGTAATTGTCAAAAGATTTATGAAAAAATTGGCACAACTGAAAGGTTTATAATTGAATTGGTCATCACATAATAGGTTTATGACTTTTTAAATAATTTTTCAGATCAATTAGAACGGGGATCAAACACAGGAACACAGACCGAAAGGGACGTCAGTTTGGCCCTTTTTATTTTGACCTAATCGTTTGACCACCGCTGCCGACACCTCCATCACCATGTCATACCACTCTTATAGTTTTCCCCGGACCCATCCCTCCTCTGCGCCCCTGCCGGAGCCAATCCTACTTGAAGACGAAGCTAGTTCATAGATTGATAGTCTTATGATCTATTTTGTCTTTTGATGTACTCAATTTATGTAGTTTCCTCACTATCTTTTAATTGTTATTGTGTTGTAGCTCTTTCTTAAAGACGATTGAAAATCGGAAAGAGAAAATGTTGTAATTTGAAATATATATATATAGTTTATAATTGAAGGATATAAAGAGAAGCAGAGTGGAGGAGCAAATTAAACAGATTTAACTAAAATCTTATTGGGGAACGGATAATTTAACCCCAACATCAAATTGTCCCATTAGAAAAAAAAAAATGTGAAGAAATTGATTCAAAAGAAGACAAAGGAAAAAAATAAAAATAAAAAGATAAAAATTTTCACTAGGAAAATTATTCAAAAAGTCTTAAACCTATCAATTGAGTCCATCCCGATAAATTTAAATCGGAAATCACTGACGTGGAAGTCGACAGTGCCACATAGAGCTACCAATGCTGAAGTTGACAAATTTTAATAATAATTTAATTTTTTGAATTTTTTATTATTTTTTTCTCTTTTTTTCTTTCTTTTTATTTTTTGCTTCTCCTTCTTCCTTTTGCCAGTGATCAGCCACTCCCCATGTTGGGTTGACTGGCCTCATCTGCAATAGACGAGGTGTGGCCAAGCAAGCCCCAACGAGGGGAGCCCTTGCCTAGGCAAGGTGAGGTCGGCCCTTGCTTAGGCCAAGGTGACCTTACCAAGAGGGGTGGCCTCGCTAATCATTGCTTGGGCATAGGCAATGCATAGTGAGGCTTCCTTGGCCTGGGCAAGGGCTGACCTCATCGGGACTCGCCCGCCTAGGTGAGGCCCAATGAAGGTCAACCTAGCCCAGGCTAGATTGGGCGAGGCCGGCCCTTGCCTAGGCTAGGTCGACCTCACTCGGCATCGCCTTCACCTAGCCAACACCTGATGAGGGCTAGCCTCGCTTGAGGCCGACCTTCATTGGGTCTTGCCCGAGCAAGGGTGAGCCTCACCGGAGCTTGCCCTCGCTCAGCCGTGCCTCACCTATTGCAACAAAGGCCAAGCAGCCCGGCATGGCCAATGGCTAGCCACTAGCAAAAGGAATAAGAAGAAGCAAAAAAGAAAAGAAAAAAATATAAAAAGAGAAAAAAATAAAAAAATAAAAATTCAATAATATTAAAATATTATTAAAAATTATCAATGTCAGCACCGACGGTCCTATATGGCATCATTAGCATTCAAGTCAGCTATTTCCAATTAAAATTAGTCGGATGGACTTATTGGCAAAATGTGAAAATGTTTATGATTTAATTGACAAATTTAAAAGGTTTTGAACTAAATTGACAAAAATGTAATAGACTTAGAACTTACTGACAATTTTCCCAGCATAATGCAAGTTTTACAATATGCCATGCCAATGTCATTTTTTTTTCTTTTTTTCCCTTATTGGTTAAATGCGAAATTTCCGGAAATCCACGTAATATATCGTCCTTAAAATCTGATTTATGATGCCTTGAGTAGGTTTCAAGTCTCACTCACGAGTCACGACTAGGAAGGAATCACGTGGATTGGGCTTCCCCCTCATCGCACGATCCATATAAATTAAAATAAGGGTTAATATCCTGAAAAACCCCAAACTGGTACACTTGTGACAAATTTACCCCAAACTATTTTTTTGACCATGAAAAATCCCAAACTGGTATACTCGTGACAAATTTACCCCAACTGACTATAAAAAACCATAAATTGGTACATTTATGACAAATTTACCCTAAACTAATTTATTCGACTGCAAAAAATCCTAAAATGGTAAATTTGTGACAAATATACCCTATGCTAAAGTGGATTAATACCATAAAAAAATCACAAAAATTGTAAACGATGACAAACGGAGCATAAAATCCTAAATTCATATACCGATCAACTATCATGTATCATTTAACTTAATAATTTGAGAATAAAATTTAACGAAAACTAACATAGGGTAAATTTGTCATAAGTGTACTGGTTTGGGGTAAATTTGTCAAAGGTATACCAGTTTGGGGTTTTTGGTGGTCAAAAATATAGTTTGGGGTAAATTTGTCACAAGTGTATCAGTTTGGAGTTTTTTAGGGTATTAACCCTTAAAATAAAGTAATGAAATCGGTATTCAAATCGCAATCTTAATTAAGTTTTGTTGTTTCCTAGTTTACGGCATTATTTGGGGAGGGGGGATCTTAGGTATATTTCCACCGGGAGAGGACCTTTGACGCTAATTTAGAAATTCATTTTATTTTTTGGGACTTATGGCAAGAACATGGCCTGCACGCAGCGCTGAACATGGGCAAGAGCATGTCCCAGGGATCTATCAGGGCAGAATATTCAACGCTCTCCTAATTTCCGGTCTGTGAATTTCCGTGATATTAATCCAAATTAACGAAAACTAATGAAAAGTAAACTTATGACTAATATACTAATTTTTGCTTATAGAAATTCATTTTATTTTTGGGGACTTATGGCAGCGCTGAACATGGGCATGGACATGTCCCAAGGGATCTACGAGGGCAGAATATTCAGCACTCTCTCAATTTCTAGTTTGTGAATTTTCGTGGTATTAATCCAAATTAATGAAAACTAATCGAGAGCGAATTTATGACTAATATATTAGTTTTTTCTTTTTGGTTGTCAAAAATTTAGTTTGAAATAAATTTGTTACAGGTATACTGGTATGGAGTTTGTGGCGAAAAAATTAGTTCAAAGTAAATTTGTAAAAGTGTGCCACTTTGAAATTTTTCGTCGTATTAATCCAAAGATAAAAAGAGAGATTCTGAATCCATAGCTGTCTAATTCAGTGTGGTGTAACCTAATCGAAGGGTTTTCTTGGGCACAGAGGAACACTCATCAGTGAAGCTCTTCACCTAAAAAGAGATTTAAACTAGGGTACTTCCTCGGAAGCCCAGCCCAACCACACCCGAAAACATGCCCTCCCAAAAAAATTGTGTCAGTTTAGTAAATATGTTTGCCTACTCTTGAAAACTTAATGGAAAAAAAAACTGTCCTACCTTGTATTTAACATTTGAAAATTTCAAATTTGAAAATGTGTTAGTTTTACAAGATTATGAGTTACTATCAGAAAAAACTCCAAATTGATATAGCAAAGACAAATTTATCCAAATTATTTTTTGGGTCACAAATATCCCTAATTCGTACTCATGTAACATATTCGCCTAAAATAGTTTTTGGATCATTGAAAATTTCAAACTGACATACTTATAATAAATTTATCACAAACTAATATGAACTTTCACGTGAACTTACTAAGTCAATTGAGTTATTGCCACGTCTTTCAACTCAATGATTTCAATTTAACAAAAGCTAATAGAAGGTAAATATGTCATTAGTGTACCAATATGAAGTTTTTGGTAATCTAAAAAATAATTTTGGATAAATTTGTTATATGTGTGCCATTTAAAGGTTTTTGGTAACCTAAAACTTAGTTTAGGATAAATTTGTCATAGGTGTATAAGTTTAAGGTTTTTCATAGTATTAATCCTAAGATTATTAATGAGTTTACATGTTAATGGTTAGATGTTTTGGAATGTTTGAGGTCTCTCAAGCTAAATAAAAGTCAAATTGTGTGATTATTGAAAGATTGGGAAAAAGTAAAATTCACTTCAAAGATACAAGACTGCATTTATAATTTGACCAAAACAATGTATGCCCTTTGTTATGTTATTTTGAGTAATTTTTTTTTTCACTTTTTTTCCAAAGCTTTAAACATAAAAACAGAATTCTTTTGACATGAAATGATGAAGAACCAAATCTATATGGCTACATGTAAGTAGCTGTACATTGAATGAGAACTCAAATTTCAAAATCTCTAAGAAAAACGGGATGGAAAAAAAATTAAAGAGCATAAAAGCCACTCAAAATTAGGAATGATCAGTTTTGGGATAAGTCAATTCTCAACTTAAAACTAGGATCCAGGCCCGTGACTCCTGGTCTGTTATGGAACCACCTGTCCGAGTTTTATTATGTGCAAAAAAATCATATCCTAAAAGTGGCACCATTTACATACGGCAGTTAAGTGGCTATGTTGTTGTTTCTTAATAGTGTGATATCATGGTTTGATTCTCGTGGGCGCAAAAGATTTTTCTGAAAGAAGCTTCAAAGCTCATTCCAACCTTGAAATCGAAAATCAAACCGGTTCTCCCAGGATTCGGCCCAGATTGAACCGGCCCTCCAGATGGACGCGGAGTACGTCTGAACTTTCTTCCGGCCAACTACAGAGCTTATCAACTTGAGTCAAGTTGCAAAAGTCATGAAAATCGGTGTCGAGTGATGGGAAACTCTGATGGATCAAACTCATTGGTGCCGCTCTGATCATACTGCAGCCCCTGAGATGTATAGTCTTGCTTTGGATCCCCACGCAGATTATCTGCCACACGTTGCTGCATCTCACGCAAATTAGAAATCCGAGACTTCGAGATGCGATCCTCAGCTGTTAGGATAGACCCCTTTTCGTACTTGTTTCTGGGAAGATATTTGTGCCCCCTAGAGTCATCTTCCCTGCTTATTTTGATCAGGAGAAGCTTTCAGAGCTCGTGCTCGGCACTTTCAGGATGCTTCAGTGTTCGGAGGGGGAATCCAGTGGCTCATCTTACCAGTCACCTAGAACAAAAATTGTTGCTTCTGCTCCAATTAGTACTGATCACTATCAAGGTATCGTTGATCATACTTCGCCTACAAACCTGCGAACCCACCAGGTGTTGGATGGAAATTACTCTGATGATGGAGCTGGGTCTTAGTTGTTTCTCTGGTGTTGCTTAGTGATCGGAAGAAATGGAACAATTCAATGTTCCAGTTCGATTACCGTTTGTGTCATCTCTCAACACTCATTCTTCTTGGACCTATCGAATTGCTTGTGTCTGTACTGTTTCTTTGCCTAGTTCCTTTTTGCACATATAATCAGTGAACTTGGATCGATATCTTCTTTTCTTAATTACTCTTACTGCACTACAGAGTTGCTTGGAAATGGTACTAATCGGTTGTTTGCTTGGGCAGGACACTTTTCCTCGGAGGGACCCATCTTGGGATTCTTTTGTACCTTGAAGATCTCGTGTCCATATGAAGTATCTTCTCATACTCGGTGAAAGTAAAGGCAAGTCTAAGAGTGTCCAGTGAATGTAGCTGCTAGCTCAAACTGCTCTCTTTTACTTCTTTCTCGATCTGTCTTGGTAGGGTGGGGTTCCCCTGCATTAAGATGCTTCTTTCAATAATGCATTTACAGGCTTCTCTTGGGTCCGTATGCGTTTACAGATCTTTGAGAGAAATATTGACTTTCCTGTTTTATGCGTATCTGAACACAATAGACATGCTACACGCGAGTTGTTTCATGCCGAAGGATCATGTGACAATGAGGGGATAAGGACAAGATTGACGACGGAACTGTTGGCAAATGGGAGACATGCAAAGAAAAAAGGGAGCCGTGAAGAAACGAAAAGGGAGAAGAGAGAGAAGATACTTGAAGTTGGGTTTAGATTTAGGGATTTGAAGAAGGAAGAAGGAAACAAAGTGAGAGCTGACATAGAGAGTAACGAGAGCTGTGAGGAAAAAAAAGGAGTCTGATGAAGTTAGAGTGGCACCCAATTTGTACACATGGCAACTGATGAATGGATTACTGTAATCCTATGTGGCACTACTCAAGTACCCAATCATCAATTTTGAGACAACTATGAAATTGCCTCAGGAGGAGGAAGATTTCCCATTCCACTGTCAGCATGGGTCGGAGCTTCTTCTGATACTACAGAAGACATAGCGAGAAACCTCCAGACCATCTGCCATATCTCCTGATGAAACCTCTAGCATTCCCTTTGGCTCCCTAAGTGATTATGTAACCTCCATCTGGATAGAGCAAAGGCACCTGCATGCGTCACCGAAGTCCTTGTTTGCAGTCTAGGAATTGTAACGATGGAGGTAGTCTCTAGCAATGGTTGTTGACAACTACTTACAAATACAATATGTCTGTCTATGCATGCATGTGAATACTGTTTTGTCTATCAAGACCTACATTCTGATTGCATCTGAGTGTATGGAATTCTTTCCTTAATTGTGACTGTACTTAGTCCACAGGGATAGATGTAGAACATTTGCGGTTGTAGGACTAATCTGTCTTCTTGCAGCTTCTGCCTTCGTTGAAGCATGTTGGAAAAGAAGAAGAGCATCAACAATCTTTGATCTTATACAGGAAACGTTCTTCCATCAATGGAATGAATTATCCTCCATTCAATATTGCCATGCTATGCCTGGTGGACATTGCCATGGTCTCCATTGTCGACTGAAACAAAATTCCTAAATTTGCTTCTGGTGTTGAGGGGAATAATTAGCTATTGATGTATTTATTATATGATAAGTGACTGCCAGTTGATGAAACTAAGATAAGATAAGAAATGTGATTAGCTACATATTATATGAGCCATGTGGTCTGAATACAAAACATATCTGCCCGCAGAAAAACATTAGGAAGGTGAGATTGACTCTGATTCACTTTCACTGGATTCAGACACTGGAATTGCGTCCTGAAAAACGAACTTCTTATAAACAAAAAAGATGGTCGTTAGCAATCTGCTGGATTTAGACACCAAAGCAAGGATTTGCTTCCCCAACTCCGCCAATAGAACCAATTGTAAAAATCCAAAGGCACCAAATTTAGCGGATGCTTCTTGGTCCAAACTTCAGGGGCACAGCAGAGACTCCGGACAACCTTCTCAGAAGTTCAAAGCCGTAGGGGAGAACAGTACTCCCCTTCAACCCAGATCACTAAACATGTACCCTGATCTTAGCTCCCCTCTCTCCATGAGCTAACAATAATTGCAAGAAAACTATACGATGGAGCCAAACCTCAACAGAGCCGACATCAGTGTTGTTAGACCAACGCAATCAATGAACCTTTCTGTTCTGGGCAGAGTGAGTGAGTGATGATTTGCGGGTTAAAGTTGTATGTTCTATGAAAAATTGTCCTCTCTGGACTACAGTCACAAGGAATCCTGTACTTGGAAAATACTTGAATTTCAATGATATCATTATGAGTAACCCCCCGAACCACTCTTGGAAAAAATCCAAATTATTGAGAAATCACGACCCCTTTTGATCTCTCCTTCTCCTTTTTTTATCATCGAAGCTATTACATTGCACATTTGTTCTGGAAAAATGCTCAAAAAAAGAGAAGCGATTTCCTAAAACTAGTAAGTTAATGTTGCAGAGAACTAAACAAACTGCCCCTGCTTGGAAGTGAGATGCTTGAAATCCATATTGATCTCTCACCTTTCGAAACAATACAAAGTCTACCGCAATTTTTTGGGTCTTAGGACTAAGCGACTTCTTCATGATGATAAAACATGGACATGCCAATGTGCAGGCAGGGATTTGGAAGTTTTTCAAAAAAGTGTTCAAGGCCAAAGCTGGAGAAAGCTACAAGAAGTTGACTTTGGTTCCTTTGGATATCCTATGCTATTGCAAAACATCAGAGAGCTGTTGATCAGGACAGTTCAGTAGAAACATCTTGATGAAACAGTGACTAAAAACCAGCTTATGCATTCACTGTTGAGGCGAAAGCACAAAATATGTGGGCGTGTATTGAACTGTCAACAGCATTGCAATCTGCACACTCATCTATAGGCATGTGGTGTAAACCAAGCCAACTTATACATAGACTTGCCCGGTAATGCGGCCGCTATCACAAAACTCAACTCTCTTAGCAGAAAGCCTATTTATATAATAGGAAATTAGAGCCACATTGATCATTACGAAATAAGAAGTCCGTCATAAAAAAGGATCGCTTAAAATTTGTGCTTAGGCAGAATTAAGAAAGTCAGATGTTGTCAATCTACAATAATCAATTTCATCCACTCAAAGATATTACCACAGTGAAAACTCTCACAAGAATATTGAAGACAGAACCAGGCTTCAAAAGAAGCATTCGCCAAGAATTAAATTTCCTGAGAGATAGTGTCATTGCATACAATAGAATTCTATCACTAATATCCTTTTGCAGAGATCAAAATTTTCCTGTTGGTTAACAATCAAAAAAAAAAAAAAAAAAAAAAAAAAAAAACTAGATCAAGTTCAAGCCTGATTCGCTCTGTGGAGGAGGCTAAAGTGGAATTCGCTAGCACTAGGCTCCCAATATATCCCGACCTCATCCCCAGCTGCCAAGCCCCTCCGTTTCACGAACTCCTTGATCCAACCCCCCTTGAGGACGTACGACCCAGACGACGCCCAAAACACAAATACCAGTCGATGCTCAGAGCACGTGTCCAAGTCCCTCACGATGACGTCGGCCCCCTCGCCGCTCTCGACTTGCCTCACTGTCTCCTCGCTCATCCACCGGAGAAAGTGGCTCTTCACAAAGTCCCGCCCGATCAAGAGCCTCGACAGGTGGCCGAGATCGCTTTGCGTAAGCCTCTTCTTGATCTTGTAAGGGTCGAAGAGCAGCGTCAACTCTGTGGAAACTTCCTCGGCATCACATCCTGAGGCCTCTTTCTTTCCCTTCTGCGTTCTTTGGCACTTCGCTTTCTTCTCCACAATTAAGGTTTCGGCATCGGTAAGTGAGGCCATGGATTTTCGCTTCAGTTGGGCAGGAACGATTTCTTGAGAAGGGTCGCCAACTTGCTTCGTGTTCCGATCAGGCGCGACGGGGACTCCTGCAGACGAAGTACCTCTGGCTCCTTCGTCACGATCCTTCTCCTGATCGTGCAGAGAAGAAAGGCACGAGGAAGAGTCCATCGACGGCGGCGGCGAGTGGACCTCGCTTCTCAGGTGGTCACCAACTGGTTTCTGCTCGTGATCTTGCAGATGAGAAACGCGCGACGATGAAGAGCCCATCAATGGCGGCGAGCGGACATCACCACTCAGGATGTTGCCCATGGCAGGTGATCTGGGGCCCAAGAAATCGATGAACTTCAAGGGTTTTTGGCGAAAGAAACAGGAAAGTGCTTCGAAAGAACAACAAAGGGCAACGCGGTTCAGAGGAATTTAGAGAGGGCGAAAGAGAGAGAGAGAGAGAGAGAGAGAGACAACGTTGGAGAGAACAGAGAGACAGAGGACGATGAGGACGCGGAGGCAGAGAGGAAAATATATAGTTTACCGTTGGAATTGGGACGGCTTTGGAGTCAAGTTTCGAGAGTGTGCGGAGGAGTGAGATGTTCTTTCCTAATCCGAGTCAGGTTAAGATTAGTAAATTAGGAAGTAATTTCAAGATTCAACATTGATTTCCTAATTTGTTACATTATTTTCATCATGCAATAGGACGGAACTTTAACAAGAGAAAGAATTTAAAATGTTTATGATAATGAGCTTATAAAAAAACATGGGTAGTACATTCCAAAAAATTACACAAAATAAAGAAAAGAGACCGCATCGGAAAGGGGTACTATAAGCTTATTTTATATTTGCTTTTTTTTTTTTTTTTATCAATTTGTTAACATTTTTTGGCTGTGCCCTAATGAGGTTTTAGTTGAATATGTTATAGGGATGATATCATAAAAAATCCTAAATTATGCATTTCGTAACATCAATAATCAAATTTTCTTTGTAACATTATAATCTTGAATTATTATTTATTTTGGGAGGAGTTTGTAATCCTTAGAAAAAAAATTTATTGTTACGCATAGAATTTTATTGTTATGTGCAATTGGGCTATCATTATTTTCTTCAAAAATTCAATTCTTGATGGATGTTCTTTTGAAAGTTAGGGTGTCTTTAATTTTTCTTTTCTGAGTCTTTTTTTTCCCGTTGTGGTGAGTATAAAAAATTAATGTTATATATATGTTTACATTTTATAAAGTGACGTTCCAATAGATTAGATGCTCAAATTATTTCTCGGAAAATGGGATAAAATTGAATTCTTCCTTGTCATGTTCAAAATTCTTTATAGTCCAAAATAATACATGTTGATCCCCAGCAAGTAAGGACTGCAAATGTTTATTCTCTACTAAAGTTGCATTTCTTAAAAAGAAAGAAAGAGAGTAGATTTTGTTTGTTTAACAGAAAATGAATAATTTGGAGAATATTGTAAAATTATCACTTATATTGCTAAAAAATATAAATAAATTTTCATCGCTTGTGAAAATATTTAAATGTAACTTATTGTTGATAATGAAAACCTTTTTCATTGACTATATATTTTAAGAAATAGGAGCTATAATTTTTTTAAAAAATATTTTTAAATTATTTATTTTTTGCTAAATAAATGGGCTTAATAAAAGTAAAAGAATAAATGTAGTAGAAACAAAATTCAATCCCACTAACACGTCCTCCTTTGCAGATAGCTCCACCCAAGAAGTACATGGTCCTATTATTTTCTAGGGAAAAAGCCTTTAAAAACTCTAAACTACACCCAATGTGACATTTTATTTAAACTTTTTTTTTATGACACAAACATCTCCAAACTTATGTCCATGTAACATATTTACCCCAAACCATACCAAACTTTTTGTGACACTAAAAATTTTAAATTTGTATCCGTACGACACATTCACCTCAAAATTTGGAGTAAATGTGTCATATAACTACAAGTTTGGGATTTTTGGTATTATAAAAAAATAATTGAGGTAAATGTGTTTTTTATTATAGTTTTTTGTGTCACGTAGAAAATTTTGGATTAAATGTGTCATACGGGTGCGTTTGGAAATTGCTTTGGAAGGGGTTTTTGGGGGCTAAAGGCCTTTGGGCCAAAATAGAGGTGTTTGGAAACCACTTTGCAAGGCGCATTGGGGAAATGTTGGCATTTGCAAGACTGAAAACCCAAGGCAGGTCCTAGGCTGCCTTGGGCTTTCAGCATTCTCGGAATGCCTCATCACTGTTCACTTGTGTACTGTTCATCTTCTTCTCCAGTAGCACGGACGAGCTCGAGAGGTCGGCGATGGACTCGGTTGAGGTCGGCGAGGTCGCGGCGACCATCACCGGCCAGTCGCGCGACCTCAGCGAGTCGAGGCAGCCGCTTGCAAGTCCCGGCGACCGCCCACGAGTCGCGTCGCCGCGACCCAGCTCTGGGTCGCGCGACCTCAGCCGCGATGCAGAGGTCACGCAACCTCAGGCACGACCTAGATCTAGGTCGCCGAAGGTCGCGCGACCTCGCGGCGACCGGCGCGACCTCGCGCGAGCTCCGGCGACCCAAATATGGTTGTCGCGAGGTCGCGCGACCTCCGGCGACCAAATCTAGTTGCGGCGAGGTCGCACGACTGATTGGCACGACCCAGATCTGGTCGCCGCGAGGTCGTGCGACCTCCGGCGACCAGATCTGGTCGCGACGAGGTCGCTCGACCGATCGGCGCGAGGTCGTGCAACCTCCGACGACCAGATCTGGGTCGTGAGGTCACGCAACCTCTGGCGAAGGGCCGCCGAGGGTCGTCCGACCCTAGGCGACCCTCGCCGAAGGTCGCCCGACCCTAAACGGCCCTCACCGGTTGTTTCCGCGTCTCGCCGGCGGCTGCCTGCCTCTCGCCAGCGACCTCCTGCCCTTCACCGGCAAACTCTTTTATTTTTTTGATAGTTTTTATATTTTTTTTATTAATCATCAAGTCCTTTGTAAATGTAATCTTTCCAAACACTATTTTTCCCAAAACTACTTCAAAATGGACTTTCAAAGTACAATTTACCAAACAACATTTGCATTTTGGAAAACCCCTTTAAGTTAAAGGTGTTTACATTTTCTCAAAGGCTTTTTCCAAAGGCCTTCCCAAACGCACCCTTTGAGTTAAAGTTTGGAGTTTTATGTTACAAAAAATATATATATTTGAAATAAATGTATCACTTAAGCATTTTAGGATTGTTGGTATTTTTTCCCTATTTTCTAAAATTACGTAAGTAAGAAAGCAAATATATATATATATATACTTCTAATTAAAAAGAATGTAAGTAAGGATAAACTAGCAAAAGAGGATAGAGTGAGAGAAACAGTAAGAAATTGAAGCTCTATTTATTCACAAAAAAATAAATAATTTGAAAATTATTTTTTAAAAATAATTGTTTATATAGCAACAAAGATAAATGAACGACCAATATTACTATAGTCAATGAGAATGTTTAGACATAATTATTTTCTATAATGAAAATTTGTTATAAATAATATAAGTGGTCATATTTAAAAAAAAAATCATATTTTTATTTTTTGCGAAGGAAATGAACTTGATCAAAAGAAAAAATGATAATTAGCAACACGTGAGCGGTTAGGTCCCTTTCTCTACTTTACATTGTCTCTTCACGTAATTGATCAATGCCACGTAAGATCAACAGTAGTCGATTCATCAGTCACGTGTACACGCTGGTCCACCCTGACTTCATCAGACTTTTTTTCATTTCTTCCCGGCTCACCAGCGGCCGCCGCCGCCGCCACTGACGGCGGAGCTCCGGCGAGGGGCCCCAAGAGCGTGCCGAACCAGCCCCAACAGTCCGCGCTCCGAGACGGCGGCAGAGCGATGGACATCAACCCCACCTTCGTCCCTCCCTCGAAGCAGGAGGCCTGGGCTTGGCCTCCCGCCTCTGCCGTCTCCGCATTCCGACTTGCCAACGCCGACTCCATGTCCGTCGTCGTCCCGCTGTTACATCTCGGCCCGTTGTCGATACCCTTTGTGCTCCTTCTCCGTTTTGGATTTGTCGCCTTGTCATGGGACGCTATGCCCACCAGGTGTCCGATGAAAATACTCTGACGATGGAGCTGGGTTTTTGTTGTTCCTTAGGTGTTGCTAAGTGCTCCGAAGAAATTGAGCAATTCCATGTTCTGGTTCAATTACTGCTTTTGTCGGCTATCGTCCTGGAACCCACAGAATTGCTTGTGCCTGTATTATTTCTTCGCCTAGTTCCTTTCTGTACGTGTGATCCCGAACTCGGATCCATCTCTTCTTGTATTTATTACTTTTACTGCACTTGGTTTTCTAATCACTATGTATAGACTTGCTTGGCAATGCTACTAATTGGTTGTTTGCTTGGGCAGGACACTTTCTTCCGAAGAACCCATCTTGGAATTTTTACTGTACTCTGAAGATATGAAGTCCATAGGTAAAAAATTTTCTGTCAAGCTGGGTGAAAATAATAGCAAGTCTGAGAGTATTAAGTGGATGTCTACTAGCTTGACCTGCTCTCTTTTACTTCTTTCTTGGTATCTGTCTCAGTAGGACGTGATTCTCCCGCACAAAGATGCTTCTTTCAGTAATGAATTTACAGGTTCTTCTTGGGTCCATATGTGTTTACACATCTTCAAGAGAAATATTTACTTTCCTCTTTTACGTGTCTTTGAACACAATAGACATGTTGCAACTGCGGCGCCATCCATATAAAATATATTCAAAAGCTGAGCCAGCTGTTTGAGCTGTTTGACGCCAAAGGATCCCATGGTAGCGAGGGTATCAAACTATCAAGGGTGAGATTGAAACACCGGTAAATCAAAGAGGAAAAAAAAAGTAGCTGTGAAAGAAACGAAAAAAGTAGAAGAGATTTGAAGTTGCAATTCGATTTAGGAAGAGCAAGAGAAGAAAGTGAGAGAGGCGAGAGAGAAACGAGAGAGGTGAGGACACAAAAGAGGAGTCTGATGAAGTTAGAGTGGGAGCCATGTGCCATGTTTACACATGGCAACTGATGAATGGACTGCTGCAAATCCTATGTGGCGCTATTCAAGCACCCAATATTTTTTCTCATGGATAATTATCAATTATGAGACAACTATGAAATTGCCTCAGGCAAAAGATCTCCCATTTCACTGTCTAGCGGGGGTGGGAGCTTTTTATGATGCTACAGAAGACAGCGATAAACCTCCACGCCATCTTCCACATCTTCTGATGGAGCCTTTAGTGTTCCCTTTGGCTCCCTAACTGATGATGCACCTCTATCTGGACAAAGCAAAGGTGACCGCATGGATCACTGAAGTCCTTGCTTTGCAGTTTGGTAATCGTAACAAAGGAGGTAATCCCTGGCAATGATTGTTGACAACTATTTACAAGTTTTATATGTTTGTCTCTGTACCATGTGAATATTGTCTACCGAGACATACATTCTGATTTGATCCTTGTGTATGAGTTCTTTCCTTAATTGTGACTGTACTAGTCAACTCGAAATGATGTAAACCATACCACAGTTTTCTTTAATGAGAAGCTCTTATTGCTTCTAACTTCGTTGAAGCATGTTCTGAAAAGAAAAAAAGCATCAGCAATCTTTCGCAAGTTTAATTTTATACAGGAAACAATCTACTAACAATGGAATGAATGATCGTCCTTATGCCTCTTGGACATTGTCTTATTTTCCATCATTGAGCAAAACAAAAATCCTAAATATGCTTTTGGCATTAAGGGGAATGATTAGTTATTGATTTATTATATGATAAGTGATTCCCAGTTGATGAAACTAAGATAAGAAGTGCGATTAACAACATAGTATATGAGTCATGTGGTCTGAATACAAAATATACTCCCGCACAGAAATATCAGGAACGTGACATTGACTCTGATTCACTTTCTCTGAATTTAGACACTGGGATTGCGTCCTGAAAATTGAACCTCTTGTAAACAGAAAAGATGGTTGTTAGCAATCTTGCGGATTGGGGCACCAAAGCAAGGATTTGCCCCACTAATTCCGCCGATAGTGCTGACTGTAAAAATCTAAAGGCACCATATTTAGCGTATGCTCCTGGGTACAAACTTTAGGGGCACAGCAGAGACTTCCGACACCCTCCTCAAAAGTCCAACACCATAGGGAAGAACAGCACTTCCCTTCAAACTTGTGTCTGATTGGGGGAGAATTGTTCAAAAAGTCCTAAACTTATTGCAGTTTTGCCAATTCAGTCATAAATCTTTTAACTTTGCCAACTAAGTCATAAATATTTTCACTTCTTGCCGATTTAGTCCATCCGGCCAATTTTGGCCGGAAAATGTCGACATGGACGCCGACGATGCCACGTAAGACTGTCGGCACTGACGTTAATAATTTTTAACTTTTTTTTTTAAAAAAATTGAATTTTTTTGAATTTTTTTTCTGTTTTTTTTTTTTTTTTGGCTTTTTCCAGTGGGCGGCCATCGGCCACAAGCGACGACCAGCCACAGCCAGCCGGCTGGCCTCACCCTCCACAAGCAAGGCTCGGTCGGGCGAGGGTGACCCTCGGTGAGGGCGCCCTAGCCCCGGCAAGCACCCTTGCCCAGGCGAGCGTTAGCCTCATTGTGGCTAGCCAACGCCTGGTTGACTAGGGGCAATGCTCGCTTGGGCAAGGGCAAGCCTCGGCGAGGGCCGGCCTCGCCAATCTGGCAAGGGGAGCCCTTGCCGAGGCTCACCCTTGCCCAGCCGAGCGTCGGCCTCGCCCAGACTAGATCTGGCGAGGCAGGCCCTCGCCCTTGGCTAGTCGAGCGTTGGCCTATGGTCGGTGGCTAGCCGTTGCCCACCCGGCCGGGGCAAGGCCGACACTCGCCTGGGAGAGGGCGACCTCCGGCGAGGGCTCCCCTCACCAGATCTGGCGAGGTTGGCCCTCACCGGGTTCGCCATCGCCCAGCCGGGCCTCGCTTGTGGCGGGCGAGGCCAGCCAGCAGGCCGTGGCCGGGCCGGCCACCGGAAAAAGCCAAAAAGAAAAAAATAAATAAATAAGGAAAAAAAGAAAAGAAAAAATAAAAAAGTTCAAAAAATTTTAAAATTTATTAAAAAATTATTAAAAATTGTCAATGTCGCGCCGATAGTCCTATGTGGCACCGCTGGCGTCCACATCAGCATTTTTGGCCAAAATTGATCGGATGGACTGAATCGGCAAAAAGTGAAAAGGTTTATGACTCAATTGGCAAAATTAAAAGGTTTAGGACTGATTGGCAAAACTACAATAGGTTTATGACTTTTTGGACAATTTTCCCGTTTAATTGGTAATCATGTTCATTGATCTTAGATGACCCTTCTCTCTCTCTCTCTCTCTCTCTCTCACTCTCTCTCACAGCCAGCTTGCCACAATAGCAAGATAACTACATGACAGAGCCAAATCTCAACAGAGCCGAATCTTAACAGAGCCGGCATTAGTGTTGTTAACCGACGCAGTCAACGAACCTTTCTGTTCCAGGCAGAGTGAGTGAGTGTGATGAATTGCAGGTTAGAGCTTTTATGCTTTGTTATTACTTCTATTTCTTATTTTTTGGCATTAGACAAATAACTAAATTTCCATGTTAGTAACAAGTTCATGAAAAAATGCTCTCTGGGGACTGTAGCCACAAGGAAAATTCTATACTTGGAAAATACTTGAATCTCAATGCTATTTTATTGCACATTTGGTCCCAAAAAACACTCAAACAAAGAGAAGGGAATTCCTAAGACCGATAAAGTAATGTTACAGACAAATAAACAAACTGCCTGCTTGAAAGTGAGAAGCTGAAGTCCATATTGACCGCTCACCTTCGAAACGATATGAAGTGTAAGACAACCTTTTGGATCTTTAGGACAAGGTGACTTTTCATGATTATCAAACACGGACATGCCGGATACTTGAAATTTAGCAGACGATTAAGCTGTGTAGGCAGAGTTTTAGGAATTTTTCAAAAAGTGTCCAAGGCCAAAGCTGGAGAAAGCCGCAAGTAGTTAACTTTGGCACCTTTGGATGTGACATCCCGATTTTCCGATTCTATTTTCAATAAATTGAGACGGGCATTTCGTTGGCACGCATATAGTTCTTTTCCTTGAGTCGGCCACTCATGTGAAAACTAGTCTATCGGGTGAAGCCGTTAAGAGTTTCTAATGCATCTGACTCGAGAATTTGACCGCATCGAGCTAATCAAGAGGGTCATTACGACACAAATAAAAATCGATTAAAGACCGGAGATAGGTCGACTCGAAAGAGGCATGTGATTGAGTGTGGGTGATTCCACCGGATTGCATAATTCTTGTCGATCGACACTGGACCGACTTTTCTATCGATTGGGTACCCTGTGTTCGTATTTGAAACCTTGGGATTACCCCGACAACCGAAAGTCGCCAATGTTTCAAAGATGTACATTGTGGCTTGAGATGATCAACCACAGGTCGAATGCATGAAAATTTCTAAAGGCTACCCGGTAGGTTGGGCCGCACTAAGATCGTGCCAAAGTGAAATTAACCGTGGAATTGAGATCGAATTCGAAATTGAAAGTCTGGGTGTGTCACAAATCATTTTAGGATCATTGACTTATCTTCGGAAGATTTTTCATGCAAGCCGAGCTTCTCGGCAAAAAATAATCAAGAAATGGCTAATTTGGCTCGAGAAATTAGTAGGCCGCTTTTGGTCGCGCTTTCCGGGACTTAAGTTGGTTCTATGGACAAGTGAAGATGTGAATTGAAGTGTGGTGACATTGGATTAATTTTATGAACTTCAATCGGACCAATCGAAGAGAATTGATGAGAATTGAAGAAATTGAATGTCGAATGTTAATCGACTCCGTACGGAAAATGGAATTGAACCCATCGGAATAAGGTTGTGGGAGTTTTGAGTGAGTTGAAAGCGTGACATTTACATCACGATGGTGAAGCCATTTTGGATTAAAGAAAAGGAGAAAGAAAAGAAAAGAGCCCCCCTTCTTCTCTCTCCTCCCTCTCTTCTTCCTCTCCCCCGTGCGATTTCTCCATGGCCATTTTTCTTCTTCTTCTTCTTCGAACATTACCAGAGCAGCAGCAACCGTCGCAGCCACCGCCGGAGTGAGATTCGCCGCCGCCTCACGCCACCGAGCTGCTCGCCGTCCGTCCACACCATCACCCGCGCCACCGTCGCCCCTTCTCCTCCATTTCCGCTGCAGCTCGACGCACCAGCAGATCTGGAAATGCCGGAGCAGCCCACGGTCCAACTGGACCGCCGTCTCGCGCCTCCGCCCTCCGCCATCCGCCGCTCGCGACACCCGCCGCCCACGCACGCCAAGCCCGCCATTCCAGCCGTCGTTCCTGTCTGGTGTGCGTCCAGAGCTGCTGTCCAGCACCGTGAGCCACCGCCGGAGCTCCCTCCGGCCACCAAAAAGCCCCGCCTTGGTCCGGTTTAGCTCCTCCGCCCATTCTCGACCCCAACCAGCCCCGGATCTACTCATTTTCGGCCTCAACCAGCAATGGACAGAGAATTGGAAAAATGGGTATGCAGCGGACGTTTGGCCCGTTTTGGCCGCCTTCCCAAGCCCGGATGCTCGGCCTGCTTTGAGGAAAGTCGATCCTCGCGTCGTCCCCGTCGTTTTGGTCCGCTCGGTTCGCTAATCCGGTGAGTTTAACTCACTAAACCTCGCTTAGAGGGTTAATTATGCTTTAGGTGTGCTTAGTTTATGTTAATCGTGATTAGGTGGTTAGTTTAATTGATTTAAGTGTGGATTATATTAATGTGTTTAATTAGCTTAAAGTGAGTTTAATTTAAGGCTAAATGAAGGTTTATATTAATATAAGCCTTGATGTGACATAAAGGAATTTACTTTTGATTTATTTAAATATTTCGAAATTATGTAACAATTTAATAATATATCATTATTCGAAATTATTAAAATATTATTATTTAATTATTTTCGGAATAAATTTAATTATTTATTAAATTCTGAAAATTTTGTCGACCCTAAATTCTCTAAATTTCGTTTCGATGGCATGCTTGTGTATTCGGATTTTGAAATCGATGGTCGGATATTATAAATTGAATGTGGATTGCGAAAAATATGAATATTATTATCTAATTAATTTTCGGAATAAATTTAATTATTTATTAAAATTCGAAAATTTCGTTAGGACCTTATTTGCTCAAAATTTCGTGCCGATCGCTGCTGTGCATGTAGAATTTGAAATTGATGATTGGTTGTGGCGAATTGAGTGTGATTACGATTTATGAGGATTCTTTAGAAAACCCTAAGTGTGGGAATTGATGGGAGATTGGCCGAGATTAACCACCTATTAGAGGTCGTGCCTAGTGAGGCCGTGATTAACCACCGATTGGAGGTCGTGCCTAGTAGGGCCGTGATGGACCACCTATGAGAGGTCGTGCCTAATAGGGCCGTGATGAACCACCTAAGGAAGGTCGTGCCTAATGGGGCCGTGATTGACCACCTATTAGAGGTCGTGCCCAGTGAGGCCGTGATGGACCACCTATGAGAGGTCGTGCCTAGTGAGACCGTGATGAACCACCTATGAGACGTCGTGCCCAGAGAGGCCGTGAATTGCCACCTGATAAAGGTCGCGCCGAGTGGGGCCGTGATGCCACTGATTCTAGTTTTGCCGAGTGGGGCTGTGATTGAGAGCAATGATTGATTTGCTAGAATGACATGTAATCGGCCAAGTCGATTGATCGCTGAGACGATCCAAGTGGTTGAATTGTTCTGATGATCTGATTGTGTCATGGTTGTTTGGTTATCATAATTGCACGTGGTTGGTTTATATAAATTGTGCTAACACGCGAGATAAAGGCCGAGGCGAGGTAAGTCTTCTGTGTGATATGGCTAGGCCACCCGGGCGTATTTTCTTTCTAATAGGGGTTTAGGGGTTGAACTTGCCGAGACGTCGTCTCATCCCGCTTGTGGGATTAAAATTTCAGTCCCCGGTGGACGGAGCGACCGATAGCTTTGGTTGGCCTTGAGGAGTTGCGAGGTGAAGTCATAAGATTGAGAACGTGTCCGACTTGTAGGTCGTAGGACAATTCCTTTTTAAGAGCCGGTCTTTTGTAGACTTTTAGCCGTAGACCTCTGTTTGTAATTCTGTTGAATTATGAAAGTGTTATGTTGTGGTTTTACTTCCTGCTTTTCTATCCTAAGTTAAATGTTGTCAGGGGATTTGTTTCACTTCCGCATGCGTAATGAAATGAATGGGTCGGCGACGTATTTTGGGATGTCGCATAGTTGATCGACCGCGGTGGGATGTGCACACGCTCGAGGTTCGGGGCGTGACATTGGATATCCTATGTTATGGCAAAACATCTGAGCTGTTGATTTGTAGTGTTTAACTAAAAGCCAGCTTTTTCATTCATTGTTGAGGTTAAAGCGCGGAATACGTAGGCATGTATTGAACTGCCAAAAGCATTGCAATCTGCACGTTCATCTATAGGCATGTGCCGGAAACTAAGCCAAACTTATACATAGACTTGCCCAATAATGTGGCCGCCACTACAAAATTGAACTCTAAAATCCGAAGCAAATATGAAATGTGTATTTGCATGAGACCGATCAGTACCAAATAAATAGTCTCACGTTAGAAAAGGATCATTCACAATCTGTGTTTGGACAAGATTAAGAAAGTGAGACGTTGCCAATTTACCATAATCTACTCTCCCCATTTTAAGATATCACCACATTGAAAACTTCATAGAAGAAAATTAAAGACATCGAACCGGGCTTCAAAAGAATTCCATCACTATATCCTTTTCTACAGATCAAAAATTTTCTGTTGGTCACTGAACAACAACAATGCTAGTTCAAGATTATGTCTAATTTGCCTTGCGAAGAACGCTAAAGTGGAACTTGCTAGCAATAGCATCCTAATATATCCCGACCTCATCGCCAGCCGCCAACCCCCTCCGTTTCACGAACTCCTTGATCCAACCCCCTTGAGGACGTAAGATCTAGACGACGCCCAAAACACGAACACCAGTCGATGCTCAGAGCAATTGTCCATGTCCCTCACGATGACGTCGGCCCCCTTGCCGCTCTCGACTTGCCTCACTGTCTCCTCGTTCATCCATCGGAGAAAGTGGCTCTTCACAAAGTCCCGCCTGATCAAGAGCCTCGACAGGTGGCCGAGATCGCTTTGCGTTAGCCTCTTCTTGAACTTATAAGGGTCGAAGAGCAGCGTCAACTCTGTGGAAACTTCCTCGGCACCACATCCTGAGGCCTCTTTCTTTCCCTTCTGCGTTCTTTTGCACTTCGCCTTCTTCTCCGCAATTAAGGATTCGGCATTGGTAAGTGAGGCCATGGATTTTCGCTTCAGTTGGGCAGGAACGACTTCTTGACGAGGGCCGCCGACTTCCTTCGTGTTCTGATCAGGCGCGAGGGGGAAGAACTCGCGATCGACCACCACTCTTGCAGAAGAAATACCTCTGACCCCTTCGTCGCCATTTTTCTCCTGATTGTGCAGATAATAAAGGCACGAGCATGACGAAGAGTCCATCGATGCCGGCAAGTGGACCTCGCTTGTCAGGTGGTTGCCAATGGGTTTCTTCTCGCGATCCTGCAGACAAGAAAGGCAGGACAACAAAGAGTCCGTCAATGGTGGCGAGTGGACCTCGCCTCTCAGGATGTCGCCGATGGGAGGCGAATTGGGGCCCTAGAAATCGATGAGCTTCATGGGTTTTTGGTTGAAGAAACAGAAAAACACTCCGCGAGAACAACAGAGGGCAACGGGGTGCGGAGAAATTGAGAGAGAGCGAAAGACAGAAGAAAGACAACGTTGGAGAGAGGATAGAAACAAAGAGGAAATATATAGTTTACCGTTGGAAATGGCATGGCCTCGAGGGCGCGCTGAGGAGCGAGAGTTTCTTTCCAAATTCGAGTCAGGTTAAGGTTAGTAAAATAGGAAATAATTTCAAGATTCAAGATTGAAGATGGATTCCCTGTGTAAACTATAATATCGCAAACTCTTTAATTATTCTAAATAATGAGTTGAAGATAACTTCCTGTTAGATATATGCTATGAACGAGCTTCTTATTTTTGTTACATTTTTATCATCATGTAATAGGACGGAATTTCAAAAGGCTGGAAATTTTGTTTGATTTATTTTAACAAAAGAAAGATTTTCAAATGTATATAATAATGAGTTTATTAAAAAAAACGGATGTAAGTTTTTTTTTTTTTTTAATCATTGTCTTATTTTTTTTATATCAATTTGTTCTCATTGCTCAAGTGAGAAACTTTCCTATACTAGTTAAATTATTTGTTTCCTATATGAGGTTTTATTTGAATACGTTGTAGAGATAATACCACAAAAAACTTTAAATTATACCTATTATAACATCAATAATCGAAACTTTTCTTTCATGACAACATCAATAATCTTGAATTAGTATTTTCTTTAGTCAATGACGAACGGGAAACTTTTAATTTTCAGAAAAAGGGTAATGGTATGGGAACTTTATTATTGCATGCGATTGGGCTATCTCTATCTTCCTTAGAAATTCAATTTTTGAGTAGTGTTCTCATGAAAGCCAAATCATCTTTGATTCTATTGAGTCTTTTTTTCCTACTGTGGTGAATATAAAAAAAGTATAATGTCATATATACAAAGTGACGTTCTAATAGACCAGATGCTCGAATTATTTCCAAGAAATTGAATTCATCATTGTTATGTGGAAAATCCTAAATAGTCCAAAATAATACATGTTGACAGTCAGCAAGTAAGGACTACAAAAGTTCAATCTCTACCAAAGTTTCATTTCATAAAAAATAAAAAAAAAAAAACTATAAAGAATGTGCCATAGCTTGATTAGGTTCTATTAGTTTTGTAAAAAATATTCATTTAAAAATATTTGAAAATAGTCTTTTATATCGTTAAAAAATAAACATTAAATATTTTCATCATTTTCGACCAAAAAATATATATTTTTGTCATATGGGAAAATATTTAGATATAACTTATTGTTGATAATGAATTTTATTATCTAATTTTTTCAAATAATAAAAGATATTTTAAAAAATATTTTAAAATTATTTATCTTTCTAAAATAAATAGAGCTTCATCGATATGAAAGAGTGACTGTATTCGATCCCACTGACATATCTCCTCCTATACAAATAGCTCCACCCATGGAGTACATTGTCCTAATATCTTTTATGGTTATGTAAGTGAGAAAAAAAAGTGAAAAAAAATATAGAAATACTTCATAAGAAAAAGAAAGTAAGCAAATATCAATTAGGAAATGAGGATATAGCAATAGAGATAGGAAGAAATCATAACTCAGTCTATTTAACGATGAAGAAATAATTTGAAAAATATATTTCTTAAATTGATTGATTATATTATTTAGAAAAATAAATAAATGAAAAAAATATTTTTATCATTGGTGAAAATGTTTTGATATAATTATTATGAATAATAAAAATATTATTTGCTAATTATTTAGAGTAATTCCGTTGATTACGACAAGAGTAGGAGATGAGATATCCATTACGTAACACTTGCAGCTGTTAGGCCCCGTAAACGTGCTTGATGAGTGCCACGTAAGATCAAAATTAGCCAAATTCATCAGTTACGTGTGCATGCTGGCCCACGCTGACTTCATCGCACTCTCTTTTCCGTTTCTTCGCGGCTCGCCAGACGACCGCCGCCTCCGCCGCCGCCGACGGCGGAGCCTCTGGCGAGGGCCCGAAGAGCGCCCACAACCAGCCCCGACAGAGGTTCGAGACGGGGGGACAAGGACAAGGAGGCTTGCCTCCAGTAGGCGCTCCGAGACGGCGGCAGAGCGATCCCACCCCGAAGCGTGGGCTGGGCTTGACTTTCCGCCTCTGCGTCTCCACATGCCGATGCGGCAAGACCAACTCCAATGTCCTTGGTCGTCCCCACTTGCTCTTACATCTCGGTCCGTTCTCGATGCCCTTTGTCCTCGTTCTCGGGAGTTCGATGAAATAACTCTGGCAATGGTTGTTGACAACTACTTACAAATATAATATGTTTGTCTATGCATGCATGTGAATATTGTATTGTCTATCAAGACCTACATTCTGATTGCATCTGAGTGTATAGATTTCTTTCTTAATTGTGACTGTACTTAGTCCACAGGGATAGATGTAGAACATTCGCGGTCGTAGAACTAATCTGTCTTGGTGCAGCTTCTGCCTTCGTTGAAGCATGTTGGAAAAGAAGAAAGCATCGGCAATCTTTGATCTTATGCAGGAAACATTCTACTATCAATGGAATGAATTATCCTCCATTGGACATTGTCATGGTCTCCATCGTCGACTGAAACAAAATTCCTAAATCTACTTCTGGTGTTGAGGGGAATAATTAGTTATTGGTGTATTTATTATATGATAAGTGACTACTCGTTGATGAAACTAAGATAAGATAAGAAGTGTGATTAGCTGCATATTATATGAGCCATGTGGTCTGAATACAAAACATATCTGTGCGTAGAAAAACATTAGGAAGGTGAGATTGACTCTGATTCACTTTCACTGGATTCAAACACTGGGACTGTGTCCTGAAAATCGAACTTCTTATAAATAGAAATGATGGTCGTTAGCAATCCGCCGGATTTAGACACCAAAGCAAGGATTTGCTTCCCCAACTCCACCGATAGTACTGACTGTAAAAATCCAAAGGCACCAAATTTAGCGGATGCTTATTGGTACAAACTTCAAGGGCACAACAGAGACTCCGAACAACCTCCTCAAATGTTCAAAGCCATAGGGAAGAACGGTACTCCCCTTCAAGCCAGATCACTAATCATGTACCCTGATCTTAGCTCACCTCTATCCATGAGCTAACCATAATTGCAAGAAAACTATACGATGGAGCCAAATCTCAACAGAGCCGACATTAGTGTTGTTAGACCGATGTAGTCAACGAACCTTTCCATTATGGGCAGAGTGAGTGAGTGTGATGATCTACGGGTTAAAGTTGTCTGTTTTATTTTCATTTTTTGGCATTAGACAGATTAAGATAACTAGATTTCCATGTTGGTGACAGAGAGTTCATGAAAAACTGCCCTCTCTGGACTGCAGTCACAAGGAATCCTGTACTTGGAAAATACTTGAATCTCAATAATATCATTATGAGTAACCCCCGAACTACTCTTGGAAAATTTTCAAATTATTGATAAATCACGACCCCTTTTGATCTCTCCTCTTTTGATCATCGAAGCTATTACATTGCACATTTGTTCTGGAAAAACGCTCAAACAAAGAGAAGGCATTTCCTAAAACTAATAAGTTAATGTTGCAGAGAAATAAACAAACTGCCTCTGCTTGGAAGTGAGAAGTTTGAAATCCATATTGATCGCCCACCTTTCGAAACGATACAAAGTCTACAGCAATCTTTTGGATCTTTAGGACCAGGTGACTTTTTCATGATGATCAAACACCAACATGCCACATACTTAAAATTTAGCAGACAATTAAGCTGTGCAAGCAGGGATTTGGAAGTTTTTCAAAGTGTCCAAGGCCAAAGCTGGAGAAAGCTACAAGAAGTTGACTTTGGCACCTTTGGATATCCTATGCTATGGCAAAACATCAGAGAGCTGTTGATCTGGACAGTTCAGTAGAAACATCTTGATGAAACAGTGACTAAAAACCAGCTTATGCATTCACTGTTGAGGCAAAAGCACAAAATATGTGGGCGTGTATTGAACTGTCCAACAGAATTGCAATCTGCACACTCATCTATAGGCATGTGGTGTAAACCAAGCCAACTTATACATAGACTTGCCCGGTAATGCGGCCACTATTACAAAACTGAACTCTATTTGCAGAAAGCCTATTTATATAATAGGAAATTACAGTCACATCGATCATTACGAAATAAAGAAGTCCGTCATAAAAAAGGATCGCTTAAAATTTGTGCTTAGGCAGAATTAAGAAAGTCAGATGTTGCCAATCTACAATAATCAATTTCATCCACTCAAAGATATTACCACAGTGAAAACTCTCACAAGAATATTGAAGGCAGAACCAGGCTTCGAAAGAAGCATTCAGCAAGAATTAAATTTCCTGAGAGATAGTGTCATTGCATACAATAGAATTCTATCACTAATATCTTTTGCAGAGATCAAAATTTTCCTGTTGGTCAACCAAAAAAAAAAAAAAAACTAGATCAAGATCAAGCCTGATTCGCTCTGTGGAGGAGGCTAAAGTGGAATTCGCTAGCACTAGGCTCCCAATATATCCCGACCTCATCGCCAGCTGCCAAGCCCCTCCGTTTCACGAACTCCTTGATCCAACCCCCCTTGAGGACGTACGACCCAGACGACGCCCAAAACACAAATACCAGTCGATGCTCAGAGCACGTGTCCAAGTCCCTCACGATGACGTCGGACCCCTTGCCGCTCTCGACTTGCCTCACTGTCTCCTCGTTCATCCATCGGAGAAAGTGGCTCTTCACGAAGTCCCGCCCGATCAAGAGCCTCGACAGGTGGCCGAGATCGCTTTGCGTAAGCCTCTTCTTGATCTTGTAAGGGTCGAAGAGCAGCGTCAACTCTGTGGAAACTTCCTCGGCGTCACATCCTGAGGCCTCTTTCTTTCCCTTCTGCGTTCTTTGGCACTTCGCTTTCTTCTCCACAATTAAGGTTTCGGCATCGGTAAGTGAGGCCATGGATTTTCGCTTCAGTTGGGCAGGAACGATTTCTTGAGAAGGGCCGCCAACTTCCTTCGTGTTCCGATCAGGCGCGACGGGGAAGACCTCGCGAGACACCACCACTCCTGCAGACGAAGTACCTCTGGCTCCTTCGTCACGATCCTTCTCCTGATCGTGCAAAGAAGAAAGGCACGAGTAAGAGTCCATCGACGGCGGCGGCGAGTGGACCTCGCTTCTCAGGTGGTCGCCAACGGGTTTCTGCTCGTGATCTTGCAGATGAGAAACGCGCGACGATGAAGAGCCCATCAATGGCGGCGAGCGGACATCACCTCTCAGGATGTTGCCCATGGCAGGTGATCTGGGGCCCAAGAAATCGATGAACTTCAAGGGTTTTTGGCGAAAGAAACAGGAAAGTGCTTCGAAAGAACAACAAAGGGCAACGCGGTTCAGAGGAATTTAGAGAGAGCGAAAGAGAGAAGGACAACGTTGGAGAGAATAGAGAGACAGAGGATGATGAGGACGCTGAGGCAGAGAGGAAAATATATAGTTTACCGTTGGCATTGGGATGGCTTTGGAGTCAAGTTTCGAGAGTGTGCGGAGGAGTGTGATGTTCTTCCCTAATCCGAGTCAGGTTAAGATTAGTAAATTAGGAAATAATTTCAAGATTCAAGATTATTTCCTAATTTGTTACATTATTTTCATCATGCAATAGGACGGAACTTTAAAAGGCTGGAAAAAAAATTGATATATATTTTAACAGGAGAAAGAATTTAAAATGTTTATAATAATGAGCTTATAAAAAATAATGGTAGTTACATTACAAAAAATTACACAAAATAAAGAAAAGAGACCACATCGGAAATGGATACTATATGCTTATTTTATATTTGCCTTCTTTTTTTTTTAATCAATTTTGTTCACATTTTTTGAGAGGCACACGATCTTGTTCTAGTTAAATTATCTTGCCCTATAAGGTTTTAGTTGAATATGTTATAGGGATGATACCATAAAAAATCCTAAATTATGCATTTCGTAACATCAATAATCAAATTTTCTTTGTATCATCAATATTCTTGAATTACTATTTCTTTTGGGAGGAGTTTGTAATCCTTAGAAAAAATTTATTGTTACGCATAGAATTTTATTGTTATGTGCAATTGGGCTATCATTATTTTCTTCAAAAATTCAATTATTGATAGATGTTCTTTTGAAAGTTAGGGTGTCTTTAATTTTTCTTTTTGAGTCTTTTTTTTCCCGCTGTGGTGAGCATAAAAAAAATTAATGTTATATATATGCTTACCTTTTATAAAGTGACGTTCCAATAAATTAGATGCTCAAATTATTTTTCGGAAATTGAGATAAAATTGAATTCTTCCTTGTCATGTTCAAAATTCTTTATAGTCCAAAATAATATATGTTGACCGCCAGCAAGTAAGGACTGCAAATGTTTATTCTCTACTAAAGTTGCATTTCTTAAAAAGAAAAAAAGAGAGTAGATTTTGTTTGTCAAAAAATGAATAATTTGGAGAATATTGTAAAATTATCACTTGTATCACTCAAAAACATAAATGAATTTTCATCACTTGCGATAATATTTCAACATAACTTATTGTTGATAATGAAAATCTTTTCCATTGACTAAACATTTTAAGCAATAGGAGCAACGATTATATATATATATATATATATATATATATATATATATATATATATATATATATTTATTTTTTGCTAAATAAATGGGGTTTAAAGTAAAAGAATAAATGTAGTAGAAATAAAATTCAATCCACTGACACCTCCTCCTTCGCAGATAACTCCACCCAAGAAGTACATGGTCCTATTATTTTCTAGGAAAAAAGCCTCCAAAAACTCTAAACTATACCCAATGTCAAACTTTTTTTTGTGACACAAATAATTCCAAACTTATATCCATGTAACACATTTACCACAAGCTATACCAATTTTTTTTGTGACACTAAAACTTTTTAACTTGTATCCGTACGACACATTCACCTCAAAATTTGGAGTAAATGTATCATATAACTACAAGTTTGGGGTTTTTGATATTATAAAAAATTAATTTGAGGTAAATGTGTTGTTTATAGTATTTTGTGTCATGTAGAAAATTTTGGATTAAATGTGTCATATGAGTATAAGATTGAAGTTTTATGTTACAAAAAAAAATTTTTGAAATAAAGGTGTCACAGTAAACATTTTAGGGTTGTTGGTATTTTTTCCCTATTTTCTAAAATTAAGTAAGTAAGAAAGTAATATATATATAGAAATACTCTTAATGAAAAAGAATGTCAAGTAAGGATAAACTAGCAAAAGAGGATAGAGTGAGAGATATGGGAAGAAATTGAAGCTCTATTTCTTTCATAAAATAAATGATTTGAAAATTATTTTTTTAAAAATAATCATTCATATTGCAACAAAAATAAATGAATGATCAATATTATTATAGCCATTGAAAATGTTTAGACATAATTATTATTGATAATGAAAAAATTATTTAAAAATTATTTAAAATAATATAAGTAATCATATTTATAATAAAAGCATTTTTTTAAAAAGAATTTGCGAAGGAAAGGAACTTGATCAAAAGAAAAACATTTTAATCGGCAACACGTGGGCTGTTTGGTCCCATTACATTGTCTCTTTACTCTTGACGTACTTGATCAATGCCACGTAAGATCAATAGTAGTCGATTCATCAGTCACGTGTACACGCTGGTCCACTCTGACTGACTGACTTCATCAGACTCTTTTTCATTTCTTCCCGGCTCACCAGCCGGCGGCCACCGCCGCCACCACCGACGGCGGAGCTCCGGCGAGGGGCCCCAAGAGCGTGCCGAACCAGCCCCAACAGTCCGCGCTCCGAGACGGCGGCAGAGCGATGGACATCAACCCCACCTTCGTCCCTCCCTCGAAGCGGGAGGCCTGGGCTTGGCTTCCCTGCCTCTGCCGTCTCCGCATCCCGACCTGCCAAGGCCGACTCCATGTCCGTCGTCGTCCCGCCGTTACATCTTGGTCCGTTGTCGATACCCGTTGTGCTCCTTCTGCGTTTTGGATTTGTCGCCTTGTCATGGAACAGGTGTCCGATAATTACTCTCACGGTGGAGCTGGCTTTTTGTTGTTCCGTTGGTGTTGCTAAGTGCTCCGAAGAAATTGAGCAATGCCATGTTCTGGTTCAATTACTGTTTTTTTCGGCTATTGTCAATCATTCTTCCTGGAACCCACATAATTGCTTGTGCCTGTACTGTCTCTTCTTGTATTTATTACTCTTACTGCACTCGGTTTTCTAATCACTAGTGATATCATCTTGTGTTGGTTACTCTCACTGCACTTGGTTTTTTAGTAACCATGTACAGAATTGCTTGGAAATGCTGCTAATTGGTTATTTGCTTGGGCAGGACACTTTTCATCCAATAAGCAGCCCATCTTATTCTTTTGTACTCTGAAGATCTCAAGTCCCATATCTTTTACTACTTCTATCTATCTGTCTCAGTGGGGCGTGGTTCCCCTGCATAAAGATGCTTCTTTCAGTAATGCATTTACAGGTTCTTTTTGGGTCCATATGCGTTGGCACATCTTTGAGAGAAATATTGGCTTTCCTGTTTTATGAGTCTCTGAACACAATAGATATGTCACAACTGCAATGAACCCATATAGAACACATCCGAGCCTGAGTGAGCAGCACGACCTGTTTGATGCCAAAGGATTGCACGATGGCAAGGGTATTGGAGCAAGATTGACACCAGAACCGCTGGTGAACCAGAGACGTGCAGGGGAAGAAAAAAAAAACAAGCCAGTTTTGAAGAAATGAAAAAGGAGAAGGGATCGAAGGTATTTGAAGTTGGGTTAGATTAAGGGAGTTGGACAAGGAAGAAGAAGAAAAGAAAGTGAGAGATGAAAGAGAGTAACGGGAGCTATGAAATTGCCTCAGGGAGAAGATCTCCTTTTCCACTGTCAGCAGTGATTGGACCTTTTTCTGATGCTGCGGAAGACACAGCGAGAGACCTCCAGACCGTTTTCCACATCTTCTAATGGAACCTCTAGTGTTCCCTTTGGCTCCCTAACTGATGATGTACCTCCATTTGGACAAAGCGTAGTTGACTGCATGCATCACCGAAGTCCTTGCTTTTTAGTTTGGTAATTGTAACAAGGGAAGTGATCTCTGGCAATGATTGTTGATAACTATTTACAAATTTAATATGTTAGTCTATGTACCCATCTGAATATTGTATTGTCTATCGAGACGTACATTCTGATTTCATCTGAGTGTATGAGATCTTTAATTAATTGTGACTGTACTAGTCCACACAGCATGACGTAAAGCATGCTGCAGTTTTCTTTAATGAGAAGCTCTTGTCGCAGCTTCTAACTTCGTTGAAGCATGTTGTGAAAAGACAAAAAAAAGCATCAGCAGTCTTTGCCAAGTTTAATCTTAGACAGGAATTAATCTACTAATAATGGAATGAATTATTGTCCACTGGACATTGTCATGTCATGCCTTGTGGACAGTGTCTTATTTTCCATCATCGAGCAAAACAAAAATCCTAAATATGCTTTTGGCATTGAGGGGAATAATTAGTTATTGATGTATTATATGATAAGGGAATGGCAGTTGATGAAGCTATGATAAAATAGAATTGGAATTAGAAGTATATTGTATTGCTATGTTGTTTGAGTACAAGACAATTCTACACACAGAAAGGCATCAGGAATATAAGATTTGACTCTGATTTACTTTCTCTATGTTCAAACTCTGGGATTGCTTCTTGTCAGTAGAAAAGATACTTTTGTCAAAAGGCACTCTGTACACTTGCCAGAAAACTACGATCTCTTGAACAGTTAAGCTTGATAATCACAACTGTAAACTGAATTAAAAGGGAACAGTTATTGCCGATGAATCATTGCAAGATTGGCATTCAATGCACAAGACAATGAAAAATGATGTAATGTGTGGGAGGAGATTAGATAGCTTTCATCGTTGAGCGAAAGCTGCCCTTTTCTTGAGCAACAGGCTTAAAAGCCTCATTGCACTTATCGATATGCCAAAATATTTAGTAGTTTTTAAGGTTTTGATGAATCATAATAAATAGAAAGAGAGATATATGCAGAGGATGCGAAGTGTAAGACAATCTTTTGGATCTTTAAGACCAGGTGACTTCTTCTTGATGCTCAAACACGGACATGCCAGATACCTGAAATTTAGCAACAATTTAGATGTGCAGGCAGGGATTCAGAAGTTTTGCGAACAAGTTCCCAAGGTCAAAGCTGGAGAACGCTACAAGAAGTTAACTTTGGCATCTTTGGATATCCTATTCTATGACAAAACACATGAGCTATTGATGAGGAGAGCTAAGTAGAAACATATTGATGAAACAATAACTAAAAATCAGCTAATGCATTCACTGTTGAGGTGAAAGCACAATCTATGTAGGCGTTCATTGCAGTGCCAACAGCATTGCAATCTGCACATTCATCCATAGGCATGTGCTGGAAACCAAGCCAACTTAGACTTACCCAGTAATGCAGCTGCCATTACAAAATTCAACTCTAAATTAAATAGTCAGCAGAGACACCGATCACTACCAAATAAGAAGTCCGTCTTAGAAAGAGATCATTTAAAATTTTTGCTCAAACAGGACTAAGAAAGTCAGATGTTGCCAATCTACAATAATCAACTTTACCCATTCAAAGATAATACCACAGTGAAAACTCACACAACAAAATTAAAGACAGAAGCGGGCTTCAAAAGAAGCACTCACCAAGAATTGAATTTCTGAGAGAGAGTTTGATTGCATACAATAGAATTCCATCACTAATATCCTTTTCAAGAGATCAAATTTTTCCCGTTGGTCACCAAACTAAAAAAAACAATACTAATTCAAGATCAAGCCTAATCCACCATGTGAAGAAGGCTAAAGTGGAACTTGCGCTCACTAGGATCCCAATATATCCCGACCTCATCGCCAACCTCCAACGCCCTCCGTTTCACGAACTCCTTGATCCAACCCCCCTTGAGGGCATAGGACCCAGACGATGCCCAGAACACAAACACCAGTCGATGCTCAGAGCACGTGTCCATGTCCCTCACGATGACGTCGGCCCCCTTGCCGCTCTCGACTTGCCTCACTGTCTCCTCGTCCATCCATCGGAGAAAGTGGCTCTTCACAGAGTCCCGCCCGATCAAGAGCCTCGACAGGTGGCCGAGATCGCTTTGCGTCAGCCTCTTCTTGACCTTATAAGGGTCGAAGACCAGCGTCAACTCTGTGGAAACTTCCTCGGCGTCACATCCTGAGGCCTCTTTCTTTCCCTTCTGCGTTCTTTTGCACTTCGCCTTCTTCTCCGCAATTAAGGATTCGGCATTGGTAAGTGAGGCCATGGATTTTCGCTTCGGTTGGGCAGGAACGACTTCTCGACGAGGGCCGCTGACTTCCTTCGTGTTCTGATCAAGCGCGAGGGGAAAGAACTCGCGAGCCGGCACCACTCCTGCAGAGGAAACACCTCTGGCCCCTTGGTCGCCATTCTTCTCCTGATCGTGCAGATGAGAAAGGCACGATGAAGACTCCATCGACGGCGACGAGTGGACCTCGCTTCTCAGGTGGTCGCCAATGAGTTTCTTCTTGTCATCATGTAGATAAGAAACGCGCGACGACGAAGAGTGCATCAATGGCGGCAAGTGGACCTCGCCTCTCAGGACGTCGCCGATGGGAGGCGATCTTGGGCCTGACAATTCAATGAGCTTCATGGGTTTTTGGTTGAAGAAACAGAAAAACACTCCGCCAGAACAACAGAGGGCAGGACGGGGTGCAGAGAAATTCAGAGAGAACGAAAGAGAGAAAGACAACGTTGGAGAGAGAATAGGAAGACAGAGGACGATGAGGACTCGGAGGCTACAGAGAGGGAAATATATGGGTTAGTTTTCCGTTGGAATTGGGATGGCATAAAGTCTAGTTTACTAGTGCGCTGAGGAGTGAGAGTTTCTTTCCTAATTCGAGTCAGGTTAAGAGAATAATAAAATAGGAAATAATTTAAAGATTCAAGATTGAAGAGTGATTTCCTATGGAAACTATACTATCTCAATACCATCTCAAACTCTTTAATTGTTATAGTAATGAGTTGGAGATAATTTCCTGGAGCTTCTTCTTTTTGTTACATCAATTACACAATGTAATTATAGGATGGAATTTTAAAAGGCTAAAAATTTTTTTGATTTATTTTTCCCAAAGATTTTTTTTAAACGGATATAATAATGAGTTTATAGAAAAAACACAGCTAAGCACGAGTTTATAGAAAATTTGCAAAAAAATGATGCAAAATAAAGAAAAGAGATGGCGTTGGAATGGGACACAGTAAGCTTGTTTTATCTTTGTCTTCTTTTTTTCCTTTTTTTCTTTTTTATCAATTTGTTCACATTTTTTTGGGAAATTTGTAATATTTAGAAAAAGAGTGAAGTATGGAGTTTTATTGTTAAAACCAATTTTTTTACGTTGTGAATATTAAAAATTTAATCTTATATATATATTTAGATTTTATAAAGTGATGTTCCACTAGACTAGATGCTTGAATTATTTCTCAGAAATTGGGATGAGAAATTGAATTCTTCCCTGGAATGCTGAAAATCCTTGGCAGTCCAGAACAATACATGTTGACGACTAGCAAGTAAGGACTACAAAAGTTTAACCTCTAATAAAGTTTTTTTTTTTTTTTTGGTAAAGGTAAGATATATATTAAGAAAAGCCAAATGTACAAAGATCTTTTTTATCAATTTGTTCACATTTTTTTAGGGAAATTTGTAATATTTAGAAAAAGCCACCCAAAAATTCTTGTTTTTTAAGAACGTGGAGTGGACCCATCTACACCATAGCGCTTCCTTGTCGGAGAACAAGATCCAAATATGAGTGAAGTATGGAGTTTTATTGTTAAAACTCCCTACTTTCCTTGGAAATTCAATTCTTGATGAGTGCTCGTTTGAAAGTGAGAGTGTTTTAGAATATATATTTTTTGAGTTTTTTTTTCCCACTGTTGTGAATATTAAAAATTTAATCTCATATATATTTACATTTTATAAAGTGATGTTCCACTAGACTAGATGCTTGAATTATTTCTCAGAAATTGGGATGAGAAATTGAATTCTTCCCTAATCTCCTTGCGGCTTCAAGAATGCTGAAAATCCTTGGCAGTCCTTGAGTCTACATTTGAGAGCCTTGAGCTTAGAGACAATACATGTTGACGACTAGCAAGTAAGGACTACAAAAGTTTAACCTCTAATAAAGTTGCATTTGCTAAAAAAACAAAAAGAGAGAGAATGTGCCATAATTTAGATAAGTTCTGTTTGTTGTATGAAAAATGAACAATTTAAAAATATTTATAAATTCTTTTATATCTCTAAAAAATAAATAATAAATATTTTTACTGTTAGCAAAAATATTTTGATATAATTATTTACTTAAGTAAGAAGAAAAAATGAAAACCATAATAAACGAGGATAAACAAAAAAGAGGATAGGAAAATCAAAGTACATGTAAATTAAGGGTCCATTTATTTCTTAAATAATAGATAATTTAAAATTCATTTTTTAAAATTAATTGCTTATATAGAGAAAAAACTAAGGGAACGAAAATATTTTTATTACTATCAAACTTGTTTGACATAAATGGTGTTGATAATGAAAATAATTATTTAATACATATTTTAAAACAATATAAGTAATTATATTTATAAAAATACTTTCATATGTTTACTTTTCGCAAAAATAAACCAAACTGAATCAAAGGAAAAATATGATAATTGGTAACACCTCAACTGTTAGGCCCTTTACGTGCTTGGTCAACGCCACGTAAGATCTATAATAGTCTATTCATCAGTTACGTGTACACGCTGGCCCACTCTGACTTCATTTGACTCTGTTTTTCGTGCCAGCCGGCCGCCGCCGCCGCCGCCAGCGGCGGCAAAGCCTTTGGCCAGGGCCCGAAGAGTGTGGCCAACCAGCCCCAGCAGAGGTTCGAGACGGAGGACGAGGAGGCTTGCCCCCAGTACGCGCTCCGAGACTGCCGCAGAGCGATGGACGTCATCCCCGCCTTCGCCCCACCTTGAAGCGCGGCCTGGGCTTGGCTTCCCGCCTCTGCGTCTCCGCATGCCTATCCGCCAAGGCCAACTCCATGTCCTTGGTCGTCCCCGCTTCCTCTTACATCTCGGTCCGTTCTCGATACCCTTTGTCCGCTTCCTCTGTTTTGGATTTGTTTCTTCGTCATGGAACACTATGCTCACCGGGAGTCCGATGAAACTACTCTGACGATGGAGCTGGGGTTTTGTGGTTTCTGTGGTGTTGCTTGGTGATTGGAAAAGATGGAGCAATTCAATGGTCTGGTTCAGTTACTGTTTTAGTCGTCTACTATCACTCATTCTTCCTGGACCCCACAGAATTGCTCGTTTCTGTACTGTTTCTTTGCCTAGTTCCTTTCTGTACTTATAATCATTGAACTCGGATCCATATCTTCTCATGCTGGTACTCTTACTGAAATCGGTTTTTCAATTTCTAATGTATAGAGTTACTTGGAAATGCTATTAATCGGTTGTTCACTTAGGCAGGACACTTTCTTCCAAAGAACATCTTGGAATTCTTTTGTGCTCCAAAGATCTCAAGTCCTATATGTAAATTTTCTTCTCATGCTTGGTGAAAATAAAAGCGAGTCTGTGAGTGTAGCTTGAGCTGCTCTTTTTTATTTTTGCCTTAGCTGTCTCAGTAGGTATCTGTTTCCCCTGCATTAAGATGCTTATTTCAGTAATGCATTTACAGGTTCTTCTTGGGTCCATATGCAGCTTCACATCTTCGAAAGAAATATTGACTTTCCTGATTTATGCGTCTCTAAACACAATAGACATGTTACAACCGTGACGCATTTATATAAAACATATGCAGAACCCGAGTGAGCAGTCCAAGCTGTCTAATGCCGAAGGATCGTGGCAGCAAGCATATCAAGGGCAAGGTTGACAATGGAATCGTTAGCAAACAAGAGACGTGCGAAGAAAAAAGGAAGCTGTGAAGAAACGAAAAAGGAGAAGAGAGAGAGATTTGAAATTGGGTCAAGATTTAGGGATTTGAATACGGAAGAAGAAGAAACAAAGTGAGAGATGACTTGAGGGAGCAACGGGAGCTATGAGGAAACAAAAAGAAGTCTGATGAAGTCAGGGTGGGGCCTAGTGTGTACATGTGGCAACTGATGAATGGATTACTGTAAATCCAATGTGGCACCACTCAAGCATTCAATCATCAATTCTGAGACAACTAATAAATTACCTCAGGAAGAGGAACATCTCCCATTTCTCTGTCACCATGGGTTGGAGCTTCTTCTAATGCTGCAGAAGACATAGCAAGAAGCATCCAGATCGTTGCCATATCTTCTAATGAAATCTCTAGTGTTCCCTTTGGCTCCATAAGTGATGATGTACCTTCATTTGGACAAAGCAAAGGCAATTTCATGAATCGCCAAAGTCCTTGTTTTGCAGTTTGGTAGTTGTAACGATGGAGGTAATAACTGGCAATGTTTGTTGACAACTATTTGCAAATGTAATATGTTTGTCTATGTATGCATGTGAATCTTGGATTGTGTGTCAAGACCTACATTTGGGTTGCATCTGAGTGTATGGAATTCTTTCCTTAATTGTGACGGTACTAATCCATAGGGATAGATGTAGAACATTCGCAGTTGTAGAACTAATCCATCTTGTTGCAGCTCCTGCCTTCGTTGAAGCATGTTGAGAAAAGGCAGGGGAAAAAAAGAAAAAAAAACATCAGCAGTCTTTAGTTTTATACCGGAAACATTCTACTATCATGGAATGAATTATCCTCCATTGGACATTGTCGTGTCATGCCTTGTGGACATTGTGTTAGTCTCCATCATGCACCGAGGCAAAAATCCTAAATTTACTTTCGGCGTTGAGGGGAATAATTAGTTGTCTATGTAGTATGATATGTGATTGCTAGTTGAAGAGACGAAGATAAGATAAAAATTGTGATTAGCAGCATATTATATGAGCCATGTGGTCTAAATACAAAACATATTTGTGTGCAGAAAAACATTAGGAGAGTGAGATTGACTGATTCACGTTCATTGGATTCAGGCACTGGGATTGCTTCCTGAAGAACGGTAGTCCCCTTGAGGCCAGTGTCAGATCTTAGATCACCTCTCCTCCCTCCCCCTGAGTTAACCACAATTGCAAGAAAATTATACAAAATCTCAACGGAGCTCGCATCAGTGTTGTTAAATTGGTGCAATCAACGAAACCTTCTGTTCCGGGTAGAGTTAGTGAGTGTGATGAATTGTGGGTTAGAGCTTTTTATTTTTTTGCTATTACTTTTATTATTTTATTTTGGCATTAGACAGATGACTAAATTTACATGTTAGTGACAGAGAGTTCATGAAAAACTGTCCTCTCTGGATTGCGGTCACAACGGAAATCCTCTACTTGGAAAGTACTTGAATCTCAATGATATCCTTTTGAGTAACTCTGAACTACTCTTGGAAATTTTTTAAATTATTGATACATCAACGATTTTCTTTTGTTCTCTCCTCTTCCATTTCATCAAAGATATTTTATTGCACATTTGATCCCGAAAAAACAAATAAATAAAGAGAAGGGATTTCCTAAAACCAATAAATTCATGTTAAAGACAAACAAACAGACAAACTGCCTTTGCTTGGAAGTGAGAAGCTAAAATCCATATTGATTGCTCACCTTTCCAAATGATACAAAGCCAATGGCGATCTTTTGGATCTTTAGGACCGGGTGACTTTTTCGTGATGATCAAACATGGACATGCCAGATACTTGAAATGCAACAAACTATTAAGCTTTGCAGGCAGGAATGTAGAAGTTCAAGGCCAAAGCTGGAGAAAGCTACAAGAAGTTAACTTTGGTGCCTTTTGATATCCTACACTATGGCAAAACAGCTGAGCTGTTGATTTGGACAGTTCAGTAGGAACATCTTGATGAAACAGCGACTTACCCAGTAATGGGACCCTCATTACAAAATTCAACTCTAAAATCATAAGCAAATATGAATTTGTCTTAAGCTGGAGAAAGCTAAACAAGAAGGTCAGTTGTTGCCAATCTACATTAATCAACTTTACTCATTCGAAGATATTACCACAGTGAAAACTCACACAACAAAATTAAAGATAGAACTGGGCTTAAAAAGAAGCACTGACCAAGAATAGAATTTCTTAGAGATAGTTTGATTGCATACAAAAGATTTCCATCACTAATATCATCAAAAATTTTCCTATTGGTAAAAAAAGAAAAAAGAACAAAGAAAGCAATACTGATTCAAGATCAAGCCTAATTCTCCTTGTGAAGAAGGCTAAAGTGGAAATTGCTAGCACTAGGCTCCCAATATATGCCGACCTCATCGCCAACAGCCAACCCCCTCCGTTTCGCGAACTCCTTGATCCAACCCCCCTTGAGGACGTATGACCCAGACGACGCCCAGAACACGAACACCAGTCGATGCTCAGAGCACTTGTCCATGTCCCTCACGATGACGTCGGCCCCCTTGCTGCTCTCGACTTGCCTCACTGTCTCCTCGTTCATCCATCGGAGAAAGTGGCTCTTCACAAAGTCCCGCCCGATCAAGAGCCTCGACAGGTGGCCGAGATCGCTTTGCGTTAGCCTCTTCTTGATCTTATAAGGGTCAAAGAGCAGCGTCAACTCTGTGGAAACTTCCTCGGCATCACATCCTGAGGCCTCTTTCTTTCCCTTCTGCGTTCTTTTGCACTTCGCCTTCTTCTCCGCAATTAAGGATTCGGCATTGGTAAGTGAGGCCATGGATTTTCGCTTCGGTTGGGCAGGAACGATTTCTTGACGAGGGTGGCCGACTTCCTTCGTGTTCTGATCAGGCGCGAGGAGGAAGAACTCGCGAGACGCCACCGCTCCTGCAGATGAAATACCCCTGGCCCCTTCGTCGCCATTCTTCTCCTGATCTTGCAGATAAGAAAGGCATGACGAAGAGTCCATCGACTCCGGGGAGCGGACCTTGCTTCTCAGGTGGTCGCCAATGGGTTTCTTCTTCTCGTGATCCTGCAGATAAGAAACGCGCGACGACGAAGAGTCCATCGACAACGGCGAGTGGACATCGCCTCTCGGGACGTTGCCGATGGGAGACGTTTTGGGGCCAACAAATCGACGAGCTCCATGCGTTTGTGGCGAAAGAAACAGGAAAGTGCTTCGTGAGAACAACAGAGGGGCAACAAGGTTCAGAGAAATTCAGAGAGAGAGAGCGAAAGAGAGAGAGACAACGTTGGAGAGGGAGTAGAAAGACAGAGGACGACAAGGACTTGGAGAAAGAGAGCGAGGGGAAAATATATGGTTAGTTTACCGTTGGAATTGGGATGGCTTCGTAGTCAAGTTTCGAGGGTGTGCTGAGGAGTGAGAGGTTCTTTCCTAATTTGAGTCAGGTTAAGACTAGTAGAAAATAGGAAATAATTTCAAGATTTAAGATTTATTTCCTAGTTTGTTACATTGTTTTCACCATGTAATAGGACGGAACTTTAGAGGGCTGGAACAAAACTAAATGTTTTTAATTCTTTCTTAAGAAAATAAAGATTGGTAAATGTATATGATAATGAGTTTATCACAAACTTGGAAAAAATATTGTCCACTCGTTTTTGAGAGTGCACTGAAAAGTGAGAAGTTCTTTCATAGTTTGAGTCGGTTTAAGAGATTGATAGAATAGGAAATAATTTCAAGATTCAAAATTGAAGATTGATTTCCACATAAACTCTAATATCACAAACTCGTTAATAATTATAATAACGAGTTGGAGATAATTCCCTGGAGCTTCTTCTTTTTGTTACATTATTTACATCATGTAATAGGATGGAAATTTAAAAGGATGGAAATTTTTCTTTTGATTTATTTACACAAAAGAAATTTTTTGAAATTTATATAATAATGAGTTTATAGAAAAAACACAGGTAATTGCACTGCAAAAAAAAAATTGCACAAAATAAAGAAAAGAATCAGCGTCGGTGTGGGATATTGTAAACTTGCTTCATCTTTGTCTTCTTTTTTTATCAATTTGTTCACATTTTTCGAGCAGCGCACTTTCCTGTTCTTGTTAGATTACCTCCCTAAAAAGTTTTAATTGAATATTTTACAGGGATGACATCATCAAAAAACTTAAAAATCATTAATCATCTTAAATTAGTATTTCTTTCGGTTGGTGACCAGTGGGAAATTTGTAATCCTTAGAAGAAGAGCAATAGCATGGAAGTTTTAATTGAATATTTTACGGGGATGCTATCTTTATTTTCCTAAGAATTTCAATTCTTAGTGAGTGTCCTTTTGAAAGTGAGAGTGTCTTTAATTTTCTTGAGCCTTTTATTTCCACTGTGGTGAACATAAAATTTTTTAATGTTATATATACTTACATTTTATAAAGTGACATTCCAAAAACCAGGTGCTCCAATTATTTCCAGGAAATTAGGATGAAGTTGAATTCTTCCCCTGTTAAGTTGAAAATCCTCTACCGACCAAAAAAAAAAAAAAAATTTGAAAATCCTCTATACTCCAAAACAATACATGTTGATGGCCAAGAAGTAAGGGCTACAAAAGTTTAATCTCTAATAAATTTGCATTTCATAAAACCAAAAAAAGAGAATACATCTAGGTTCTATTTATTTCGCAAAAACTGAATACTTTGGAATATATTTTAAAATGATCACTTATATCCTAAATAAATAAATAAATATTTAATATTTTCAACGTTTGTAAAAACATTTATAGATAATTAGTTATCAATAATAAAAACATTATCATTAATTAATTATTTCATGAAATACAAGCAACAATCTTGGAAAAACATTTTAAAATTATTATTTTTTACAAATAAATAAAGTTTGATGAAAATTAAAGAGTAAATGTAGTAGAAACGAAATTCGATCCCATGACGCCTCCTCCTATGCAGATAGCTCCACCCAGGGAGGGAGTAGGGGTGAGCATGGTCCGGGTTGGTCCGGGCCACCCCCCAACCCTAGGACCAACTCGTACAGTGTCGGTCCTCAATTTTTAGGACCGAGAACCGACCTTATTGAGCTTAGGACCAAGGACCGGACCGAACTGACCCAATGGGTTCGGTCCAATTCCAGGGTCAACCCGGGACCGATCGACAATTTTTTTTGTCTTATTTTTTATACTCCCTAAAAAAGCAAACCTACAAATTCAAATTACACATCCATTGACAATGTGGCATTATGCAACTAAATTATAAATACCAATACATATTTAGCAAATTTAAGATGACACAATAGAAATTTCGTACTTGCTAACCGCTTATCGAGATATGGGACAAGATGGAAAGTTCTTGTAATTATCTATCTTTAATATTCATAACACCATATGCAAAAGTATTTTCCTGCATTTGATCATGTAGAGTCCACTCAACTAAAAAATGAGCTTCACACAACTTGACTAGTAAATCACCGTAGCAACTGCAATACTACTCTGCTCTTTAAAAACTTTTACCATTTGACACAAATTGAAAAGTAAAGTGTAGCTGAAATTTATTAGTAAAATACAATTAACTATAAAAAGTTCAAAATACTTAATATAAATCATGAATATATAACTTCACATCTTGTTAATTCACTTGAACTTCTAAACACCAAAACAAAACAAACAACACATAATTAATACTCAACAAAAGTTTTAAATTGAAATTACTATTAGTGTTATTGATAGAACATTTCAATATAATATAATATAACAGACATTTTACTTAGATTTGAATATATGAAAGAATTATACATAATATAATATAATATAATATAATATATAGGGTTGGTCCAGGGTTGGACTGACAAAAAATTCTTAGGACCGATGACCAACCCGCACAGTGTTGGTCCTGGAATTTCAAGACCGAGGACCGACCCAATCCCCTTGGGAACCGGACCAGGACCGGCAGGGTTGGGCCGGTCCAGGGTCGGTCCAGGGTCAACCCTAGACCGTTGCTCACCCCTAGGAGGGAGTACGTTGTCCCATTATTTTCCAAGATTACATAAGTAAGAAGAAAAAGTGAAAAAGAAGAAGAAATATTCCATATGAAAGAAAGTGTAAGGGTATAAATTAAAAAAGATGTTAGAGAAAGAAAAATGGAAGAAATTAAGCCTCCATTTATTTGTTGAAAAATGAATAATTTTTAAAAAATATTTTATAAAAAAAAATTGTCCTTTATATCACATAAAGGAATAAATAAACAAAATTTAAAACCACCGAAAATATTTAGATATAAATATTATTGATAGTAAAAAAATTATTTACTAATTACTTTAATAATATAAGTAATTATATTTATAAATGATAACTGGTAACATGTCAGATGTGAGGCTTGATCAATGCCACGTAAGATCTAAAGTAGAGTAGGCCCATTCACCAGTTACGTGTACACGCTGGCCCCCTCTGACTTCATCAGACTCTCTGCTCACAAGACGGTGACCGCCACCACCGCCGACGGCGGAGCCTCCGGCGAGGGCCCGAAGAATGTCTGGAACCGGCCGGACAGAGGTTCGAGACGGAAGGCAAGGAGGCTTGCCTACAGTACGCGCTCCGAGACTCTGTGGCAGGCAGAGTGATGGGCATCGTCCCAACGTTCGCTCCTCCCTCGAAGCGAGGCCTGAGCTTGGCTTCCCGCCTCTGCCGTCTCCGCATTCCCACTCGCCAAGGCCGACTCTATGTCCGTCTTCATCCCGCTCTTACATCTCGGTCCGTTCTTGATACCCTTTGTCCTCTTTCTGTGTTTTGGATTTGTTGCCTTGTTACCCTGACGATGGAGGTGGGTTTTTGTTGCTACTTTGACGTTGCCAAGTGGTCCGAAGAAATTGAGCAATTCCAATGTTCTGGTTCAATTACTGTTTTAGTCGTCTGTCATCGCTCATTCTTCCTGGAATTCACAGAATTGCTTGCGCCTTTACTGTTTCTTTGCCTAGTTGCTTTCTGTACTTATAATCAGTGGATTCGGATCCATATCTTCTTGTGTTGGTTAATCTTAGTGCCCTCAGCTTTTCAATCACTATGCATTGAGAGTTCTTGGAAATACTACTAATCGGTTGGTTGCATGGGCAGGGCATTTTTTTTTTTTCGTGTAACCCATTTTGGAATTCTTGTTTACTCTAAAGATCTCAAGTCCCATAGGTAAAGGGTTTTTCTAAACTGGGTGAAAATAATCGCAAGTCTGAGATTGTCAAGTCGATGTAGCTACTAGCTTGACCTGCTCTCTTTTACTTCTTTCAGTAATGCATTTACAGGTTCTTACTGAGTCTGTGACTCCATATGTGTTTACACATCTTTGAGAGAAGTATTGACTTTCTGTTTTATGTGTCTCTAAACACAATAGACATGTTACTATTACAAAATCATCCATGTAAAATATATCTAAAAGCTGAGTGAGCAGTTTGATGTCAAAGGATCCTGCAGCAGCGAGGGTATCAAACTATCAAGGGCGAGATTGAACCACCAGTAAACCAGAGGAGGAAAAAAAAAGTAACTGTGAAAGAAACAAAAAAGTAGAAGAGATTTGAAGTCACAATTCTATTTAAGAATTTGAAGTAAGGAAGAACAAGATGAGAAAGTGAGAGAGATAAGAGAGAGAGTAATGGGAATGGTGAGGACACAAAAAAAGGAGTGTTGAAGTTAGAGTGGGAGCCGTGGGTACACATGGCAATTGATGAATGGACTCCTTTAAATCCTATGTGGCACTAATCAATCGCCCAATATTTTCTCTCAAGGATAATTATCAATTCTGAGACAACTATGAAATTGCCTTAGATGACAAAGATCTCCCATTTCACTGTCTTGAAGGGATGGGAGTTTTTCTGATGCTACAGAAGACATAGCGATGAACCTCCACACCATTTTCCACATCTTCTGATGGAGCCTCTAGTGTTCCTTAGGCTCCCTAAGTGATGATGTACCTCCATCTGGACAGAGCATGGGTGACTGCATGCATCACCGAAGTCCTTGTTTGCAATTTGGTAGTCGTAACAATGGAGGTAATCTCTGGCAATGGTTGTTGACAACTATCTACAAGTGTAATATGTTTGTCTACGTATGCATGTGAATACTGTATTGTATGGAATTCTTTCCTTAATTGTGACCGTACTAATCCACAGGAACAGATGTAGAATATTTGCGGTTGTAGAACTAATCCATCTTGTTGCAGCTTCTGTTTTTTGTTGAAAAAGAGTCGTGAAAAGAAAACAAAGCATCGCAATCTTTAATCTTGTGCAGGAAACGTTCTACTATCAATGGAATGAATTATCCTCTATTGGACATTGTCATGACATGCCTTGTGGACATTGTCTTATTCTCCATTAGTGAGCGAAGCAAAATTCCTAAATTTGCTTTTGGTGTTAAACCAGGCAAGTGGAGTTTTCACTGACTTTGTACAGTCTAGAGCTGCTATTAGGCTCTTGAGTTCATGGATTAGCTCCACCTAGCTGTGCATGTCGATTTTGGGCTTGGTATTGGGATGAGGGTGCAGAGGACGGGCGATGAAGCTCTGTCCAGAGTTGGCTCAGTAAGGTGTGAGGTCTTCCGCTGTCCAGATGTGACTGTGGAGTCGCTCCTGGGGTCTAAAGCACACGGATAAGCTCTAGATAGCTTTGCATGTGCAATCCATGGGCTGGGGTGGTTGCTGGATCCGAATTTGGGTGCTGGAACGCCTGCTCTTGGACAGGGCAGGCTCCCAGTTTTGTTGGCCAATGTCGGAGAGTTGTGGGTGTCGAGTTTTGCCCGGTCGACAGCCCATGGACCCAGGTTCTGTGATTGGATTCCTTTAGGCTAAATCTCGGTTATGGGTCTTGAAGATCTGGGTGATTTGAGAAGCTCGGGAAACACTGAAACTCTATCCAGACCTCCCTGAGCTAGTTACTTGGTCCAAAATGTTTAGTAGGCGAGCTTGAGCGATGAACAGTGAAGTTCAGAAGCGGTGCATGTGTGTGTCGGTGGGGCTTGGAGTGAGAGAAAGTAGTGTCATAAGGCCGGATAATGCTTAGTGATCGCGGGGTGGTGCTGCAAGCCATGTGGGCTGTGTCCGCGAGACCTGAGCGAGAGAGAGGACAGTGCGCCAAGCGTTGGGTTAGTAGTTCATGAGGTTCGAAGTGAGAGCGGGTGTGGTCTGAGAGCCCGGTGAGGTCGTGTGAAGTCCAGCGCGTTTTGTGAGCAAGCCATGAGTCTTGAGTGAGGAGGAGAGTGGTGCCGTGAGCTGAGTGGTGTTCGGTGAGCTTGACACACAAAGAGAGAGAGACCATGGGCTGCGACGTTCCATAATATCCGAGTGAGGAAAAGCGTGCCACGAGTTGTGAAGGAGAGTCGTATGGACATTCGGAATTTGAACTAGCTGAGGGAAGTGCTCATGAGGGCTTGGAGTGTTTTTGACATAGACGAGACATGCTATATTTCCGTGATGATCAAATAAGTTACTTTTCTTAGAAGATTTTTGCATATGATAGGGACCCAAAATAACACCATCACTGAAATAATGTACACAGAAAAAAGCGATAAAATAAGGGAACCGAGTCTTGCCTTGAAATTTTTGCTGGCGGCAACGAGATACAAGATAGCGTCACCTTTGTGGTCCTTCTAATTGATCAATTGCTCCTTCTTGTGCTACTTCCGATGCTCCACCAACCGAACCAGCACTTTAAATTGGTTGTTCTGCATGGTGAGGTGAAGTGCGGTCTTCTCTTAGGTGGTTGTCAATGATCAAATGGGTCGGAGTCAATTGAGTTGGGTCGGGTCAGATGCACCGAATTGGCACATGCCGCAACGTGCTCAGCTGACGTCATGATGACGTGATCTGGCAAGTGCCACGCACATGCGTTGATGACGTCAGCTGGCGCGTGCCGCGCACGTGCGTCGCACGCACCCAAGGGAGACCATATCAACCACATCTCAAAATCTCAACCGCCATCCATGAAGTTACAAAATGTGATATAAACTCACGACACAATTTATTAAGGAGATCCAATACAGTGGATCACTTGTAGACATCACACAATCAATTGCAGAGAATCAAGGACATCAATCTAACATCTGACCTTGTCGAAAGCTCCAATACTATATTGCTAAAGGCTGCATGTCTTAGAAAAAGCTCAAGAAAAGAGAGATACCATCATCATTTACAACCGCGACTTTTGTCCTTCTTCTCTAAGTCCTTATCCTCTGAGTCCTCATTCTCTGAGTCCTTCTCTAGCTTGTACATATCACCTAGGAGGTGCAATCAAAAAAGGCGTACCAAGAAAAAATTCATAACTACCGCTGACGGCCTTTGTATCAGTAGAAGAACAATTGATACAAGCAGTGTTAGGGGCCCCGCAGGCGAGTTTGAAGTTAATAGCAAGGATGTCGTGAAGGTAAAGTAAGTTACAACCATTGTGATGAGGGATAGCATAAAGCGGTAGCCTGACGGGGAGATAATTGGTGAGGCAAATGATCATCTAGACTGATAGAAAGAACCCGAATGTGTTGCTGCATAGGAAGAGGCTGTACATCACGAGCTTGACATTACTTAGAGGAGTGGCATAACTTAAGAGTAATTCTAGTCACATTATAGTATAGTTGTCTGCTCAACTTCCTTGGAATTTTTGTCATTGCAACTTCTACAATTTTTGGAGGCTGAAGCACAAATTGGTACATCGCGCTCACAATCAGCGCAGCGACGACCAGCAGGGCGTTGCGTATTTCGCCCAAGGACTCTCCCCCTTGCTTTAATTTTCTAGATGTTGAACTTGATGATGATTGAGGAGCATTTGTGACTAGTTCCCCATCTAATTGGTGACCGTTACCTCCCTTCATATCGTCATCGTCCGTTGAGACTGGTGTTGAAGTGGGTGAGTTTGATCGTCCTCCTCTGGGCACAGCTCTGGCTCGTGTGAGAATTTATCTGATCTCTCTATCTCGTGCTCCCCTTGACGAGGGAGTTGAGACATCTAGAGGTGTCAAGCCGCTCTCGTTCAAGGTGTTCACCTCCACGACCTCAGACTCCAAAGCATGTCCACAAAGCATGAAGTCGACCACCTGCAACTCTTCACATCTTTGTTTTACTCTCATTGATTTTCAAGCATTTAGATACTACAGAAATATTTTTGACATAGACGGGACATCCTATATTTCCGTGATGATCGAATAAGTTCCTGCTTAGAAGATTTTTGCATGTGATAGGGACCCAAAATAGCACCTTGACTGAAATAATGCACAAAGAAAAGTGCGATAAAATAAGGGAACTACGAGTCTTGTCTTGAAAGTTTTGCTGGCGGCAGCAGATGCAAGGAAGTGTCGCCGTTGTAATCCTTCCAAGTGATCAATTGTTCCTTCTTGTGTTGCTTCAAATGCTCCACCAACCGAACCAACACTTTAAACCAGTTGTTCTGCACGGCGAGGTGAAGCACCGTCTCCTCTCGGGTGGTCGTCAAGGATCAAATGGATCGGAGTCAATCGGGTCAGGTCGGGTCAGATGCCTGGCACCAAAACGGCACGTGCGTCGGTGCATCCCAAGCACATCTCAAAATCTCAACTGCCATCCATGAAGTTACAAAACGTGATATAAACTCACCACACAATTTATTAAGGAGATTCAATACAGCCAATCGCTTGTAGACATCACACAATCAAATGTAGAGAATCAAGGACATCAATCTAACATCTGACCTTTGTCTAAAGCTCCATTACTATATTGCTAAAGGATTGCATCTCTTAGAAAAAGCTCAAGAAATGAGAGATACCATCATCATTTACAACCGTGACTTTTGTCCTTCTCCTCTAAGTCCTTATCTTCTAAGTCCTCATTCTCTAGTCCTTCTTCTCTAGCTTGTACATATCACCTAGGAGGTGCAATCGAAAAAGGCGTACCAAGAAAAAATTCATAACTACCACAGCGGCCTCTGTACCAGCAGAAGAACAACTGATACAAGTAGCGTCAGGGGCCCCACAGGCGAGTTTGAAGTTAATAGCAGGGATGTCGTGAAGGTAAAGTAAGTTACAACCATTGCGATGAGGGATAGCATAAGCGGTAGCTTGACGGAGAGATCTTTGGTGAGGCAAATGATCATCTGGACTGACAAAACTTGAATGTGTTGCCGCACAGGAAGAGGCCATACACCACGAGCTCGACATTACTTGGAAGAGTGCCATAACTTAGAGTAATTCTAGTCACGTTATAGTTATATTTATTCTGCTTAACTTGCTTGGAATTTTTGTCATCGACTACTTCTACGATTTTTGGAGGCTAAAGCACGGATTGGTATGTCGCGCTCATAATTAGTGTAGCGACGACCAGAAGAGCGTTGCGAATTTCCCCTAAGTACTCTCCCCCTTGGTATAATTTTCTAGATGTTGAACTTGATGATGATTGAGGAGCATTTGTGATTGGTTCCCCATCAGATTGGTGACCGTTATCTCCCTCCATATCGTCATCGTCCACTGAGACTGGTGTTGAAGCAGGTGAGTTTGATCGTCCTCCTCTGTGCACAGCTCCGGCCCGTGTGAGAATTTCTCTGATCTCTCTATCTCGTGCTCCCCTTGATGAGAGAGTTGAGACATCTAAAGGTGTCAAGCCACTCTTGTTCAAGGTGTTCACCTCCACGACCTCAGACTCCAAAGCATGTCTATGAAGCATGAAGTCGACCACTTGCAACTCTTTCCCATCTTTGTTTTACTCTCATTGATTTTCAAGCATTTAGATACTGCATAAATGCTTTTGACATAGATGAGACTTCCTATATTTCCACGATGATCAAATAAGTTCCTTTGCTTAGAAGATTTTTGCATATGATAGGGACCCAAAATAACACCTTCACTGAAATAATGCACAAAGAAAAAGTGTGATAAAATAAGGGAACCACAAGTCTTGCACCGAAATTTTTGCTGGCGGTAGTGAGATGCAAGGAAGTGTCGCGTTTGTGGTCCTTCCAATTGATCAATTGTTTCTTCTTGTGCCGCTTCAGATGCTCCACCAACCGAACCAGCACTTTAAACTGACTATTCTACACGACAAGGTGAAGCACGGTCTCCTCTCGGGTTGTTGTCAATGATCAAATGGGTTGGAGTCAATCGGGTTGGGTTGGGTTGGACGGACGGACCTGACACGTGCTCGGCTGATGTCATGATGACGTCATCTGGCATGTGCCACGTGCATGCGTTGATGACATCAGTTGGTGCATGCCATGCACATGGGTCGCATGCGCCTGGCATGGAAATGGCACATGCCTGGCACCGAAATGGCACGTGTGTCGCACGCGCCTAGGGGAGACCATATCAACCACATCTCAAAATGTCAACCACCATCCATGAAGTTACAAAATGTGATGTAAACTCACAACACAATTTATTAAGGAGATCCATTACAGCGGATCACTTGTAGACATCACACAAACAAGTGCAGAGAGTCAATGACATCAATCTAACATCTGACTTTGTCAAAAGCTCCAATACTATATTTCTAAAGGCTTGCATGTCTTAGAAAAAGCTCAAGAAAAGAGAGATACCATCATCATTTACAACCGCAACTTTTGTCCTTCTTCTTTAAGTCCCTATCCTCTGAGTCCTCATTCTCTGAGTCCTTCTCTAGCATGTACATATCACTTAGGAGGTGCAATCGAAAAAGGCGTACCAAGAAAAAATTCATAACTACTGCCAACGGCCTCTGTATTAGCAAAAGAATAGCTGATACAAGCAGCGTCAGGGGCCTCGCAGGCGAGTTGGAAGTTAATAGCAGGGATGTTGTGAAGGTAAATTAAGTTACAAGCATTGCGGTGAGGGATGGCATAAAGCGGTAACTTGACAGGGAGACATTTGGTGAGGCAAATGATCATCTGGACTGATATAAAGAACCCGAATGTGTTGCCGCACAGGAAGAGGCCGTACACCACGAGCTTGACATTACTTGGAGGAGTGCCATAACTTAGAGTAATTCCAGTCACGTTATAGTTATAGTTGTTCTGCTCAACTTACTTGAAATTTTTGTCATTGACAACTTCTACGATTTTTGGAGGCTGAAGCACGGATTGGTACGTCGTGGTCACAATCATCGCAGCGACGACCAGCAGGGCGTTGCGTATTTCACCCAAGGACTTGATAATGATTGAGGAGCATTTGTGACTAGTTCCCCATCTGATTGGTTGCTGTTACCTCCTTCCATATCGTCATCGTCCACTGAGACTGGTGTTAAAGCAGGTGAGTTTGATCGTCCTCCTTTGCGCACAGCTCTAGCCCGTGTGAGAATATCTCTGATCTCTCTATCTCGTGCTTCCTTTGGCGAGGGAGTTGAGACATCTAGAGGTGTGAAGCCGCTCTCGTTCAAGGCGTTCACCTCCACGACCTCAGACTCCAAAGCATATCCACGAAGCATGAAGCCAACCACCTGCAACTCTTTCCCATCTTTGTTTTACTCTCATTGATTTTCAGGCATTTAGATACTGCATAAATGTTTTTGACATAGACGAGACATCCTATATTTCCGTGATGATAAAATGAGTTTTTTTGTTTAGAAGATTTTTGCATATGGTAGGGATCCAAAATATCACCCTCATTGAAATAATGCACAAAAAAAAGTGCGATAAAATAAGGGAACCGCGAGTCTTGTCTCGAAAGTTTTGCTGGCGGTGGTGAGATGCAAGGAAGTGTCGCCGTTGTGGTCCTTCCAAGTGATCAATTGTTTCTTCTTGTGCCGCTTCAGATGCTCCACCAACCGAACCAACACTTTAAACCAGCTGTTATGCACGACGAGATGAAGCGCAGTCTCCTCTCGGGTGGTTGTCAAGGATCAAACGGGTTGAAGTTAATCGGGTCGGGTCGGGTCAAACGGACTGACACGGCACATGCCATGCGTGTGCTCGGCCGACGTCATGAAGACGTCATCTAGCATGTGCCACGCGCATGCGTTAATGATGTCAGCTGGCGTGTGTCGCGCACGTGGGTTGCACATGCCTGGCACGGAAATGGCACGTGTGTCGCACACACTTGGCACGGAAACAGCACGTGCGTTGCATGCGCCCGGGCGAGATCATCTCAAGCACATCTCAAAATCTCAACCGCCATCCATGAAGTTAGAAAATGTGATATAAACTCACAACACAATTTATTAAGGAGATCCGATATACCAGATCACTTGTATACATCAGACAATCAACTGCAGAGAATCAAGGACATCAATCTAACATTTGACCTTGTCTAAAGCTCCATTACTATATTGCTAAAGGATTGCATGTCTTAGAAAAAGCTCAAGAAATGAGAGATATCATCATCATTTACAACTGTGACTTTTGACCTTCTTCTCTAAGTCCTTATCTTTTGAGTCCTCATTCTCTGAGTCATTCTTTTCTAGCTTGTACATATCACCTAGGAGGTGCAATCGAAAAAGGCATACCAAGAAAAAATTCATAACTACCGCAGCGGCCTCTGTACCAGCAGAAGAACAGCTGATACAAGCAGCGTCAAGGGCCCCGCAGGCGAGTTTGAAGTTAATAGCAGGGATGTCGTGAAGGTAAAGTAAGTTACAACCATTGCGATGAGGGATATCATAATTGGTAGCTTGACGGGGAGATCTTTGGTGAGGCAAATGATCATCTGGACTGACAAAACTTGAATGTGTTGCCGCACAGGAAGAGGCCATACACCACGAGCTCGACATTACTTAGAGGAGTGCCATAACTTAGAATAATTCTAGTCACGTTATAGTTATAGTTATTCTGCTCAACTTGCTTGGAATTTTTGTCATCGACAACTTCTACGATTTTTGGAGGCTGAAGCACGGATTGGTACGTCGCGCTCACAATTAGTGTAGCGACGACCAGAAGAGCGTTGCATATTTCCCCTAAGTACTCTCCCCTTTGGTTTAATTTTCTAGATGTTGAACTTGATGATGATTGAGGAGCATTTGTGATTGGTTCCCCATATGATTGGTGACCGTTACCTCCCTCCATATCATCATTGTCCGCTGAGACTGGAGTTGAAGTGGGTGAGTTTGATCTTCCTCCTCTACACACAGCTCTAGCCCGAGTGAGAAATTCTCTGATCTCTCTATCTCGTGCTCCCTTTGACGAGAGAGTTGAGACATCTAGAGGTGTCAAGCCACTCTTGTTCAAGGCTTTCACCTCCACGACCTCAGACTCCAAAGCATGTCCATGAAGCATGAAGTTGACCACTTGTAACTCTTTCCCATCTTTGTTTTACTCTTATTGATTTTCAAGCATTTAGATACTGAAGAAATGTTTTTGACATACACGAGACATCCTATATTTTAGCAATGATCAAATAAGTTCCTTTGCTTAGAAAATAAGGGAACCACGAGTCTTGCCTCGAAATTTTTGCTGGCGGCATGCAAGGAAGTGTCGTCTTTGTGGTCCTTCCAATTGATCAATTGTTCCTTCTTGCCCCACTTCGGATGCTCCACCAACCGAACCAGCACTTTAAACCGGCTGTTTTGCATGGCGAGGTGAAGTGAGGTCTCCTCTCGGGTGGTTGTCAACGATGGTTAGAATCAATCGGGTCGGATCGGGTCGAACGGACGAACGGAGCCGGCACTTGCCGCGTGCGTGGTTGGCTGACATCACAATGATGTCATCTGGCACGTGCCATGCGCATGCATTGATGACGTTAGCTGGCGCGTGTCACGCACGTGGGTTGCACGTGCCTGGCACAGAAATGGCATGTGCGTTGCACATGCCTGGCACCAAAATGGCACGTGCGTTGCACGCACCTGGGGGAGATCATATCAACCACATCTCAAAATCTAAACCGCCATCCATGAAGTTACAAAACATGATATAAACTCACATCACAATTTATTAAGGAGATCCGATACAACGGATCGCTTGGAGACATCACACAATCAACTGTAGATAATCAAGGACATCAAACTAACATTTAACCTTGTCTTGCATCAAAATTTTTGCTGGCAACAGCGAGATGTAGGGAAGTGTCGCCTTTGTGGTCCTTCCAATTGATCAATTGTTCCTTCTTGTGCTGCTTTAGATACTCCACCAATCGAACTAGCACTTTAAACCAACTATTCTGCATGGCGATGTGAAGCACGGTCTCTTGTCAGGTGGTTGTCAACAATGAAATGGGTCGGAGTCAATTCGAGTTTGGTCGGAAGGACGGACCCGGCACGTGCTCGGCCAACGTCACGATGACGTCATCTAGCACGTGCCACGTGCATGCGTTGATTATGTTAGTTGGCGCGTGCTACGCACGTGGGTCACACGCGCCTGGCACGAAAACGGCACGTGCGTCGCACACACCTAGCACTGAAACAGCACGTGCGTCACATGCGCCCGAGGGAGACCGTATCTAGGGGTGAGCATGATTCCCGGGTAGAACCGAGAACCGGAAAACCAACCGGAGGGTCCGGTTTGGTTCCTGGTTCTTAAGAGACTAGTTCCGATTCCGGTTCTTACGGAACTGGGACCGGAATCGGAACCGGAACTGGCCAAAAAAAAAAAAAAAAAAAAAAAAAAAGCTATTTCCCCTATGTTTCTTCACCCATTCCCCTTTCTTTTTCCCCCCTACTCTCTCTCTCTCTCTCTCTCTCTCTCTCTCTCTCTCTCTTTTCCCCATTTTTTCCTGCTCCCGTCACTTCCTGCCCCCAACCTTATTCTTTTCTTCTCTCTCTTCTCTTTCCCCCTCTCTCGGCCGAAACCCCACCCCTTCTTCTTCTTCTTCTTCGCCGCCCCTTGCCGTTTCACCCACCACCACATCACCACCCCACGCCCTACTCACCACCATCTCTTGGCCACTGAACCACCACCATCCACCGCTTGTCCAACGAGCCGTCTCGCCGTTGAGCCCGACAAGCTATCGCATCGTCCGTGCTGCCCCTCGCCGCTGTGAGCTGCCGCCACCGTCCCCAAGCCACCATCACCACCTCTTGCCACCGCTCGCTCGGCCATTTGGGCCGTCGTTGCTTCAAACCACCACCGCTAGAACCGTGCTCTTCCCCCCTTGGCCGTGGGTTGAGCCGTGACTACCGCCATGTTTGCCGCGCTGTCCGTGCTGCCGTTGATGCCGTGAGACTTGTGTCTTCGTTGCGGTCGTCGAACCTCCCTCGACACCGCCGCTGGATGCGTCACCCCTCTCTCACCTCGCCGCTCGGCGCTTACCGTCGACGCCGCTCGTCCCCCAGGTGGAGGCTATTCGCTCGCCAGCCCCTTGACGCAGCTCGCTGCTCACCCAGCCACCCAATCAGCCTTAACTCCACACCCCTTCACCTTCGCCCCAACAAAGCTGCTCTGCTACGGGCTGCGATCGGCGGCGAAGCCGAAGGAGAAGCAAGAGGTGGCAACGGTGAGCTCTTCTTCATCTCGGAGGTTGGTTTCACCTCGACCTCCTCTCCTTTGCTTGTTCGAGGCTTTAACGGTTTTTTTGTTCCCGGTAGTTTAGGGTTTTTGTGTGTACGTGTGAGTCAGTGATTTTTGAGAATCGGACCGAGTCGAGCACACGTTTATCACATGTGAAGATCAAGCTATCATTTGCTTTTGCTTATTTCGATTAAAATGTACAATTTGTGTCGGTTTGTGCAAGGGCACAAAGAATTTGATCTTTATGTTACCTCGTTTGTGATGGGAGTGCTGTTTATGAATGGAGTGTTAGATGTGTATGTCATGTGTGTTTTGGAATTGCTCCTATGCATGTCGCACCCCCACTATGAATTAGTTGTTTATGGCGTGTTCTGGAATTGCTCATCTTTAATGGCAGGTATTGAAAATGGAGGGTCAACTATTGAATTATTTCCACTTCTGGATATTCACGCCCAACACAAAAATGAAAAAAAAAAGAACCTGTGGAACCTAGTACCAACCCCGGAACCTGTGACACGGTAGGTTCCGGGTTCTTGGGTCTGACAAGTAGGTTTCAGGTTCCAAAAATTTAGGAACCTATATCCGAGGGTAGGTTCTAGGTTCCGGACAGAACCGAACCGGAACCGAGAACCACTCACCCCTAACTGTATCAACCACATCTCAAAATCTCAACCGCCTTCCATGAAGTTACAAAACGTGATATAAACTCACAACACAATTTATTAAGTAGACCCGATACAGCGGATCGCTTGTAGACATCACACAATCAATTTCAGAGAATCAAGGACATGAATCTTAAATCTAACCTTGTCGAAAGCTCCAATACTATATTGCTAAATGCTTGCATGTCTTAAAAAAAGCTCAAGAAAAGAAAGATACCATCATCATTTACAACCGCGACTTTTGTCCTTCTCTAAGTCCTTATCCTTTGAGTCCTCATTCTCTGAGTCCTTCTCTAGCTAGTACATATCACCTAGGAGGTGCAATCGAAAAAGGCATACCAAGAAAACATTCATTACTACCGCCGACGGCCTCTGTATCAGTAGAAGAACAATTGATACAAGCAGCGTCAGGGGCCCCGCAGGCGAGTTTGAAGTTAATAGCATGGATGTCGTGAAGGTAAAGTAAATTACAACCATTGCGATGAGGGATAGCATAAAGTGGTAGCCTGACGGGAGATATTTGGTGAGGCAAATGATCATCTAGACTGACAGAAGGAACCCGAATGTGTTGCCGCACAGGAAGAGGTCGTACACCACGAGCTTGACATTATTTGGAGAAGTGCTATAACCTAGAGTAATTCTAGTCACGTTATAGTTATAGTTGTTTTGCTCAACTTACTTGAAATTTTTGTCATTGACAACTTCTACGATTTTTGGAGGCTGAAGCACAGATTGGTACGTCGTGCTCAGAATCAACATAGCGATGACCAACTCGGCATTGCATATTTCACCCAAGGACTTTCCCCCTTGGTTTAATTTTCTAGATGTTGAACTTGATGATGATTGAGGAGCATTTGTGACTGGTTCCCCCATCTGATTGGTGACTGTTACCTTCCTCCATATCGTCATCGTGCGCTGAGATTGGTGTTGAAGTGGGTGAGTTTGATTGTCCTCGTGTGCGCACAACTCTGGCCCGTGTGAGAATTTCTCTGATCTTTCTATCTCGTGCTTCCTTTGGCGAGGGAGTTGAGACATCTAGAGGTGTCAAGCCGCTCTTGTTCAAGGCGTTCACCTCCACGACCTCAGACTCCAAACCAAGTCCACGAAGCATGAAGTCGACCACCTGCAACTCTTTCCCATCTTTGTTTTACTATCATTGATTTTCAAGCGTTTACATACTGCAGAAATGTTTTTGACATAGACGAGACATCCTATATTTCCTTGATGATAAAATAAGTTCCTTTGCTTAGAATATTTTTGCATATGATAGGGACCCAAAATAACACCCTCACTGAAATAATGCACAAAGAAAGTGCAATAAAATAAGGGAACCGCGAGTCTTGCCTTGAAATTTTTGCTGGTGGCAGTGAGATGCAAGGAAGTGTCGCCTTTGTGGTCCTTCAGATAGATCAATTGTTCCTTCTTGTGCCACTTTGGATGCTCAACCAACTGAACCAGCACTTTAAATCAGCTGTTCTGCACGGCGAGGTGAAGCGAGGTCTCCTCTCGGGTGGTTGTCAATGATAAAACGGGTCAGAGTCAATCGGGTCGGGTTGGGTCGAACGGACGGAACCGGCACGTGCCACGCGCGTGGTTAGCCGACGTCATGATGACATTATTTGGCACGTGCCACATGAATGCATTGATGACGTCAGCTAGCGCATGTCGCGCATGTGGGTCACACTCTCCTGGCACAGAAACGGCACGTGCATCGCACACAGCTGGCACCAAAATGGCACGTGCGTCGCACGCACCCGGGAGACCATATCAACCGCATCTCAAAATCTCAACCACCATCCATGAAGTTACAAAACGTGATATAAACTCAACACAATTTATTAAGGAGATCCGATATAGCGGATCGCTTGTAGACATCACACAATCAAATGCAGAGAATCAAGGACATCAATCTAACATCTGACCTTGTTGAATGCTCCAATACTATATTGCTAAAGGCTTGCATGTCTTAGAAAAAGCTCAAGAAAAGGGAGATACCATCATCATTTACAATTGCGTGACTTTTGTCCTCCTTCTCTAAGTCCTTCTTCTCTAGCTTGTACATATCACCTAGGAGGTGCAATCAAAAAAGGCGTACCAAGAAAAAATTCATAACTACCGCCAACGACCTCTATACTAGCAGAGGAACAGCTAATACAAGCAGCGTTAGGGGCCCCGCAGGCGAGTTTGAAGATAATAGCAGGGATATCGTGAAGGTAAAGTAAGTTACAACCAATGCAATGAGGGATATCATATGCGGTAACCTGACGGGGAGATCTTTGGTGAGGCAAATGATCATCTAGACTAACAAAACCCGAATGTGTTGCCACACAGGAAGAGGCCGTACACCGCGAGCTCGACATTACTTGGAGGAGTGCCATAACTTAGAGTAATTCTAGTCACTTAATAGTTATAGTTTTTCTACTCAACTTGCTTGGAATTTTTGTCATTAACAACTTCTACGATTTTTGGAGGTTGAAGCACGAATTGGTACGTCCTGCTAACAATCACCGTAGCGACGACCAGCGGAGCGTTGCGTATTTCCCCTAAGGACTGTCCCCCTTGGTTTAATTTTCTAGATGTTGAACTTGATGATGATTGAGGAGCATTTGTGACTGGTTCCCCATCTGATTGGTGACCGTTACCTCCCTCCAGATCGTCATTGTCTGCCGAGATTGGTGTTGAAGCGAGTGATTTTGATCGTCCTCCTCTGCGCACAGCTCCATTTCATGTGAGAATTTCTTTGATTCTCTATCTCGTGCTCCCCTTGGTGAGGGAGTTGAGACATCTAGAGGTGTCAAGCCGCTCTCGTTTAAGGCGTTCAACTCCACGAACTTAGACTCTAAAGCATGTCCACGAAGCATGAAGTCGACCACCTGCAACTCTTTCCCATCTTTGTTTTACTATCATTGATTTTCAAGCATTTAGATACTGCATAAATGTTTTTGACATAGATGAGACATCCTATATTTCCGTGATGATCAAATAAGTTCTTTTGCTTAGAAGATTTTTGCATATGATAGGGATCCAAAATAACACCTTCACTGAAATAATGCACAAAGAAAAGTGCGATAAAATAAGGGAAGCACGAGTCTTGCCTCGAAATTTTTGCTGGCGGCATGCAAGGAAGTGTCGTCTTTGTGGTCCTTCCAATTGATCAATTGTTCCTTCTTGCCCCACTTCAGATGCTCCACCAACCGAACTAGCACTTTAAACTGGCTGTTCTGCATGGCGAGGTGAAGCGAGGTCTCCTCTCGGGTGGTTGTCAACGATGGTCGGAGTCAATCGGGTCGAGTCGGGTCGGACGGATGAACGAAGCCGGCACTTGCCGCATGTGGTGTTGGCTGACATCACAATGACGTCATCTGGCACGTGCCACGCGCATGCGTTGATGACGTCAGCTGGTGCGTGTCACGCATGTGGGTTGCACGTGCCTAGCACAAAAATGGCACGTGCGTTGCACATGCCTGGCACCGAAATGGCACGTGCGTTGCACACACCTGGGGGAGACCGTATCAACCACATCTCAAAATCTGAACCGCCATCCATGAAGTTACAAAACGTGATATAAACTCACATCACAATTTATTAAGGAGATCCGATACAGCGGATCACTTGTAGACATCACACAATCAACTACAGAGAATCAAGGACATCAAACTAACATTTGACCTTGTCGAAAGCTCCAATACTATATTACTAAAGGCTTGCATGTCTCAAAAAAGCTCAAGAAAAGAGAGATAACATCATCATTTACAACCCCGACTTTTGTCCTTCTTTTCTAAGTCCTTATCCTCTGAGTCCTTCTTCTCTAGCTTGTACATATCACCTAGGAGGTGCAATCGAAAAAGGCGTACCAAGAAAAAATTCATCACTACCGCCAACGGCCTCTGTATTAGCAGAAGAACAGCTGACACAAGCAACATTAGGGGCCCCGTAGGGGAGTTTGAAGTTAATAGCTGGGATGTTGTGAAGGTCAAGTAAGTTGCAACCATTGCAATGAGGGATAGCGTAAATGGTAGCCTAACGAGGAGATCCCAATATGATTTCATATGCATAATCTTGTCGTCCATTAAATTTGATGGCCTCCCGCTTTGGTTTCTTCATCCATTTGTCTTCCCATTTCTTTGTCCTTCTCACAATTCTCGCAAGCCATTTGCGTCTTTCAATGTCACGCAAAATGTACGTTATGAAGATCCCAATATGATTTCATATGCATAACCTATCCTCATTGCCTTCACTTAAGCCAGCTTCCATGCTTTCTTGTAGCATCCTCTTGGATGAACAACAATGATAGTGGAGGGAGTTGAGCATCCCCAGGCATACTTTCGGTAGTGGAGTTTCACGCAAGCCCGAATACCTACTAAATGAGTGGCTAGAAAGAGTAAATTAAATCAAGGATGGAACTTTAAATGATCGGTTTCTAAAAGTCACGGCACTAATTTTTCAGCAAGATGAATATTCTGCTCATGCAAATCTCTAAATGCCATATTTTCAGGTTTCCATTAGAGTTTAAATTAGTGTGCCGACCAAAAGAGAAGGATTTAAACCAACATGACTGTATGGATGGAACTTGCACATGTCCATCAAGAAATCAAGGTCTTCGGGGTTTTGTGATGATTTTCCGACAATAGATCATAACTACACGATAGAATAGACACGTGACTACTCAACAAGTCATGGTCTTTTAGGGTTTCCCATGTGTTTGAGTTTTGGATCAATACGCGTTTGAATGGTTCTTGGGCAGCCATGGTCATTGCGCACATTAATTGGTGATGTTAGGCCCGCACATTTATTGGTGGTGTTAGGCCTTTGAAATTTCTAATTCATCCTAAGGGAAAGGTCGTGGGGCAATTATCCAGTCTTTTTCTTTTTTTGACTCACAAGGCTTCGACTTATAAAGCAAAAGATCATTGTCATTCCAATGCTCTATGTGTAAATATCAAATCGATTGTACTGACCACGCACTCCAATCTGATTGGAAACACAAAAAGAGTAAACAACAACCGTCCTATTAACACTGCCTCTCATGACATAGTTTGGACAAAGTTTAATGCATGACTTGAACTGTAGATGGCATATAAATCCTATAACCTTAAAAAAATTCACCAAATTGCAGCCTTATTTTATCAAACTAACGGTCAAACTTGTTAAATTGGCCCATGAGCCTCATCTCAACCAAACTCTCAAGTCCAACGGGGATCCTTCCTAAGAAGTTGTTAAAGCTCAAATCGCAAATCAAACCTAGATAAGTTAGACTCTTTAAAGGCTCCATTTGTTTCACGGAAAATTTGACAATTCTAGAAAATATTTTCCAAAAAGTCATTTTCTAGGAAAATGACAATATTTTTGATGTTTAGCTCAAATGTGTAAATGTACAAGAAATTATTTTCCATCAATTGAAAATGGAAACTTGATTTTATTTTTCTAAAAAGACATGAAGTATTCATGTGATATAAGGGATATCCAGCTGTTGAGGTCCTAGTCATAGGAGCTAGGATTTCTCGAGCACAATCACTAGAAATTTGAGCATGAGCGCTAGGGACCCAAGCTCAGCCTTGATAGTCTCATACCTTGAGAGGGACTTGGGCACGAGAACCCAATATCCAAGTATGACTGTCAAGGAATTGGGCATGAGCATAGGGGTCTTGGACACGGTTGCTAGGGACAACAGCATTGGCATTAAGGTTTCGACTTGTGCATAGGCACCAAGGTCTTGAGCCAAACCTCTATGGACCTGGGCCCAAGTGTCAGATTGGGGTCCCGAGCCCGAACCTAGGCCCAAGGGGCCAATGACTTGGACATGGGAACTAGGTACAAAGGCATGGCCGCTTGGGAGGCACAAGCACCAAGGTGTTAGGCCTAAGCATTGGTGATTGGAGTGTATGGGTCGAGTACCCAGGCACAAGACACCAAGGTCACAGCCTAACCACTGTGGACTTGGGTTCAGTCATTGAGGACCTAAGCATAGGTGTCAAGTGCCAAAGTTTCTATCCAAAGAATGTTCTCTAGTCATATTATGGAAACTATTTTCTGATTTTTTAAACAAAATATTTTTCTGAATTTAATTATGGGTTTTTTGTTGAATCATTTTCCTAAACTATCAAATGTAAAAAATGAGGAAAATATTTTCAATAAAAATTTCTTTTACAAAATAAATGAAGCCAAAATCTCATGTTTCGGATGGAATAGCTCCGTTAAATCCATTATTGTACAAATTTAGCACGGCCAACGTTAAATTGGCTCAAGATGGAGGTATAGGGCAAGTAAAAAGAGTTATGGCTGGGCCTCACCTCAATCAAGCTTTCCAATTATTTTTTAGATGAGATACTAAAAACAAAAAACTAAAAATAAGAAGGTAGCCGGATGGGCAGGGTTGGGCAATTGCGCAAGACCACAAGTTCGAGCTCGGGCACGACCTCTAAGAGGTCCAGGCTCAAGTAGGCCGAGCCCACCCACGCCCACTCAATGAGCATGTCCACTTAGAAGAATCCCTGCAAATAGAAGTGATCACAACATGAGAAGTCCAACGAGCCAAGCAAGCCATCATTCGGGCAAGCTCGACAGTGCATTCTGACTGGGGCTTTGCCCATATAACAGTCTTTGTGCTAATATTATTCTAACAGCATATTGTGAGCTATAAACTCTTTAAGAAGTAGACCCTACAACAATTTTTAATTATTAGTTATTTATTTATTATAATCCAAAATAGGCTATTATTCTCATAGTTTATTGTCATGTAAGCATTTCTCTTTTGCCTTGATGGATGGGGCCCGATTGGGCTCAATCAGCTCTTTCTTAGTTAGCGGGACTGGCAAGCTAAGCTGTTCTTGAGCCCAATCCTGAGTCTTGGTTCTTTGCCTCCGCCCGATTGTCTTTTGATTTGTAGGTGGGCTTGGACAAGAGTTTTAGCCCACTTCCTGGCACAGCCCGCCTGTTAATGTTATCTTCACCTTTTGCCTAAGCCCATCGAAGCTCGTGGATCGATCCAAGTCTACTTTGGAAATGCAAGTAATGCCCGCCATTCCTTCAATGAGATGACGATGTAGTAGACCTAATCATGGCCGAACGCCTCGGTCGCTCAGGCCTGGAAGTGCTATTTTATTCCAATACTCTACCCATCTAGAGATTCACCACCGGCAACTACTTTAGGCGGGAAAATTTGGTCCATATTCTGTTTTTGTTTAATATGAAATGGATTAAAATGGATGACGAAATTATGCTAGAGTTCGATTTTGAATGGATCAGCCCATGAGCAAGTTTAGAATAGACATGAGGCAAGTCCGCATGTGAAAATGTTAGTGCTTGAATATGATAAGGCGAATCATGAAATGCTGAAAAATTTTCACCGCTAGTTCCAAAAGACGATGCACTATCATGTAAGGATCATGATTTTGGACATGACTCGAAATCAACATTCTAACAAGCTAGTTGGAATTTGTATTAATCTTGTTTCTGTCATAGTTTTCTCTCCCCGTTTGACACGTTTGTACTTGAGTTCAATCCATGTAACCTGAATTTGGCCTGTTTAGTCAAATGGGCTGTGTTGACTTGATTAACGACTTGATTCACATTAACCTAAATAGCTAAGCCTAAACTTATTCGAAGGTGCTCACGCAGCAACAATTGAATTGTTGTAGGAGAATGCTATATTAATCAGTATGACCAATGACATGTTGCATGTTATGCTCATCATAGGTGACCTCTTTTTTTTGCTTTCTCCAAGCTAGACACCTTTACGGACACGAGTCTTTAATCAACGTAACTTTCCAGACATAACCCCAGCGTTCGAAACGGGGAAACATCATATATATATCAGTCGACAAAATCAAGAATTGACTCATTTCGAATGGAATAATCTCCTTCCACTTTAACTTTCTTTTAGCCGTTCGGAGGAAACCTGATTTGTCTAATTCCCGACATTAGAAGAGCATCCCAGGATTGAACTTTCTATTGACTTGATTCTTCCGTTTTTTTTTTTTTAGTTACTTTCATTCATAAAAGACGAGAATTACAAGAAGACAATAGATAAGTTTCCGAACATAAAATTTCCAAAAGAGTTGAAGGAGAAAGGACTTCCAATTTTGAGGGAGCGATTTAGTCTTGTGCGCCTTCGCAAGCCAATTTGCAGCTTTATTGGCTTCCCGGGAGCAATAGGCAAACTTCGTCGTAACTGAATGGGCTAATATTCCTTTGCATTGCTCGATTATGGTCTTCGCATTCCAAGGAATTTCAGCCCAGCCCATGATGCTTTGCTCTATGGTCAAGATATCTGTCTCGCACTTCACATTTTCCTTTTGTACTTTTTCAGTTCCATCTACTCCCACGTGCAATTCCTTTTTGAACTTCAGAAACTCCAACCCGTGCAAGACCGCTAGGGCTTCGGCTTGAACAAGGGATGAAGCTCGGACTTCTCACACGAAGCCGTCGATGACTTGTCCGGTATGATCTTGCAGTATTTCAGCTACCGATCTGACGTGTTCTCCTTGTACCCATGAGCAATCGACATTTAATTTCATCAACCCTCTCTCCGGCGATCTTCATCTTCTCGGTGAGTTTAGATCTGTGGGTTTCTTTGCCTCCTTTTTCTTCTACCATCTACTAAAGTTTTGGATATGTGCTTGCGCTAGATCAACTATGGTGTTCGGATCTGATGGCTTAGCTCTGAAGATGAAGTTGTTTCGAGCTTTCCATACAAACCAAAGCACCGTCACAACCAGCTCATTCTCGGGTAATTCCTTGCTCCCTTCGAATCTCTCCATCAGCCATTTATCAAATCTAGAGATGATGTTGGGTTTACAGTTTAGATTGATTCATGGATCTGCCCATATATATTTTGTCCATTTGCAGAGTAAGAATAGGTGCTTGGTGGTCTCTGGATGGGTGTTGCAGAGCAGACAAATCGGGTTAGGTAACACCTTTTGTTTATATAGGTTCTCTCTTGTTGGTATAGCATTTTGACAAATGCTCCAAATAAAGATTCGCATTTTCAGGGGGACTGTGATTCTCTTCATCTTTCCCTCCTTTCTTTTGAAAACATGCAAACATACTAGTTTGTAGGGAAAAAAAAGAAGAAAAACGGATTGACATGACTTAAATTGCACAAGCCGTATACTTCATATCCTCAATCACGGTCACCAATTTGCAGCATCATTTTATCAATCAACTCATCACTTTTTGGAATCTATTGTTAGAATCGGGGGAAACACTTCATGGTCCTTGCTTTTGTTGTAGGCTCGACGAAGTTTCTCTTGATCCACCTTCCCCCATACTCTTTGATTATTTTCTTGGAGCTGTGCAAGCGAGATTGAAGGGAAGGGCGTGGGCAATGCAAGTTTTTGAGCTAGAAAAGCTTCCGAAACTTGTTTCATTGTGGGTCTTGACTTCGGATCCCCACTTAAGCAAGCAAGCGCCAAAGAAACTATCAGAGCAATACTTCTTGTGACAGAATTTTGTCTTGGAATTGGCAAGCGTGGATCTAATATTTGATTTAGCATAATATCATCTTGGAAAAGTGTTGGCAACATTAAGATGATATCACTTGGATGCTTCCCCATTATCGTTTCTATTGCTACCACTCCAAAGCTATATACATCGCATTTCTCATTAACAACCAAAGCATAAGCAAGCTCTGCAAAATAGAACAAAACATTGATGAATTATATGAGGCTCTAAACCAAGTTCTCAATGTTAGCTAGCGCATTATCAAATGATAAATTTTGTTAGCATGATAAATTGTCCATAGTTTTATTTACCACATGGCAAGTAAGGTATATTGATCTAGGTATGTACCTCTAGTTATAACATTCTAGAAAAGTATAAGGGATTGTTGCTCACCTGGTGCTATATATCCAGGAGTGCCTACAATAGTTGAAGTCAGATTAGATGAGAAATTAGGTTCCAGGAGTCTTGCCAGGCCAAAATCTGATAGGAAAGCCTGGAATTTGTTGTCAAGCAAAATGTTGTTGCTAGATATGTCTCGATGAACAATTGACTTAGCACAATCGTGGTGTAGGTAAGATAAGGCATGTGCCATATCCCAAACAATATTGAGTCTTTTAGGCCAGTCTAACTCCACCGCTTCAACATCATCTCTCAAAGCACAAAATAGACTCCCCCTTTCCATGTATTCATAAACCAAGAACATGCATTGTTTGTGAAAGCAGAAACCATGGAGCTTAATTATGCTTCTATGTCGTACTTCCGTCAAGTGTTTCACTTCATTTCTGAAGCTCTGATCAAAAGATGGGTCTTCTGCTTCAAAACGGTGAAGTTTCTTTAATGCCACAATTTTCTTATTAGGCAATTGAGCTTTATAGACACTACCGTAACCGCCAGTCCCAATGCAATATTTGATATCAAAGCCTTCTGTTGCATTGATTATGTCTTCATATGCAATTCTCCCATCATAATTCCATATTGACAAGAAATCTCCATTTTTTTCAACTATCTCCAATTGCTTGCTCATCGTTCTACGTCGAAGTATGCAGCAAGAGCAAAGAATTAAATAGAAAATGAATTCTATGGCCATCGGTGGTATAACTATAGCCATAATCTCCCTAGACGCTTTTGGTGTTAAAGCTACAGTCATAAGCTCCCTAGACATTCTTTTGGAATGTTCAATCTCTTTCAAACCTTCATTGCCTAGGAAAAATCCATAACGAACATGGGCCAGATTATTTGGAATATTTCCAATGAGATGATTGTAGGCCAAATTGATGTAATTTAATTTCAAAAGCATTTGAAATTCGGGAACTGTACCTTGTAGAGAATTGTTCTGAAGATTGAGATAGGTTAACATGACCAAACTCCCAAGTTCATGGGGGATTTTTCCACAGAAATTGTTAAGGCTCAAATCAAGATGAGTGAGACTTTTCAACTCTCCTACTTCTGAAGGAATTGATCCATTGAAGAAGTTCCTTTGCAAATAGAGTTGTGCCAAGTTCTTCAATTTTGCTAAAGTCGTAGGGATCATGCCATTAAGCAAATTGAAACTGAGATCTAGGTATATCAACATCTTCAAATTTCCCAATTCGGGAGGGATAGGACTATTGATTTGATTATCATGAATGTCAATAACTTCTAGCATGGTGAGGTTTTGAAGACAAAGAGGTAACTCACCGGTTAGGTAATTGTGAGACAAGTTGAGGTGCCTGAGCTTCTGGAGTGCACATATTTGAAGGGGAATGATATCGGTGAGGTGATTATTAGGCAGCCGAAGAGAGGCAAGATTTGGGAGTAGAGAGAAATTCATGTTGTTGAAATTTCTTGTGACCATGTAGTCATGTGGGCCTGGTTTTGGTATGTTTATTTCGATAATGCTTCCGGAATCATCACATGAAACACCAAGCCACATGCAATGTGATACATTGAGGCTCGTATCGGAGTCGAGCCACCACCCACTGCGAAGAAGAGCATCTACCTCTATTTTGGTGGCAAGGGCAGGGAAGTTGTGGGAGAGAACCAACACAATAAAGATCCAAGTAGTTGCAGTCATCAGTTGGTGAACACGCAAGCCGATGAGTTTGCCTTCAAAATTCATGCTTGAGAGAGAGAGAGAGAGAGAGAGAGAGAGAGAGAGAGAGAGAGAGAGGATCTCTTCTACTGCTTGGGAAGTGGAGGACTTGAGTTTGCCGTGATACACAGAAGGGCAATCCAAAAGAAATTACTTGAGTGGAGATAATTCAACAAAATGACTTTGAAGGTCTCTTCTTTTGCTTGGGAAGTGGAGGGCCTGAGTTTGCCATATTACATAGAAGAGCCATCCAAAAGAAATTACTTGAGTGGAGACCAATTCAACAAAACGACTTTGAAGTCTCCCAAAGTCTCCCTGTATGAGACATCATTATCACGTGGTCACCAAGTGGTGGAGCCCCATGATGTTAGTGCAGGTCCAATTCACACTTCGCATTCCATGAAGCATACACACAATAATAATTGCTCTCCTCGGTCGCGCACGTAATGCTTTTCTGCCTTAGAATTTTGTTGTGTAACACATGTTACTTTAGTTTGGTCTCGAGAGAGGGGCCTAATGGACTTTACATCTTATATAAGAAATGATTGTTCTAAAGTGGACTCTCTTATCAAAATAATTCAATCATAGCTTTCATCTTAATAAAAATTGTGTTGTTTTAAGACCTTGAATTAATGGCCAAGTGATTATACACATAATTTATATACAACGGATTCCTTCATAACGTCTCATATTCATAATAATTTCGCCAACCACCTTGTGGATGGAGCTTTACTAGATCCACAAGAAGAGGCAAATTACATGTGTTTGTGACATTTGTTTGAGTTAAATGGTCCAAATACCTTGTATTTAAAAAAAAAAAAAAAAAAGAAGCCAAAAACGAAGAAGCTAACAACTTATTTTAGACTACATGTCAAGGTTTTTGAGGTTGTGATAGCAAGTCAATTACCCTTATACCCATGAGCTAATACCTTGTTTGATTGTTCAATGTAAACAAAATTAGCTCTTATTTCCCATGAGCTGCTCTATCAAGGTGGATCACTTAAGTTACGCTAATGATTGTCGTGCTGGAAATTCCTACCTAACATTACTTTCCGATGAGCCACGTTGGATGATTTAATATTAATTTAATGCCACAATGGACTTTCAAGTAAGGAAAAATCGTTAATGTAATTTTAGGTGTTTGGTTTTAAAATAAACAGAACTAATTTTCCGACAAGCAAGATACTCCACTCATGCAATCTCTAAATTTAGTATTCGATTAGAAATTAAATTAGTATACCGGCCAAAAATAATAATAATTTAACCACCATGCATGCATAATTTGAACTTTTACGCATCCATCAAGAAGTCAAGGTGTTTTGGGGTTTTATATGTATTGACTTTTGGATCGGTACATGTTCAATGGTTCATGAAAAGTCATGATCTTTAAAACATTTCTATTGGTGATATCTGGTCCCAAAAATTTCTACCTGTCCTATTAGAAAAGTCATGGACCAATTTTTCAGCTTTTTTCTTCTTTTAAGAAATTGCAAGGAACTGTAATTCCTTGAATGGTCAATGGAACAAAAAGACTGGAGTCAAAAAACGGCTTCCGACGTACTTTGCCTAAGTTCAATTTTAGTGGGCCCAAAACCTATTTACAAGTTTTCCACCCCACCCATATTTTTTAAGAGTCTTCTCTCATTTGATTTCTTTGACCCCCATGTAATACGTTGTGTTCGACCAATTTGAGAACTTGAATCAATTATTGAGTAAATAAAGACAGACGATAATAATTAAGTTTCTAATAGAAAAATTTGAAAAGATTCAATGAGGTCGATATATGACTTTTTTTTTTTAAATACAGATAGCTTCTGATATTCCTCCTTAAATGGACGATCTGGGTCCGTTAAATCAATCCTGAATTGATTACACTTGGGTCTCTACGAGACAGGAAGGAGTTCCTGTCAAAAAGTACCCTGAACCGTGAAATTTATCCAAGATATTAATTTCTTCTTCTGTATCGAGATTGCACTTAGTCAATTTAGCTACTAAGAAGACCGAGAAAATATTGATGGGCCAATTAGATTTTGACAGAGCTGGGCCAATAAGAATACGTGAAATGGTTCGACCTTTGGCATTTTTCATCTAAAAAATTATCATTCTAAAGAGGACTCTCTCATCAGAATAATTTGGTGACGACTTCCATCTAAATTCAAATAATAACATTGAATTATCAGCCGAGTATTAGACATTTAATATAGACATGATAGATTCGTTCATGATGTCTCATTTTCAAATTAACCTCCCTAGCCACCCTGTGGAGGGAGCTTTACTTGATGCATGTGAATAGGCAAATCGTGTGCATTTGTGACATTCGTTTAAGTTGAACAATCTAGATACTCTGTTAATGTAAAAAAAAAAAAAAATTAATAATTTTTTTTGAACAAGACGTCAAGGTGTTCGGAGTTGGGATAACAAGTCAATTACCCTTATGAAGGTCAATCCAAAAATCCACATCGTATCAATCGAACACCATACAAAATAAAATCAGCAATGGCTATTCATGCGTATAAAATCTCAAGTAGGGTGTCATGACATCGCTTGAATTTCGCAGTTTTGTATCTCAATAAAATTCGACTTTCAAAAGCAAATCATTTAAATTACATTGGTGATTTTTTCACCGACAAATCCTACACTGCATTAATTTCCTACGAGCCACGTTGGGTAATTTAATATTAAATTAATGCCATGATGGATTTTCAAGCAAGGATATGGTTGATTAACTTGATTGATTGGTTTTCAAAAAAATATGCCACTCATTTTCGAGCAAGCAGAACATATTGATCATGCAAATCTCTGTTTTTTAGTTTTATGATTCAATTATAATCCAAACAAGCATTTTTATAAAAAATAAAAAAGAATTTTAAACCGGTATGCTTGTGTAGATGGAAATTGTACTCATGGTATGGGCCCAAACCTAAGCTCGGGGTCTAATGACTTGGACGTGTGAGCTGGGTACTAAGGCATGGTCACTGGAGAGCAAGGCACGAGCATCAATGTCTTGCATCCTGGCACTAGTGACTAGAGTGTAGGAGACATGTACCTAGGCACGGCCACTAGGTCCCACCCCAACCTCTGTGGACCTAGGCCACGCCTTCAAGGACCAGTGCATGGGTATCGTGCACTGAAGTTTCTAAACCAAATGTTGGAAGATTTAATATTACATTAATGCTATGATAGATTTTCAAGTAAGAAAAATCGCCAATGTAATTCGAGTGATTGGTTTTTAAAAGTTATGGCACTAATTTCATGCCAATGTAATTTGAGTGATTGGCTTTATAATTCAATGAGAATTTAAACAAGCTATATCAGCCAAATGAAAAGAAAAGAAAAAAGAATGGATGTAACAAGCGTGCATTTATGGAAGGAACTTGAACACATCCATCAAGGAGTCAAGGTCTTTTGGGGTTTTATATGTGTTGACTTTTGGGTTAGTACGTGTTCAATGGTTCATGGAAGTCATGGCCTTTATTGGTGATGTCTAAAAATTTCTAACCCATAGTAAGGGTAAGGTCATGGACCAATTTTCCAGCCTTTTCTCTTTTTGACTAACAAGCCTTCAACTTATTGAGAGAGAGAGAGAGAGAGAGAGAGAGAGAGAGAGAGAGAGAGAGAGAGAGAGAGATCCTTGTAATATCGAACCAATTACACTGATCGTGCACACAGTTCAATACACAAAGTTCAATACACGACTTAAATTGTAGATGCAATATTAAATTCCAAACAAATTATAGATGCCCATGTTCATTAATAGAGCCGGATTATCAATATTGAGGAAACCCCTTTCATGGTGCATAGTTCTTACGCCAAAAAAAAAATGGTGCATAGTTTCAATTGACATCCCCTCAACAATCTTGTAGCTCATGAAATCCAATGGCCTTCTACTTTGGCTTCCTCATCCATTTGGCTTGCCTTTTCTCCATCCTTCTCACAGTTCCTTTAAGCCATTTGGGTCTTTAAATTTCACACGAAATGCATGCTATGAAAATCCCAATATGATTTCATATGCATAACCTATCCTCATTGTCTTCCACTCAAGCTAGCTACCATGCTCTGTTGTAGCATCCTCTTGGATGAAGACAATGGTAATGGAGGAGGATGAGCATCCTCAAGGCATACTTTTGATAGTGGTCTTTCACATAAGCCCGAACTCTCCTTTAACTTGTCGCCTGAAAAAGTGCTCAAGTGAGTTGGTTCTTGGAAAGGTCCAAGTATCCAAGAGATGCCAAATCACCGATACTCTAGAAATTCCCCATTAGCTTGTTTGAAAATAGATCAAACCGCCTAGGTCCACTCACCAATGTGTGGGCTTGGCCCAAATCTGTACCTCATGTGTAGGCTCAATCAACTTGTTTGAGGCCAGAACTTTGGGCTTGGGTAAGACCCTCACGGCCCACCCGATGCCATCGAGTTCACCCATCCCAAAGACATGAACGAGGGCCATATTGTTTAGCTCTCTAGTTAATGCTCTGACCGATGTCGAACGAGTGAATTGTCAAGGACAAGACAGTTGATAATTGCAGATCTCTCAGGACAAAGCTTTACCAATGTCACCCTGTCGTCTGCACAAAAGAAATGGATTCCACGTGGCTGATTGGGCTGCAAGAGCCCATCGAGAAAAGAAGGCTTCGAAGCGATGGGTTCTCGTGCCGAATTATCTTTCTCAGATCGCAAAAGGGGACGGAAAATTTTGCAGTTTGGTACATGAGGAGAGAACAAAGTGCATGATCTCACATTGCTACCCCTCAGATTGTTTTGGTTCACATGAGCCGTCCTAGGATTCTAATTGTATACATAGAGACAAATCCAAGGGATTAGAAAAGACAGTAAGAAGGAATTATCAGCAGTGCTGGGGATGCGTTCCGGCTCACGCCTCAAGAAGAAAACGCTACTCTTTTGCCATGATTTATGTTTGATAAGCCAATTTGATTACCAAATTATGTTCTTGATTTTTTCTTAATGAAATTACATTTTGCTCGTCTTTCATGCTACTTCATCGAGGGTGTTCGTTTGGAATGAAGTCGGAAAGAAGTTTCCTTGCTCTTTCACAGTCTACTAGAAGTTAGTTCTTGCTTGCCTGACCAAGTCTAACCCTCAAATTCAACCAAAAAAAAAAAAAAAATAGACCATGTGTCAAGAAATAATGCGGAAGAAAGAATTGTATAAGTTTTGTGTATTCCTCCGTATATTACTATATGGAATAATGAAAAGTATGCGAGCCTATCTAAAGATTTTATTAGATGATTATTTAAGGTAATATAACAATAGAATATGCAATTTAAGATATGTAAAATTTAATGAATTATCTAAAATATCTCTAACATCCCCTCAAACTCAACGTGACATTAAAAAAGTTGTTGGGGAAAGACCCTGTGATATTGTGATGATTACAAAATTATCCTTGGCTTAGTATCTACTTGATTAATGTGGGTGTTCATTATGATGAAGTTGTAATCGTTTCAAAAAGACTGTGATAGCATTGTTGGTCTCTAACACCATGCTCGTTGAGTTATAAAAGACTATTCATGATAAATTAGTCGTTTGTGATTCAAATACTAGTGATGGTATCGAGCAAGAATCAAAATCCAAGACCGATTGAAATTTCTCACAATTAGATGGAAATATCTCTCCTTGACAATCATACATACCCCAAAAGACATCTTGATTTTGGCTTTCTTTTTTGGGGGTGATACCAAAGATCAAACTTGTGAACAGCTGGTATTGAATAGTCTTAGGATCGCAAACGACATTGATGGTTGAGCCCGTGGGATTGAATTTAGGCTAAGGGAAGTGTATAGTTCCACAATTGATCAAAACAAAGTAGGTAGCTATCTTATCTCATTTCCTCATTTAGACTATGGTGTGCAAAGCAACAAATAAAAGAATAAACCCACAATATCTTTTTCTATCTGGACCGGTTCATGGCCACTTAATTCTCCCTAGATATCTTGGAACAAAATAATTCCACATAATTCGAGCCAAAAGTCTCTAATTGCATTAGATCCAGGCATTCCTTTCTCAAGTTTTGTCAAATATTTAGATTTGCTCACCTCGAATCTTGCATCTTCCCCTCTTCCAAAGGCGAGTTTGAAGATAGAGTGGACCTTTGCTCGACTCATTCCTTCAAGAGGTGGCCATTCTTTGGCCAATGAACGTTCTACTCTTACTAATTTTTTCATTAAATTAATGATGCATCTAATACACACACCAAATTTACTTCTTTTTTTTCTCGTCACTGAATTGCATTCCTTGACTTAAACTGAATTTCAAACAAATCAGAGTGAACTTATCGAAGACAAGGTCGACTAAGCTCGTTCATGTGTAATTTCGTATATCCAATAGTCACGTAATAGATAAGAATCTCGGATAGAAGCATAAGCAATTTCTCTTCTAACGCAGAAGCTACGGTAACTAATCTCCATTTGTTAGCCTCCCCATGTACCAACGGAAGCCGCCACGTCGCTATCCCCACCCCCCGTGTTGTGGCGTCAAGCTGGAAGGGAGGGAGACAAGGGCCCACGTCCCAACTTGGGATCTTAGGCGCTGGTAATTAGTCAAATTTAGGAAAACCCAATTAGATATAAACGATGAGATTATGGGTGCTTCCTTCGTTGCCGACGGCCAATCACCCGTCTTCAAGTTGTTCAAAGTTTGGTTGCTTCCCCGTCGGCGAATGGCGGCACTGTCTCTTTCCGTAGGGTTCTTTTAGGCATAATAATCCCTTCGACGTGGCGGATTAATTACGTTGACGGACCCTCGGATCTCGGCCGTCGGATCCACTAAGGTTGCCCAAATCATGTGAATTCCTTAAGGTGGATAATGCTGCCACGACTTGTAAAATGGTGCGTCGATTGAAATTTTCTGTCCTCTTCCTCTTCCTCCTCCCCCTTGAAAACGAAAGGTGTGGCACCACTTTTTCTGCATTATGCACCTTGATCTTGTGCTAATACTTTGGGAAATGTTTAAAAGACCTTTGCATGATGTTCATACGAATTCACATCGTATCAGTAGGACACTATACAAAATAAAATCAGCAATGGCTGCTCATATGGATGAAATCCCAAGTAGGGCATCATGACATTGCTTGAAGTCATAGTGTCTTGATAATATGGGCAAGATAAGGATACTAACAATGTCATAACTTTTACATGGCACTAATTATGATGTCATACCTTTTGAAGCAATTGTTTAAGTATCACATTTTTAAAAAGCAGATCATTTAATTTTTTTTTGTTGATTCTACTCTACTTCTATTCTAACTCTCACTTTCAGACTTTTGCCTTGCCTCCTTGCAGGGTGTGGGAATCGAAACCCACTCTTGAAATTAATTTGTTCCCATTCCAACCCTCTAAGAAGGTGGGGATTTGAACCCCCCACCTCTCCCTTCCAAGTTGGAAGGGTGGCCACTGGGGTAAACCCCAATGGTTAGATCATTTAAATTACCTCGGTGATTTTTGCATCGGAAATTCCTATGCTGCATTAATTTCTTGGTAGCCATGTTGGGTAATTTACTATTAAATTAATGCCACAATGGATTTTCAAGCAAGGATATCACCAATGTAACTTAATTAATTGGTTTTCAAAAAGTAATGCCATGATTTTCGGGCAAGCTAAATATACTGCTCATGCAAATCTCTGAATTTTGCGATTTTTTATGATTCAATAAAAATTCAAACAAGCATTCCGGCCAAAAGAATAAAAAGAATTTAAACCAGCATGCATGTATAGATGGCAGTTGTGCACGTGCATGTATGGGCCCGAACCTAAACCCAAGGTCTAGTGACTTGAACGCAAGAGATGGTTACTAAGGCACTGGGGTCCTACCCTAACCTTTATGGATCCAAGCCCAGTCGTCAATGACGCATGCATGGGTGTCATGCAGTTTATGTCCAAACACTGATCTCTAGTCAAATAATGAAATATATTTTCTGATTTTCAAAAGAGAAAATAAATTTTCCCAATTTAAGTATATGTTTTTCGTTGAATCATTTTCCCATGCAATGCACACGTCAAAATTAAGGAAATTTTTTTCTGACAAGAAAATTTTTATGAAATGAATGAAGCCAAATCTCTTGTTTTTGATGGATTAGCACTGTCGAATCCGTTCCCATACAAATCTCTTGTAGGCTTGACGAAGTTTCTCTTGATCCACCTTCCCACCATACTCCTTGATTTTTTTTTTTTTTTTGGGGAGCTGCACAACCGAGATTGAATGGAAGGGCTTGGGCAATGCAAGTTTTGGAACTTGAAAAGCCTTCAAAACTGGCTTCATCATGGGTCGTGACTTTGGATCACTAGGCAGGCAAGAGCAAGAGAAACTACCATAAAAATACTTTTTGCGATGGAATTCTCTCTTGGGATTAGCAATCGTGAATCTAATATTTGATGTAGCATAATATCTTCTCTAAATAGTGTCGTCGGCATTAAGATGATATCACCAAATGTTCACCCATTATTATTTTCATTGTTACCACTCCAAAGCTGTATATGTCGCATTTCTCATGATGACTAAAGTGTAAATGAGTTCCCAAAAAAAGAACAAAAGGTTGATGAATTATATAAGGCTCAAAACCAAGTTCTCAATGTTAGCTTGTGCACTATCAAATGATAAATTTTGTAAGCATGGTAAAGCGTCGATGGTATTGTTTATCGCATGGCAAGTAAAGTATATCGATCTAACTATGTGCCTCTAGTTATAACACTCTAGATAAGTATGGAGGATTGTTGCTCATACGGTGCCATATATCCACGAGTGCCTACGATAATTGCAGTGAGATTAGAATTAAAATTAGGTTCCAAGAGTCTTGCCGTGCCAAAATCTTATAGGAAAGCCTGCATTTGTTGTTGAGCAAAATGTTGTTGCTAGATATGTCTCGATGAACAATTGGCCGAGCACAATCGTGGTGCAAGACAATGCATGTGCCATATCACAAACAATATTGAGTCTTTTAGACCAGTCTAGCTCCACCGCTTCAATGTCATCTATCTAAGCACAAAATAGACTTCCCCATTCCATGTATTCATAAACCAAAAACATGCATTGTCTATGTAAGTAGAAATGGTGAAGCTAATTATGCTTCTCTATTGTACTTCTATCAAATATTTCACTTTATTTCAGAAGCTATGGTCAAAAGATGGATCCTCCACTTCAAGACAATGAAGTTTCTTCAATGCCATGAGTTTCCCATTAGGCAATTGAGCTCTATAAACACTACCGTAACCAGTAGTCCTGATGCAATATTTGATATCAAAGTCCTCGGTTGCATTGATTATGTCTTTATATATAATTCTCCCATCATAATTCCATATTGACAAGAAATTTCCACTTTTTTCCACAGTCTCCGATTGCGTGATCATTATTCTATATCAAAATGTGACGTAATTCCAAAGAATCAAACCGGAAATAGCCATTGATATAATTACCCGTATCAATTCGGTAGAATTTCTTCTAGAACCATCAATCCCTCCCAAACCTTCATTGCCGTGGAAATCTCTTTCAGGAACATTCAACAGATTATTTGGAATTTTTCCCGTAAGACGGTTGCACAACAAGTCGATGTGATACAAGTTGAAAAGTTTTTAAAAGTTGGAAATTGAACCATGTAGAAAATTGTTCTAAAGAGGAGATAGTTTAACTTGACCAAACTCCCAAGTTCACGAGGGATTTTGCAAATCGAAACTGAAATCGAAGTGAATCAGCCTCTTTAGATTTCCCAATTGATGAGGGATAGAACTAGCGATTCGATTATGATGAATGTTAATAACTTCTAACATGGTGAGGTTTTGGAGACAAAGACGTAACTCACTGGTAAGTTCATTGTAGGACAAGTCGAGCTGCCTGAGTTTCGAGAGTGCACATATTTGAAGGGGAATGATACTAGTGAGGTAATTACCTGGTAGCCAAATAGAAACAAGATGGAGGAGCAGAGAATGATACCTGCTGCTCACATCACGTGAATAGGAAATTTGTTGTGGTAGGTTCATTTTGACAACGCTTATAGAATTGTCGCATGAAATGCGCAACCACATGCAATGTGACAATGAAGTGTTGCTCGTAATGTAGTCAGGCCACCATTTATTGCGATGAAGAGCATTTACCTCTGTTTTGGTGGCAAGGGCAAGGAAGTTATAGGAGAGAGCCAACACAATAAGGATCCATGTAGTTGTGGCCATCAGCTAGTGAACATGCAAGCCAACGAGTTTGCTTATAGGATTCAAATGAACATATGGAATATCTTCACACTTGAGAGAGAGAGAGAGAGAGAGAGAGAGAGAGAGAGAGAGAGAGAGAGAGAGAGGATCTCTTCTTTTTAGCTTGGGAAGTGGAAGGCCTAAGTTTGCACTTTGTAGTAATATAGAAGGGGGCAATCCAAAAGAAATAAATATGTGGAGATCAATTCAACATAATGACTGGGAAGTCTTCAAATGACTAATTGAAGCCTTGTCTCATCATTAGGTGTGTTAGCTCAGTTCACTCCCATATAAAGAAAGCCCAATGAATAGCAAGCTCAAAAGGGCTTGAGCTCATATGATAAGCCATATGGAAAAATGGAGTTTGTCACTATCTTTTAAGTGGTAGACACAAAAAAGTTAGTAGAGACACAGTAATAAGAGAGAAAGAGCAAACATAAAATTTGGGGTTTGAGGATTAGTTTGATTTACATCAAGCTGGCATCAGAGGTCGATTTGTGGTCTGATTGAGCTCAAATTGTGTTAACATGTTTGTAGCGCACTCTTCTTGAATCTAGACTACTTGATTTTCTTTTGAAGCTCCCTAGACTAGGGTTTTCATTGGTTGATTAAAACTTGCATTTTTTGTTAGATTTATCCTTGATCTCTTGTGAAATTTATGTGTATTGCCAAAAATGATGCTCTTGAGGTTTTTATTGCTATGTATCTCTAATATTTACCAAATATTAACCTATTTCACCCGATTTTATTAATAGTGAAGACTTTTGGGTGAACTCCGGTCCTGTGGTTTTTTTATCTCCTCACACCAAAGAGGTTTTCCACATAAAAAAATTGCCTTGTGTTTGTGTGCTCGATATTTATTTGGCTCTACTATATTGGTTCATATTAGGTTTGCACAAGATGAGATATTATGCTATTACATTGCGTTAATCCGATATTGCTTGGGTTATTACTATTCTCCCATCAAAGTGGTATCAAAGCTTTGGTATTACTTGATTTTTCTATCTTGTGTTAAACAATGGAAATGAATACGAATAGAATGGTTACATTGAATGGTTCAAATTATCATATTTGGAAAGGAAATATGTCATGTCCTGATCCACTACGGCCGTGCAATGACCCTCGCTTGACATATACTTTCCTTTTGATCATTTACTTACAATGTCCCAGGAGGTATCGTTGATCCCTTAGTAATAATGATAAAATGCACAAGCGAAAGCATAAACGATTCACCCAATCAACAAATAGGGATAATTAAAAGCATACTATATATATATATATATATATATATATATATATAGATGCACCGGAGGGTCATCATTACACACAAGCCATATTCACAAGGTTAACCACACCAACTTAAACCTATCCAAGCTTCATCACCTCCGATTTGCCCAAGAGCGTAGCCACGACCGTCTCCAAAAAGGGATTCGAGGTAGACCTAGCACCTCTAGTATTAGAGGGCAGTCCCAAAAAGTGTTAGTAATCAGACTACTACCTAATTAGCTAAAGGCTCCAGAATCCAATCCGGCTTGACGATCATTTTAGGGTCGAGCTTAATGTGACATCCTGATTTTTTCGGGTCCTGTTTTCGATTGAATAAGCTAGGCTTTTCATCGACGCACCTATAGTTCTTTTCTTTGAATAGGCCACTCACGAGATAACTAGCCTATTAGGTGAAGCCGTTAAGGGATTTTAATGCAATAGACTTGAGAATTCGATTAGTAATCGACTGCTCGATCATACTAATCTACTAGGGTCATTACGGTATCGTCAAAATCGACTAGAGATCAGAGATAAGTTGATTTAGCTGAGATACATGATCAAAGTATGGATGATTCCACTTGATTGCAAAATTCTCATCGATTGACATTAGACCGATTTTTCTGTAGTTTTGGGTACCCTATGTCTGTACTTGAAACCTGGAGATTTTCATGACCACAGAGGGTCGCCAATGTATCAAAGATGTACATTGTGACTTGAAATAAATCGATCACGGGCCAATTGCACTAAAAATTCCGGAAAGCTACTCGGTGAGTTAGGTCTCGCTAAAATCGCACCAGATCGAAATTAACTGCCAATTTGAATCCAATTTTAGAAATTGAAAGTTTTGTCATGTCACGAGTCATTTTAGGAATGTTGACTCATCATCCAAAGATTTTTCTGCAAACCGAGATTTTTGGCGAAAATACAAAATATGGCCGTTTTTTTCTGGAAAATTCAGAGGACCGTTTTCGATTACATTTTTGGGATGCAAGTTGGCTCTATTGGCAAGGAAAAATGTCAATTTGATCGTGAATATGTTGGTAGATTTTATAGGACCGAAATTAGCTTCAATTGAAGAGAGATTGGTTCAATTTGGGGGATTTGGTGTCCAAATTCGTATGCCATGGCCACCACCACCTTTTGGACCATTTGGGATATGTTCTAGAGAGAATTTTGTGCACAAATTTGGTTGAGGATAGGGCTGAACTGGTGGGGACCAAAGCAATGATCAAGAGGGAGATATTTGGCCAAGGGGGTCCCTCCTTTGTATAGCTATCTTCCTCTTCTTCTTTAACTGTTTGCTTTCCCCATGAGTGACACTTTGAAGCTCTGAAAATTCTAGAGAACCAAGCAGCACCCCCCTCTCCGTGGACCATCACCGGAAGTCGTTGAACCACCGTCACGTCACCCACGAGCACAGCTCGACGCCCGCTCGCCTCGCACCCCAGCCATGTGTTCCTAGCTACCCTTCACCCCTGTTCGACAAAGCTTGGCCTCCATCCATTTGAGCTAGCCACCATACGCCACCGTCCAACCACCGAGAACGCCCACCTAGCTGCGGTCCTCCTCCGGTTGCCGTTCCAACCCCGGGCCAGCAAGCTCAATTCTTGGACATAACTGAGCAGCCCGGTCCAACCGTGGGCTTCAAGGCCCATTTCGGACCCATTCCGGGTCCGGCTTGGTGTCCTTGTTTCAGAGTTTGTCATCCGTCTTCGCCTTGCTATCGATGTGGACTCACCAAAACGCTACACTAGTGAGTTTACTCATTAATCTCCACTTAGGGAGTTAATTATACTCAAGGATCGATTAGTTTATATTAAGTATGGATTATGTGGTTAGTTAGAATGGATTAGCAATTTAATTAATCGTTATTACATGTTAGATGGTTAGAGTAGTGTAATTAGAAACTAGATAAGCTGTAGTATTTATCTAGATAGGTTCGAAAATTTTCTAGGCCCGTTTCTGTATTTAGTTAGGCTTTTTCGGCCTAAGTTGCATTTATTGGTATTTATTAAATTAATTTTGGTAATTATTTAATTAATTATTATTTTCTGGAAATTAAACCGGAATAGTCAGTGACCGAAATTTTGTGTTGACCACAATGGTATGGTTGGTTTATTTAATTGAGTGTTGGATTGTGCAAATTGAGTGTTAATTGTAATTTTGGGTATTTATCCCAAATTTTTATATTTTCAGTACTTAATTAGAAAATTTATGGGCATCGGATTATAATGCCAAAAATGTTTGTATTGACAATATACTCAGTGAGAGTTTATGAAATAAAGATATTATACTTTTGGCTGAGGCCTACTGTGTATCCACACATAATTATTTTCATTGGGTATATTTTAACCTGATGAAATTCGACCAAGTTCGTTATTTAATTGGGGGATTGGTGTGTAAGGCACATAGTTCTTGTCCGGGGTGAGTTTATCGTAGTTCATCTTGTGTGAGCATTAGGTTTTCAGCTTGTGAGAGCAGTATACTTTATCAGCTTGTGTGAGTAATGATCGTTTATCAGCTTGTGAGAGCAACAATCCATATATCGGCTTGTGGGAGCTACTATCTATCTATATCAACTTGTGCAAGCTATTATCTATCATTTTCAGCTTGTGTGAGTATGGTTTGTGTTGATGGTACCATATAGATAGTATTGAATTGATAGATAGTATTGTTTGGATCAATTGATAGATAGTATTGTTTGGATCAATAGATTGTTGGATTGAGCAATCGTTGGTATTGAATGATTGATTGGTTGAGATTTATGAAATGTATTGACTTACAGGAAGGAACTAAGGCAAAGGTAAGTCACCCATCTCTTGTGTGTATAGGTAGCCTTTAGGCGTATTTCCTTCATAGTCGAAGTTTAGGGGATGAACTTGCTAAGACATTGTTTCACCCTGTCGTGACCTTAACTTTTCAGGTTCTTAGATGGCGAATCCCCCTGAGCATCATGGTTGTCCCATGAGGGTTATCGAGCGGGTTTCTAGTTACCCTGACCCTAGGAGTTTCTGGGTTTATGAGATTGTTGTAACCACTGTCTGGATCGAAAAGGTTCCACATCAAGAGATACCTAATTGATTTAGAGCGTGGTTCCGCTATGCTCCCAACGGTGTTAGGCTAGGTCCCCTTAGGACTTTTGATATCCTCGTTGTGGTAATTGATGCTGCTCTAGATGAGGATCTAGCTGACTCTCCTGATGGCATAGTGGAGAACCCACCGTCCTGCCCGGCTTCGGTGGACACGGAAGAATCAGCGAACGAGTCAGATTAGCTAGTCATATGATAGCTTGTTTCGAGAATCGACCTTTTTGTAGACCTTGTAAATATCAGCTAGTAATATATATGATTTAGCTTGATATGTAAAAAAGTGTAATTTGGTTTTCGAAAATTGTGGCCCTACTTTTCTATCCCATCTTTGTGTTGTCTAGGGATTTATTTACTCGCTTTTGCATGTGCATTAAAAATTGAATGGGTCGGCGACGAGTCTTGGGATGTCGCAATTTAATCGACCACCGAGGGATGGGCATGTGCTCGAGGATCGAGGCATGACACTCAAGGTCGGACACCTCCTCATTGGGAACGTCCATGTCCATGGCATCCCGACTAATGTCTCCCCCTGAACTCCTGGCACCCGATAGACCATTGAAACCATGGATGGGACAGTGGCTCACATCCTCTACCTAGAGTGAAATGGTGAGCCACTAGATTTGGGAGTCCCTCGTCAACCCAGATGGTCGTGACATAGCACATGTAACGCGCATTGGTCTCCTCTAGTAGATACTCAGTCACCTTCTAGTTATGCTTTACGAGGAGTCTGAATCATATCTTAACGCAGAGGCTCAGCTATTCTTAGGGCCTATAAATATTTAACAAACAACAATGAAATAATCTCAATGAGTGAACTTCCTAGACCTCACGTAGGAAAGCCACTCACCTCAAAAGCGCCCTAAACATGCCAGTTATCTATCGATGTCAAAACATAGCAAAAGTTTTCTCACTTTACCCTAACTATTCACTTGAAAATGAATCCACTTAAGGTCATCAACACAAACACATAAGCAATTCCCATAAAACTTTTCATGCTCTTGAGCCAATCATATGAATGCGCAATATAGTATAGTCATGCACCCATGCCATGCATTAATACGGATCTAATCACTACAAATCTTATGCACTTTCCACAAAAATATGTCTAGATTATTATGGCTGCTCAAGGCCCAAGGCCAACTTAAAGGTTCACAGTCATCTGGCATAATCGAGCATCATCTTGCCCCATTGAGCATGGCAATGTCTTGCATAAACACATCAAGATGGCATTTATGTAAGGAGCTTCGTTGCAAAATCCATTTGTGAATAGGATCTTGTTGACTTGAGGGAAACCGAATTGAATCGAGCATCGTCCTACATAAATGCATCAGGACGGGTTCATTACCTTGCGTAAATGCATCAAGTCTTTAGGTGATCACATGGGCATACTATCACACAATTTATTTTATATCTTTCTTATTAATTGATGTGATGCCAATGCGGTATGCAACAACCTTTCCCATATGCCAACATGTCATACGCTTGCCTCATTTTATATCACATAAATGCACCATCTGATTCACAAGTCCATGGCATCTAAGTCATTCATCGAAGTAAGATAAATCATCATACTCAAACATAAGTCATTAAAAATCACTTATCATATGCCATTATAAACTATCTAATAAGTCATTTTTTATTTTATTTTATTAATATAACATATCACAATACTACAACATATTTTAATAACACGCCTTGTCATAGCGTCACGTCATATGACACATATCACCATGTAATAGTCTATTACCCTAATATGACTTATAATAACATATTACACTTCACTTATCATAACCTAATAACGTATCGCATAATTACTTATCACGTAATGATAACTTATCTAACCAAAAAGTGATAACCTATCGATAAAAGTCAATAACCTATCATGATAACCTAGTGTCCTAAACATGATAACTAATCATCAAAAACTCGATAACCTATCGTCCAAAACTCGAAAACTTATTGAGACAACCTATCGAAATCCTATGACCACTTATCATATGAAACCCACTTATCACATCAACAAAGCACCATTTAATCCTTAATCTAGTCATAAACTAGCTCCAAAATGCAACAACGATCCTATTCAATGGCTAAAAGGCCACTCACACCCAAGTCATAACTTTAAAAGCATCAAGGGAGGAGCAGCAAGATTGGACAGCAATTGAGGCTGTTGGCCACGGCTGGACAGCAGCCTTTTCATCTCCAAAATGCCAACACGGTTGCAAAAAATGTTGGCGCGAAAGGTAGTTTGTCATCGGGGGTGTGATGGACAGGTGCTGGTGACGGAAGTAAGAGGAAAAATAAGGGAACAAACTTGAGATGGAGATGAAAAATGGAGGTGGGTGTTTCGGTGGTGTCAAGAGGAGAGAAGGGATGCGTTTGAGAGCAATCAAGTACGGAAATGAGAGAGAGTGCTAATGGTAGGGGGAAAAGGAGAGAGAGAGAGTGAGATATCTTTGCCCATTAATGCACATCTGATCTAGATCCCTTGAATCCCTCTCATCCATGCAAATGGAGCTTCTTGAAGAAGAAAAATCCAAGCATTAATGGAGGATATTTGCACTTGATTGAATAGGTTTAGGATAGGCTAGCTTAGGCTAGATTGGCTGCAAGCTTCTTCATTTGCCGCCCCCTCCTTTGGCTAATGCCAACTTTGCCCTTTTGCCCTTAGTTGAATGGAAGGACAATTTGGTCATTTTACCAGCATTGCGCACTATTCACTCATCATCCACATACTTGGAAGCAATTAACACCAAGATTGTGTAATGATGACTTGATGGACTTGGAGAGTCCATGGCCCAACCTTGTGTGACATTTCGGTTTCGACCTATGAGAAATGGTTGTAAATTTGGTGTGCCGATGGCAAGGATAAGCCATGGATCATTCCAAGATTCGGTTAGATCAATTGAAGGAACGGTCATGGACCAATCCTATGACCATGATCATGGACCCAAGCGTTTTGGTTGATGGATGACTACCTGACCGTCAAGATTGATCGAGAAATGGTCACAATAACCACGTGTCAATCAACGACCATGGATTGGTCCAAACGGTCATGCACCGTTCATGGATGACCATGATTTAGCTCGATACAACCATGTGTCGAGCATGAATATGATTGATCTCAAACAATCACATGAAAATAAGGAGTTGGCCTGGATGAAGCTTACGGCTAATCTTAGATTCAATCTAATTGACTGAAGTCGATCCAAGGGCTGGTCATTAAACCCATGCCTTAGGCCACCTATTTAGCCAAGAAAGGCAACTTGACCTATGACAACTAAACTGAGGGAGGCTTAGCCATGAACCTCAGGTGTGTTGAAATGGTCATTAGGAGATGTACACAAAAGACTCTTACTTAGTCCCGGTTGCAATTCAAATGGCTTATTTCCCATAGTTGCCATATTATGTACATGTGGACAAAATGGAACTCTTTAGAACACCGTAAGTTCTTCAAGAGGAAGGGCAACTCATCATTCTACCTAGATTTTTCTAGATTTGGCCATAATTACCAAGGATCCATCTTGGGGATTAAGCAAGGAATCTAGGCCAAATGTCCCAATGAAAATAAGACATCTTGGGTAAATGATAGCTAGCCTATGGCCTTGATGCTAACTCATCTTTTTAGAATGCCACTTGTGCATCATGAGTTGTCCCTTTAATAATGAGCAAAGTGCTCTTGTGACCCAATGAAATTGAGACAAATAAGGCTTCAATTAATTACACTAGGTCATTAGATCTCCACCTCATGAGAATAGATGTGCCAACTCTCTAAAATAGGTGTGCCACCTTATAACTTAGGCTTGCCACCTCAAAGGCATAGCCATGCCACTTTAAGAAACGCGATTGGACTACTTTGATGAGTAATGATTAGCTTGGTGGCTATAAATAGGGGAGGCTCCCATTCATTTGCACCATCTTACACCCCTTGCCATTCATGCCCACCTTCCTCCTCCATTCCCTTTCCCTCGGCCTTGCATCCTCAATCCCTCAAGCTAATCTAAGTTGGTTTTTTAGGTTCGCCAAGGTAAGTAAGATTCCTCCTTTTACTTCTAAGAAAGTAGATCCCATTGTTGAGGCTAGTTAAGTGCTCACCCGTCAAGTCATGGATAGTGTGCAATGTCTTTTGTTTGGTCTTGCTTGCTATGGGACATGGCTGTGTGCTTGACTTGTATATGTTCAGAATGGAATCGAGGTTTGTTTGGGTTAATTTCATTGCAAGTCAAAGTCATCCAAGCCATGAAGCCTTGGTTTCAGCATAAATAGGATGTGGGTCTAAGTCTTTGGTGCGGGAATCGCCCAAGGCCACAAAGTCCTAACTCGACATTGTGGTGTGTCAATCTTATGCCTTGATCGGTATGGGGATCATCAAACTCCACGAGACCTTGGTAAGCTTATGATCATTCTCGAAATGAACATGTGGACTTTGTGCTTGACATTGAATGAAACCGTGAGCTGATGATCATTCTCGATACATGGTGTTCACATTGGGTTAGAGCCGAGGTTCGTCAAGCTTGGGATTGTCACTAAAGCGAGGTGTACCTAAGCCTCGAGGTCTTGGTTTAACATTGAGGCATGCCATTTTGAGCCTTGTGCAATGTAGAGATCGGCACCAAGTGATTGATTCAAGTTACGGACCAAAGATCATTCATGACATATTTATTAGTGAAGTACAAGAAATTCATGACACACACGAATGAATGAGCACGCTTTTGGGCCATGCATGTGTCAGCTAAGAGAAAAGATAAGAACCGGTTTATATGATGTATAAATGCATGCACTTAATGAGGAAAAAGTGCTCGTTACCACACAGTGTTGGGGACGATGCATCGTTCATTGAATAGGACGCTCGGTTGAGCCAAGATGCCCTTATTGAGTTAGGATGCCTAGGTCCTAAACCTAGAAGTCTCGAGAAGCTAGCCCTAAGAAGCCTCGGTTGAGTCGAAATACCTTGGTCGAGCCAGGAAGACTAGTGAGAAGCTGGAAGCCCTAGTCAAGCTAGGAGGGCGTGGTTGAGCTAGGACAATGCTAAATGAATTTACATGATTGCTAGTTATGCATAAGCATGATATGTTGATATATTGATAAGTCGATGGCAAGCATGCATTGAAGCATGTTGCGATGAACATCTACATGTAGTTGAGATGTAGCGACAAGTTTACTATTGATCTGTTATCGATACTATTTGCGAGTGTCATACTCACTAGACTTCGATAATGAGATGCTTTCCTAGTAGAGAACTAGGAATTTTACTTATTGAGTTTCCCCAAAACTCACTCCTTTATCTTTCAGTCTTGTAGGCATGGAAGTCTCACGTCAGTGTTAAGAGCTGCAATCACGCTAGAGGAAATAGAAATTCCCTTGGCCTATGTGGAAAACTTGTAATGTGATGCAAAAAGAAAAGAGGGCCCGTAGAGAAAGGACTTGTAAAAGTACTATTATAATATAAATCAGTGTGTTCTATTTGATGTATGTCCCAATCTTCTAACTGTTGTTTGTTCGGGGAGTTATTTGTTCATGTTTCTGCATGTGCATGATAATTAGATAAAAAGAATCAGGACGGCAACAAGTATGGAACGTCATGAAAATAACCCCTACTGCTCAAGACCTTAGAGATGGAGCTGGGGTATGACACCTTTGGCTACCCATCATGGGTGTGGACCCATTTGGGCCTAGCTTCGCGGACTTGGGCCCATTGGGCCACCCAACATGGGCTTGGGCACACTTGGGTCCTCGTTCATGGCTAGTACCCAACTTTATGAATTTCCACAGTTCGTTGATGAGAAATTGAATTTTCATCCAAAAGTGGCCTTTCCAATGCTTTTGTGGTGTATCGATCTCATGGTAATCCTATTTGAAGATTGTTCACCGATATAATTTCGTTATGAAAATCGGGGTCAAAACGAGGATATCATAAAAGATGGAAGACCTTTTATATGTGAAGGATTATTATTTGCCCGTATTTGTTGAAAAGAAACTGGAGAATAAAATTGATGTAAATGGTTTATATTTCATCGTCAAGTGTGTGGTTATATTACGCAGTGGGTGAATGATAATATTTTAAACTATATCATTGGGGAAACACATGCATGTAGTTTGTGGACTAAGCTCGAACAATTATATGCTTAAAAAATTGGAAATAGTGGACTAAGCTCGAACAATTATATGCTTAAAAAATTGGAAATAGTAAGTTATTTCTGGTAAAACAGATGATAGCTTTGAGATATCAAGATGGTATTTATTTGATTGATCATTCAAATTATTTTCAAGGAATTATCAATTGGTTAGCTGCGATGGGAATCAAATTCGATGATGAGATACAAGCTCTATGGTTGGTTGGTACTTTGCTAAACTCGTGGGAGATGTTTCGAACATCTTTGTCTAATTTTGCCTTGGATGGTATGATTACCATGGATTTGACCAAGAGTAATGTTTTGAATTAAGAGATGAGAAGAAAGACACAAGGATCATCCTCTTCACATTATGATGCCTTGGTTATTAAAAAAATGGGAAGAAGTGAGTCTCAAGATCCGAGAAATAGAGACAAAAGCAAAGATAAAAACAAAGGCAAATACAATAGATTTATTAATGGTGTGTTATCATTTCCATCAAAAAGGACATATTCAGAGGTTTTATCGTCAGTCTTAACCAAGTCACTCCATTACTAATCATCGAATTAAGATGGAACAAGATCGTCATAATTACTACTCATTATTTTATGCCCAGGTTGGTAAATTAATATCATTGCAAGAAAACGAACCCTTGCCTAATCTCTTACTTTTTCCTATGTGTTCCAGGTTTGGACCGTTGTCACCTAAATTTTGATTAGGTTTTTAGGCCTTAATTTTTGTCCTTGCATCCATTAATTTTTTTATAATAAATAATAATAATAAATTTTCAAAAATAAAAATAAAAAAGCCCAACCCCTCCTCTTCCGCCCCTCATCGCCCCGCGGGCCCTAGGGCACGGCCCTTTTTCCCTCCTTGGCTTCTCCCCCCCCCCCCCCGACCACCTCTACAGCACATGCGCAAAGGATGCAACACTAGATAGAAAAGCAAATGGTGACCACGTGGAGTTGCTCGGTCAAGGGAGACAGGCCTTTAATGCAAAGCAAGGGACACAGCCAGGCGGAAGAACTGATGCCAGTTCGGCTGGTAGAGGAAGGCCGGTTGGCACACCAAGGACCGCCAGCCTAGCCTCCATTAACCGAGCCTCCCATGCCTATAAATAGAGCGTCGGGGGGAGGCCGAAAGCAAGCCAGAAGAGGGTCACAAATTGCTAGCTTCGATAACCTCCCCTAAGAGATTTCAGGGGAGGCTCGAGGATAAGCAAGCGTCGATCCGAGGTCGGTTGGTGAGGAGAGTCAGATTTGCAGAGAGGAGGAGATCGGAGGAGGTTCGAAGACCCAAAACTGAGGGCAGGGGTCAACCAAAAGCCTAGATCTAATCACGCTTGATTAGATCTGGGAGTCGATTGAGCTTCCGCTGTATCACTAGGCTGGCCACTATTGTTGTTCAGTCGTCGATGACACCGCTAGTCCGCACCCCTCCAACAACTGCTCGTCCTAACACCTACTGCCGATCTTGTCCTTGCCACATCAAGCCATCACGGGATCTAGCCCCATCGCTACACTAGTGATTGTTCCAACGCCGTTCCTATTATTGCTATCCGACACACATCCGCCGCTTTGCTGCTTCCCCCCGTCGTCACTCGCCACTATCGTTTCACCACCAGATGTTGCTTCGCCATCGCCTACTATTGTTATTTCGTCACTAGACGCTGCTTCACCGTCACTTGCCATGTTAGGCTACCGCCGCTCCCTAACACCATCACTACGACCCGATCTTAGGCCAAATGCCATCCCTTAGCCGAGCCCCATGCCACCAAACTTAACGCCTACCCCGGAGAACAACCTGCTGTCATCCTTCGCTGCGTCACTGCCACATTCAACAGCAAGCCGCCGCTCCCCGACACTGTCCTAACCACCTTCAGCAACCACCGGTGCCGCTTGTCGTAGTTGCCCTCCTTGACGCCGCTAAGAAGCTAAAAGGTAGAGAGCTGTAGAAATCGGGTTAGCACTAGGTCGAGCAGAAACCCCCATCAGGTAGGGTTTTGGCCAAAATCGAGTTAGGCATGTGGTTTAGCTTGGTAGGGCTCCTGCTATCTTGGGCCTAACGTGTGTGGGGCTTTGAAAACTCCGTAGGCTAGCTCTGTGGGCTGATTCCTTTTAAAAGAAATAGGGAGGCCCAGTTTGGGCTCGTGCGGTAGGCCTGTCTAAGCCATTGGTGGGCGACTCAGGCCGGCCCCAACCCAAGTCATTTTTTTAAATATTATAATATAATATTATTTTAGCTGAAGGAGGTCGGGTGATATTATTCACTGTTTCTCCCAAGCTGAGCAACTAGGCTACTGTTCACTGCTACTAGTTCTACTTCTCCTGGTGGCTGTAGCCGATCGTCTCACCTGAAATTTGATGGTGAAGGTCATCTAACCCCCCTCTAACTTCTCGCCAAGGGTATTTGGTCGATACTTCTTCTGGTGGGAGTTCTGGTGAACCCTAGGGTGATGTCGCTGCTCTGTTCGTCTGCTCCCCACTTGGGCTGGTTCGCGATTTTGTCGGGGCTCTTAAGCTGAAGAGGCAACCCTTGGTTGTTCATTCATTCAATCCTTGGAAGATCACTCCTTGATCCTCCCGATTTCTTCCCCAAGTCGTGTCTCTGGTGCCTTCTCAACCCTGTTTCGCCCGACTTGACAATGCAGGTTTGACTCGCCATAGCTGTTTGAACTTGCCTGGAGCTAAACTTGAGCTTCGAGGAGGTTGTGGTGGTCCTATGCATCCCTCATCTTTGCAGCTTGGCTTGGTATGGATCTCCTTACTTCGGCTGAATTGTAGCAAGTTGCTAGGGCCGTTTGTGGTTTCTGCTGGGCTTGATGGCGTCTTCTTTGGCTGAGCCCCAGCTAGGTGTTGGTAAGGGGAAGGGCCGAGCTCCCCTCCTCACAAATTTAGAGACCGACAAGCTAGTATCTCGGGCGAGCAATCCCGTCCCGTAGGATGGTCTTCTTCGGTAGGGGATGGAGCTAATCGTGGGCCAGTCTCTTAGCCTCTTCGGTAAAGACGTTACAAGGGACGGAGTTGAGTACGGGCTCCTAGTAAGTGGGCCCAAGTAAGCCAGTAAGCTCTTCCAGGCCTCCCCAAGCCCAGTCGTGAGCCAATATGGCGTGGTTGGTCACAAAGGGCTACGAGCTGTCTTATGTGCCTGCTGCTACTGTGGGAGAGAAAGCGGTAGTTAATTTGACGAGAGAGGTGCTGCAAGCCTCGAATTCCAAATGGAATGAGTTATTGGTGAGGTTTTTTGTTGGGAAAAGGCTTCCTTTTCAAATGATCGAATATGCTTTCAAGAATACTTGGGGCACGAAGCTAGTTGATATGCTAGTCGATGACCAAGGGTTCTTCTATTTCCATGTCCCGGATCCGGAGGAAGATCCTAAAGGAGGGACCTCTCACTATTGCTCGTGTTCCCCTTATTTTGCAGCAATGGAAACCTCTTTTGGAGTTGAAGAAGGCTAAGCAATCCTCTGTTCCAGTGTGGATAAGACTCAAGAACCTTCCTATTGACCTTTAGTCCACACCGGGTGATTAGTGTAATAGCTAGTTCCATTAGAAAACCCCTTCATGTGGATCAATGAATCAAGAGCATGAGGATGATTTCCTTTGCCAGAGTGTGCGTGGAGATCCAAACTAATCAGCTAAGAGTTTCGACAGTTGAAGTGAATGTTGATGGGGTCTCTAGGTCCATTGTTGTGGGCTATGAATGGAGGCCCATTGAATGCTCTAAGTGTGGAGTCTTTAATCATAAATGCAATGCTGCCCCTACCCCTGCTCGGCCTCTTGTGTCCCCAATAGAAGGCCATTCCGCTCCTACTCCTTTGGATGATACTCGACCCCTCCGCCAGGCTTCGGAGGCTCCCACTCCTCCTCCTTTGGACGCTGCACAACCCCTCGACCAGGCTTCAAAGACCCCCGTAGCTCCAAAGCATGGTTGGAAGCAGGTCAAGAGCAAGAAGAATAAGGCCCACTCACCTTTGGAGGTGATCTCGTCTAGTCCGGTCAACCTGAGCGATGATGAGAGGTCTTTGAAGCTCAAGACCGCGGCTGTGGAGAAGAGGCTGCCTAGTAACTATTCACGCTAGCCCCTTAAGAGGTCTCTAATCATTTTGGAGCTACTTTGAATGAAGTTGTCACCCCGTTGGAGCCATTAGACACCGCAGTGCCCTACCCGGACGAGGTTGCAAGGGGCTCGGACATCTCATTTTTGGATGATGACCTCCTCTCCCCTTGCTCTCCGCTGAAGGCATTTGTAGTGGATAAGAGGCCTGATGTGGCGTCAAATCCTCCTTTTTCGACTATGCAGGACAAACTGCTTGCTCTTACTCCGGATCCTCCTCTTTGAACGACCTGAATAGCACCGCTTTTTACTCAGCAAAACTCCTCTAAAAAGAGGTAATGCTCATTCCTTCTCCTTTTGTATATTTATGTACATAAGTTGTTGGAACATAAGGGGGCTTGTTGCCCCTCTTAAACAAGCAGAAGTGAGGAATGTTGCCTTGACAAACCGGTTGTCTTTGATTAGGGTAGTAGAGATTAAAGTTCCCCACGGTCTCTTCAATGCCATTTATGGGAATTTGATATCGAATTGGTGTTGGAGGGATAATTCAAAGTACTCCAATCGAGGTATGGGTTGGTTGGGATCCTACTGCGGTTTCCTTTGAATTTTAATCAGTCTCGGACTAGGTGATTCATGGGAAGCTTCGTTGGTTGGAGATCGGAGTGGCCTGCTGTGTCTCTTTCATTTATGCCGAGCATTTCTTCTTTACAAATCGACCACTTTGGGAGGATCTGGTGTCTAGAAGTTCTTCTTTGCAAGACGTGCCTTGGCTTGTTTTGGGAGACTTTAACGCTATAAAGGATCCCTTAGATAGACTAGGTGGTTTGAATCTTTGATTGCCATGCTTCGATGAATTTGGATAGTGTCTGGATCAGGCAGAGCTAGAGGACCTTTGTTATGTGGGGTTTCGATACACTTGGTCGACTTTTTCAGGTCCCTCTCGAAAGGTGAGAAAGATTGATAAAGTCCTGATAAACCCTTGTTGGAACTAGGTTTTTTCCTTCTCGGAGGTGTCCTTCCTTTCTAACCACTCACCTATGGTGGTTAAGGTGGGGAATTCGATCCTTCGGAAAAGGCCGTTTAAGTTTTTCAACTTTTGGATGCAGCACCCGGACTTCGACTCAATTGTGAAGCAAGTTTGGGAGAATCCGGGTTTAGGGGTGCCTATGTTTAGGCCGGTATGCAAACTGAAGGCCTTGAAAGGTCAGCTCAGGCAGTTGAATAGAGATTCCTTCCCAACATTTTCGTAAGGACTTCTGAAGTGATGGAAGCTTTAAAGCAAACTCAAGTTGGCCTCCTTAATGATCCCATCAACGTGGTCCTCGCAGACATGGAGAGGGTTAAGCGGTGTGCCTTAGTAGAGCTCTGATCTTAGGAGCAGTCATTCTTTAGGCAAAAAGCTAGAATAAGATGGCTCAAGGAAGGTGATCGGAACACAAAGTTCTTTCACTATTACATTAGCAAGAGACAAATGAGAAACAAAATTCTCTTTGTGGTGGATTCTTTAGGCAACAAAATCACTGAGCCTCAGCTAGTCTAGGAGCATTTTGAGGAGCATTTTCATGATCTCCTTTTACCACAAATGGAGCTGGATACCCCTCAAGTATTAGAGATTCGAGAGGTTATCTGCTCTCAGTTGAACGATGACCAAATCACCTTTTTTGCTCGCCCCGTGGCTGATATTGAGATTTAAGATACTCTTTTTTTCCCTTGTTAAGGGAAAGGCACCAGGGCCAAATGGCTTCACGGTTGAGTTTTTTAAGGAGAATTGGGATACGATGGGTTAACTGGTCATGGAAGCAGTGAAGGACTTTTTCACCTCGGGGAGGCTTCTCAAGGAAATTAATAACACTATTTTGGTCATGGTTTTGAAGGTTCCCAATGCGACTATTGTCAATGACTACACGGCCTATTGCTTGTTGTAACATGGTGTACAAGATTATTACCAAAGTGTTGGCGAATAGGGTTGCCGCCGTGCTAAAAGACCTTGTCAGTCCATCTTAGAGTGCCTTTGTCAAGGGACGACGAATCAGGGATAATATTCTTTTGGCGCAGGAACTTTTCTCTAGGTTTCATGTCGAAAACTATTTTCACAAGTGTGCTATCAAAGTCGACTTCAGAAAGGCGTATGATACCGTGGACTAGCGGTTTCTTGAGAGTGTTCTACTTGCCTTTCGGTTTCCTATTTGGCTGGTTCACCTTATCATGACCTATGTGAGGACTCCTCGGTTTTCCATTGCATTGAATGGGGAGCTATATGGTTTCTTCCCTAATGGGCATGGCTTACGACAAGGAGATCCCATCTCTCTCTACTTATTCACGTTGGTTATGGGGGTGTTCTCTGGGATTCTTGGGAGGTGCTCGCTATAGCCGGATTTCAGATTCTACTGGAGATGCAAGTCTACTTGCCTCTCGCACTTGTTCTTTGCGGATAACGTTTTCCTATTTTGCGAAGGCCACCTGCCATCTGTGAAACTTCTCAAGGAATGTCTCTAAATGTTTTCTTCTTGGAGTGGACTTCTTCCAAACCCAAGAAAAAGTGAGGTGTTCCTCTCGGGAGGCTTACCGGCCTTAAGGAATCAAATCCTCCTACTGCTTGGTTTTGTTGAGGGCAACCTTCCAGTCCGTTATCTCGGGGTTCCAATCATCACGTCAAGGCTTCGAAAAGTGGATTGTGTTGATCTTGTGAGGCGCATCACCTCTAGGGTGCAGTCATGGACTTATCATTTTCTTTCTTATGCTAGCCACCTTTAGCTAATCAGGTCAATCCTCCATGCCATTCAGGCCTATTGGGCAAGTGTCTTTATCATTCCTATAGCTGAGCTGGACCAAATAGAGCATATTCTCAGACAATTCCTTTAGAAAGGACCTGAGTTAGGCGGAGGGGGTACCAAAGTCTCCTGGGAAGATATTTGCCTTCCTAAAGTGAAGGGGAGTTCTAGGTATCCGGAGATTGCGTGAGTGCCATAAGGCGGCTATGCTCAAACATATTTGGAATTTATTTTCAGATAATGAGTCGTTATGGTGCAAGTGGGTCCACTCGACCTTCTTAAAGATCAAAAACTTCAGGGTTGTAAAAAAGCTGACCTGTTGCTCTTAGGCTTGAAAGAAAATTCTACAACCCGGGATAGAAGTCTAGCTTTGCTTCCACTGGAGGATAGGCGATGGCTTATCAGCGTTGCTTTGGTTTGATAATTGGCATCCCCGGGGTCCTTTGAATTTATTTTTCACGGATTCCCTCATCTATAACTCCAGTCTCTCTAGGTAGGCTTTGGTTGCTGATCTCGTCTATGAGGATGGACGGGCTATTAGATCAGAGATTGAGTCTTGGGGTTCATCGCTTCCCTCCTTGTTTGGAATCCAAGATCAGTTTTGTTGGAGAGAGGACTTGATGGGCTTGTTCTTGATGGCCTCAGCTTGGGAATCCATAAGGCGGAAGAAGGCTAGAGTCAATTGGCATTGTTTCATTTGGGGTAATGCCATCATGCCTCGATACCAATTGAACCTGTGGCTCATCACAAAGTGGAGGTTGCCTACACAGTCTCTTCTCATGTCTTATGATAGGACTGATGCTACTTCTTGCCTTTTTTGCAATGAGGTGCTTGATTCTATCGATTATCTCTTTTTTGGATGCCACATTACTTCAAGTATTGCCTTCTTTTGGGCTACTAGATGCAATCTTCCTTGGACCAACAAGACTTGGGAGGAGACTCTTAGTTGGGCCATTACCTTGCTCTCCGGCAATGATTTTTACAATTGTGTTGCCCATTTTTCATTTGGGACACTTTGTCACATCATTTGGAAGAATAGGAACAATATTCTTTTTAAGTGGGAACTATTGTCTATTTTAGCCATGAAGAAGCATCTCCTTAAGGTCATCAAAGATAAGGTTCTCACCTTCAAGAATGTTGAGGACTCTGCTAGGAACAGGATGATGCAACGCTTGTGGGATGTGGACCTCATTATCTTCTCTTCCACTGATTGTAATCTAACTGGGTAAGTATCTCATTGGTTGCTAGGTTGCTTTGGCCAAGTGTTGTTTGCCGTTGGCCTTCTTTTGGTCGTTTTGTTGTTGCTACTTTGGCTTTTTTTGTGGCTTCCTTCCACTCATAATGAGCATGTTCATCTTAAGTGCAAGGTGTTGGAGTTGTGTTGCTTGTATATATATATATAAGCAAAATCAAAGGTATCTCATGTTTTCCTAAATTTCCAAAAAAATCATAAAAAAAGCCCAAAAAAAAAAGATTTATATTTAAAAAAAAGTGATCACAATAAAAAAATGCTTTTAATGTTCCCCCCCAAAAAAAAAGACCCAAAATGTTTTTCCTCCATAAATGCATGGAAAACCCCTCAAAAATCCAAAAAGCCTTAGGATTTAAACAGGGTTAGGTATCGGAAGGGCATTAGTGATTAACTAGTGTAATCAAGTCCTCGAACCTAGTTTCTTTGGTTGCGCAGGAGCGAGTATTTATCCAATACTTTGCTTTGGTTTTTAATCAACCCACACCAAATTGATTAGTGGTGACTCATCTTCAAAATTAACTCATAGGTTAAAATGCCAAACCATTAAGTCATGAATTGGTAGGCTTGGGAGAGCCCAGGCTAAGCCTAATAGACCTAACCAAACCATTAGCTTCCTCTGGGGCCCGCCCCTAATCGGGTGCCGAAAAAGAGGTTGCGACACGAACATGTATTAAGATTCGATAGGTATGTATGTCTCCCACCCTTCTATGTGAATAACACTATGGTTACGTACCAAAGTTGGTCCCTTTTCTTGTCTCCTTTGCCGTCGGTAACGAGAGAGGGCTTCTTCTACTGTCCACCCGTTAAAGTCTTGTTTTCTTTTCTTCTACATGAGAAAGTAATTGTCTTCTTGCGAGAACTTTTCTTGCGGAAATTGCGCGTGCTCCAACACCTACCCTTCCTCAATCTCTTCTTTTTTTCCTATGTGTTCTAGGTTCGGACATGTATTAGGATCCCATAGGTCTATATGTCTCCCATTCTTCTATGTGAATGACAATATGTTTACGTACCAAAGCTGGTCCTTTTTCTTGTCTCCTTTGCCGTCAGTAACGAGGGAGGGCTTCTTCTACTGTCCACCCGTTTAAGTCTTGTTTTGTTTTCTTCTGCATGATAAAGTAATTGTCTTCTTAGGCACACTTTTCTTACAGAAATTGCGCATGCTCCAACGCCTTTCATTTGCCAATTTCTCTCTCTCTCTCTCTCTCTCTCTCTCTCTATTGCAATGAGTTTTTCCTTATGATAATGTGCTCTTTGATGGTCGTTGGATGGTAGCTCACTAGTACATTGCTCTTTGGTTGGTGTTGTGCTAGAGAACTTGATCATTGATGTGAAGAGTTGGTGGTTCTTGCACTACTCCAAGAGAATGGCAAAAGGATGGAAAAGGAGAGGATAGCTTTGGCAAACAAGAAAATATGCAGCTAGATACTTATGCTCGGTGTTTAAGTAGCTTGTTGAGAATAGTTTTACATGCATGTCTGAATATTCTAATCTATGTTTGTTTGCAATTTGCATGGTTCAGTGTACCATTATGGAGATTCTGTTTTCTTGCTCATGAAAGTTATAGTTCTTTAAGTTCTTAGAGAAATGTCTTTCCATATATATGCATCAGTACCGTAAGAATGTTTTGCTGTAATATATATACTCATGAAAGTTATAGTTCTTTAAGTTCTTAGAGAAATGTCTGTCCATATATGCATCAGTACCGTAAGAATGTTTTGCTGTAATATATATTGATACCCAGGAACTACCGTACAGTCAACAGTCGGCGACGTAAACTTGGAGTGACGCTAGCGCAGGACCCACCACCATGACGCCGTACTTAAGTCCACTAATGAATGCACAGTATGCAAACTTGGAGGTTTGAACTCTCGCCCTACCGTAAAGAGGGTCTGAGCACATACTAACGCAGCCACCGAATGTGGTGGTATGTTTTGCTATAATATTACTAGCTAAATGACCCAAGAATATAGAGACGTAATTGAGATGATTAGATACTAATCAAAAGCCAATTAATATACATGGTGGACGACGATGTAAAAAGTTTCGTTGTTCATGGAAACCAAGAAGATTGATGTAAAGGTTTTTGTGGTTCACAAGTGGAACGGGCCTTGATTTAGTTCATTGAATGTATTCTTAAATGAAATTTCATAACAGAGGATTAGCAATCTTTGCTGTGTCAGGATATTCGTGTTAGTTATTTATGTCATTTTGTGTTGGTGGATAAATGTTAGGATGTGATTAATTACAATTACAAAGTATTTTTCATTAAAAATGAGTGAAAACATGTCATTGTGTGTCAATGTCAAGTGTAATCGTATCAAGTTCGCGTTTTTCTTGGAAAAGTCGTATTTGTGTGAGAGTCATCAAGGAATTCCCACTTCCCATACTCTTCCGGACATTAGCTCGCAATTTAAATGAGTTATCAAGAGCTTTTGAAAGTAATATTTTCTAAAACTAATATGGTATCCTCCACTAAAGATATTTTCATAGAGATCATCTTAAGTTAAATGTAAAATTGTTAGCTTAAGGAGCATAAATTAATGAGTGATTTAGTTTTATAAGTATAAACGAAAACTTGAAATCTAAAGAGTCGACGAATTTAACGGAACTTTCTTGAATTGAACATAAAATTCCAACTTATAGGATCTGAATGAGTAGAGCATTGAGCAGGGCCCGAGAAGTCCCCACCGCCATCCTCGTCCCACCCCTGCGAAGTGCGGGGCAAGTTGGCTATTAGAACGATGAGGAAAATGATTATATTTTTGCCAGTTCATTTAATATAAACAACGAATATATATGGCAAACAAGGAGACAGATGTTTGTAATTTACTAAGTTCGTACCAATTAATGACATTAGTGATAGATTGAAACTGATTTACAAACTTGTGATTAGAAGTAGGAATTACTAAGGAAAAGTCAATGATTTATAAGAATTTATAAATGACCTTTGTGTTTTTTAAATATAACTATTATTTAATACTGAACGGTCTGAATTCTTAAAAAAGCCTACATATACAAAAAATTTTAACTTTATTTCAAATCCCTGAAAAGCTTTTGCCAACCAGCCTTCTTGCCGAAGGACTGGCCTCGTCATTCTCCTATACCCAGCCTAGTATGCTAGGAGAAGGGCATCGCGGGAGTCAGAGGGGGTCTCCACCCTTGTTTAGGGTCGGCCGAGTTACCCTTGGGGACTTTATCCCGTGTTTCTCCCCCTCACTTGCCTTTAAATGGCTTGTGGGGGGAAGACTCACAGGGATATCCAATTCAGGGAGGAGCAGTTTAAAAACCTGCTCAGGTCTAGAAAATCAACGTGCAATAGCATAACAATATTTTTTCAAAGAAATCATCAAACCTTTCATAACACCAACTTAGCATGTCACGTTTGGACTTTCCATTTCATGCGCATAACAGATTATTCGATATCTTTGTGACGTGTTGAGTCATATGGACTTTTTTTTTTTTCTAATAATTGATAATTTGGTAAACATGTGTTTTGACATCACAAAATTCTATAAAAAAAACTTTTCAGGGATTTGAAATAAAGTTAAAATTTTTTGTATATGTAGGCTTTTTTAAGAATTCAGACCGTTCAGTATTAAATAATAGTTATATTTAAAAAACGCAAAGGTCATTTATAAATTCTTACAAAGATATCGAATAATCTGTTATGCGCATGAAATGGAAAGTCCAAACGTGACATGCTAAGTTGGTGTTATGAAAGGTTTGATGATTTCTTTGAAAAAAAATTGTTATGCTATTGCACGTTGATTTTCAGTATAGAGTGGAATAAATCTGCTCTTTCCTATTCGTTTTTGAGTTTGATAAATGCATTGCTTATGAAGTAAGGTTGATCCTCCATGACCTATTGATTCATAAAGAGCATGTCACGGGCTTCTCCATGCTTAATAAAGGGCATGTCGTAGAACACAAATTAATGAAATTGTAAAGTTATAGGCTAGCCCATCCACGTGAAACTTTGGCTAGGAAGCGTCGGATCCATGTTGCAGCAAGAAAAAAAAAAAAAAAAGAAAAAGAAAAAAAAAAAGGTAGATTTAAAAAACTTGCCTGGAATTCCAAGACGAGCGGTGTGAACATCCGTCCACTTCTCTTGAAGGGAAAATTCAACCCTTAATTTTTGTGCTTTCTTTGGTTAAGATTTTTTCAACTTTCAATTTATCTAATCAAATCTAGCCCCTAGAACTGATTCTAATAAATTTGAATTGACGTGTCCATTGGACCGTTTTAGAGTACAAAGTGGGAAAGACAAACTTGCTTTTGTGGACTAGGGCAAAAAAGCATTTCCTCAAATGAATATTTAGGTTGAGTATAATAATTCAGTCCACATCAAGCTTCTATGAAGTGCCAAAATACGCGTCCTTATTTTCAACCTTCAAAAGACACAAATTTTGATAAGTTCAAACATAGTATATATATAGTCAAGTCCATGTTCTTAGAATTTATCTAATCAAGTCTTTAAATTTGCATAATTTTCTAATCAACCATGCCAAAGTTCGAGCACACAAGTCAATGCCCAAATATTAGTCCTTAAAGAATATTAAGTTTGAGTGTAATTATTTAATCCACACGCGAAACTACATCAAATACCAAAACGTGTTTCCCCCGCCTTGTTCAGAAGACGCTTTGAAAAATCAAAAGAAAGTTTTGTCTAGGAAGCCTTTTCTTCTCCCGTCGTACAAGGGATAAAAAGAGATGGATCAAAAAAATAAAAAACTTTTTGACTAGAAAACTTGCTTGGACTTCCGGAACGAGCAGCGCACCGTTGTTTTGGTCCACCATGTGCCAGCGGTAAAGTTTTACTTTTCCTCCCTTAATTTTCACTTTTTTTTCAATCGAGTTCTTGAACTTTTAATTCAGTTAATCAATTCCTTAAACTTGCATAATTTTTTTAATTGAGTTTGATCTTTTGCACCAATTTTGATAAGCTCGATCTAAGGCGGCAGTCAAATCATTTTAGAGTATGACATGGAAAAAAAATTAACATCCACAAACAAACCACCATGGAAAATAATGCAAATGTTTTCCTTAATGGAAATGCCACAGTTAAAATTTTTGCCTCCACGTACAAGGTGTCGAGATAAAGAAAAGCTTCTTTTTAAGTCATCCTCCGACCTTATTTGAGGGTTGTCAACGTGAATTGATTGCAGTTGGTGTAATTTTCAGAAAAAAAAAAAAAAATTCTCTTTGGGACACGAGGTAGCATATTAGTCTCTTGTGTTTTCCTTTTTGGTTTATTCCGGAAATACATTGGGGTAATCTCCTGGAACTACTATTTTTGGGGAAACCTTGGTTTTCTAAATAAGTTATTGGTCGGTAGATGTCATTTCTTAGGCTTATTTCCTAATACATCACTGGGTAATTTTTTCAGCTTTACTTATTTGGAGACAAAATGAATAAGTGAAGGTTCAATGGCGATGGCACAAATTATGTTATGAGAAAGGCCTTTTGTTTCACTAATGTTCATTCATCTAGGAATGATCCCTTGGATTTATTGAAGAACAGGTCTAAGTACTCTAGTCTTCTCAGGTGGCCAAATTCCCTTGGAGATCCATCGACTAATGTTTGAAAATTCTTCTTGACTTGGGTAAATGCTAGAAGGCTAGAATCCTCCTTTAAGACCTTCTCAATCACTAAACAATGAGACGTAAAATTGATTTCGTTGACTGAAGGTTCAAAGAACCTAAAAAGGAACCTGCGTCTTTGGGCAGTTCTACACTTGATGGGGAAGTGTTATCCCAACCCCAATGGTTAGGTTGGTACAACTGGTTTGTCGTGAGGAAGAAAATTCTTTCTTGAGGTTTGTCAAGTTTGTCTTTTTCTTTTCTTTTCTATGTGAAAATAAATGGGAAGGGGACCGCACCAATAATACTGGCAATGAATGGCGAGCACGGCACGACAAAATTTTTAGTTTCCACATGAATTTTCAATGACAACCTTTTTGACAAATGATGCCTCATCTTTACTTGGACTTTGGAGTCTCCCCATCATTTCCGAGAAAGTATCGTCTGGCCTTTGGATCAGTAGATCAAAGTCATCCCTATCATGGATCACATCAACCCCACAATAAAATTCACTTAATTAATAATTGAGATAATATTGATTGATATTTTTTGGACAAATTATTGCTAATAACCAATCGTGCTATTATGCAAAATTATAAAAAATTCTAAAGGATTTACATTTATTACTTAACATTTACACAAATTGTGTTAGACGTGTGTAAGCACACATGATATAATTAAGAGAGAAACATCACTACTTAAAAATTAAAAATGAAACCATGACTAAGAAAATCAGTGTTAAACTTGATGAATCCCAAAACAAAATCTTTTTTTTTTTTTTTTGGTGATAAGCTTAGGGAGAGGACATATGTACGAGTTTATCGGTGAACACCCATCCAAGCAAAGATAAAAGTTAGATAGACATGAGTCCACGTATAGATAGGCTTATTGATGGAAGTACGCACAAGTTACCCATATGGATGATCAAACAACTATGAACAATTTCCGAACTTGAAATTTAGCCTTGAAGTTACAAGTCAAATCAAACGACATGAACAATTACATGGGAACTTGTCACCAATTTCCAATATGTCACTGAAAGAAACGCATGGATTCTTTCAATAAAGTATGAAATATAGATAAAAAAAAAAAAAAGAGAATGCCAAGCCCCTGCTGCTCTCGTGCCCTACATAATGAAAGAAATGTTCATGCGTGTAACATCTTGCAGTCTTCAAACCCATACAGAAGGCATACCAAAAATCAATTTAAAGTATTGGGGTCAAGCACTATGAATGGCCAAGTAGCATGAAAATTCCATTGCCAGAACCAATAATCGCTGCCTATAAAAAGCTTATACTTCGCGCTCTCCCTCAAAAACTCACTTCAGTAACCAAAAGAACAAAAACAAAAGCAGAAATTTATGGCAGCCTTATCATTATATCTGCTGCTTACTTGGATATTCTTGCTTTCTCCGTTTTGTACTAGGTTTGCTAAGGCACTTTGTCATGTTGACGAGAGCTCTGCCTTAATGGAATTCAAGAGAAGTTTCAGAATCAACACGACGGACTGGCGATGTGTTTATCCAAAAGTTCGTTCATGGTCGCTGGATGGAAGTGGAGATTGTTGTTCGTGGGATGGCGTCGAATGTGATGAAGTCACCGGCCGAGTGATTGCCCTCGACCTCAGCAGCAATTGTCTCTCAGGCACCATGAGTCCCAACACCACTCTCTTTCGGCTCGTTCACGTGGAGTCACTCAATCTTGCTTTCAACAGCTTCAACTTCTCCTCAATTCCGTACGGCTTCGGCAATCTTTCAAAGTTACAATACCTTAATCTCTCCTCCTCTGACTTTTCCGGTGAAATCCCTCGCGATATCTCACAACTCTCCAAGTTAGTTTCTCTTGATTTGTCCCCTTTTTCGTCTGAAACACTTCGTATGCCCAACATGGGTGGCTTTGTTCATAATTTGACCAGACTAAAAGAACTCGATCTTTCTTTGGTAAGCTTGTCATCACCTTTCCCTCCTATGCTAGCGAATTTCTCTTCCTTGACATTGCTCAAGCTAGCATCTTGTGGATTGAGTGGAAACTTTCCAGTTAGCATTTTTCAGCTGCCAAACTTGGAAGTCCTTTCCGTTGCTAACAATTCCAACCTGTCTGGATTTTTTCCCAAACTGCATTGGGGTTCTCCATTAAAATCCTTAGACCTTTACCAGACCAACTTCTTGGGAGAAATACCTACTTCAATTGGAAATCTTAGTCTGTTGAATGAGTTAGCAGCCTGGGGTTGCTATTTTTCAGGATCACTTCCCTCTTCAATGGGTAATCTTTCTCATCTCACTGAACTATACCTTGATGGAAATAACTTGCAAGGTCAAATCCCTATTTCATTTGCTAATCTTACCCAACTATCGGTGCTATCGCTCTCTTACAATAACTTGAGCGGTGATTATTTAGAGTGGGTGGTCAACTTGACAAAACTCACCTCCTTGAGCATTTCAGGTAATAGATTCTTTTTGGTTATATTAAGTGCAATTGTGACGGCATGTCATCTATGCACTAGCCCTCCATGGACGACAAGTGGCATTAGGGGTGCCCACCATCATAAGTCTCTCTTTACCGGTTTAGACGTATCTCTTGCCTCCTCCATCTACGTATCCATGGAACTCGATCTCTCGAGCTCCATCGTTGCTTGCTCCCACCCTAACCACAACCAAAACCCCCGCTACGACAGCCACGAGCAGAACTACCATCGCCGCCTCAAGAGCTTCAATTTTGGCAAGGGCCTTCACCGAAAGACCTTCTAGCTCAGCAAGTTCAGCGAGGTCTCGAACCACGAACAACTTCTTCATCGACTGAAAGAAATAAAAAGAACTTCCTCAATTAATCCTTCGGACTTTGTGATCTTGATGGTCAAATCGATGTGCATCTTGTCCTCTCGCAACCTCCTCAAATCCCTAATTTTCATATTGATGCCCACACTATACCCGAAGAACTCGACCTACGTGCTAATCGAGCATGCGAATGGTGGCCATCAATGAAGCCCAATTTTGTCAATTGAACGAATTACTAGAAGAAGTAGTATGTCCCCTCGCCGCCTTAGGCGATGAGGGAGAGGATAAGGTCTTGCCCAGAGTCGAGGTGTGAGGCCTAGAGAGCGTTCACGTCCTAGACAAACTAGCCTAGTCAGAAAGCCTTTCGACTCAGGCCGACGTTGGACTCGAAGATCCTAAGGTGGCGATGGAGGGGTAAGGTTTTGGGCAAGAGGGAGGAGGATAGGATGATCTTTGTGCCATACCTAGAGATCTTGAAAGCATTGTCAAGGTAGGCTTCGAGGCGGAGGAAGAAGTCCCAATCTCTGGTTTTTCCCGTGGCCATTGCGGCAGGGGTTTTGGCGATGGTCTGGGAGGGAGCGAGCAGCGTTGGAACTTGAAAGATTCGGTGCAGAGAGGAGGAGAGCGAGAGAGACTTTCCAATTTTTTACGATGGGCCTCTCCAATGCCTATTTGTCTTAATGGCTAGTGCATAATGACTTGGACCTAATATTTTCAGGCGAGGAGATTATTTAGCCAAAGAGAAAAAGGAAATTGAAATTGATGGCATAACTAACACTCCTTTGTCTTGTGTCCTTTTTTTTCTTTCTTTCTGTTTGATAGGTAATCGGTTAAGCGGTGGATTTCCATCTTCATTTGAGAACTTGAAGCAGTTGACTATTCTTGACCTTTCTCACAATGACTTGCACGGTGATATTCTGGGCTCATTGCGGAATTTGAAGGATCTCATAGTGCTTTATCTGAATTCACTTAGTCTCAATGGCGTTCTCAACATAAATGATCTATTCACACTCAAGAACTTGGAAGTCTTAGATTTGTCCAACAACAACATATCCTTCACCAAGTCATTCATCAATGCCACTACATTGAAGCTTACCAACTTAAAGTTGGATTCATGCAACTTGACTGAGTTTCCACAGTTTATAGGCTACTCAAACGAATTGAGGGAGTTATCCCTACAACACAATAGAATTCAAGGGATCATTCCTAGATGGACATGGAACAATAGCAAAGAATCTCTCTGGTATATAGATCTTTCTAATAATCTTTTATCCGACTTCGAAGAAAACCAGACCCATCTTCCTTTACCGAACTTGAACTATCTTGACATTAGTTCTAACTTGCTAGAAACAACCCTCCCTGCCCCACCTCCCCCAGTCATGTTATACAACATCTCCAACAATTTCCTATCTGGGGAAGTTCCAACCTCCATTTGTGAAGTGAGATCTCTTACCATGCTCGATTTGTCCAACAATGCTCTGAATGGCACACTTCCTCCTTGTTTGGGAAGTATTGGTCCTTTGATTTTATTGAACCTCGCAAGAAATAAATTCAATGGCATGATTCCTTATGGTTACCCAAATGGTTGTATATTGAGGATGATTGACCTTAGAGAAAACCGACTAAGTGGGAATGTTCCGAGATCTTTAGGAAATTGTGGAATGCTGGAGTATTTGAATCTTGGTGACAACCAAATTAATGATACGTTCCCATTTTGGCTATCGGAACTTACCTACCTAAAAGTAATTGGCTTGCGGTCCAATAATTTCCATGGTCCCATAGAATCTAGTCTAAGCAAGTTCAACTTCACCAGTTTACACATCCTGGACATTTCCAACAACGACTTCAATGGCGAATTTCCTTCCAACTTGTTGAAGAGTTGCCATGCCATGAAGATCATGGTTGGTCAAGATGAGTTGGCATATTTGGATATTTTTGGATTCCTTCCTAATGTTTCATTCAGCATAAGTATGACTTCATCGCATAAGTATGCGATGAAATTGATGAATAAGGGCATGAAAAGGGAATATGAGAAGATTCCAGATGTCCTCATGGCAATTGACCTCTCCAACAACAAGTTTGAAGGGTTCATTCCTGAACTCATTGGAGATCTAGAATCACTTCGCATGCTCAACCTTTCAAACAACCTCCTCAATGGTGGCATCCCTTCTTCCTTGGCCAACTTGGCAGTGCTCGAAGCACTGGATCTTTCTCGAAACAATCTTGTAGGAGAGATTCCTCAACAACTAGCCCGCCTCACATTTCTTTCGTTTTTCAATGTCTCTCACAATCGTCTATCAGGACCAATACCACGTGGAACGCAATTTGATACATTTGGGAGCAGTTCATTTGTGATGAATAATGGTTTGTGTGGAAGTCCCTTGCTAAATAAATGCACAAATGGTGAGAACGCTCCACCACCACCATCTTATTTCAAAGTGGATAATGAAGAAGAGTGTCTCTTCAACTTGGATGGGAGAATCGTGCTGGTTGTTGCTGGAGTTGGGTTTTTGGTCGGTGTCGTGATAGAGAACTTGATCATTGACGAGAAGAGTGTGTGGTTCTTGTGCTGCTCAAAGAAAATGGCAAAAGGATGGAAAAAGGTGAGGAAAGCTCTGGCAAACAAGAAAATATGCAACTAGATATTTAATAGCTTGTCGAGAAAAGTTATACATGCATATGTGAAGATTCTGATCTCTGTTTTTTTGCTATAGTAATATATGGAGATGATGTTTTCTTGCTCATGAAAGTTATAATTCTTCTAAAGATTCTAACCCGTGTCTGTCCATATATGCATCAGCAATGAATGAATGTTCTGTTGTAATATAGAGACATAACTGAGATGAGCAAATACTATTGAAAAGCCAATTAATATACATGGTGGACAACATTGTAAAAAAATTCGTTGTCCATGGAAACCAAGGAGATTGGAGTGAAGGTTCTCTTGGTTCACAGGTAGAAAGGACCTTGCTTTTGTTCATTTGAATGCATATTTGGTCGAACTTTCGTAACAGAGCATTAGCAATCCATGTCATGTCAAGATATTCGTGTAAGTTATTTATGTCATTTTGTGTCGGTAGATCAATGTTACAATGTGATTGAGCCTCCCCTCTCTGACAGAGGAGACTTACAAAAACTAAGCAAAATGGAGATAATAGAACAAGGACCCATCTTAATGCATAATTATTTTGGTAAGACTCTGCCAGAGAATCAAGATCCCTGTCAAGGTGGGTTGGACGTTGTCCAAAATGCATGCCAACAGCCCTCAATTAGGCCCAAAATCTTATCTTACGAGACATTGGGTTCATTTTAAATCTTGATTAAAACTCAAAAAGACTTTATGTGAATTCAGAATCGTCTCCCTAGCCTATTGGGTTAGCTAGAAACCAAGTGAGACAAATGGATCTTACGTTTTCTTCACTTTCTATACAACCAAAATTTTCTAGGTTTGAGGACTGACAATAATAATTTCTATCAGTACCTTTTCAGTTCCTCCAGCTTGATTGAATTGCTTATCAAAGTGATCATACGGTTTTGTTTACCAATTATGAGCCTTAGAGATAGTTCAAGTCGCTAAGTGCTCATGAAATATTTTCGTGTTTATTATTGTACTAATATGTAACCTAACCATTCAATTAAAATTGACAAAACATGACTCAAAAAGTAATATAAAAGAAACGCAATCAATTAATCTGAGAAAGTAATGAAAGAACAAGTAAAAAGTATAGCAAAAGAACCCAATAAAAGGTGGGCAAGAATATAACACGGCATCATTGTTAACCCCACAGCAAGCCAATTTAGATACCAAGTCCACCTATCTACTCAATAGATTTTATTTTTATTATGATCCTAAAGCCATGTTAAGCTTAAGTTGCCACTACTATACGCAAGTTTGCCCATTTTTTTGGGGAAAACTACCTCTCATTATATCAAAATGACATGAAGTGAGCTACATGCCTATGTAGTTAATGAACCACCAAATCAAGCTAAAAATATCATCAAAGTCCCCTCAAAAGAGAATTTGCTATAGCGTCCAGCTCATCAAACTCGCAAGATTTACATGTTACCCACCTTAATAATACCAAAATATGTCCCCATGACCAACAAATCCAGTATAAATTGTCACCTTATTATAGGTAATCAAAACCAAACTCAAATGAGTATTAAACTAGCACACCCCTGATTAAAACAGCCCAGTGAGCAAAATCCAGGACAAAATCAGAACATTCAAGGCCAAAATGCATGATTATTCAGTAAGTAATGGGCTTGAAATATATCCTCCTGCAAGTGCACAGGGACTAGTGATCAAGATGAGAACAAATTGAAGTCAAATGAAGATCATCAATGCTTGGACAGCAGACAAATGTTTAATTTTAGCAAATTCAAGCATGACAACATGATTATCTCCTCAAAAGTTAAACATAGATTCCTTCCCTCAACTTATATGACTAAGATAACACATAGAAATTGTTATTTGAATAACAAACGGATATAGACATCGGACATGAACATGAATCCAGCAAATTTAAGTCACGAACAAAACTTATAACCTGACAATAGCATATTAAGAATATACACAACATTCATAGCAAAGAATACAGCATGTTCTGAACTTGTACGACACTCACAGCCAAAAGAATTAACATATTCCTGATCATGTACAGCAAGAACGACAATGAATCCAGTAAACTTGAGCCATGTATGATAAGAATAGACATACTCAGCGAGCTCAAAATGCGGCAGGTGTACAAATTCAACAAATAGCACATGCCGAGATGAGATTATGCAAGCTAATAGTGACTATGTACTTGCACATACAACCCAAGCAACCCAAGCAAGACGCACACTATGCTCCAACCTGTCCATCGCATGTGAAGTGAAGTCTCAACCAAACCCAAAATGGAGCAGCAATTAGTATGTGAAAAGAAAAGCTACAACTCACAAATGCAGCTAGAGAAGATTTCTCTACATTAACACCTAAAAGATTTTTATACACGCACTTTGAACACATCAAGCTTAAAAATATATCCAGAGGCTCTCAGTTTAGACGAAGATTCAGTCACACAAACAAAGCAGTATTTAATTGCTGAGAACAAAGTAAACCATATCACCAACAGAAAGAGAGGTCTCAGCCACAAATCAGAGCTGCTGGATTTATGAATGTTATAAGAGAATCAGTCAGTCATGTTTCAGTCTAGATACAGAACAATCAAATCGATGCTAATGCAAAAGAATACTTAGCATCAACTTCATCTAGGCATTTCGACAAACATATGGCAGGCATCTCAGCTTAGTGATCAAAACGCAAGGACGAAGCAGCAACTTAAAATCACACGACCACAACATCATCCATGCAGGCTCAAATCAATAGAAAATCCTCAATAAGATGCTGCTTTCACTCTGGAGTTCTCGGTCTCAGTCTCACGTGCAAAGCGACAGAAACGAAGTATAAGCAATACCTTGACGAAAAACAACAAAGGGCCTTGAATGACGACGGAATCGTAGGGAGAACTCGTCAGAGACAATGAAACTGAAGATTGGAGCCAGTAAAGGAAAAACGAGCAAGTTGACATTTCTTCGAGCTCACTGACCGAAAAACAGGGGGCGGCCAGTGCACCTCCAGCAACTGCGAAGGTACCCTGCGAGGGAAACCGACGAGAGACAGGGGTAAGGATTCGAAGAAGAAATCAATAGATAAAATCACCGCTAAATTCGAGAATTCTTTCTCCATAATCCCCGCTCTATCCACGTCTGGTGGACGATCGTTTCAACTTGAAGGTGCAGTCGTTAGCCACGGGGGGTGATCACACCTAGGAGTGGAACTCTAGGAAAGCGTCACGACCGAAGACTGGTGCCGGTGGAAGAGGAACTCGAAGCGACGGCGATCGGAGGTAGAGCGCCGCCGGCGAAGTCGTCGCCTGTGCGAAAAAGCAAAATCGAGACGATCAACTTTTCGAAGCTCCAGAGATGTAAAGAAGCTGAGACGAAGATGTTCGACGAGGAGAAGAAGAAGGCGGCGCTGGCGAGATCGTAAATCCGGAGAGGAAAGACGCGCCCGCTGGTTCCGTCGTCCTCCTCCGCCGACTGAGGAAGAGCGCGTGCCCGCGGCGGTGGTCCGGTGGCGCCGCCGCACGGGAACGGGCGGCGGGTGGCGTCGTCGGCCGGCCGATCGGAGCTCGCCGGCCTCCGCTTCTTCAACGGGCGGAGTGCGCGCTTTCTCTTCCTTCTTTATAGAGAGAGGGAGAGCGTCGATGTTTTCTCTTCGGAGGGAGGGAGCGAGATACGGAGAGAGATTTTCTCCGGTCAAGCCGTGGGGTTTGTTGTTGTGAGATCTTCTAGAATTTCGCTTTTGCTCGCCCGCCATCTCACTCGCTTCGATTGAAGCTTTCCGTTGGAAAGAAAAGAAAAGAAAAGAGATATGTACACAACAAATCTTAAAATTTTTCATAAAAATATAATTTAATTTTAAAAATTTCTAAAAATATAAATAAGTTATAAAGTTTATTACAAAAATGCACTCAAGTTTTAAAATTTTTAAAAAATGCAATATAATTTTAAAACTTTTCAAAAAGTGCACTACAGTCTTAAAACTTTCAAATAAATACAATCAAATTCTAAAATTTGTCAAATTAATTTAATTAATTCTTTTAATTAATAATTTTTTTAAAAAAAATTTAGGATTTGATTGTATAAAGTTCTATTTATAAAAAGACTTGATTTAATTAATTTGACAAATTTTATGACTTTTTGACAAGTCCTTTTATTTAATCAATTGTGCTTTTTGAAAATTTTAGAACTTATTACACTTTTATAACAAGTTTTAGGATTTTCAATGCATTTATCTCAAAAAAGATTAAAAAAAAAAAGAGCTAATTTTCATGGGCCCCTTTATTAGGCCTATGCAAAATGGGCTTAAAGGATGAACTAAAGTAAATGGATAAATGGGCTTCCGAATTGATCCCCTTTTTATTTTGTTGGTTTGCTTATTATTTTGTCTAATTATTTATTCTTATGTCATTATCTTGCTTTTTTTTCTTCCCTTTTTTTTTTTGTGTATTTTTACACGTATGAAAATTTGAACCCTAATTTCTCCTCTGCGATGAATCGATTTAGTCTTCTTCATTTGTTTTTTTTATTATTGACATTCAACCCCTTCCTTCATATACACCAATGTTAGTGTATTTACTTTTTTAGCAAAGTGTATGATGAACTTCCCGCCAAACACTTCGTTCGTGAGAAGTTGACGAGGGTTCCTATGAATCAAAAGGTCCAGCAAATGCAACCCCATTATCAGAAAACGAATGTCTTTTGAAGGACTAGGTGCCAGAGTGATAGAATTGAAAGCCAAAATGAAGCTGATTCACATATTGCATGCATACTTCACAAAAAGATCTCTCGCCACAGTTAACTATTTATCAATAGCAAAAACAGATTGTTGAAAAAAAAATAAGTAATTAGCACAAGAAAAAGAAGAACAATAAATATTTCATAAAATTCAATCGTAACAATTTCAAATTTAAGCAAGTGTGGACACTTACACTTAAAAAATGACCATTTTCACTTACACTTATAAACTGGCCACTAACTCTTTTCACCGTGGATATGAGACAATGTAACAATTTGGAATCCAATTAGCATACATCACGAAATCACAGAGAAATAATGAATCAATAATTCTTCATTGCTTTCGTCTCACTGTAACTTGTGTAACAAGTATAATGTCATTGAAAACAGAAAAAATGACTGCATGGGAGCCTCTAACCACCATTTAATTTCGCATTAGCTCTCGATACTCTGGATCAAGAATACATTGAACTTTTTGGGTCTGGCTTCACCAGAATCATACTTTTGCACCCAGATATTTTCCCACTTTGATTTTTTATTTATTTTATTTGCTGAACCTCTTTAGTGCTTGGTTCTTCTGCTCCCACTCCTATAATCGTATTGACCACTCTCTCAGGGTGATTGTTGATCATACTGTGCCTCCAAAATCGTTGAAAGCCGTTTTATATCGATCATCAGTGACCCATTTTGTGGCGTTTAGTGTAATTACAGAGCCTTCGTCCCTCCCTCGAAGTGACGCCCGTGCTTCGCTCCCCACCTCCGCATCTCGGCCTTCCAGCGCGCCGGGGTCGTCCCCACATGCGCCCACCAGGCGTCCGATGAAATTCCTCTGAGAGGGGAGCTGGGTTTTTGATGTTTCGCTGGCGTTGGTTAGTGATAAGAAGAGATGGAGCAGTTCGATGCTTCTAGTTCTGTTACTGTTTTGGTCGTCTGTCATAACTCATTCTTGCTGGACCCCGTGGAATTGGCTCTGTGTGTACTGTTTCTTTTCCTAGTTTTTTCCCCGTACTCGGATCGATATGTTCTTGGATTGGTTATTCTTACTGCACCCGCTTTTCAATCACTTTGAATAGAGCTCGTGGAAATGCTACTAATTGTTTGTTTGCTTGGACAGGACGCTTTTTCTTCCGAGGAACCCATTTTGCAATTCTACTGTACTCTATAGATCCCAAGTCCCGTAGGTAAAGTTTATTTCTCAAACTGGGTGAAAATAATGGCGAGTCTGAGATTGTGAAGTGGATGAAACTGCTAGATTGGCCCTCTTTTACTCCTTCTTTCTCAGTATCTGTCTCGGTAGGGCATGGTTCCCCCGCATAAAGATGCTTCTTTCGTTAATGCATTTACAGATTCTTATTGGGTCTGTATGCCAAAGGATCGATTAGTGAATGCTGCCAAAGGGAGTGGCGATGCCATACACGAAATGGAAGAGACTCAGCGCATGGTGCAGAGGGTATCAAGGGCAAGATTGAACTGCCGGTAGACCAGAGATGGGCTAAAGGTAGCTGTGAAGAAACGAAAAAGGAGGAGAGAGCGGAGTTTGAAGAAGGGAGAAGAAGAGAGTGAGAGAGGCAAGAGAGAGAGAGAGTGAAGGGATCTGTACAGAAACGAGAAACATAGTGAGGAATCTCCAGACTGTTTGCCATATCTTCTGAGGAGACCTCTAGTGTTCCCTTTGGCTCCCTAAGTGATGATATACCTCCTCCATCTGGACAAAGCAAAGGCAATTTCATGATACACCGAAGTCCTCCTTTTGCAGTTTGGTGAAGGTAATAATGAAGGTAATCTCTGCCAATGATTATTTGAGATATACTATTTATAAATGTAATATGCTCATCTATGTATGCATTTGAATATTATGTTGTCTATCGAGGCATACATTCTGATTGCATTTGACAGTATGGAATTCTTTCCTTAATTGTGATTGAACTAATCCACGGAGCTAGATGTAAAGCATACTGCCACTTTCTTTAAATAGAAGCTCTTGTTGCAGCTTCTGACTTCATTAAATCGTGTTTTGAAAAGAGACTCGGTACATCCTAGACCCATTTTCCTCTTCTCTGTCATGCCTTGTGATTAGTGATTGCTGATTGATGTAACTAAGATAAGAATTGCTATTAGTTTGCGTGAAAGAGAGAGAAAATATGCTTTTCTCTTGTCACACCTCTCAAAAACCAGGATCACTCCTCTCAAAACAGAAGAAAAGGCCAATTGACACAAAACATTTTCACACATGAAAGAACATTAAGAAGATGAGATCCACTCTAATTCACTTTCTCTGGATTGAGAGACTGGGATTGCTTCCTGAAAATTGAACTTCTTGTAACCAACCATGAGTAGTCAATTCAAAGATACCTTGTCAAGAGGCACTCTGTACACTTCCTAGAAAACTATCAATCTCAGAAGTTAAATTGCTAGAGCAGCTAAGCTTGACAATCTTGACGGTAAACTGAATTCGAAGGGAACAGTGACTGGTGATAATCATTGCAGGATTGGCATACAATGCGCAATACAATGGAAAAGGATGTAGTGTGGGAATATTTTTGGGCAGTTTGTACATTGCTGAGCGGAAGCTGTGCTTTTCTTGAGGTAGCCAGCGTAAAAGCCTCATCGCTTCCTTATCAATACACTAAAATATTCACCAGTTTCTTTTGATCTGTTGTATGGTTTTAAAAATCATAATTTCCAGAAAGAAAGGTTTATGCAGAGGAAATGAAGTGTAAGACAAAAGTTTGGATCTTTAGGACCTGGTGACTTTTCATTATGATCAGACAACGACATGCCAGATACTTGAAATTTAGCAAACAATTAATCTATGCAAGTAGGGATTGAGAAATTTTTCAAATGAGTGTCCAAGGCCAAAGCTGGAGAAAGCAACAAGAAGTTAACTCTGGCCCCTTTGGATATATGCTACGCGTAATGTGTTGGACAAAAACTACACAATCTAATTAGCTGAACATCTATGTATCATTGCATATGGAGTCATATATGGCAAATTATGAGTTGTTGATTTGGAGAGAGTTCAATAGAAACATCTTGATGAAACAGTAACTAAAACGAGTTTACGCATTCACTGTTGAGGTGAAAGCGCAAAATACGTGGGCATGTATTGAACTACTAACAGAATTGCAATTTGCACACTCATCTATAAGAAGGCTGAGTTAAAAAGGATCATTTGAAATTTGTGTTCAGGCAAGATTAAGAAAGTCAAATGTTGCCAATTTACCATAGTCAACTTTCCCCATCTAAAGATATCACCATACTGAAAACTTCACAAAAGAAAATTTAAAGATATAGAACCGGGCTTCAAAAGAAACGTGAATTGAATTTCTGGGGGAAAGCAAAGATATTTCGATTGCGTACAATAGAATTCCATCACTCTATCCTTTCCACAGGTCAAAAAATCTGTCTGTCACTAAATAACAACTACACTAGTTCAGGATTATGTCTAATTTACCTTGTGAAGAAGGCTAAAGTGGAACTTGCTAGCAATAGGCTCCCAATATATCCCAACCTCATCGCCAACCGCCAAACCCCTCCGTTTCACGAACTCCTTGATCCAACCCCCCTTGAGGACGTACGACCCAGATGACGCCCAAAACACGAACACAAGTCGATGCTCGGAGCACGTGTCCATGTCCCTCACGATGACGTCAGCCCCCTTGCTGCTCTCGACTTGCCTCACTTTCTCCTCGTTCATCCATCGGAGAAAGTGGCTCTTCACAAAGTCCCGCCCGATCAAGAGCCTCGACAGGTGGCCGAGATCGCTTTGCGTGAGCCTCTTCTTGATCTTATAAGGGTCGAAGAGCTGCGTCAACTCTGTGGAAACTTCCTCGGGATCACATCCTGAGGCCTCTTTCTTTCCCTTCTGCGTTCTTTTGCACTTCGCCTTCTTCTCCACAGTTAAGGATTCGGCATTGGCAAGTGAGGCCGTGGATTTTCGCTTCAGTTGGGCAGGAACGATTTCTTGACGAGGGTGGCCGACTTCCTTCGTGTTCTGATCAGGCGCAAGGAGGAAGAACTCGCGAGACGCCACCACTCCTGCAGATGAAATACCTGTGGCCCCTTCGTCGCCATTCTTCTCCTGATCTTGCAGAAAAGAAAGGCATGACGAAGAGTCTATCGACGCCGGCAAGTGGACCTTGCTTCTCAGGTGGTCGCCAATGGGTTTCTTCTTCTCATGATCCTGCAGATAAGAAACGCGTGACGATGAAGAGTCCATCGACAATGGCGAGTGGACATCGCCTCTCAGGAAGTCGCACATGGGAGGCGTTTTGGGTGCCAAATCGACGAGCTCCATGGGTTCGTGGCGAAAGAAACAGGAAAGTGCTTCGCGAGAACAACAGAGGGGTAACAGGGTACAGAGAAATTCAGAGAGAGAGAGAGCGAAAGAGAGAGACAACGTTGGAGAGAGAGTAGAAAGACAGAGGAGGACGAGGACTCGGAGGCATAGAGAGAGAGGGGGAAATATATGGTTGGTTTACCGTTGGAATTGGGATGGCTTTGTAGTCAAGTTTTGAGAGTGCACTGAGGAGTGAGAGTTTCTTTCCTAATTCGAGTCAAGTTAAGATTGGTAAAATAGGAAATAATTTCAAGATTCAAGATCAAAGATTGATTTCCTACGGAACTCTAACATCACAAGCTCTTTAATTATTATAATAATGAGTTGGAGATAGTTCCCCAGAGCTTCTTCTTTTTGTTATATTATCTCCATCATTTAGTAGGACGGGAATTTAAAAAGTTAGAATTTTCTTTTTGATTTACTTTAACAAAAGAAATATTTTTAGATGTATATAATAAAGAGTTCATAAAAAAAAAAAAAAAAAACATGGGTAGTTACATTGCAAAAAATTACACTATAAAGAAAAAAGACGGCATTGATACAGGATACAATAAGCCTTTTTTATTTTAATCTTTGTCATCTTTTTTTAATCGATTTGTTCATATTTTTTGAGTGGGACACTTTTCTGTTTTGACTATATTATCTGTTCCGTATAATAATAATAAAATTTTGTATTGTCAATAATCTTGAATTAATATTCCTTAATCTTTAGAAAAATAGAAATAGATGGAATTTTAAAGTTACACCTCTCTATTTTCCTCAGAAATTCAATTATTGATGAGTGTTCTTTTGAAAGTCAATAGCGTCTTTAATTTTCTAGATCCTTTTTTTCCCAGTGTGGTGAATATAAAAAAATTTAAAGTTATATATATTTACATTTTATAAAGTGACATTCCAATATACTAGATGCTCAAATTATTTCTAGGAAATTGGGATGAAATTGAATTCTTTCTTGTTTTGTTGAAAATCCTTTGTAGTTCATAATAATACACAAAAAGGAGAATGTGCCATAGCTTGACTAATTTTTGTTTATTTCATAAAAAATGAATAATTGAAAAACATTTGAAAACGATTACTTTTTTCACTTATAAAAATAAATAAACTTTAAATATTTGCATCATCTAGATATAACTTGTTGTCGATAATAAAAATATTTTTATTAACTAATTAGTTTAAATTATACAAGTGATTATTTAAAAAAAATAAAATTTTTTACAAAATAAATGGAGCTTAATGAAAATAAAATAATAATGGTAGTAGAAACAAAATTTGATCCCACTCACAACTCCTCCTATACAGATAACTCCACCCAAGGAATACATTATTGTCCTATTATTTTCTAAGATTACGTAAGTAAGAAGAAAAATTGAAAAAAAAAAAAACATAGAAATAGTACATATGAAAAAGGAAGTAAGCGAGGATAAATTAGGAAAAGAGGATAGAGAAATAGAAATAGGAAAAGAAATTTAAGGTTTTATTATTACTCGAAAAATAAATAATTTAAAAAATACATGATGGAAAATTTTTTATAGTCATCAAAAATGTGTAAATATAATTGTTATCAATAAGGAAAAATTATTGTTAATTAATTCAAAACATACAAGGGATAATATTTATCAAACAATTTTATGAATTTTTATTTTTCACGAAAGAAAAGAACCTGAAAAATAGAAAAAGTGATGATCGGCATGATAAAAATTGCCACGTGTTGCTTGATCAGTGCCACGTAAGATCAATCGCAATCACACTCCTCAGTTACGTGTACACACTGGCCCACTCTGACTTCATCTCGTTTCTTCACGGCTCACCAGACGGCGACCGCTGCCACCACTGACGGCGGAGCCTCAGGCGAGGGCCCCAAGAGTGTCCAGAACCAGCCCCGATAGAGGTTCGAGACGGAAGACAAGGAGGCTTGCCTCCAGGACCCTCGAAGCGAGGCCTGGGCTTGGCTTCCCGCCTCTGTTGTCTCTGCATTCTCACGCGCCAAGGCCGACTCCATGTCCATCGTCGTCCCGCTCTTACATCTCGGTCCGTTCTCGATACCCTTTGTCCTCCTCCTGTGTTTCGGATTAGTCGTCTCGTCATGGAATGCTATGCCGAACAGGTGTCCGATGAAATTACCCTGACGATGGAGGTGGGTTTCCGTCGTTCCTTTGGTGTTGCTAAGTGGCCCGAAGAAATTCAGCAATTCCAGTGTTCTGGTTCAATTACTGTTTTATTCATCTATCATCACCCATTGCACCCACAGAATTGCTTGTGTCTTTGCCTAGTTCCTTTCTGTACTTTGAACTCGGATCCATATCTTCTTGTATTGGTTACTCTTACTGCAATCGGTGTTCAATCGCTATGTGTAGAGTTGTTTGGCAATGCTACTAATTGGTTGTTTGCTTGGGCAGGACACTTTTTTCCCGAGGAACCCATTTCGGAATTCTTCTGTACTCTAAAGATCTCAAGTCCCATGGGTAAAGTTTTTTCTCAAATTGGGTGAAAATAAATCCTCCATTGGACATTGTCATGACATGCCTTGTGGACATTGTCTTAGTCTCCATCAGTGAGCGAAGCAAAATTCCTAAATTTGCTTTTGGTGTTAAACCAGACAAGTGGAGTTTTCACTGACTTTGTACAAGTCTAGAGCTGCTGTTTAGGGTCTTGAGTTCATGGATTAGCTCTGCCTAGCTGTGCATGTCGATTTCGGGCTTGGTATTGTGATGAGGGTGCAGAGGACGGGCGATGAAGCTCTTTCCAGAGTTGGGTCAGTAATGTGTGAGGTCTTCTGCGGTCCAGATGTGACTGTGGAGTCGCTCTTGGGGTCTAAAGCACACGGATAAGCTCTAGATAGCTTTGCATGTGCAATCCATGGGCTGGGGTGGTTGCTGGATCCGAATTTGGGCGCTGGAACGCCCGCTCTTGGACAGCAGGCTCCCAGTTTTGTTGGCCATTGTCGGAGAGTTGTGGGTGTCAAGTTTTGCCCGGTCGACAGCCCATGGACCCAGGTTCTGTGATTGGATTCCTTTAGGCTAAATCTCGGTTATGGGTCTTGAGGATCTGGGTGATTTGAGAAGCTCGGGAAACACTGAAACTCTATCCTGACCTCCCCGAGCTAGTTACTTGGTCCAAAATGTTTAGTAGGCGAGCTCAAGCGATGAACAGTGAAGTCCAGAAGCGGTGCATGAGTGTGTCCGTGGGGCTTGGAGTGAGAGAAAGTAGTGTCATAAGGCCGGATAATGCTTAGTGATCGCGGGGTGGTGCTGCAAGCCATGTGGGCTGTGTCCGTGAGACCTGAGTGAGAGAGAGGACACTGCGCCAAGCGTTGGGTTAGTAGTTCGTGAGGTTCGAAGTGAGAGCGGGTGTGGTCTGAGAGCCCGGTGAGGTCGTGTGAAGTCCAGCGCGCTTTGTGAGCAAGCCATGAGTCTTGAGTGAGGAGGAGAGTGGTGCCGTGAGCTGAGTGGTGTTTGGTGAGCTTGACACAGAGAGAGAGAGAGACCATGGGCTGTGACGTTCCATAATATCCGAGTGAGGAAGAGCGTGCCACGAGTTGTGAGAGTTGTGTGGACATTAGGAATTCGAAATTGCTAAGGGAAGTGCTCATGAAGGCTTGGAGTAATTATGGGGATTTCGAGACCGTCCTGTCAACATGAGGCCAGTGAAGTGTCTCATGAGGTCATTTAAACCATTAGAGGAATAGGTTAGGATTCGGCCCTGGAAAATAGGTTTCAGTCTATCCGATTGTTGTTTTGTTAGTGATGCATGACCATTTGTTGGAAGTTAGGATCTTATAGTTAATCTCACCGAACTTTGCTTGCAGTTGGTCCTAGTTATTGTACATTGTTTGGTAGTGGCCCTTTGCATGTCAAAGTATTGCATTGTTGTATAAGAATTGCCGCACCATGGTAATGATACAATCGTCTATTGTTGGTCCTTATGACGATGATGCCTTGGGTGAGAGGTGCCTAGAGGGGGTAATGTGGTGCCCTCTAAAAGACTGAGGGTGGATGCTGTAGGACTCTGAGGGGTTCCTTGCAATGCCAAGTTGGATGCGAGATGTTTGAAAGGGGTAATGTGGTGGTGAAGAATTTGATTCTTCCTGAATGCCCTAGGTGCAGGATGCCTAGAGAGGCTAGTAAAGGAAGGAGGAATTAGGTGCTCTTCAGAAGTCGGGAAATAAGACGTGAGTCCCTAGGGATGCCTCGTGATGCCAAGTTGGGTGCGAGATGCCTAGATGGGTTATGCCCTAACCTTTCTAGAAGATCTAGAAGATGGTAGCAGTTGGACTCCTCAAGGGGTTAAGCATATTGTTGTGAGGGCACTATTATACTATTATGCGTGGTGGCACATTTGATGACACATATACATATAGTGGTTCGTATTATTGCTTGTGTTGTTGTCGGCACATGTTATACCTTTTGTGGATGGGTTAATCTTAATGGCTTACATCATCGTTTATGAGAGCTTGGTAAAGGCTATCCGTGTAGGTAGAAAGGTTCTCAAGCAATTGTGGTTTCCTCTTAGTTAGTGGCTTTATGCTTGTATCCTAATTAGTGGATCCTCTACTTACTTGCTGAGTTTTACTCACTCTAGTTTGTTTCACATTTTTCCAGGTTGAACCATGTCGATCCCACTTGCCTCCCACTAGATTTTGTATGGCACGCCCGTGGATTTCTCCCGATACTGTGACGAGGTAGAAGACCTTCACGTGCCCGGAGCCATTTTCCTCCAAGTCACCTGGTTGATAGTCGTGGATGTAGGGGTACCTGTAGGCCCCGTCACTCTCCGCATCATGGCCTTGTACGGTCACGTTGGTGGACGCCTAATGGGACCCGTCCCACTGCATAGTGGTGGCCACGGTGGAGGTGGTTCGACACTATAGGCAGGCCAGGGAAGGGGCAGCCAGGAGCTGGGATGGAGGTGGATGGATGGCATGACAGGCAGATAGCTTGAGAAAGAGAGAGTTCAATAGGACGGGACTAGGGAAGGGCATTAGCATAGATACTGGATGTTACTCTCTTCTTCTTTTGGAAAGCCTCGTGTCTTTTGTTTTTTGACAAACCTGATTGAACTCTCTATATATGAATAAGCATGTAGTAGGAAAGGAGCGAAGCTTGATGGTTGCTCCCACTACTATGTTTGCTTTCTTTTACCAAATTTACTGCTTCGGCTGATTTTCTTTTAAGTTTTCAATATATATATTTCGGGTTGAAGGGAGCGAGTGTGCCCTCTCGTGATGGCTGGTGTGACAAATATGGAGGAGGCCCCTTTCATGGTACACAATTTCAATCAACGTCCCCTCAACAATCTTGTCGTCCATTAAATCTGATGGCCTCCCGCTTTGGTTTCTTCATCCATTTGTCTTCCCATTTCTTTGTCCTTCTCAAAATTCTCACAATCCATTTGGGTCTTTCAATGTCATGCAAAATGTATGCTATGAAGATCCCACTATGATTTCATATGTATAACATATCCTCATTGCCTTCACTCAAGCCAGCTTCCATGCTTTCTTGTAGCATCCTCTTGGACGAACGACAATGGTAGTGGAGGGAGTTGAGCATCCCCAAGCATACTTTCGGTAGTGGAGTTTCACGCAAGCTCAAATACCTACTAAATGAGTGGCTTGAAAGAGTAAATTAAATCAAGGATGGAACTTTAAATGATCGGTTTGTAAAAGTCAGGGCACTAATTTTTCAGCAAGTCGAATACTCTGCTTGTGTGAATCTCTAAATTACATATTTTCAGGTTTCCATTAGAGTTTAAATTAGTGTGCCGGCAAAAAGAAAAGGATTTAAACCAGCATGAATTTATGGATGGAACTTGCACATGTCCATCAAGAAATCAAGGTCTTCGGGGTTTTGTGATGATTTTGCAACCATAAGATCATAACTACACGATAGAATAGACATGTGCCTACTCAACAAGTCATGGTCTTTTAGGGTTTCCCATGTGTTGAGTTTTGGATCAATACGCGTTTGAATGGTTCCTGGGCAGTCATGGTCTTTGCGCACATTTATTGGTGATGTTAGGCCCGCACATTTATTGGTGGTGTTAGGCCTTTGAAATTTCTAATTCATCCTAAGGGAAGGGTCATGGGGCAATTATCCAGTCTTTTTCCTTTTTTGACTCACAAGGCTTCGACTTATAAAGCAAAAGATCATTGTCATTCCAATGCACTATGTGTAAATATCAAATTGATTGTACTGACCATGCACTCCAATCTTATTGGAAACACAAAAAGAGTAAACGACAACCGTCCTATTAACACCGCCTCTCATGACATAGTTTGGACAGAGTTTAATGCATGACTTGAACTGTAGATGGCATATAAATCTTATATCCTTAAAAAATTTCACCAAATTGCGGTCTTATTTTATCAAACTTACGGTCAAGCTTGTTAAATTGGCCCATGAGACTCATCTCAACCAAACTCTCAAGTCCAACAGGGATCCTTCCTAAGAAGTTGTTAAAGTTCAAATCACAAATCAAACCTAGATAAGTTAGTCTCTTTAAAGGCTTCATTTGTTTTGTGGAAAAATTGACAATTTAAAAAAATATTTTCCAAAAAGTCATTTTCTAGGAAAATGACAATATTTCGATATTTAGCTCAAATGTATAAATGTACAGGAAATTATTTTCCATCAATTGAGAAGGGAAACTTGATTTTATTTCTCTAAAAAGACATGTAGTATTCATGTGATATAAGGGATATTTAGTTGTTGAGGTCCTGGTTATAGGAGCTAGGATTTCTCGGGAGCAATCGCTAGAATTCGAGCATGAGCACTAGGGACCCAAGCTTAGCCTTGACAGTGTCAGACCTCGAGAGGACTTGGGCACAAGAACCTAAAATCCAAGTATGACCGTCAAGGAATTGGGCACGAGCATTGGGGTCTTGGACATGGTCACTAGGGACACTAGCATTGGCATTAGGGTTTCAACTTGTGCACAGGCACCAAGATCTTGAGCCAAACCTCTATGGACTTGGGCCCAAGTGTCAGATTGGGGTCCTGAACCCGAACCTAGGCCCAAGGGGCCAATGACTTGGACATGGAAACTAGGTACAAAAGCATGGTTGCTCGGGAGGCACAAGCACCAAGGTGTTAGGCCTAAGCATTGGTGATTGGGATGTATGGGTCGAGTACCCAGGCACAAGGCACCAAGGTCACGGCCGAACCACCATGGATTTGGGTTCAGTCATTGAGGACCCGAGCACAGGTGTCAAGCACCAAAGTTTCTATCCAAAGAATGTTCTCTAGTCATATTATGGAAACTATTTTATGATTTTTTAAACAAAATATTTTTCTGAATTTAATTATGGGTTTTTTGTTGAATCATTTTCCTAAACTATGCAAATGTAAAAAATGAGGAAAATGTTTTCCAATAAAAATTTCTTTTACAAAATAAACAAAGCCAAAATCTCATGTTTCGGATGAAATAGCTCCGTTCAATCCATTCTTGTACAAATTTAGCACGGCCAACGTTAAAATTGGCTCAAGATGGAGGTATAGGGCAAGTAAAAGGAAAAGGAGTTATGGCTGGGCCTCACCTCAATCAAGCTTTTCAATTTTTTTTAGATGAAATACTAAAAAAAAAAAAAACTAAAAATAAGAAGGTAGCCAGATGGGCAGGGTTGGGCAATTGCGCAGGGCCACAAGTTCAAGCTCGGGCACGACCTCTAAGAGGTCCAGGCTCAAGTAGGCCAAGCCCACCCACACCCACTCAGTGAGCATGTCCACTTAGAACAATCTCTGCAAATAGAAGTGATCACAACATGAGAAGTCCAATGAGCCAAGCAAGCCATCATTCGTGCAAGCTCGACAATGCATTCTAACTAGGGCTTTGCCCATATAACAGTCTTTGTGCTAATATTATTCTAACAGCATATTATAAGCTATAAATTCTTTAAGAAGTAGACCCTTACAACAATTTTTAATTATTATTTATTTATTTATTTATTTTAATCCAAAATAGGCTATTATTCTCATAGTTTATTGTCATGCAAGCATTTCTCTTTTGCCTTGATGGATGGGGCCTGATTGGGCTCAATCAGCTCTTTCTTAATTAGCGGGACTGGCAAGCTAAGCTGTTCTTGAGCCCAATCCTGAGTCTTGGTTCTTGCCTCCGCCCGATTGTCTTTTGATTTGTAGGTGGGCTTGGACAAGAGTTTTAGCCCACTCCCTGGCGCAGCCGGCCTGTTAATGTTAATCTTCACCTTTTGCCTAAGCCCATCAAAGCTCGCGGATCGATCCAAGTCTACTTTGGAAATGCAAGTAATGCCCGCCATTCCTTCAATGAGATGACGATGTAGTAGACCTAATCATGGCCGAACGCCTCGGTCGCTCAGGCCTGGAAGTGCTATTGTACTCCAATACTCTATCCATCTAGAGATTCACCACCGGCAACTACTTTAGGCGGAAAAATTTGATCCATATTCTGTTTTTGTTTAATATGAAATGGATTAAAATGGATGACGAAATTATGCCAGACTTCGATTTTGAATGGATCAGCCCATGAGCAAGTTTAGAAGAGACATGAGGCAAATCCGCATGTGAAAATGTTAGTGCTTGAATATGATAAGGCAAGTCATGAAATGCTGAAAACTTTTCACTGCTAGTTCCAAAAGACGATACACTATCATTTAAGGATCATGATTTTGGACATGACTCGAAATCAACATTCTAACAAGCTACGTAGTTGGCTTGAGTTTTGTGCCTCCCACGAAAGATGCCAAATTCGAATCCCAACGGCGTTATTTGGTAACTTAACCGCTGGCTTGAGTGTACGCCTTCGCAAGCCAATCTACAGCTTTATTGGCTTCCCGGGAGCAATGGGCCAACTTCGTCATAACTAAATGGGCTACTATTCCTTTGCACTGCTCGATTATGGTCTTCGCATTCCAAGGAATTTCAGCCCAGCCCATGATGCTTTGCTCTACGGTCAAGCTATCTATCTCGCACTTCACATTTTCCTTTTGTACTTTTTCAGTTCCATCTACTCCCACGTGCAATTCCTTTATGAACTTCAGAAACTCCAACCCGTGCAAGACTGCTAGGGCTTCGGCTTGAACAGGGGATGAAGCTCGGACTTCTCGCATGAAGCCATCGATGACTTGTCCGGTTTGATCTTGCAGTATTCCGGCTACCGATCCGACGTGTTCTCCTTGTACCCATGAGCAATCGACATTTAATTTCATCGACCCTCTCTCCGGTGGTCTCCATCTTCTCGGTGAGTCCAGATCTGTGGGTTTCTTTGCCTCCTTTTTCTTCTGCCATCTACTGAAGTTTTGGAGATGTGCTTGCGCTAGATCAACTATGGCGTTCAGATCCGGTGGCTTAGCTCTGAAGATGAAGTTGTTTCGAGCTTTCCATACAAACCAGAGCACCGTCACAACAAGCTCATTCTTGGGTAATTCCTTGCTCCCTTCAAATCTCTCCGTTAGCCATTTATCAAATCTGGAGATGATGTTGGGTTTACAATTTAGATTGATTCGTGGATCTGCCCATATATATTTTGTCCATTTGCAGAGCAAGAATAGGTGCTCGGTGGTCTCCAGATGGGTGTTGCAGAGCGGACAAATCGGGTTAGGTAACACCTCTCGTTTATGTAGGTTCTCTCTTGTTGGTATAGCATTTTGACAAATGCTCCAAATAAATATTCGCATTTTCAGGGGGACTGTGACTCTCTTCATCTTTCCTTCCTTTCTTTTGAAAACATGCAAACATACTAGTTTGTAGGGAAAAAAGAAAAAGAAAAAAAGATTGACATGACTTAAGTTGCACAAGCCGTATACTTCATATCCTCAATCATGGTCACCAATTTGCAGCATCATTTTATCAATCAACTCATCACTTTTTGGAATCTATTGTTAAAATCGGGGAAAACACTTCATGGTCCTTGCTTTTGTTGTAGGCTTGACGAAGTTTCTCTTGGTCCACCTTCCCCCATATTCTCTGATTATTTTCTTGGAGCTGCGCAAGCGAGATTGAAGGGAAGGGCATGGGCAATGCAAGTTTTTGAGCTAGAAAAGCTTCCGAAACTTGTTTCATTGTGGGTCTTGACTTTGGATCCCCACTTAAGCAAGCAAGTGCCAGAGAAACTATAAGAACAATACTTCTTATGACAGAATTCTGTCTTGGAATTGGCAAGCGTGGATCTAATATTTGATTTAGCATAATATCTTCTTGGAAAAGTGTCGGCAACATTAAGATGATATCACTTGGATGCTTCCCCATTATCGTTTCTATCGCTACCACTCCAAAGCTATATACATCGCATTTCTCATTAGCAACCAAAGCATAAGCAAGCTCTGCAAAATAGAACAAAACATTGATGAATTATATGAGGCTCTAAACCAAGTTCTCAATGTTAGCTAGTGCACTATCAAATGATAAATTTTGTTAGCATGATAAATTGTCCACAGTTTTATTTACCACATGGCAGGTAAGGTATATTGATCTAGGTATGTACCTCTAGTTATAACATTCTAGAAAAGTATAAGGGATTGTTGCTCACCTGGTGCTATATATCCAGGAGTGCCTACAATATTTGAAGTCAGATTAGATGAGAAATTAGGTTCTAGGAGTCTTGCCAAGCCAAAATCTGATAGGAAAGCCTGGAATTTGTTGTCAAGCAAAATGTTGTTGCTAGATATGTCTCGATGAACAATTGACTTAGCACAATCGTGGTGTAGGTAAGATAAGGCATGTGCCATATCCCAAACAATATTGAGTCTTTTAGGTCAGTCTAGCTCCACCGCTTCAACGTCATCTCTCAAAGCACAAAATAGACTCCCCCTTTCCATGTATTCATAAACCAAGAACATGCATTGTCTGTGTAAGCAGAAACCATGGAGCTTAATTATGCTTCTATGTCGTACTTCCGTCAAGTGTTTCACTTCATTTCTGAAGCTCTGATCAAAAGATGGGTCTTCTGCTTCAAAACGATGAAGTTTCTTTAATGCCACGATTTTCTTATTAGGCAATTGAGCTTTATAGACACTACCGTAACCGCCAGTCCCAATGCAATATTTCATATCAAAGCCTTCCGTTGCATTGATTATGTCTTCATATGCAATTCTCCCATCATAATTCCATATTGACAAGAAATCTCCATTTTTTTCAACTATCTCCAATTGCTTGCTCATTGTTCTACGTCGAAGTATGTAGCAAGAGCAAAGAATTAAATAGAAAATGAATTCTATGGCCATCGGTGGTATAACTATAGCCATAAGCTCCCTAGACGTATTCGGTGTTAAAGCTACAGTCATAAGCTCCCTAGACTTTCTTTTGGAAAGTTCAATCTCTTTCAAACCTTCATTGCCTAGGAAAAATCCATAACAAACATGGGCCAGATTATTTGGAATATTTCCAGTGAGATGATTGTAGGCCAAATTGATGTAATTTAATTTCAAAAGCATTTGAAATTTGGGAACTGTACCTTGTAGAGAATTGTTCTGAAGATTGAGATAGGTTAACATGACCAAACTCCCAAGTTCATGGGGGATTTCTCCACATAAATTGTTAAGGCTCAAATCAAGATGAGTGAGACTTTTCAACTCTCCTACTTCTGAAGGAATTGATCCATTGAAGAAGTTCCTTTGCAAATAGAGTTGTGCCAAGTTCTTCAATTTTGCTAAAGTCATAGGGATCATGCCACTAAGCAAATTGAAACTGAGATCTAGGTATATCAACCTCTTCAAATTTCCCAATTTGGGAGGGATAGGACTAGTGATTTGATTATCATGAATGTCTATAACTTCTAGCATGGTGAGGTTTTGAAGACAAAGAGGTAACTCACCAGTTAGGTAATTGTGAGACAAGTTGAGGTGCTTGAGCTTCTGGAGTGCACATATCTGAAGGGGAATGATATCGGTGAGGTGATTATTAGGCAGCCGAAGAGAGGCAAGATTCGGGAGTAGAGAGAAATTCATGTTGTTCAAATTTCTTGTGACCATGTAGTCATGTGGGCCTTGTTCTGGTATGTTTATTTCGATAATGCTTCCGGAATCATCACATGAAACACCAAGCCACATGCAATGTGATACATTGAGGCTCGTATCGGAGTTGAGCCACCACCCACTGCGAAGAAGATCATCTACCTCTATTTTGGAGGCAAGGGCAAGGAAGTTGTGGGAGAGAGCCAACACAATAAAGATCCAAGTAGTTGCGGTCATCAGTTGGCGAACACGCAAGCCGATGAGTTTGCCTTCAAAATTCATGCTTGAGAGAGAGAGAGAGAGAGAGAGAGAGAGAGAGAGAGAGAGAGAGATCTCTCCTTTTGCTTGGGAAGTGGAGGACTTGAGTTTGCCGTGATACACAGAAGGGCAATCCAAAAGAAATTACTTGAGTGGAGACCAATTCAACAAAACGACTTTGAAGGATCTCTTCTTTTGCTTGGGAAGTGGAGGGCTTGAGTTTGCCATGATACATAGAAGGGCCATCCAAAAGAAATTACTTGAGTGGAGAGAAATTCAACAAAACGACTTTGAAGTCTCCCAAAGTCTCCTTGTATGAGACATCATTATCATGTGGTCACCAAGCAGTGGAGCCTATTGATGCATGATGTTAGTGTGGGTCCAATTCACACTTCGCATTCCATGAAGCATACACACAATAATAATTGCTCTCCTCGGTCGCGCACATAATGCTTTTATGCCTTAGAATTTTGTTGTGTAACACATGTTACTTCAGTTTGGTCTCGAGAGAGGGGCCTAATGGACTTTACATCTTATATAAGAAATGACTATTCTAAAGAGGACTCTCTTATCAAAATAATTCGAACATAGCTTTCATCTTAATCAAAATCGTGTTGTTTTAAAACCTTGAATTAATGGCCCAGTGATTATACACATAATTTATATACAACGGATTCCTTCATAACATCTCATATTCATAATAATTTCACCAACCACCTTGTGGATGGAGCTTTACTAGATCCACATGAAGAGGTGAATTACATGTGTTCGTGACATTTGTTTGAGTTAAATGGTCCAAATACCTTGTATTGTCAAAAAAAAAAAAAAGCCAAAAAGAAAGAAGCTAACAACTTATTTTAGACTACATGTCAAGGTTTTTGAGGTTGTGATAGCAAAGTCAATTACCCTTATTCCCATGAGCTAATACCTTGTTTGATTGTGCAATGTAAACAAAATTAGCTCTTATTTCCCATGAGCTGCTCTATCGAGGTGGATCACTTAAGTTACGCTAATGATTCTCGTGCTGGAAATTCCTACATGACATTACTTTCCAATGAGCCACGTTGGATGATTTAATATTAATTTAATGCCACAATGGACTTTCAAGTAAGGAAAATCGTTGATGTAATTTTAGGTGTTTGGTTTTAAAATTTACAGAACTAATTTTCCGACAAGCAAGATACTCTACTCATGCAATCTCTAAATTTAGTATTCGATTAGAAATTAAATTAGAATACCGGCCAAATAATAATAATAATAATTTAACCAGATGCATGCATAATTTGAACTTTTATGCATCCATCAAGAAGTCAAGGTGTTTTGGGGTTTCATATGTGTTGACTTCTGGATTAGTACATGTTCAATGGTTCATGAAAAGTCATGATCTTTACAACATTTCTATTGGTGATATCTGGTCCCAAAAATTTCTACCCATCGTATTAGAAAAGTCATGGACCAATTTTTCAGCCTTTTCTTCTTTTAAGAAATTGCAAGGAACTGAATGGTCAATGGAACAAAAAGACTGGAGTCAAAAAAAGCTTCCGGCATATTTTGCCTAAGTTCAATTTTGGTGGCCCCAAAACCTATTTACAAGTTTTCCACCCCACCCATATTTTTGAATAGTCTTTTCTCATTTGATTTCTTTGACCCCCATGTAACACGTTGTGTTCGACCAATTTGAGAACTTGCATCAATTATTGAGTAAATAAAGACAGACGATAATTATGAAGTTTCTAATAGAAAAATCGGAAAAAATTCAATGAGGTCGATATATGACTGGTTTTTTTTTTTTTTTTTTTTTTTTTATACAGGTGGCTTCTGATATTCCTCTTAAATGGACGATCTAGGTCTGTTAAATCAATCCTGAATTGATTACACATGGGTCTCTACGAGACAGGAAGGAGTTTCTATCAAAAAGTACCCTGAACCGTGAAATTTATCCAAGATATTAATTTCTTCTTCTGTATCGAGATTGCGCTTGGTCAATTAGCTACTAACAAGACCGTGAAAATATTGATGCACCAATTAGATTTTGACAAAGCTGGGCCAATAAGAATACGTGGAATGGTTCGATCTTTGGCATTTTTCATCTAAAAAATTATCGTTCTAAAGATGACTCTCTCATTAGAATAATTTGGTGACGACTTCCATCTAAATTCAAATAATAACATTGAATTATCAGCCAAGTATTAAACATTTCATATAGACATGATAGATTCGTTCACGATGTCTCACGTTCAGATTAACCTCCCTAGCCACCCTGTGGAGGGAGCTTTACTTGATGCACATGAATAGGCAAATCGTGTGCATTTGTGACATTCATTTAAGTTGAACAATCTTGATACTTTGTTAATGTAAAAAAAAAAAAAAACAATTAATAACTTGTTTTGAACAAGATGTCAAGGTGTTCAGAGGTGTGATAACAAGTCAATTACCCTTATGAAGGTCAATCCACAAATTCACATTGTATCGATCGAACACCATACAAAATAAAATCAGCAATGGCTATTCATGCGAATAAAATCTCAAGTAGGGTGTCATGACATCGCTTGAATTTCGCAGTTTTGTATCTCAATAAAATTCAACTTTCAAAAGCAAATCATTAAATTACATTGGTGAGTTTTTCACCGAAAAATCCTACACCGCATTAATTTCCTACGACCCACGTTGGGTAATTTAATATTAAATTAATGCCACGATGGATTTTCAAGCAAGGATATGGCTGATTAACTTGATTGGTTGGTTTTCAAAAAATTATGCCACTCATTTTGGAGCAAGCAGAACATATTGCTCATGCAAATCTCTGATTTTTAGTTTTATGATTTAATTAGAATCGAAACAAGCATTTTTATAAAACAAAATTAAAAAAAAAGAATTTTAAACTGGTATGCTTGTGTAGATGGAAATTGTACGCATGCATGTATGGGCCCAAACCTAAGCACGGGATCCAATGACTTAGACGTGTGAGCTGGGTACTAAGGCATGGCCGCTGTAGAGCAAGGCATGAGCATCAACATCTTGCATCCTGGCGCTAGTGATTGGAGCATAGGAGCCATGTACCTAGGCACAACCACTAGGTCCCATCCCAACCTCTATGGACCTAGGCCACGCCTTCGAGGACCAGTCCATGGGTATCAAGCACTAAAGTTTCTAAACCAAATGTTGGAAGATTTACTATTACATTAATGCTACGATAGATTTTCAAGTAAGTAAAATCGCCAATGTAATTCGAGTGATTGATTTTTAAAAGTTATGGCACTAATTTCTTGCCAATGTAATTTGAGTGATTGGCTTTATGATTCAATGATATTTTAAACAAGCTATATCAGCCAAATGAAAAGTTAAAAAAAAATAAAAAGAAAGAAAGAATGTAACAAGTGTGCATGTATGGAAGGAACTTGAACACATCCATCAAGGAGTCAAGGTCTTTTGGAGTTTTATATGTGTTGACTTTTGGGTCAGTACGTGTTCAATGGTTCATGGAAGTCATGGCCTTTATTGGTTATGTCTAAAAATTTCTAACCTATCGTAAGGGTAACATCATGGACCAATTTTCCAACCTTTTTTCTTTTTTTGACTAACAATCCTTCAACTTATTGAGAGAGAGAGAGAGAGAGAGAGAGAGAGAGAGAGAGAGAGAGAGTCAAAAAATTTCTAACCTACCGTAAGGGTAACGTCATGGACCAATTTCCCAACCTTTTTCTTTTTTTGACTAACAATCCTTCAACTTATTAAGAGAGAGAGAGAGTCAAAAAATTTCTAACCTATCGTAAGGGTAACATCATGGACGAATTTTCCAACCTTTTTCTTTTTTTGACTAACAATCCTTCAACTTATTAAGAGAGAGAGAGAGAGAGAGAGAGAGAGAGAGAGAGAGAGAGAGAGAGAGAGACAGAGATCCTTGTAATATCGAACCAATTACACTGATCGTGCACTCTAATCTTATTGAAACTGTCTTGTGTAAAGTGCCTCTCATGACTCCTCTAACCTAGTATACACAAAGTTCAATACACGACTTAAATTGTAGATGCAATATCAAATTCCAAACAAATTATAGACCCCCATGTTCATTACTAGGAGCTGGATCATCAATATGGAGAAAACCCCCTTTCATGGTGCACAGTTCTTGCACCAATAAAATAAAATAAAATGGTGTATAGTTTTAATTGATATCCCCTCAACAATCTTGTAGCTCATGAAATCCAATGGCCTTCCACTTTGGCTTTCTCATCCATTTGGCTTGCCTTTTCTCCGTCCTTCTCACAGTTCCTTTAAGCCATTTAGGTCTTTCAATTTCACACGAAATGTATGCTATGAAAATCCCAATATGATTTCATATGCATAACCTATCCTCATTGTCTTCCACTCAAGCTAGCTACTATGCTCTGTTGTAGCATCCTCTTGGATGAAGACAATGGTAATGGAGGAGGTTGAGCATCCTCAAGGCATACTTTTGATAGTGGTCTTTCACATAAGCCCAAACTCTCCTTAAACGTGTTGCTTGAAAAAGTGCTCAAGTGAGTTGGTTCTTGGAAAGGTCCAAGTATCCAAGAGATGCCAAATCACCAATACTCTAGAAATTCTTCATTAAGCTTGTTTGAAAATAGATCAAACCGCCTAGGTCCACTCACAAATGCCTGGGCTTGGCCCAAATCTGTACCTCATGTGTGGGCTCAATCAACTTGTTTGGGGCCAGAACTTTGGGCTTGGGTAAGACCCTCACGGCCCACCCGAGACCATCGAGTTCACCCATCCCAAAGACATGAATGAGGGCCATATTGTTTAGCTCTCTAGTTAATGCTCTGACCGATTTCGGACGAGTGAATTGTCAAGGACAAGACACAGTTGATAATTGTAGATCTCTCAGGACAGAGCTTTACCAATGTCACCCTGTCGTTCTGCACAAAAGAAATGGATTCCACGTGGCTGATTGGGCCGCAAGAGCCCATCGAGAAAAGAAGGCTTCGAAGCGATGGGTTCTCGTGTCGAATGATCTTTTCCAGATCGCAAAAGGGGACGAAAATTTTTGCAGTTTAGTACTTGAGGAGAGAACAAAGTGCATGATCTCACATTGCTACCCCTCAGATTGGTTTGGTGACCATGAGCCGTGCTAGGATTCTAATTGTATACATAGAGACAAATCCACGGAATTAGAAAAGACAGTAAGAAGGAATTATCAGCAGTGCTGGGGATGCGTTCCGGGTCACGCCTCAAGAAGAAAACACAATTCTTTTGCCATGATTTATGTTTGATAAGCCGATTTGATTACCAACTTATGTTGTTGATTTTTTCTTCATGAGATTACATTTTGCTCGTCTTTCATGCTACTTCATCGAGGGCGTTTGTTTGGAATGAAGTCGGAAAGAAGTTTCCTTGCTCTTTCACAGTCTACTGGAAGTTAGTTCTTGCTTGCTTGACCAAGTCTAACCCTCAAATTTGACCAAAAATAAAAAATAAAATAGACCATGTGACAAGAAATAATGTGGAAGAAAGAATTGTATAAGTTTTGTGTATTTCTTTGTATATTACTATATGGAATAATGAAAAGTATGCGAGCCTATCTAAAGATTTCATTAGATGATTATTTAAGGTAATATAACAATAGAATATGCAATTAAAGTAAGAAATGTAAAATTTAATGAATTATCTAAAATATCTCTAACATCCCCTCAAATTCAATGTGACGTTAAAGAAGTTGTTGGGGAAACTCCCTGTGATATTGTGATGATTACAAAATTATGCTTGGCTTAGTGTCTACTTGATTAATGTGAGTGTTCATTATGATGAAGTTTTAGTCATTTCAGAAAGACTGTGATAGTATTGTTGGTTTCTAACACCATGCTTGTTGAGTTATAAAAGATTATTCATGATGAATTAATCGTTTGTGATTCGACTACTAGTGATGGTATCGAGTAGGAATCAAAATCCAAGACCGATTGAAATTTCTCACAATTAGATGGAAATATCTCTCCTTGACAATCATACATACCCCAAAAGACATCTTGATTTTGGCTTTCTTTTTTGGGGGTTGTTGACACCTAAATTTTGAGATTATGGGTGCTTCCTTCGTTGCCGACAGCCAATCACACGTCCCCAAGTTGTTCGAAGTTTGGTTGCTTCCCGTCGGCGAATGGCGGCACTGTCTCTTTCCGTAGGGTTCTTTTAGGCATAATAATCCCTTCGACGTGGCAGATTAATTACGTTGACGAACCCTCGGATCTCGGCCGTCGGATCCACTAAGGTTGCCCAAATCATGTGAATTCCTTAAGGTGGACAATGCTGCCACGACTTGTAAAATGGTGCGTCGATTGAAATTTTCTGTCCTCTTCCTCTTCCTCCTCCCCCTTGAAAACGAAAGGTGTGGCACCACTTTTTCTGCATTATGCACCTTGATCTTGTGCTAATACTTTGGGAAATGTTTAAAAGACCTTTGCATGATGCTCATACGAATTCACATCGTATCAGTAGGACACTATACAAAATAAAATCAGCAATGGCTGCTCATATGGATAAAATCCCAAGTAGGGTGTCATGACATTGCTCGAATTCACAGTGTCTTGATAATATGGACAAGATAAGGATACTAACAATGTCATAACTTTTACATGGCGTTGATTATGATGTCATACCTTTTTAAGCAATTGCTTAAGTATCACATTTTTAAAAAGCAGATTATTTAATTTTTTTTGTTGGTCCTACTCTACTTCTATTCTAACTCTTACTTTCAGACTTTTGCCTTGCCTCCTTACAGGGCGTAAGAGTCGAAACCCACTCTTGAAATTAATTTGTTCCCATCCCAACCCTCTGAGAAGGTGGGGATTTGAATCCCCCATCTCTCCCTTTCAAGTTGGAAGGGTGGCCACTGGGGTAAACCCCAATAGTTAGATCATTTAAATTACCTTGGTGATTTTTGCACCGGAAATTCCTATGCTGCATTAATTTCTTGGTAGCCATGTTGGGTAATTTACTATTAAATTAATGCCACAATGGATTTTCAAGCAAGGATATCACCAATGTAACTTAATTAATCGGTTTTCAAAAAGTAATGCCATGATTTTCGGGCAAGCTAAATATACTGCTCAGGCAAATCTCTGAATTTTGCGATTTTATGATTCAATAAAAATTCAAACGAGCATTCCGGCCAAAAGAATAAAAAGAATTTAAACCAGCATGCATGTATAGATGGCAGTTGTGCACATGCATGTATGCACCCGAACCTAAACCCGAGGTCCAATGACTTGAACGCAAGAGATGGTTACTAAGGCACTGGGATCCTACCCTAACCTCTATGGATCCGAGCCTGGTTGTCAATGACGCATGCATGGGTGTCATGCAGTTTATGTTTGAACATTGATCTCTAGTCAAATAATGAAATATATTTTCTGATTTTCAAAAGAGAAAATAATTTTTCTTAATTTAAATATATGTTTTTTGTTGAATCATTTTCCCATGCAATGCAAACGTAAAAATTAAGGAAATTTTTTTCTGACAAGAAAATTTTTATGAAATGAATGAAGCCAAATCTCTTGTTTTTGATGGAATAGCACTGTCGAATCCGTTCCCATACAAATTTAGCACGGCCGACGTCAAATTGGCTGAAGATGGAGGCGGGATAGGGAAAGCAAAAGGAGCTACGGCGGCCTCATCTCCATCAAGCTTCACAAATTTTTTAGCTGAAATTCTAAAAGAAAAAATTAAAAATAACAAGGTAGCCCGAAGGGCATGTTTGGGCACTTGCCCAAGCCTGCAACTTCGAGCCCGGGCAGGACCTCCAAAAGGTTCGGCCTCAAGTAGTATAACTAAGGACATGTTGCAGATTGTGATCATCATGGGTGACCTCTTCTTTTGCTTTATGCAAAGCTAGACACCCATATCGACGCGTCAAAGGACACGACTCTTTAATCAACGTCACTTTCCACATATAACCACGGCGTTTTAAACAGGGAATGATCGACAGAAAAGATATGGGTGGAGAGAAACCAAGAAATTGACTCACGCAAGTAGTTCAGGGTCCTTGCTCTTCTTGTAGGCTTGACGAAGTTTCTCTTGATCCACCTTCCCACCATACTCCTTGACTTTTTTTTTTTTTTTTTTGGGAGCTGCACAACCGAGATTGAATGGAAGGGCTTGGGCAATGCAAGTTTTGGAACTTGAAAAGCCTTCAAAACTGGCTTCATCATGGGTCGTGACTTTGGGTCACTAGGCAGGCAAGAGCAAGAGAAACTACCAGAACGATACTTTTTGCGATGGAATTCTCTCTTGGGATTGGCAAGCGCGAGTCTAATATTTGATGTAGCATAATATCTTCTCTAAATAGTGTCATCGGCATTAAGATGATATCACCTGGATGTTCACCCATTATTATTTCCCTTGTTACCACTCCAAAGTTGTATATGTCGCATTTCTCATTGATGACTAAAGTTTAAACGAGTTCCGAAAAAAAAAAAAAAAAAATAAAAGGTTGATGAATTATATAAGGCTCAAAACCAAGTTCTCAATGTTAGCTTGTGAACTATCAAATGATAAAATTTTGTAAGCATGATAAAGCGTTGACGGTATTGTTTATCGCATGGCAAGTAAAGTATATTGATCTAGCTATGTGCCTCTAGTTATAACATTCTAGATAAGTATGGAGGATTGTTGCTCATAGGGTGCTATATATCCACGAGTGCCTGCGATAATTGCAGTGAGATTAGAAGAAAAATTAGGTTCCAGGAGTCTTGCCCTACCAAAATCTTATAGGAAAGCCAGCATTTTGTTGTTGAGCAAAATGTTGGTGCTAGATATGTCTCGATGAACAATTGGCCGAGCACAATCGTGGTGCAAGACAAGGCATGTGCCATATCACAAACAATAATGAGTCTTTTAGACTAGTCTAGCTCCACCGCATCAATGTCATCTCTCAAAGCACAAAATAGACTTCCCCATTCCATGTATTCATAGACCAAAAACATGCATTGTCTATGTAAGCAAAAACCATGGAGCTTAATTATGCTTCTCTATCGTACTTCTATCAAATATTTCAATTAATTTCAAAAGTTCTGGTCAAAAGATGGATCCTCCACTTCAAGACAGTGAAGTTTCTTCAATGCCATGAGTTTCCCATTAGGCAATTGAGCTCTATAGACACTACCATAACCACTAGTCCTTATGCAATATTTGACATCGAAGTCCTTGGTTGCATTGATTATGTCCTCATATGTAATTCTCCCTTCATAATTCCATATTGACAAGAAATTTCCACTTTTTTCTACAGTCTCCGATTGCATGATCATTGTTCTATATCAAAATGTGATGTAATTCCAAAGAATCAAACTGGAAATAGCCATTGATATAAATATCGGTATCAATTCAGTAGCATTTCTTCTAGAACCATCAATCCCTTCCAACCCTTCATTGCCGTGGAAATCTCTTTCGGGCACATATTATTTGGAATTTTTCCCGTAAGACGGTTGCACAACAAGTCGATGTGATACAATAGAAAAGTTTTTAAAAGTTGAGAATTGAACCATGCAGAAAATTGTTCTAAAGATTGAGATTGTTTGACTTGACCAAACTCCCAAGTTCACAAGGGATTTAGCAAATCGAAACTGAAATCGAAGTGGATCAACCTCTTTAGATTTCCCAATTGATGAGGGATAGAACTAGTGATTCGATTATGATGAATGTCAATAACTTCTAACATCGTGAGGTTTTGCAGACAAAGAGGTAACTCACTGGTAAGTTCATTGTAGGACAAGTCGAGCTGCCTGAGTTTTGAGAGTGCACATATTTGAAGGGGAATGATACTAGTGAGGTAATTTACCAGGTAGCCAAATAGAAACAAGATTGAGGAGCAAAGAGTGATACATGCTGCTCACATCACGTGAATAGGAAATTTGTTGTGGTAGGTTCATTTCGACAACGCTTCCAGAATTGTCACATGAAATGCCCAACCACATTCAATGTGACAATGAAGTGTTGCTCGTAATGTAGTCGGGCCACCATTTATTGCGACAAAGAGCATTTACCTCTGTTTTGGTGGCAAGGGCAAGGAAGTTGTAGGAGAGAGCCAACGCAACAAGGATCCATGTAGCTACGGCCATCAGATAGCAAACATGCAAGCCAACGAGTTTGCTTATAGGATTCAAATGAATCATATGGAATATCTTCCGCTTGAGAGAGAGAGAGAGAGAGAGAGAGAGAGAGAGGATCTCTTCTTTTTAGCTTGGGAAGTGGAAGACCTGAGTTTGCACTTTGCAGTAATATAGAAGGGCCAATCCAAAAGAAATAAATTTGTGGAGATCAATTCAACATAATGACTGGGAAGTCTTCAAATGACTAATTGAAGCCTCGTCTCATCATCAGGCGTGTTAGCTCGGTCCACTCCCATATGGAGAAAACCCAATGAATAGCAAGCCCAAAAAGGCTTGAGCTCATATGATAAGCCATATGAAAAAATAGGGTTTCTCACTATCTTTTAAGTGGTAGCTGCAAAAAAATTAGTAGAGACACGGTAATAAGAGAAAAAGAGAAAGTAGAAAATTCGGGATTTGAGGATTAGTCTGATTTACAATAAGCTAGCATCGAAGGTCGATTTGTGATCCGATTGAGCTGAAATTTTGTCAACGTGTTTGTAGCGCACTCTTCTTGAATCTAGAATGCTTGATTTTCTTTTGAAGCTCCCCAGACTAGGGTTTTCATGGGTTGATCAAAACTTTCAACGACGCTTCCAGAATTTTCACATGAAATACTAGGTCACGTGCAATACGACAAGGAAGTGTTCTCGAAGGCCATCATCCATTGCGACACAGCATGTGCCTCTATTTCGGTGGCAAAGGCAGGTGGTTGTGGGAGAGAGCTAGCACAATAAGGATTCATGTGGCTACGGTCATCAACTAGAAATGTGCAAGCCGACGGATTTAGTTACAGATTCAAAAGGATTACATGTAATATCTCCATGCTTTATAGAGAGAGGATCTCTTTTTTGGTCGGGAAGTGGAAGGCCTGAGTTTGCTGTAATATAGAAGGGCAATCCAAAAGAAATAACTTTGTGGAGGGCAATTAAACATAACGATTTGAAGTCTTCAATTGACTAATTGAAGCCTCGTGTCACTGTCAGGTATTGGACCCCGAGGTTTTAGTGCGGATCCAATTCACACTACACAAGTATGATTGTTCACCTCGGTCTCAAATGTAACACTTTTCTGTGTTTCAATTTTGCTGTATAAGACAAATAAAAAATTGTTGTGTAACACACGTCACTTTAGTTTGGTCTTCATAAAGGGGGCCTAATGGACTTCACATCTAATATCAATAATGATTGTTCAAAAGAGAACTCTGTGATCAATATAATTTAGTCATAATTAAAGATTTCTCAACAGCAAAAACATTCACTAGCATAGATTACCCACTATCATCTATAATTAATACCAACCATCAGTTATTAAGACGATATTAATTTAATTAAACCCGTTCTACTATTAGCATACATATAATTCAATTCACACATCAAACTCAAGACAATTTACGTTTATGAAAATTACCCACCGTGTCCCACGAAAATTTACATTTGATTAAAGTCTTCAGGTGTTCATCTGAATATAAAGGCAAATAATACTTAGCTCAAAATGTATCATTATCATAACACAAATTTTCGAATATTACATAATTTCAAATACAAAAATTCCAGATGTCACGAAGATGCTGCTATCAATTGGTACACTTGATCTTTTATACGGTTGCAATGCAGTAAGAATCCAACAACAAAGGTAACAACTGAATAAGAACTTTTCGCTAAGAACACAGCTCCAATATATATTAGAATTTTGTATAGCACATGTCTCACATTTTGGTTTAAGGATCTTCTCTTATATAACCATCTTCAATCTTCTCATTGAAGATGTCTTGAAGAAGCAAAGAGCCGTTAGATATCCGTTGATGCTGCTGTCCAAAGATAGAACTATCCATAAAGTTCTTTTCCAAAACATTTGCAAGTCAATTGAAATAGCTTCTGCTATTGTTCAATTGTTATAGCTCTGACAAGTCTATCGAATAGACTGTAGTCTTTTCCTTTACGGACATCACTACTGTTCTTTACACATTGTCACAATTATACCCAAATACCATAATAAATATTAGACTAAGGATAATTTTAGGATCATCAAAATTCCGTGAGATGTTTCTCCAACAAGATAAACCCCAATTTATATGGATAACATTTTGAATAAGAAATCCCTGCAAGGGGAAGCATAAAATCGGACTAGATAAAAAAAAAATTAAAAAAAAAATAATTCAACCATATTCTTCCAACTATGTAAGGACCATTGCCACAACAGCCAAACACCGTCGCCTCCAATCACGATGCAATCATTATAGCCTCCGACACTTGCTAATCCTCCTATGACGACTGAGACTGAAAAGGAGATGTTATATATGGCCATCACATTCGAAGAACTCAAATCCTTTCGCAATATGCCAAATTGATACTTCTACAAAAAAAAAGAGTTATTTTACATATTTTAGGTAATAAATAATACATAATCTGTGAGAAAACATTTGGATTTCCTTTTACTTATTCAAATTTTCCCTATTTATGCAGCATCATGAGATATTGAGAAAATAAGGAAAAGACTAGCCAAAAAAAAAAAAAAAGGAAGGGAAAAAAAAGTGTTGGAAGATAGATACCAAATTAGGGATTCTGCGATTTATTCCCTAATTTTATGCGAAAAGAATAATTAAATTGCCTTGTGTTAGGATTTTTGAATATATCCTATAAATAGGAGAACATTGAGAACTTCAAGAGACAGTTAGGTTTTTATTTTTTAGATCGTTTTTCATTGTTCTATAAGTCTATTTTGAAGAGAAAACAAAGTGGGTACGCAGTTTTTATTCTTTGATTCAAGATGTTAGATTTAATTTATATTTGCATTTCTTTATCTAGTTATTGCCTAACCATGATGATATGAATTTCATGATTTTTATGTTTTGCAAGTGATTTCATTTGTGTGATTTATATATTATTAACCTTAATGCTTTTAAGTGATTGGTCACCATTTAAATGATCCGATATGCATGTTTGAGATTGAAAAGTGATAATGTGCAATTGTTCCATATAATATGTAACTATTAATTAAATGTTAACAAAGATATACCACGTTATTTGTGTAACTTTCGGTGATAAGGTAGTTCAAAAGATTTATTGTAAACCGGATATATTCCACATATTTTAACGTAATTATGTTCATTTAAATTCACATAAAAAAATATAGTGAATTGATAAAATGAGTAAGTTTGCTAAGCTAGAGAAATGATAGTAAATAGATTAGGAAATTGCGTTATCACACGTTTGATATCATTCTTGTATATGCATTATGGAGAAATTGTAACATTTAGCTCCAAAATTTTGCTTTTAAGATTATCAATTTTAGTTTATTCTCAATTCTATTTCGATATGTTAGAAAGGTTTTACAATTAGTCCATTTTTAAAATTTAATTGGTTTATTAATTATCAATTTTTGTAGAATCATTGTATTACTTGTTCGACACGTTAATTGAAAATTTAGAATTTTACGAAGTGGCACTTTGACCAGTCCATCCCTACCCTAAATTGTCAACTTCAACATGAAGTGGCACTTGAGCTTTGCACTTGGCATTTGCCCCCTTGTCACCATCCTTCACCTCTAGATCGACTATTGTTCTCTCGTCTATTATATTGCCATGGCTACTACGTCCCTCAACCACTCCACAACGCCCTTGGCAATTTGATGCTCATCTTCACTAGTGTCTGAATCACCTCCAATATGGTGAAGTTGAGCGTAGACTACAGTCTGAAGGTGGAGATGGTGGTAGATTTGGCAAAATTGGCATTGAAAGAGACAAACAGGAAGGAGCTGAAGAGAGCAAGTTTGTGACAATGAGGGAGCTCAAGCAAACGAGATATGGATATAATGAAAAATTGCATTGGGGAAGTGAGATTTTCAAAGATTTTGAATCCTCTCTTGAATTTCACCAAGCATGAGATGGATTTTTTAACAATTCGAAAAATATTTGGAGGATTTCTAATTCCACCTTACCTTATCTTTTCCTACTCCAAATTCGGATGACTAAACATAAGGTTATATGTTAGAATTATGATGTTTGACATTAGATGGGAAAAAAAACAAAAGGAAAGTAGATTAAAGCTCATGTATTTTGGAGAGGGATCAAAGGAGAAAGAGAAAAAATGAAAAATAATATTGAAAAATAAATAAAAACAAAAGAAAGAAATAAGAAAAATGAAAAAAAGAATAAAGAAACATTTAGAAAGGAGTAAAAAAGAAAAAAGTCATTGAAAAGATTCCAATGAAAAAGGATTAAAAAAAGATAAATAGATAAAAAAAAATCATTAGAGTTTATGTTAGATCTACTTTTAGGGGATATTTCACTTTTGGTGGTTAATGTCATTAATGAAGATTCTTAGAATAAGATTTGTTTAGTCAAAGTTAGATAATTTCGATTCTAGCTATTTAGTCCGGTAATACTTTTTGCCCAACATCATATCAGTTAACTTTACCATACTTCACCTTTTTACTTGCTCTTCGCTACTATTGTAGATCTCTCTATTGCTCTCCTTATTCGTCGGCCTTGGGAGGGACCCTCCTCATATGTGGCCCTTATAAATCCCCATTTTGTCGACCATTGGGAAGAGACCTTCCTTATTTGTCAGCGATTGGGCATGCCTATTTATTTGTCGATCCCTCCATAATTGTTGGCCATTCAGGTCGAGAGACCGTCTTTTATTTGTCAGCCACTAGGTATACCTAATAAAAGAGGTGAGCACCGGTTGTTGTAAAACAATTGATCACCTCTAGATCGACTTGGAAAGGCAGCTTGCTAAAAAAAAAAAAAAAAAAACCCTTGAAATTGGGAATGGAATAACTGAGAGGATCACTTGATGTATTGCAGGATCAATTGATGTCATGGAGCACATGGAGGACAAGGATGTTATTTTGCTGACCGATGGGGGCAAAAATACTGGAAAATCAGCAAATAGAAGCGGCGGACTAACCACTCTTACAAAATGAAAGTAACACCAATTATGAGATTCAAGGACTTTGCAAGTATAGAAGACACATGCAATGATCCAGAGGTCGATGGCAACAGCCAACCCACTTCGTCCGAGGACCCCGATTCTTTGTCAAAGAACAATTATGCATCGAGATCTGCACTTCTCCCATCACCTCCATATTACTTGGCTTTTGTAAGTATCCCCTCCCCTCTCTGACAAAGGAGACTTACAAAAACTAAGCAAAATGGAGATAATAGAACAAGGACACATCTTAATGCATAATTATTTGCCGGAGAATCAAGATCCCGTCAAGGTGGGTTGGACGTTGTCCAAAATGCATGCCAACAGCCCTCAATTAGGCCCAAAATCTTATCTTACGAGACATTGGGTTCATTTTAAATCTTGATTAAAACTCTAAAAGATTTTATGTGAATTCAGAGTAGCTAGAAACCAAGTAAAACACAAATGGATCTTACATTTTATTCACTTTCTATACAACCAAAATTTTCTAGGTTCGAGGACTGACACTAATAATTTCTATCAGTACCTTTTCAGTTCCTCCAGCTCGATTGAATTGCTTATCAAAGTGATCATACGGTTTTGTTTACCAATTATGAGCCTTAGTCCAAGTCACAAAGTGCTCATGAAATATTTTTGTGTTTATTATTTTACTAAAATGTAACCTAACCATTCAATTAAAATTGACAAAACACGACTCAAAAAGTAATATAAAAGAAACGCAATCAATTAATCTGAGAAAGTAATGAAAGAACAAGTAAAAAGTATAGCAAAAGAACCCAATACAAGGTGGGCAAGAATATAACACGGCATCATTGTTAAGCCCACAGCAAGCCCCATGAGCTAAAGTCGATTTAGATACCAAGTCCACCTATCTACCCAATAGATTTTATTTTTATTATGATCATAAAGCCATAATAAGCTTAAGCTGCCACTACTATACGCAAGTTTGCCCATTTTTTCGGGGAAAGCTACCTCTCATTATATCAAAATGACATGAAGTGAGCTACATGCATATGTACTTAATGAACCACCAAATCACGCTAAAAATATCATCAAAATCCCCTCAAAAGAGAATTTGCTATAGTGTCCAGCTCATCAAACTCGCAAGATTTACACATTACCCACCTTAATAATACCAAAATATGTCCCCATGACCAGCAAACCCAGTATAAATTGTCACCTTATCATAGGTAATCAAAACCAAACTCAAATGAGAATTAAACTAGCACACCTCATGATTAAAATAGCCCAGTGAGCAAAATCCAGGACAAAATCAGAACATTAAAGGCCAAAATGCATGATTATTCAGTAAGTAATGGGCTTGAAACATATCCTCCTGCAAGTGCACATGGGCTCACGTGATCAAGATGAGAACAAATTGAAGTCAGATGAAGATCATCAATGCTTGGACAGCAGGCAAATGTTTAATTTCAGCAAATTCAAGCATGACAACATGATTATCTCCTCAAAAGTTAAACATAGATTCCTTGCCTCAACTTATATGACTAAGATAACACATAGAAATTATTAATTGAATAACAAACGGATATAGACATCGGACATGAACATGAATCCAGCAAATTTAAGTCACGAACAGCACTTATAACCTAACGACAGCATATTATGAATATACATTATGAATATACACAACATTCATAGCAAAGAATACAGCATGTTCTGAACTTGTAAGACACTTGCAGCCAAAAGAATTAACATATTCCTGATCATGTACAGCAAGAACAACAATGAATCCAGTAAACTTGAGCCATGTATGGTAAGAATAGACATATTCAGTGAACTCACAATGCGGCAGGTGTACAAATTCAACAAATAGCACATGCCGAGACGAAGATTATGCAAGCTAATAGTGACTATGTACTTGCACATACAACCCAAGCAAGATGCACACTATGCTCCAACATGTCCATCACATGTGAAGTGAAGTCTCAACCAAACCCAAAATGGAGCGGCAATTAGTATGCGAAAAGAAAAGGTAGAGAAGATTTCTCTACATTAACACCTAAAAGATTTTTATACATGCACTTTGAACACATCAAGCTTAAAAATATATCCAGAGGCTCTCAGTTTAGATGAAAATTCAGTCACACAAACAAAGCTGTATTTAATCGCTGAGAACAAAGTAAACCATATCACCAACAGAAAGAGAGGTCTCGGCCACAAATCAGAGTTGCTGGATTTATTGATGTTATAAGAGAATCAGTCACGTTTCAGTCTAGATACAGAACAATCAAATCGACACTAATGCAGAAGAATACTTAGCATCAACTTCTAGGCATTTCGACAAACATATGGCAGGCATCTCCCCGCTTAGTGATCAAAAGGCAGGGACGAAGCAGCAACTTAAAATCACACGACCACAACAATCATCCAAGCAGGCTCAAATCAATAACATATCCTCAATAAGATGCTGCGTTCACTCTAGAGTTCTCGGTCTCAGTCTCACGTGCAAAGCGACAGAAACGAAGTATCAGCAATACCTTGAAGAAAAACAACAAAGGGCCTTGAATGACGATGGAATCATAGGAGAACTCGTCAGAGACAATGACACCGAAGATTGGAGGAAAAACGAGCAAGTTGAAATTTCTTCGAGCTCACTGACTCGAAAACAGGGGGCGGCCAGTGCACCTCCAGCAGCTGCGAAGGTACCCTGCGACGGAAACCGACGACGGAGAGAGAGAGACAGGGGTAAGGATTCGAAGAAGAAATCAATAGATAAAATCACCGCTAAATTCGAGAATTCTTTCTCTATAATCCCCGATCTATCCACGTCTGGTGGGCGATCATTTCAACTTGAAGGTGCAGTCGTTAGCCACGGGCGGTGATTACGCCCAGGAGTGGAACTCTAGGAAAGCGCCACGACCGAAGACTGGTGCCGGTGGAAGAGGAACTCGAAGCGACGGCGATCGGAGGTAGATCGCCGCCGGCGAAGTCGTCGCCTGGGGGAAAAAGCAAAATCGAGACGATCAACTTTTCGAAGCTCCAGAGATGTAAAGAAGCTGAGACGAAGATGTTCGAAGACGAGAAGAAGAAGGCGGCGCTGGCGAGATCGTGAATCCGGAGAGGAAAAACGCGCGCTGGTTCCGTCGTCCTCCTCCGCCGACTGAGGAAGAGCGCGAGCCCGCGGCGGTGGTACGGTGGCGCCGCCAAACGGGAACGGGCGGCCGTGGCGTCGTCCGCGGCCGGCCGATCGGAACTCGCCGGCCTCCGCTTCTTCATCGGGCGGATTGCGCGCTTTCTCTTCCTTCTTTATAGAGAGAGAGAGAGAGCGTCGATGTTTTCTCATCGGAGGGAGCGAGCGGTTACGATGCGGAGAGAGACTTTCTCCAATCAAGCCGTGGGGTTTGTTGTTGTGAAATCTTCTAGAATTTCGCTTTTGCTCGCCCGCCGTCTCACTCGCTTCAATTGAAGTTTCCGTTCGAAAAGAAAAGAATAAAAAAGAAAAGAAAAGAGATACTTACACTATAAATTCCCAAATTTATCATAAATGTATAATTTAATCTTAAAATTTATAAAAATATATATATAAATAAGTTATAAAACTTATTATAGAAATGTAATTAAGTCATAAAATTTTTAAAAAGTGCAATATAATCCTAAAAATTTCAAAAAGTGCAATATACCCTAAAATTTTCTAAAAGTGCAATCAAATCTTAAAAAAATTATTAAATTAATTAAATCAAATATTTTTATTAATAAATTTTTTCTAAAAGTTTTAGAATTTGATTGCATAAAGTTCCATCAATAAAAGTACTTAATTTAGTCAATTTGAAAAATTTTAAAACTTTTTGACAAGTCCTTTTATTTAATTAATTATGCTTTTTGAAAATTTTAACTCAGTTGCACTTTTTTAAAAATTTCAAAACTCAATTACATTTTTGTAACAAATTTTAACATTTATTTGTATTTTTGAAAATTTTAAAACTCATTACATTTTTGTAACAAGTTTGAGGATTTTCAATGCATTTATCTCAAAAAAGAAAAAAAAGAGCTAATTTTCATGGGCTTAGCTTATGGGCCTCCTTTTATTGGGCTACGCGATGCAAAGTGAGCTTAAAGGATGAGCTAATGTAAATGGGTAAATGGGCTTCGGAATTGATCCCCTTTTTATTTTGCTGGTTTGCTTATTATTTCGTCTAATTATCTATTCTTCTGTGATTATCTTGCTTTTTTTCTTTCCTTTTTTTTGTGTATTTTTACACGTATGAAAATTCGAACCCTAATTTCTCCTCTGCGATGAATCGATTTAGTCTACTTCATTTGTTTTTTTATTATTGACATTCAACCCCTTCCTTCATATTCATCAATGTTAGTGTATTTACATTTTTAGCAAAGTATATGATGAACTTCCCGGCAAACACTTCGTTCATGAGAAGTTGACGAGGGTTCCTATGAATCAAAAGGTCCAGCAAATGCAACTCCATTATTGGAAAACGAACGTCTTTTGAAGGACTAGAATGATAGAATTGGAAGCCAAAAAGAAGCTGATTCACATATTGCATGCATACTTTACAAAAAGATCTCTTGCCACAATTAAAGATTTCTCAATAGAAAAAATAGATTGTTGAATAAAATAAGTAATTGGCACAAGAAAAAGAAGAACAATAAATCTTTCATAAAATTGAATCTAACCATTTCAAATTTAAGCAAGTGTGGACATTCGAGGAAATATATATTAAGGTTATTTAGAAAAAAAACTAGCTCAAAAAATGACAATTTCACTTACACTTATAAACTGGTCACTAACTCTTTTCATAATCAATATGATATAAAGTAACATTTTGCAATCAAATTAGCACATATCACGAAATCACATAGAAGTAATGAATCGATAATTCTTCATTGCTTTCGTCTCGCCGTAACTTGTGTAAAGAGAAGAATGTCATTGAAAACAGAAAAAACGACTGCATGGGGGCCTCTAACCACTACTCTTTAATTTCGCATTAGCTCTCTATTGCGTACGCATGAGCACTCTGGACCAAGAACACATTGAACTTTTTCGGTCTGCTTCTCCAGAATCACACTTTTGCACCCAGCTATTTTCCCACTTTGATTTTTTATATATTTTATTTGCTGAACCTCTTCAGTGCTTGGTTCTTCTGCTCCCACTCCTATAATCGTATTGACCACTCTCTCAGGGTGATTGTTGATCATACTGTGCCTCCAAAATCGTTGAAAGCCGTTTTATATCGATCATTTAGTGTAATTACAGAGCCTTCGTCCCTCCCTCGAAGCGACGCCCGTGCTTCGCTCCCCACCTCCGCATCTCGGCCTTCCAGCGCGCCGGGGTCGTCCCCACATGCGCCCACCAGGCGTCCGATGAAATTCCTCTGAGAGTGGAGCTGCGTTTTTGATGTTTCGCTGGCGTTGGTTAGTGATAAGAAGAGATGGAGCAATTCGATGCTTCTGGTTCTGTTACTGTTTTGGTCGTCTGTCATAATTCATCCTTGCTTGACCCCGTGGAATTGGCTCTGTGTGTACTGTTTCTTTTCCTAGTTTTTTCCCGTACTCGGATCGATATGTTATTGGATTGTTTACTCTTACTGTTTCTTTTACTGATTGTTTGTTTGCTTGGGCAGGACGCTTTTTCTTCCGAGGAACCCATTTGGCAACTCTACTGTACTCTAAAGATCCCATGTTCCATAGGTAAAGTTTATTTCTCAAACTGGGTGAAAATAATGTCGAGTCTGAGATTGTCAAGTGGATGAAACTGCTAGCTTGAACTGCCCTCTTTTACTCCTTTCTCGGTATCTGTCTCGGTAGGGCATGGTTCACCTGCATAAAGATGCTTCTTTTGGTAATGCATTTACAGGTTCTTATTGGGTCTGTATGCCAAAGGATCGATTAGTGAATGCTGCCGCGGTGATGCCATACACGAAATGGAAGACTCATAGCGCGTTAGGAGTGTGCAAAATACCCGGGATCCGCCCGGACCGCCCGGAACCGCCCGGAACCGGCGGGTCTTGAGGGAACCGGTCCGGTTCCCAGTTCCAATAAATTGGAACCGGTGGGTACCGGTCCGGTTCCCGGTTCCATAGGCGGATTCGCCCACCCAGACCGGACCGGAACCTTTTTAATATTAAAAAAAAAATTACTAAGAGAAACCCTACATCTCATCTCACTCTTTAGGGAACCTTTACCTTTGGTCAAAGAAAATTTGACCATCTATGGTTATTTGCAAGTAGGAAATGGGAGAATGTTGCATTCCATCTGTTTGCGTTTTTTTTTTTATCTATGGGATACATTTATAATTACAACAAATAAATATTTGTTCCATGTACTTAAATTTGATTTTTCTTTCTTTGGCTTGCTTTGATGTCACATAATTGTTTTTTTTGTTGAAAACCAAAAAAATTTCGCGTTAAAATCGGTTCCATAGATCCACCCGGGAACCGGACCGCCGGTCCGGTCCGGTCCCCGGGTGGATCCACGTAACAAACGGGTGGATCCCGATTCCAATTTTTCGGAACCGGTCCTTAGCGGGGGGTTCCCGGTTCTAGGTCGGGAACCGCCCACCCGGACCATGCACATCCCTATAGCGCGTGGCAGAGAGGCTATCGAGGGCAAGATTGAACCGCCAGTAAACTTCATGGGCTTAGATTATGGGTCCTTTTTATTGTGCCTACATGATGCAAAATGGGCTTATAGGATGAGCAAATTTAAATGGGTAAATGGGCTTTCCAATTGGACCGAATTGATCCCATTCTGATTGCAATTGAGAGTGTGGAATTCTTTCCTTAATTGTGACTGAACTAATCCACGGAGCTAGATGTAAAGCATACTGCGACTTTCTTTAAATAGAAGCTCTTGTTGCAGCTTCTGACTTCATTAAATCGTGTTTTGAAAAGAGACTCAGTACATCCTAGACCCGTTTTCCTCTTCTCTTTGTCATGCCTTGTGATTAGCGATTGCTGGTTGAAGTAACTAAGATAAGATTTGGATTAGTTTGCGTGAAACAGAGAGAAAATATGCTTTTCTCTTGTCACACCTCTCAAAACAGAAGAAAAGGCCGATCGACACAAAACATTTCTGCGTACAGAAAAACATTGGGAAGATGAGGTCAACTCTGATTCACTTTCTCTAGATTCAGAGACTGGGATTGCTTCCTACAAATTGAACTTCTTGTAACCAAGCATGAATTTTATCTCATTTGAAAGATACCCTGTCAAGAGGAACTCTGTACACTTCCCAGAAAACGAGTGCGGGACACCTGAAAGTCCATAACTGTAAGACGACACTTAAGTGCGCATAACTTTAAAATGGTACACTTAAGTGCCATCATTGTAGTAAAATGGGACACTTAAGTGTTACTCCGAGAAAAATTCGCCAAATCTCGACGTGGCGAATTTCCGGCAAGCTCGGTCTAAAACGGTGTCGTTTTGCACACGATGACGCGGAGAAAATGCAAAAACGATCTTGTTTCGCGTCTACACGTAAATAATAGTATATAAATTAATTAAATTAGATTTAAAATATTCAAAAAATTTTAAAAAAATAAGAAAAATTTTAAAATTTTTAAAAAATTAAGAAAAATTTTAAAAATTAAGAAAATTTAAAAAATTTTAAAAAATTAAGAAAAATTTAAAAAATTTTAAAAATTTTTAAAAATAAGAAAATTTAAAAAAATTTAAAAAATTAAGAAAATTTTAAATTCTCTTATTATTTTTTTAAAATTTTTAAAATTTTTAAAATTAAATTTTTTTAATTTTTTTTTAATTTTAAAAATTTTTAAAATTAAAATTTTTAAAATTTTATTTTTTTAAAAAAAATTAAAATTTTAAAAATTTTCTTATTTTAAAAAAAAAAAATTAAAATTTTTTAAAATTAAAATTTTTAAAATTTTCTTATTTTTTTAAAATTTTTTAAATTTTTTAAAATTAAAATTTTTAAAATTTTCTTATTTTTTAAAAAATTTTAAATTTTTTAAAATTAAAATTTTTAAAATTTTCTTATTTTTTAAAAAAATTTAAAATTTTTTAAAATTAAAATTTTTAAAATTTTCTTATTTTTTAAAATTTTTAATTTTTTAAAATTAAAATTTTTAAAATTTTCTTTTTTTAAAAAAGTTTTAAAATTTTTTAAAATTAAAACTTTTAATTTTTTTAAATTTTTTAATTTTTATCCTCGATTTGGAGCTTCAGCGAAATAATAGGCAAAAAATAATAATAAAATATTGCCGTAGGATTTCTAAGGTCACGGAGGTGGACTTAAGTATCCCACTCGAAAAAAAAAGTGGCACTTAAGTTTACCGTTTTGAAGTTATGGCACTTAAGTGGCCCGACGTGCCAAGTTATGGCACTTGTGGTGGACTTCTGCCCCCAGAAAAGTATTGATCTCAGAAGCTAAATTGCTAGAACAGCTAAGCTTGACAATCCCATTGGTAAACTGAATTCATAGGGAATAGTGACTGGTGATAATTATTGCAGGATTAGCATACAATGTGCAAGACAATGGAAAAGGATCTAGTGTGAGAGCAAATTGGGGCAGCTTGTAAATTGCTGAGCAAAAGCTGCACTTTTCTTGAGTTAGCTGGCTTAAAAGCCTCATCACTCCCTTATCAATACGCCAAAATATTCACCAGTTTCTTATGATCTGTTGTAAGATTTTGAAAAGCATAATTTCCAGAAAGAGACGTTTATGCAGAGGATTTGAAGTGTAAGACAATAGTTTGGATCTTTAGGACCAGGTGACTTTTCATTATGATCAAACGAGGACATGCCAGATACTTAAAATTTAGCAGACAATTAAGCTGTGCAAGCAGGGATTGAGAAGTTTTTCAAACGACTGTCCAAGGCCAAAGCTGGCGAAAGCGACAGAAGTCAACTCTGACCCCTTTGGATATGCTATGCGGGATGTGTTGGACAAGAACTGCACAAACTAACTAGCTGAACATCTCTGTATCATTGCACAGGGAGTCACATATGGCAAATTATCTGAGCTATTGATTTGGAGAGTTCAGTAGAAACATCTTGATGAAAACAGTAACTAAAACCAGTTTATGCATTCACTGTTGAGGTGAAAGCGCAAATTATGTGGGCATGTATTGAACTATTAACAGCATTGCAATTTGCACACTCATCTATAAGAAGTCTGAGTTAGAAAAGGATCATATGAAATTTGTGTTCAGAAAAGTGATGGTTTTATGAGTGATGGGCTTAAGGCCCGTCCGTGATGGGCTTAAGGCCCATCCGCTCAAGTTGGGCCCAAAAAGGCCCGGCCCACGGGAATAGGGCCCGTGAATGGGGAAAGGTATAAAAGGGAGGAGAGAGAGAGAGAACACACCTCTTGGAAAATCAGAACGTACGTACGTTCCTCTCCCTCTCTCCCTCCAAGAAAAAGAAAAGAAAAACGCTCTCTTTTCTTCCAAACACTCAAGGCGACGCCGTTTCCCTTTCAAGGCAAATTGACATCATCGGATTAGAATTTCTTCATCTTCTTCGGTATTGGTGTTTAATCTGTGGCTAACAAGGTACGTTCGAATCCGTGGTGTGCTTTACGATCGGTGATACGTGTTTTCCCGGGCTTCGTCTTCCGCATTGATTTATGGGTTCGATTCAGTGTCGAATCCCATTTTCGGGGATCTTTATTCCCAACATTGGTATCAAAGCCCTGTTTCACGTTTTTTCCCGATCAATTTTGATGTTTTTGATTGATTTTTCGCGAAATTACTTCGGCCGTACGGAACCGGGTGAAAATCCCGACACCCGAGTGCTTTTCGGCCTTTTTTCTGAGTTTTCGTAAGTCGAAATCAAATTCTGAAGGCACTGGGAGAAGCGTGACATCGAGACGAGTCCGGCGATGTGTCAACCGCCGCCGGGCACCGCCGCACGCGCCCACACGCGCGGCCGGAAGGCGCTGCGCATGGGCGCGACGCGCCTGGAAGTGCTGGCTTCGCCAGCGCGTGCGCCACACGCGCCGGTGGCGAACCGGCACGTGCACGCCGGCGGCCGGCGAACCAGCACACGCTGGTCCACGGACCGACGCGTGCTGACGTCATGTGATGACGTCACCGTGACGTCATCCAACGGTCGGTAACCGTACGGATGACGTCACCGATGACATCATCACCGACGACGTTTCGCCGGACGGTCACCGGCCGGCGACCCGACCCGACCGGCGACCCGACCCGCAGACGCAGGCATGCGCCCGGCACGTGCCGGATGACGTCTGCGTGACATCATCCCCGCACGCGCGAGGCTCGTGCGGTCGGTCAGCGCGGACGGTCCGACCAGCCCGACCGGTCCGTCCGGTCCGACCGGCCCGACCGGTCCGACGTCCGACGACCGTTGACCACGTTGACCGTTGACCCTCTGACCGTTGACCACGTTGATCGTTGACCGTTGACTATGACCGTTGACCCAAAAAAAAAAAAGGAATTTGTTTTCTTTTTCAGTCATGCCTATGTGGGTTATAAGTAATCCATTTTTAATTCTGCATTTATTGTATGAATTTTGGAAAATTATGTATTTTCCCTTTTATTTATTATGAATTATAAGTGATCTATTTTTAGGTTCTGCATTTGTTGCAGGAATTATGATGCGTTATGCAAGGATACCTCCAATCCCGAGAACGGACGAGGAAAATGCAAGACTTAAGAGGCTGATGACAGAGTTAGCTGATTATCGGTGGCATGACGGTGATTTAGTATCACATGTGGTCAGGGTCAATCAGATGATACATGAAATCATCTGGAATGGTTATCTTATGCCAGATTTTCAGAAGGTGCCGGCTTTGATGAACACTCTTCCACCTGAATGGCAAGCAGTGTTGGATCGGCTATGGGAGGTCAACGTGGTCCCGGGTTATAGGAGGCTGGTGGAAGCTTTTGTGAGAGAGCATTATAGGATTGAGTTGGCCAAAACTTCAACCCTTAAATTGAGCGCCACATGGCGCCGAGTGAATGCGACTTGGAGGCGACATGAAAGCTCTCCAAAAGTTTTTTCATGATTGGCAAATGTGCCTTCAGTTTTCTTAGATGATTTGGCTGATAGATTAGAAGGGACATTCCCTATTTATTTCTTTGATTGATTATGTAATGATTACTACCTAATTATGTTAATTGAAAGCATTATTGTTTTTAATTGTATGTCAATTATCTGTTGCTTTCTGTTATTGTTGGTTGCTGTGGGTAATTAGCTATGGGTAGTAATAGAAGTTTTTGTAACTTCATAGAATTTATTTGCATAAGATAATTATATTAATAATAATTTTAAGTTAGGATTTTTGGAGGATGATTGGAAACATAGTGACCTTTTGATTCTGAAATCTTACTTGAAATTATTTATTAATATGATGGGTCTATGCAAATAGGGATGCATAAATGATAGGCATTAATTATTCGTGCATGTATGTCTGATGTGTTCAGATCGATGGTTTCAGCAACTAAGAACGTGATTGCTGATATGAACGGTAACAATTGTGAAATATTGAATATGAAGATTCAATATGTGTTGGAAAAGCAAGAAGCACTAGAAGTTCTTGACCACATTATGGAATATCTTGAGGGTGTCGTGCACCACCTTGAGCTAGTAGAGGACCGCCTAACGGTATTTGAGCCGAAAATAGACATTTGCTATGCTGGTTCTAGCTTAGAAAGGGCTTTGTGCTCTAAGCGCAAATGTATTGATTCGTTCAATATGTGGGAATGCAGAAGGATCAAGTCCTTATTGTAAGAAATCAAGAATTAACCAACAAGAGAGAGGAAAGCGTCCTCAAGTGAAGAAAATGTCAAGGATGTGATGTTACAATTGTGACAAGAGAAGTCACTATGCTCTCGACTGTCGTGAGCCAAAGAAGTTATACACCTCTTGTACATTTGAGAACTTTGCTTATGTGTCAAGTTCTGCATTATAGGCTGAATCCAATCCTTTGTGGAATGTAGATTCATGAGCGACAGACCATGTAGCAAAGGATAGAGGATCCTTTGTGGAATTCCGACGAGTACCAACTAGAACTGAGTGGATCCATATCGGAAACAACTCTAGAGCTGATGTAAAGAAATTGGCACCGATCAATAGAACATGAGTGGTTGACGCACCTTGATGTTCTATATGCACCAGAGATTCGTCGAAATTTAAGTGTCTGTCTTAGTGTTGGTTAAGCTTGGCTTTGGTATGAACTTCCATAATAAATGTGTAGATTTGTGTTTAGATACAAACTATTATGGTTGTGGTCACTTACTGAATGGTTTTATTGTACTAAATATTGACTGTGATAATGTCAATATGCTATTCCCTTGTTTCACGTCTTCTACCTTATATGATAATGATGTGAATATGATGGCATGCTAGATTTGGTCATATGGGCCAACAACATATGAATAGACTGGCCATAGAGGGCTTGTTGGGCAATAATTGAAAAAGTCGATTTGTCCATATGTAAGCATTGCCTAGTAGGGAAAATGACAAGGAAACCATTTGGAAAAGGTAAAAGAGCTGAATTTTCTCTGCATTTAATCCATTTGGGCGTTTGTGGTTCAATGACTGTGAGAGGAAGGCAATGGGCTGTTTATTTCATCAATTTTTTTTTTTAGATAATTATACTCGAGTCAGATATGTCTATTTGATTTCTCATGAATCTGAAGCATAAGTTGTTTCAGAAGGTTTATGAATTTGGCAGAAAATCAATTAGACAAGAAAAATAAAAGTATTTAGATCCGATCGAGGTTGAGAATATTTATCTGATAAGTTCAGAAAATTATGTGATGAAAAAGGAATAAAAAGATAGTTGTCTATTCCATATACTCCTCAACAAAATGGTGTTGCAGAGAGAATAAACAGAACCCTACTGGAATGGTTAGGTCCAAGATGACGCATGCTAACTTACCTATCACTTTTTGGAGTGATGCGTTGTTAACTGCTGCCAATATACTTAACAGGATGCCTTCCAAATCAATTATTTCCACTTCATGAGAGTTATGGACAATTAGAAAACCGGACTTAAGTTTTCTTAAGTCATGGGGTTGTGCTGCCTATATTCATGAGTCCTCTCACAAGTTTGGGAAATTGGGTCCCAAAGGAAATAAGAGTATTTTCATGAGATACTACGAACACTCGAAAGGGTATGTGTTCATAGGTGAGCAAGAAAGTGGGAGTATAATTGAATTTGAATCACGGGATGTCACATCCTTAGTGGATGAATTTCCTAAGAAGGGCGAAATAAGGGAAGATTGTTCCATATTTGAAACCTTGGATCAAGATAATGATATCAGTGGAGTTTGTCCAAGTGGGAGTAATATGAGATGTGATGAATTGAATTCAACTCATTCTCAATTGCAACCACCTGATGCGACGACATCATCATTACCTAATCCAAGTGGGAGCATGATGGGGAATGATGTGCTAAGTGTACAATCTCCCATACGGTGAACAAGTCGCCAAAGTATTCCCCGTCGATGTTTTTGACATTGAAAGGGAAACTTTTATTGTTGCTCCACAATATGAGGATGAGCCAAGAAATATTAATGAGGCTCTGAACTGCCCTAATAAGGAAAAATGCATTCATGCAATGAAAGAGGAAATGGAGTCAATGAAATCAAACCAAGTCTGGGAACTGGTTGATCTTCCAAAAGGACGCAGAGCTATAGGAACAAGTAGATTCTCTAAATAAAGCGAAAGGCTGATGGCTCAATAGAAAAGCATAAGGCTCGCCTTGTGGCGAAGGGGTATAATCAACAAGAAGAAATTGATTATGAAAATGCATTTTCTTCTGTTGTGAGATTTACCTTGATTCGCATTATTCTGACAATAGTGACTAGTATGGATCTTGAGTTACATCAAATGGATGTAAAGACTGCTTTCCTCAATGGAGAATTAAAGGGGGGAACATATATGGAACAACTTGCTGGTTTCATAGTGAAAGGCCAAGAAGAAAAGGTATGTCGACTTTGGGGGTCGATATATGGCCTTAAGCAGTCGTCAAGACAATGATATATACGTTTTCATAATGCCATAATGGCATATGACTTTACAATGATAGATGATGATCATTGTGTATATATCAAAATATCCAATGATCAATTTGTGATTATATCATTATACTTTAATGATATACTAATTGCCGGAAGTAATATGGAGTTTGTCAATACTGTCAAAAGTTGGTTGTCTTCCAATTTTGAATTGAAGGATATGGGATTGTAAACCCATAGACACTCCTATTGCAAAAGGTGAAGGATTGAGCCATAAACTGTGTCCAAGGACTTCATAAGAGAAGGAACAAATGAAACATGTTCCTTATGCTAGTGCTGTTGGGAGCTTGATGTACTCTATGATGTGTACAAAACATGGCATATGTTTTACAGTTGGAATGGTGAGTAGTTATCAATCCAATCCAGGTCAAGCACATTGAAAAGCCGTTAAGAGAATACTGAGGTATCTAAAGGGGATTGCTGATAATACGTTGAGTTATTAAGGAAGGGATCTGCGACTCTAAGGCTATTTTGATGCTATTTGGGGAGGAGATTTAGATGAAAGAAAATTTACCTCTGGCTTTGTTTTCTTACCGAATAATGGCACCATATGTTGGAGCAGTAAGAAACAAAAGTGTATAACTTTGTCCACGATGTAAGTTGAGTTCGTGGCATTATCAGCAGCAGTGTAAGAAAGTGTTTGGCTTAAGAGATTTTTTGGATCATTTAAGTGTTATTGGAAGTGCTGCAGATTAATTGTTGGTTAACTGTGATAGCCAAGCAGCAAAAGCGTATACCAAAGATCCAAAATATCATGGCAAGACCGAACATATAGATACGAAGTATAATCTTGTCAAGGATATGGTTGCACGAAAAGATGTGAACTTAGAGTACATACTACGCATAGAATGGTAGCAGATCCTATGAAAAAGCCAATACCTAGAGATGTGTTTTGTGGCCATATGAAATCTCTAGGATTGTGTAGAGACTGATGTACTGAATATTGTAATTTCCCTAAATGTTCACAATTTGATGAATTTGTGTTTTCATCATTAATGCCTATGAATCTTTGTTTAATCTTTATGCATCTTAATGCTTAGTGCATTACTTTAAGTTGAGAAGTATGTCGGACAGATATAAAATTAGCCCACTCTCACGGGTAATCGCCTCTATTTACTGTGTGATAAATAGAGATGAGATTGTTTTAAAGCTTATTATCTAGGTGATAATCGAGAGCTCAAGCTTAAAACACGTATGTCGCCTTAATTAGGTGTTAAGATGAGGATATAATACTTACTATGTCCGAAAGTAAAAATACCCCACATGTTTTACTTTATCTGTCTAAGATGCCAGATGTGAGTTCTGATGAATTTTGTGAATGAGTAGATAAGCGAACTCAAGTTAGACATTGGATATGTCTAAACTATCATCTGTACGGTATTGAAAGGTGTAGACATACGCTCCATGGGAAATGAGTTAATACTGTAATACGTATTTCATACTACGTATGCATGAGACGACCAATAAGAGTGGCAAAAGTTTGGTCTCAACTTTTATGTCGTGTGAGACTCTTGAGGAAGAGAGTTCCTCAATTTCTAAGTCCCCTCATGACTCTTACTTATTCTGAAGATTTCTATTTAGTGTTTGCTATCTTAGGATGTTGCCAATGGTCATGAGTGATTCGATCTAATGGGACATTTCTAGAAAAGCAAGCTGGACTGAGATTGAGAGTTTGAAGGAAAGAGGAAGATCGATTTTGGAGAATCACATTGTAGTTTTGTATTCACCGGTTAACCAATTATGACTGTCTTTGTGATAATCATAATTGTGAATGCAATATATATATATCATTATTTAAAAGAGATCAAGAGAGATGTAGAATGTGATCGATCGATCTAGGGTACTGCATACTAAATCTACTCAGGATGTGATGCCCATTATGAGCTGCTATATATTCCTAACAGATGTATGGCAACGAGCTCTCAAAGTATGCCGGTCGCACGGATTATTCACCAGTATGAATGTTGAAGAGAGGAAAAGAGGATTCTGTTCGGCCCACAATGTTAAGTGAAAGTCTATGATGGATTTTTCTCTGATGGGGTTGAGTAGGGCCTGTCCGCCCATGTTGGTTTTGGATCACCATGTGCGAGTGGGAGATGATGGTTTTATGAGTGATGGGCTTAAGGCCCGTCCGTGATGGGCTTAAGGCCCATCCGCTCAAGTTGGGCCCAAAAAGGCCCGGCCCACGGGAATAGGGCCCGTGGATGGGGAAAGGTATTAAAGGGAGGAGAGAGAGAGAGAGAGAACACACCTCTTGGAAAATCAGAACGTACGTACGTTCCTCTCCCTCTCTCCCTCCAAGAAAAAGAAAAGAAAAACGCTCTCTTTTCTTCCAAACGCTCAAGGCGACGCCGTTTCCCTTTCAAGGCAAATTGACATCATCGGATCAGAATTTCTTCATCTTCTTCGGCATTGGTGTTTAATTTGTGGCTAACAAGGTACGTTCGAATCCGTGGTGTGCTTTACGATCGGTGATACGTGTTTTCCCGGGCTTCGTCTTCCGCATTGATTTATGGGTTCGATTCAGTGTCGAATCCCATTTTCGGGGATCGTTAAACCCAACAAAAAGATTAAGCAACTCGAATGTTGCCAATTTACCATGATCAACTTTCCTCATTTAAAGATTTCACCATACTGAAAACTTCACAAAAGAAAATCTAAAGACATAGAACCGGACTTCAAAAGAAACGTATATTGAATTTCTGGGGGAAAGCAAAGATATTTCCAATGCGTACAATAGAATTCCATCACTATATCCTTTCCACAGATCAAAAATTCTGTTTGTCACTAAACAAAAAGAATACTAGTTCAAGATTATGTCTAATTTACCTTGTGAAGAAGGCTAAAGTGGAACTTGCTAGCAATAGGCTCCCAATATATCCCAACCTCATCGCCCACCGCCAAACCCCTCCGTTTCACGAACTCCTTGATCCAACCCCCCTTGAGGACGTAGGACCCAGATGACGCCCAAAACACGAACACAAGTCGATGCTCCGAGCATGTGTCCATGTCCCTCACGATGACGTCGGCTCCCTTGCTGCTCTCGACTTGCCTCACTGTCTCCTCGTTCATCCATCGGAGAAAGTGGCTCTTCACAAAGTCCCGCCCGATCAAGAGCCTCGACAGGTGGCCGAGATCGCTTTGCGTAAGCCTCTTCTTGATCTTATAAGGGTCGAAGAGCAGCGTCAACTCTGTGGAAACTTCCTCGGGATCACATCCTGAGGCCTCTTTCTTTCCCTTCTGCGTTCTATTGCACTTCGCCTTCTTCTCCACAATTAGGGATTCGGCATTGGTAAGTGAGGCCATGGATTTTCTCTTCAGCTGGGCAGGAACGATTTCTTGACGAGGGTGGCCGACTTCCTTCGTGTTCTGATCAGGTGCAAGGAGGGAGAACTCGCGAGACACCACCACTCCTGCAGATGAAATACCTGTGCCCCTTCGTCACCATTCTTCTCCTGGCCATTCTTCTCCTGATCTTGCAGATAAGAAAGGCATGACAAAGAGTCTATCGACACCGGCGAGTGGACCTCGCTTCTCAGGTGGTTGCCGATGGGTTTCTTCTTCTCGTGATCCTCCAGATAAGAAACACGCGACGATGAAGAGTCCATCGACAATGGCGAGTGGACATCGCCTCTCAGGACGTCGCACATGGGAGGCGTTTTGGGTGCCAAGAAATCGACGAGCTCCATGGGTTCGTGGCGAAAGAAACAGGAAAGTGCTTCGCGAGAACAACAGAGGGGTAACAGGGTACAGAGGAATTCAGAGAGAGAGCGAAAGAGAGAGAGACAACGTTGGAGAGAGAGTGGAAAGGCAAAGGACGACGAGGACTCGGAGGCATAGAGAGAGAGAGAGGGAAATATATGGTTGGTTTACCGTTGGAATTGGGATGGCTTTGTAGTCAAGTTTCGAGAGTGCACTGAGGAGTGAGAGTTTCTTTCCTAATTCGAGTCAGGTTAAGATTAGTAAAATAGGAAATAATTTCAAGATTCAGGATCGAAGATTGATTTCCTACGGAAACTCTAACATCGCAAGCTTTTTAATTATTATAATAATGAGTTGGAGATAGTTCCCCAGAGTTTCTTCTTTTTGTTACATTATCTGCATCATTTAGTAGGAAAGGATTTTAAAAAGTTGGAATTTTCATTTTTGATTTACCTTAACAAAAGAAAGATTTTTAGATGTATATAATAAAGAGTTCATAGGAAAAGAAAACATGCGTAGTTACTTTGCAAAAAATTACACAATATAAAGAAAAAAGACGGCATTGATACAGGATACAACAAGCTCTTTTTTTTTTTTTTAATATCTTTGTCATCTTTTTTTAATTGATTTGTTCATATTTTTCGAGTGGGACATTTTCCTGTTTTGGCTAAATTATCTGTTCCGTATAATAATAATAAAAATTTGATATCATCAATAATCTTGAATTAGTATTCTTGTAACTTTTGGAAAATGAGAAATAGATGGAATTTTAATGTTACGCCTCTCTATTTTCCCTGGAAATTCAATTCTTGATGAGTGTTCTTTTGAAAGTCAAGAGCGTCTTTAATTTTTTAGAACCTTTTTTTCCCAGTGTGGTAAATATAAAAAATTTAAAGTTGTATATTTTTACATTTATAAAGTTACGTTCCAATATACTAGATGCTTAAATTATTTCTAGGAAATTGGGATGAAATCGAATTCTTTCTTGTTTTGTTGAAAATCCTTTGTAGTCCATAATAATACATAAAAAAGAGAATGTGCCATAGCTTGACTAATTTTTGTTTATCCCACAAAAAATGAATGATTGAAAAACATTTGAAAACGATTACTTATATCTCTTATAAAAATAAATAAACTGTAAATATTTACATCGTTTGAAAAAATATTTAGATATAACTTGTTGTTGATAATAAAAATATTTTTATTAACTAATTAGTTTAAATGATACAAGTGATTTTTTTAAAAAAATATTTTAAAATTATTTATTTTTTGTGAAATAAATGGAGCTTAATGAAAATAAAATAATAATTGCAGTAGAATCAAAATTTGATCCCACTCACAACTCCTCCTACACAGATATCTCCACCCAAGGAATACGTTGTCCCATTATTTTCTACAATTACGTAAGTAAGAAGAAAATTTGAAAAAAAAAAATATATAGAAATACTACATACGAAAAAGGAAGTAAGGGAGGATAAATTAGAAAATAGGATAGAGAAAGAGAAATAGGAAAAAATTAAGGTTTTATTTATTTCATAAAAAATAAATAATTTAAAAAATATGTGATGGAAAAATATTTTTACAGTCGTTGAAAATGTGTAGATGTAATTATTATCAATAATGAAAAAATATTGTTAATTAATTCAAAACATACGGGGGATAATATTTATCAAAAAATTTTATGATTCTTTTATTTTTCACGAAATAAAAAACCTTCAAAAAATAGAAAAAGTGATGATTGGCATTGTAATAATTGCCACGTGTTGCTTGATTAGTGCCACGTAAGATCTATCATAGTCCACTCATCGGTTTAGCCCACTCTGACTTCATCGGACCCTTTTTTCGTTTCTTCACAGCTCACCAGACGGCGACCGCCGCCACCGACGACGGCGGAGCCTCCGGCGAGGGCCCGAAGAGTGTTCGGAACCAGCCCCGATAGAGGTTTGAGACGGAAGACAAGGAGGCTTGCCTCCAGGACCCTCGAAGCGAGGCCTGGGCTCGGCTTCCCGCCTCTGTTGTCTCCGCATTCCCACGCGCCAAGGTCGACTCCATGTCCGTCGTCGTCCCGCTCTTACATCTCGGTCCGTTCTCGATACCCTTTGTCCTCCTCCTGTGTTTTTATTAGTCGCCTTGTCATGGAACGCTATGCCAACCAGGTGTCCGATAAAATTTTCCTGACGATGGAGGTGGGTTTCCGTCGTTCCTTTGGTGTTGCTAAGTGCTCCGAAGAAATTGAGCAATTCCAATGTTCTGGTTCAATTACTGTTTTAGTCGTCTATCATCACTCATTGGACCCACAGAATTGCTTGTGTTTTTGCCTAGTTCCTTACTGTACTTATAATTAGTGAACTCGGATCCATGTCTTCTTGTATCGGTTACTCTTACTGCAATCGGTTTTTCAATCGCTATGTGTAGAGTTGCTTGGCAAATGCTGCTAATTGGTTGTTTGCTTGGGCAGGACACTTTTATCCCGAGGAACCCATCTCGGAATTCTTCTGTACTCTAAAGATCTCAAGTTCCATAGGCAAAGTTTTTTCTCAAACTGGGTGAAAATAATAGAAGTCTGAAAGTGTCAAGTGGATGTAGCTACTAACTTTCTTGTACTTTTCATTTCTTGGTATCTGTCTTAGTAGGGCGCTATTCTCCTGCATAAAGATGCTTCTTTCAGTCGTCTATCATCACTCATTCTTCTTGGAACCCACAGAATTGTTTGTGCCTGTTTCTTTGCCTAGTTCCTTTCTGTACTTATAATCACTGAATTCGGATCCATATCTTCTTGTGTTGGTTAATCTTACTGTGCTCAGCTTTTCAATCACTATGCATTGAGAGTTCTTGGAAATGTCACTAATTGGTTGTTTGCTTGGGCAGGGCATTTTTTTTTTCCGTGTAACCCATTTTGGAATTCTTCTGTACTCTAAAGATCTCAAGTAAGGTTTTTTCTAAACTGGGTGAAAATAATCGCAAGTCTGAGATTGTCAAGTCGATGTAGCTGCTAGCTTGACCTGCTCTCTTTTACTTCTTTCTCGGTATCTGTCTCGGTAGGGTGTGGTTCCACTGCATATAGATGCTTCTTTCAGTAATGCATTTACAGGTTCTTATTGAGTCTGTGACTCCGTATGTGTTCACACATCTTCGAGAGAAGTATTGATTTTCTGTTTTATATGTCTCTGAACACAATAAACATGTTACTACTGTGAAGTCATCAATGTAAAGTATATCTAAAAGCTAAGTGAGCAGTTTGATGTCAAAGGATCCCGCAGCAGCGAGGGTATCAAACTTTCAAGGGCGAGAATGAACCACCAGTAAACCAGAGGAGGAAAAAAAAACAGTAATGGTGAAGAAACAAAAAAGTAGAAGAGATCTGAAGTCGCAATTCTATTTAGGGATTTGAAGTAAGGAAGAACAAGAGGAGAAAGCGAGAGAGATGAGAGAGAGTAATGGGAGCGGTGAGGATGTTGAAGTTAGAGTGGGAGCCGTGGGTACATATGGCAACTGATGAGTGGACTGCTGTAAATCCTATGTGGCACTAATCAATCGCCCAATATTTTCTCTCAAGGATAATTATCAATTCTGAGACAACTATGAAAGGATGACGAAGATCTCCCATTTCACTGTCTCGAAGGTGAGAGTTTTTTCTGATGCTACAGAAGACGTAGCGATAAGCCTCCACACCGTTTTCCACATCTTCTGATGGAGCCTCTAGTGTTCCCTTAGGCTTCCTAAGTGATGATGTTACTTCATCTGGACAGAGCATGGGCGACTGCATGCATCACCGAAGTCCTTGTTTGCAGTTTGGTAGTCGTAACAATGGAGGTAATCTCTGGCAATGGTTGTTGACAACTATCTACAAGTGTAATATTTTTGTCTATGTATGCATGTGAATACTGTATTGTCTATCAAGGCCTACGTTCTGATTGCACCTGAGTGTACTGAATTCTTTCCTTAATTGTAACCGTACTAATCCACAGGAACAGATGTAGAATATTTGCGGTTGTAGAACTAATCCATCTTGTTGCAGCTTCTGTTTTTTTTTTTTTTTTGGTAAAGGTTGCAGCTTCTGTTTTTGTTGAAAAAGAGTCGTGAAAAGAAAAAAAAGCATCGGCAATCTTTAATCTTGTGCAGGAAACGTTCGACTATCAATGGAATGAATTATCCTCCATTGGACATTGTCATGACATGCCTTGTGGACATTGTCTTAGTCTCCATCAGTGAGCGAAGCAAAATTCCTAAATTTGCTTTTGGTGTTAAACCAGACAAGTGGAGTTTTCACTGACTTTGTACAAGTCTAGAGCTGCTGTTTAGGGTCTTGAGTTCATGGATTAGCTCTGCCTAGCTGTGCATGTCGATTTCGGGCTTGGTATTGCGATGAGGGTGCAGAGGACGGGCGATGAAGCTCTTTCCAGAGTTGGGTCAGTAATGTGTGAGGTCTTCTGCTGTCCAGATGTGACTGTGGAGTCGCTCTTGGGGTCTAAAGCACACGGATAAGCTCTAGATAGCTTTGCATGTGCAATCCATGGGCTGGGGTGGTTGCTGGATCCGAATTTGGGTGCTGGAACGCCCGCTCTTGGACAGCAGGCTCCCAGTTTTGTTGGCCATTGTCGGAGAGTTGTGGGTGTCAAGTTTTGCCCGGTTGACAGCCCATGGACCCAGGTTCTGTGATTGGATTCCTTTAGGCTAAATCTCGGTTATGGGTCTTGAGGATCTGGGTGATTTGAGAAGCTCGGGAAACACTGAAACTCTATCCTGACCTCCCCGAGCTAGTTACTTGGTCCAAAATGTTTAGTAGGCGAGCTCGAGCGATGAACAGTGAAGTTCAGAAGCGGTGCATGTGTGTGTCCGTGGGGCTTGGAGTGAGAGAAAGTAGTGTCATAAGGCCGGATAATGCTTAGTGATCGCGGGGTGGTGCTGCAAGCCATGTGGGCTGTGTCCGTGAGACCTGAGTGAGAGAGAGGACAGTGCGCCAAGCGTTGGGTTAGTAGTTCATGAGGGTCGAAGTGAGAGCGGGTGTGGTCTGAGAGCCCGGTGAGGTCGTGTGAAGTCCAGCGCGTTTTGCGAGCAAGCCATGAGTCTTGAGTGAGGAGGAGAGTGGTGCCGTGAGCTGAGTGGTGTTCGGTGAGCTTGACACACAAAGAGAGAGAGACCATGGGCTGCGACGTTCCATAATATCCGAGTGAGGAAAAGTGTGCCACGAGTTGTGAAGGAGAGTCATGTGGACATTCGGAATTTGAACTAGCTGAGGGAAGTGTTCATGAGGGCTTGGAGTGTTTTTGACATAGACGAGACATCCTATATTTCCGTGATGATCAAATAAGTTCCTTTGCTTAGAAGATTTTTGCATATGATAGGGACCCAAAATAACACCATCACTGAAATAATGTACACAGAAAAAAGTGATAAAATAAGGGAACCGAGTCTTGCCTCGAAATTTTTGCTGGCAGCAACGATATACAAGACAGTGTCACCTTTGTGGTCCTTCCAATTGATCAATTGCTCCTTCTTGTGCTGCTTCCGATGCTCCACCAACCGAACTAGCACTTTAAATTGGTTGTTCTGCATAGTGAGGTGAAGCGTGGTCTCCTCCCGGGTGGTTGTCAACGATCAAACGGGTCGGAGTCAATCGGGTTAGACGGACCGAATTGACACGTGCCCCGCACGTGCTCGGCTAACGTCACGATGACGTCATCTGGCAAGTGCCACGCGCATGCGTTGATGACGTCAGCTAGCGCGTGCCGCGCACGTGCATCGCACGCGCCTAGCACGGAAACGGCACGTGCATTGCACTCGCTTGGCACCGAAATGACACGTGCGTCGCACGTGCCCAGGGGAGAGGGTATCAACCACATCTCAAAATCTCAACCACCATCCATGAAGTTACAAAACATGATATAAACATACAACACAATTTATTAAGGAGATCCGATACAGCGGATCGCTTGTCGACATGACACAATCAACTGCAGAGAATCAAGGACATCAATCTAACATCTGACCTTGTCGAAAGCTCCAATACTATATTGCTAAAGGCTTGCATGTCTTAGAAAAAGCTCAAGAAAAGAGAGATACCATCATCATTTACAACTGCGACTTTTGTCCTTCTTCTCTAAGTCCTTATCCTCTGAGTCCTTCTCTAGCATGTACATATCACCTAGGAGGTGCAATCGAAAAAGGCGTACCAAGAAAAAATTCATAATTACTGCCAACGGCCTCTGTATCAACAGAAGCACAGCTGATACAAGCAGTGTCAGGGGCCTCGCAGGCGAGTTTCAAGTTAATAGCAGGGATGTCGTGAAGGTAAAGTAAGTTACAACCATTGCGATGAGGGATAGCATAAAGCGGTAGCCTGACGGGGAGATATTTGGTGAGGCAAATGATCATTTGGATTGATAGAAAGAATCGAATGTGTTGCCGCACAGGAAGAGGCCATACACCACGAGCTTGACATTATTTCGAGGAGTGCCATAACTTAGAGTAATTCTACTCACGTTATAGTTATAGTTGTTCTGCTCAACTTACTTGAAATTTTTGTCATTAACAACTTCTACAATTTTTGAGGACTAAAGCACGGATTGGTACGTCGTGCTCACAATCAGCGCAACGACAACAAGTAGGGCTTTGCGTATTTCGCCCAAGGACTCTCCCCCTTGGTTTAATTTTCTAGATGTTGAACTTGATGATGATTGTGGAGCATTTGTGATTGGTTCCCCATCTGATTGGTGATTGTTACCTCCCTCCATATTGTCATCGTTCGCTGAGACTGGTGTTGAAGCAGGTGAGTTTGATCGTCCTAGTTTGCGACAGCTCCGGCCCGTGTGAGAATTTCTCTGATCTCTCTATCTCATGCTTCCTTTGGCGAGGGAGTTGAGACATCTAGAGGTGTGAAGCTGCTCTCGTTCAAGGCATTCACCTCCACGACCTCAGACTCCAAAGCATGTCCACAAAGCATGAAGCCGACCACCTACAACTCTTTCCCATCTTTGTTTTACTCTCATTGATTTTCAGTCATTTAGATACTGCATAAATGTTTTTGACATAGACGAGACATCCTATATTTCCGTGATGATCAAATTAGTTCTTTTGCTTAGAAGATTTTTGCATATGATAGGGACCCAAAATATCAGCCTCACTGAAATAATGCAGAAAGGAAAGTGCGATAAAATAAGGGGAACTGCGAGTCTTGTTTAGAAAGTTTTGCTGGCAGTAGTGAGATGCAAGGAAGTGTCGCCGTTGTGGTCCTACCAATTGATCAATTGTTCCTTCTTGTGCCGCTTCAGATGCTCCACCAACCGAACCGGCACTTTAAACCGGCTGTTCTGCACGGTGAGGTGAAGCGCGGTCTCCTCTCGGGTGGTCGTCAAGGATCAAACAGGTTGGAGTCAATCGGGTCGTGTCGGGTCGGATAGACCAACTAGGCACATTCCGTGCGCATGCTCGGCTGACGTCACGATGACATCATCTGGCACGTGACACGCGCATGCGTTGGTGACGTCAGCTGGTGCGTGCCGTGCACGTGGGTTGCACGCGCTTGGCACGGAAACGGCATGTGCGTCGCACGCACTTGGCAAAAAAATGGCACGTGTGTCACACGTACTCGGGGGAGACCGTATCAAGCACATCTCAAATTCTCAACCGCCATCCATGAAGTTACAAAACGTGATATAAACTCACAACACAATTTATTAAGGAGATCTGATACAGCAGATCGCTTGTAGACATCACACAATCAATTGCAGAGAATCAAGGACATCAATCTAACATTTGACCTTGTCGAAAGCTCAAATACTATATTGCTAAAGGCTTGCATGTCTTAGAAAAAGCTCAAGAAAGGAGAGATACCATCATCATTTACAACTGCGACTTTTGTCCTTCTCTAAGTCCTTATCCCTTGAGTCCTCATTCTCTGAGTCCTTCTTCTCTAGCTTGTACATATCACCTAGGAGGTGCAATCGAAAAAGACGTACTAAGAAAAAATTCATAACTACCGCCAGTGGCCTCTGTACCAGCAGAATAACAGCTGATACAAGTAGCGTCAGGGGCCCCGCAGGCGAGTTTGAAGTTAATAACAGGGCTGTCGTGAAGGTAAAGTAAGTTCGAACAATTGCGATGAGGGATAGCATAAATGGTAGCCTTACGGGGAGATCTTTGGTGAGGCAAATGCTCACCTAGACTAACAGAAAGAACCCGAATGTGTTGCCGCACTGGAAGAGGCCATACACCACGAGCTCGACATTACTTGGAGGAGTGCCATAACTTAGAGTAATTCTTGTCACGTTATAGTTATAGTTATTCTGCTCAACTTGCTTGAAATTTTTGTCATTGACAACTTCTATGATTTTTGGAGGCTGAAGCATGGATTGGTACGTCGTGCTCACAATCAGCGCAGCGACAACCAGCAGAGCGTTGCGTATTTCCCCTAAGTACTCTCCCCCTTGGTTTAATTTTCTAGATGTTAAACATGATGATGATTAAGGAACATTTGTGACTGGTTCCCCATCTGATTGGTGACCGTTACCTCCCTCTATATCGTCATCGTCTACTGAGACTGGTGTTGAAGCGGGTGAGTTTGATCGTCGTCCTCTGTGCACAGCTTCGGCCTGTGTGAGAATTTCTCTGATCTCTCTATCTCGTGCTCCCCTTGACGAGAGAGTTGAGAAATCTAGAGGTGTGAAGCTGCTCTCGTTCAAGGCATTCACCTCCACGACCTTAGACTCCAAAGCATGTCCACGAAGCATGAAGTCGACCACCTGCAACTCTTTCCCATCTTTGTTTTACTCTCATTGATTTTCAGTCATTTAGATACTGCATAAATGTTTTTGACATAGACGAGACATCCTATATCTCCGTGATGATCAAATAAATTCATTTGCTTAGAAGATTTTTGCATATGACACGGGCCCAAAATAACACCTTCACTGAAATAATGCACCAAGAAAAGTGCGGTAAAATAAGGGAACTGCGAGTCTTGCATCGAAATTTTAGCTGGTAGCAGCGAGATGCAGGGAAGTGTCGCTTTTGTGGTCCTTCAAATTGATCAATTGTTCCTTCTTGTGCCACTTCAAATGCTCCACCAACCGAACCAGCACTTTAAATCGACTGTTCTGCAAGGTGAGGCAAAGCGGGGTCACCTCTCGGGTGGTTGTCAACGATCAAATGGGTCGGAGTCAATCGATTGACTCGGGTTGGAAGGACGAACCCGGCACGTGCCGCGTGCATGCTCGGCCGTCGTTACGATGACGTTATCTGGCACATGGCACGCGTATGTGTTGATGATGTCAGCTGGCGCGTGGCACGCACGTGGGTCGCACAAGCTTGGCACGGAAACGGCACGTGCGTGGCACGCGCCTGGCACCAAAATGGCACGTGCGTCACACGTGCTCGGGGGAGACCGTATCAACCACATCTCAAAATTTGAACCACCATCCATGAAGTTACAAAACGTGATATAAACTCACAACACAATTTATTAAGGAGATCCGATACAGCGGATCGCTTGTAGACATCACACAATCAATTGCAGAGAATCAAGGACATCAATCTAACATCTGACCTTGTCGAAAGCTCAAATACTATATTGCTAAAGGCTTGCATGTCTTAGAAAAAGCTCAAGAAAAGAGAGATACCATCATCATTTACAACTGCGACTTTTGTCCTTCTCTAAGTCCTTATCCTCTGAGTCCTCATTCTCTGAGTCCTTCTTCTCTAGCTTGTACATATCACCTAGGAGGTGCAATCGAAAAAGACGTACTAAGAAAAAATTCATAACTACCGCCAGTGGCCTCTGTACCAGCAGAAGAACAGCTAATACAAGCAGCGTCAGGGGCCCCGCAGGCGAGTTTGAAGTTAATAGCAGGGCTGTCGTGAAGGTAAAGTAAGTTCGTACAATTGCGATGAGGGACAGCATAAATGGTAGCCTTACGGGGAGATCTTTGGTGAGGCAAATGCTCACCTAGACTAATAGAAAGAACCCGAATGTGTTGCCGCACTGGAAGAGGCCATACACCACGAGCTCAACATTACTTGGAGGAGTGCCATAACTTAGAGTAATTCTACTCACATTATAGTTATAGTTATTCTGCTCAACTTGCTTGGAATTTTTGTCAACGACAACTTCTATAATTTTTGGAGGCTGAAGGATGGATTGGTACGTCACGCTCACAATCAGCGCAGCGACGACCAGCAAAGCGTTGTGTATTTCCCCTAAGTACTCTCCCCCTTGGTTTAATTTTCTTGATGATAAACTTGATGATGATTGAGGAGAATTTGTGACTGGTTCCCCATTAGATTGGTGACCATTACCTCCCTCCATATCGTCATCATCTGCTAAGACTAGTGTTGAAGTGGGTGAGTTTGATCGTCATCCTCTGCGTACAGCTTCGGCCCGTGTGAGAATTTCTCTGATCTCTCTATCTCGTGCTCTCCTTGACGAAAGAGTTGAGACATCTAGAGGTGTCAAGCCACTCTCCTTCAAGGCGTTCACCTCCACGACCTCAGACTCCAAAGCATGTCCATGAAGCATGAAGTCGACCACCTGCAACTCTTTCCCATCTTTGTTTTACTCTCATTGATTTTCAGTCAATTAGATACTGCATAAATGTTTTTGACATAGACGAGGCATGCTATATTTCCGTGATGATCAAATAAGTTCCTTTGCTTAGGAGATTTTGGCATATGACAGGGGCCCAAAATAACACCTTCACTGAAATAATGCACCAAGAAAAGTGCGGTAAAATAAGGGAACTGTGAGTCTTGCATCGAAATTTTTGTTGGTAGCAGCGAGATGTAGGGAAGTGTCGCCTTTGTGGTCCTTCCAATTGATCAATTGTTCCTTCTTGTGCCACTTCAAATGCTCCACCAACCGAACCAGCATTTTAAACCGACTGTTCCGCACGGTGAGGGGAAGCGCGGTCTCCTCTCGAGTGGTTGTCAACGATCAAATGGGTCGGAGTCAATCGATCGGCTCGGGTTGGAACGACGGACCCGGCACGTGCCGCGCGCGTGCTCGGCCGACGTCATGATGACGTCATCTGGCAGGTGCCACACGCATGAGTTGCTGATGTCAGCTGGTGCGTGCCGTGCACGTGGGTCGCACGAGCCTCGCATGGAAATGGCACGTGCGTTGCACGCGCCTGGCACCGAAATGGCAAAGGCGCCGCACGCGCCCAGGGAAGACCGTATCAACCACATCTCAAAATCTGAACCGCCATCCATGAAGTTACAAAACGTGATATAAACTCACAACACAATTTATTAAGGAGATCCGATACAGCGGATCGCTTGTAGACATCACACAATCAACTGCAGAGAATCAAGGACATGAATCTAACATCTTACCTTGTCGAAAGCTCACATACTATATTGCTAATGGCTTGCATGTCTTAGAAAAAGCTTAAGAAAAGATAGATACCATCATCATTTACAACTGCGACTTTTGTCCTTCTCTAAGTCCTTATCCTCTGAGTCCTCATTCTTTGAGTCCTTCTTCTCTAGCTTGGACATATCACCTAGGAGGTGCAATCGAAAAAGGCGTACCAAGAAAAAATTCATAACTACCGCCAGCGGCCTCTGTACCAGCAGAAGAACAGCTAATACAAGCAGCGTCAGGGGACGCGCAGGCGAGTTTGAAGTTAATAGCAGGGATGTCGTGAAGGTAAAGTAAGTTCCAACCATTGCGATGAGGGATATCATAAGTGGTAGCCTTACGGTGACATCTTTGGTGAGGCAAATGACCATCTACACTAACAGAAAGAACCCGAATGTGTTGCCGCACAGGAAGAGGCTGTACACCACGAGCTCGACATTACTTGGAGGAGTGCCATAACTTTGAGTAATTCTACTCACGTTATAGTTATAGTTATTCTGCTCAACTTGCTTGGAACTTTTGTCATCGACAACTTCTACGATTTTTGGAGGCTGAAGGATGGATTGGTACGTCGCGCTCACAATCAGCGCGGCGACGACCAGCAGAGTGTTGTGTATTTCCCCTAAGTACTCTCCCCCTTGGTTTAATTTTCTTGATGTTAAACTTGATGATGATTGACGAGCATTTGTGACTGGTTCCCCATCTGATTGGTGACCGTTACCTCCCTCCATATCATCATCGTTTGCTGAGACTAGTGTTGAAGTGGGTGAGTTTGATCATCGTCCTCTGCGCACAGCTTCGGCCCGTGTGAGAATTTCTCTGATCTCTCTATCTCGTGCTCTCCTTGACGAGAGAGTTGAGACATCTAGAGGTGTCAAGCCGCTCTGCTTCAAGGCGTTCACCTCCACAACCTCAGACTCCAAAGCATGTCCACGAAGCATGAAGTCGACCACCTGCAACTCTTTCCCATCTTTGTTTTACTCTCATTGATTTCGAGTCATTTAGATACTGCATAAATGTTTTTAACATAGACGAGACATGCTATATTTCCGTGATGATCAAATAAGTTGCTTTGCTTAGAAGATTTTTGCATATGACAGGGGCCCAAAATAACACCTTCACTGAAATAATGCACTAAGAAAAGTGCGGTAGAATAAGGGAACTGCGAGTTTTGCATCGAAATTTTTGCTAGCAGCAGCGAGATGCAGGGAAGTGTCGCCTTTGTGGTCTTTCCAATTGATCAATTGTTCCTTCTTGTGCCGCTTCAAATGCTCCACCAACCGAACCAGCACTTTAAACCGACTGTTCTGCATGGTGAGGCGAAGCGCGGTCTCCTCTTGGGTGGTTGTCAACGATCAAATGGGTCGGAGTCAATCGATTGGCTCGGGTTGGAACGACGGACCCGGCACGTGCCGCCCGCGTGCTCGGCCGACGTCATGATGACGTCATCTGGCAGGTGCCACGCGCATGCATTGATTATGTCAGTTGGTGCGTGCCGTGCACATGGGTCGCACGAGCTTGGCACGGAAACGGCACGTGCGTGGCACGAGCCTGGCACCGAAATGGCACGTGCGTCACACGCACCCGGGGGAGACCGTATCAACCATATCTCAAAATTTGAACTGCCATCCATGAAGTTACAAAACGTGATATAAACTCACAACACAATTTATTAAGGAGATCCGATATAGCGGATCGCTTGTAGACATCACACAATCAACTGCAGAGAATCAAGGACATGAATCTAACATCTGACCTTGTTGAAAGTTCACATACTATATTGCTAATGGCTTGCATGTCTTAGAAAAAGCTCAAGAAAAGAGAGATACCATCATCATTTACAACTGCAACTTTTGTCCTTCTCTAAGTGCTTATCCTCTGAGTCCTCATTCTCTGAGTCCTTCTTCTCCAGCTTGTACATATCACCTAGGAGGTGCAATCGAAAAAAGCGTACCAAGAAAAAATTCATAACTACCGCCAACAGCCTCTGTATCAGCAGAAGAACGGCTGATACAAGCAGCGTCAGGGGCCCTGCAGGCGAGTTTGAAGTTAATAGCAGGGATGTCGTGAAGGTAAAGTAAGTTACAACCATTGCGATGAGGGATAGCATAAGCGGTAACCTGACGGGGAGATCTTTGGTGACGCAAATGATCATTTGGACTAACAGAACCCGAATGTGTTGCCGCACAGGAAGAGGCCGTACACCACGAGCTAGACATTACTTGGAGGAGTGCCAAAACTTAGAGTAATTCTAGTCACGTTATAGTTATAGTTTTTTTGCTCAACTTGCTTGGAATTTTTGTCATTGACAACTTCTACGATTTTTGGAGGCCGAAGCACGGATTGGTATGTTGTGTTGACAATCAGCGCAGCAACAACCAGCAAAGCGTTGCATATTTTCCCCAAGGACTCTCCCCCTTGGTTTAATTTTATAGATGTTGAACTTGATGATGATTGAGGAGCATTTGTGACTGATTCCCCATTTGATTCCGTTACCTCCCTCCATATCATCATCGTTCGCTAAGACTGGTGTTGAAGCGGGTGATTTTGATCGTCCTCCTCTGCGCATAGCTCCAGCTCGTGTGAGAATTTCTCTGATCTCTGTATCTCGTGCTCCCCGTGGTGAGGGAGTTGAGACATCTAGAGGTGTCAAGCCACTCTCGTTTAAGGCCTTCACCTCCATGACCTCAAACTCTAAAGCATGTCCACGAAGCATGAAGTCGACCACATGCAACTCTTTCTCATCTTTGTTTTACTATCATTGATTTTCAAGCATTTAGATACTGCAGAAATGTTTTGGACATAGATGAGACATCCTATATTTCCGTGATGATCAAATAAGTTCCTTTGCTTAGAAGATTTTTGCATATGATAGGGACCCAAAATAACACCCTCACTGAAATAATGCACAAAGAAAAGTGCGATAAAATAAGGGAACCGCGAGTCTTGCCTCGAAATTTTTGCTGGTGGCAGCAAGATGCAGGGAAGTGTCGCCTTTGTGGTCCTTCCAATTGATCAATTGTTCCTTCTTGTGCCACTTCGGATGCTCCACCAACCGAACCAGCACTTTAAACTGGCTGTTCTACACGGCGAGGTGAAGTGAGGTCTCCTCTCGGGTGGTTGTCAACGATGAAACGAGTCGGAGTCAATCGAGTCGGGTTGGGTCGGACGGACGAACCCAGCACGCGGTTGGCAGACGTCACTATGACGTCATCTGGCACGTGCCACGTGCATGCATTGATGACATCAGCTGGCGTGTGCTGCGCACGTGGGTCGCACTCGCCGGGCACAGAAATGGCACATGTGTCGCACGTGCCTAGCACCGAAATGGCATGTGCGTCACACTCGCCCGAGGAGACCGTATCAACCACATCTCAAAATCTCAACCACCATCCATGAAGTTACAAAACATGATATAAACTCACAACACAATTTATTAAGGAGATTCGATATAGTGAATCGCTTGTAGACATCACACAATCAAATGTAGAGAATCAAGGACATCAATCTAACATCTGACCTTGTCGAAAGCTCACATACTATATTGCTAATGGCTTGCATGTCTTAGAAAAAGCTCAAGAAAAGAGAGATACCATCATCCTTTACAACCGCGACTTTTTTCCTTCTTCTCTAAGTCCTGATCCTTTGAGTCCTCATTCTTTGAGTCCTTCTTCTCTAGCTTGTACATATCACCTAGGAGGTGCAATCGAAAAAAGCGTACCAAGAAAAAATTCATAACTACCGCCAACAGCCTCTGTATCAGCAGAAGAACGGCTGATACAAGCAGCGTCAGGGGCCCTGCAGGCGAGTTTGAAGTTAATAGCAGGGATGTCGTGAAGGTAAAGTAAGTTACAACCATTGCGATGAGGGATAGCATAAGCGGTAGCCTGATGAAGAGATATTTGGTGAGGCAAATAATCATCTGGACTGACAGAAAGAACCTGAATGTGTTGCCGCAAAAGAAGAGGCTGTACACAATGAGCTTGACATTACTTGGAGGAGTGCCATAACTTAGAGTAATTCTAGTCATGTTATAGTTATAGTTGTTCTGCTCAACTTACTTGAGATTTTTGTCATTGACAACTTCTACGATTTTTGGAGGCTGAAGCAGGGATTGGTACGTCGTGCTCACAATTAGCGCAGCGACGACCAGCAGGGCGTTGTGTATTTCGCCCAAGGACTCTCCCCCTTGGTTTAATTTTCTAGATGTTGAACTTGATGATGATTGAGGAGCATTTGTGACTTGTTCCCCATCTGATTGGTGACTGTTACCTCCCTCCATATTGTCAACGTCTGCTGAGACTAGTGTTGAAGCGGGTGAATTTTATCGTCCTAGTTTACGCATAGCTCCGGTCCGTATGAGAATTTCTCTGATCTCTCTATCTCGTGCTTCCTTTGGCGAGGGAGTTGAGACATCTAGAGGTGTCAAGCCGCTCTTGTTCAAGGCGTTCACCTCCACGACCTTAGACTCCAAAGCATGTCCATGAAGCATGAAGTCGACCACCTGCAAGTATTTCCCATCTTTGTTTTACTCTCATTGATTTTCAGTCATTTAGATACTACAGGAATGCTTTTGAAATAGACGAGACATCCTATATTTTCGTGATGATCAAATAAGTTCCTTTGCTTAAAAGATTTTTGCATATGATAGGAACCAAAATAACACCTTCACTAAAATAATGCACAAAGAAAAGTGCGATAAAATAAGGGAACCATGAGTCTTGCATAGAAATTTTTGCTAGTAGCAGCGAGATGCAAGGAAGTGTCGCCTTTGTGGTCCTTCCAATTGATCAATTGTTCCTTCTTGTGCTGCTTCAAATGCTCCACCAACTGAACCAACACTTTAAATCGACTATTCTGCACGGTGAGGCGAAGCGCGGTCTCCTCTCGGGTGGTTGTCAATGATCAAATGGGTCGGAGTCAATCGGGTGGGATCGGGTCTGAAGGACGGATCCGGCATGTGCCGCACGCGTGCTCAGCCGATGTCACGATGACGTCATCTGGCACGTGCCACGCGCATGCATTGATGACGTCAGCTGGCACGTGCCACGCACGTGGGTCGCATGAGCCTAGCACAGAAACGGCAAGTGCATGGCACGCGCCTAGCACCGAAATGGCACGTGCGTCGCACATGCCCGGGGGAGATTGTATCAACCACATCTCAAAATCTAAACTGCCATCCATGAAGTTACAAAACGTGATATAAACTCAGAACACAATTTATTAAGGAGATTCGATATAGCGGATCGCTTGTAGACATCACACAATCAACTGCAGAGAATCAAGGACATCAATCTAACATCTGACCTTGTCAAAAGCTCCAATACTATATTGCTAAAGGCTTGCATGTCTTAGAAAAAGCTCAAGAAAAGAGAGATACCATCATCCTTTACAATCGCGACTTTTGTCCTTCTTCTCTAAGTCCTTTCCTCTGAGTCCTCATTCTTTGAGTCCTTCTCTAGCTTGTACATATCACTTAGGAGGTGCAATCGAAAAAGGCGTACCAAGAATAAATTCATAACTACCACCAACGGCCTTTGTATCAACAGAAGAACAGCTGATACAAGCAGCGCCTTTGTATCAATAGAAGAACAGCTGATACAAGCAGCGTCAAGGGCCCCACGGGCGAGTTTGAAGTTAATAGCAGGGATGTTGTGAAGGTAAAGTAAGTTACAACCAATGCGATGAGGGATTGCATAAGCGGTAACCTGACGGGGAGATCTTTGGTGAGGCAAATGATCATCTGGACTGACAGAACCCGAATGTGTTGCCGCACAGGAAGAGGCCGTACACCACGAGCCGGACATTACTTGGAGGAGTGCCATTACTTAGAGTAATTCTAGTCACGTTATAGTTATAGTTGTTCTGCTCAGCTTGCTTGGAATTTTTGTTATTGACAACTTCTACGATTTTTGGAGGCTGAAGCATGGATTGGTACGTCGTGCTAACAATCAACACAGTGATGACTAGTAGAGCGTTGCGTATTTCCTCCAAGGACTCTCCCCCTTGGTTTAATTTTCTAAATGTTGAACTTGATGATGATGGAGGAGCATTTGTGACTGGTTCCCCATCTAATTGGTGACCGTTTCCTCCCTCCATATCGTCATCGTCCGCTGAGACTAGTGTTGAAGTGGGTGAGTATGATCGTCCTCCTCTGTGCACAGCTCCGGCTCATGTGAGAATTTCTCTAATCTCTCTATCTCATGCTCCCCTTGGCGAGGGAGTTGAGACATCTAGAGGTGTCAAGCCGCTCTCGTTCAAGGCGTTCACCTCCCCGACCTCAGACTTTAAAGCATGTCCACGAAGCATGAAGTCGACCACCTACAACTCTTTCCCATCTTTGTTTTACTATCATTGATTTTCAAGTATTTAGATATTGCAGAAATGCTTTTGACACAGACGAGACATCCTATATTTTCCTGATGATCAAATAAGTTCCTTTGCTTAGAAGATTTTTGCATATGATAGTGACCCAAAATAACACCCTCATTGAAATAATGCACAAAGAAAAGTGCGATAAAATAAGGGAACCACGAGTCTTGCCTTGTAATTTTTGTTGGAGGCAACTAGATGCAAGGAAGTGTCGCCTTTGTAGTCCTTCCAATTGATCAATTGTTCCTTCTTGTGCCACTTCGAATGCTCCACCAACTGAACCAGCACTTTAAACTGGCTATTTTGCACGGCGAGGTGAAACAAGGTCTCCTCTCTGGTGGTTGTCAACGATGAAATGGGTCGGAGTCAATCGGGTTGGGTCGGGTCGGGTCGAGTCAGACGGATGGACCCGGCACGTGCCGCACGCGTGGTCGGTCGACATCATGATGACATCATTTGGCACGTGCCACGCGCATGCGTTGATGACGTTGGCTAGCGTGTGCCGTGCACGTGGGTCGCACTCACCTGGCACAGAAACGGCACATGTGTGGCACGCGCCTAGCATCGAAATGGCATGTGCGTCGCACGTGCCTGGGGGAGACCGTATCAACCACATCTCAAAATCTGAACCGCCATCCATGAAGTTACAAAATGTGATATAAACTCACAACACAATTTATTGAGGAGATCCGATACCACAGATCGCTTGTAGACATCACACAATCAACTGCAGAGAATCAAGGACATCAATCTAACATCTGACCTTGTCGAAAGCTCCAATACTATATTGCTAAAGGCTTGCATGTCTTAGAAAAAGCTCAAGAAAAGAGAGATACCATCATCATTTACAACCGCGACTTTTGTCCTTCTTCTCTAAGTCCTTATCCTTTGAGTCCTCATTCTCTAAGTCCTTCTTCTCTAGCTTGTACATATCACCTAGGAGGTGCAATCGAAAAAGGCGTGCCAAGAAAAAACTCATAACTACCGCCAACGGCCTCTGTATCAGCAGAAGAACAACTGATACAAGCAGCGTCAGGGGCCCCACAAGCGAGTTTGAAGTTAATAGTAGGGATGTCGTGAAGGTAAAGTAAGTTACAACCATTGCGATGAGGGATAGCATAAAGCGGTAGCCTGACGGGTCTTTCAATGTCACGCAAAATGTATGTTATGAAGATCCCAATATGATTTCATATGCATAACCTATCCTCATTGCCTTCACTCAAGCCAGCTTCCATGCTTTCTTCTAGCATCCTCTTGGATAAACGACAATGGTAGTGGAGAGAGTTGAGCATCCCCAGGCATACTTTCGGTAGTGGAGTTTCACGCAAGCCCGAATACCTACTAAATGAGTGGCTTGAAAGAGTAAATTAAATCAAGGATGGAACTTTAAATGATCGGTTTCTAAAAGTCACGGCACTAATTTTTCAGCAAGTTGAATACTCTGCTCATGCAAATCTCTAAATTCCATATTTTCAGGTTTCCATTAGAGTTTAAATTAGTGTGCCGACCAAAAGAAAAGGATTTAAACCAACATGAATGTATGGATGGAACTTGCACATGTCATCAAGAAATCAAGGTCTTCGGGGTTTTGTGATGATTTTGCGACAATAGATCATAACTACACGATAGAATAGACATGTGACTACTCAACAAGTCATGGTCTTTTAGGGTTTCCCATGTGTTTGAGTTTTGGATCAATACGCGTTTGAATGGTTCTTGGGCAGCCATGGTCTTTGCACACATTTATTGGTGATGTTAGGCCTGCCCGCACATTTATTGGTGGTATGAGGCCTTTGAAATTTCTAATTCATCCTAAGGGAAAGGTCGTGGGGCAATTATCCAGTCTTTTTCTTTTTTTGACTCACAAGGCTTTGACTTATAAAGCAAAAGATCATTGTCATTCCAATGCACTATGTGTAAATATCAAATCGATTGTACTGACCATGCACTCCAATCTTATTGGAAACACAAAAAGAGTAAACAACAACCGTCCTATTAACACTGCCTCTCATGACATAGTTTGGACAAAGTTTAAGACATGACTTGAACTGTATATGGCATATAAATCTTATAACCTTAAAAAATTTCACCAAATTGCAGCCTTATTTTATCAATCTAACGGTCAAGCTTGTTAAATTGGCCCATGAGCCTCATCTCAACCAAACTCTCAAGTCCAACGGGGATCCTTCCTAAGAAGTTGTTAAAGCTCAAATCACAAATCAAACCTAGATAAGTTAGACTCTTTAAATGCTCCATTTGTTTCACGAAAAATTTGACAATTCTAGAAAATATTTTCCAAAAAGTCATTTTCTAGGAAAATGACAATATTTTCGATGTTTAGCTCAAATGTGTAAATGTACAAGAAATTATTTTCCATCAATTGAGAAGGAAAACTTGATTTTATTTTTCTAAAAAGACATGAAGTATTCATGTGATATAAGGGATATCCAGCTGTTGAGGTCCTAGTCATAGGAGCTAGGATTTCTCGAGCGCAATCACTAGAAATTCGAGCATGAGCGCTAGGGACCCAAGCTCAGCCTTGATAGTCTCATACCTTGAGAGGGACTTGGGCACGAGAACCTAATATCCAAGTATAAACCGTCAAGGAATTGGGCATGAGCATAGGGGTCTTGGACACGGTTGTTGGGGACAATAGCATTGGCATTAAGGTTTCGACCTGTGCATAGGCACCGAGGTCTTGAGCCAAACCTCTATGGACCTGGGCCCAAGTGTCAGATTGGGGTCCCAAGCCCGAACCTAGGCCCAAGGGGCCAATGACTTGGACATGGGAACTGGGTACAAAGGCATGGCCGCTTAGGAGGCACAAGACACCAAGGTCACAGCCTAACCACCGTGGACTTGGGTTCAGTAATTGAGGACCTAAGCACAGGTGTCAAGTGCCAAAGTTTATATCCAAAGAATGTTCTCTAGTCATATTATGGAAACTATTTTCTGACTTTTAAAAAAAATATTTTTCTGAATTTAATTATGTGTTTTTTGTTGAATCATTTTCCTAAACTATGCAAATGTAAAAAATGAGGAAAATGTTTTTCAATAAAAATTTCTTTACAAAATAAACGAAGCCAAAATCTCATGTTTCGGATGGAATAGCTCCGTTAAATCCATTCTTGTACAAATTTAGCACGGCCAACGTTAAATTGGCTCAAGATGGAGGTATAGGGCAAGTAAAAAGAGTTATGGCTGGGCCTCACCTCAATCAAGCTTTCCAATTATTTTTTAGATGAAATATTAAAAAAAAAACTAAAAATAAGAAGGTAGCCGGATGGGCAGGGTTGGGCAATTGCGCAAGGCCACAAGTTCGAGCTCGGGCACGACCTCTAAGAGGTCTAGGCTCAAGTAGGCCGAGCCCACCAACGCCCACTCAATGAGCATGTCCACTTAGAAGAATCTCTGCAAATAGAAGTGATCACAACATGAGAAGTCCAATGAGCCAAGTAAGCCATCATTCGGGCAAGCTCGACAATGCATTCTGACTGGGGCTTTGCCCATATGACAGTCTTTGTGCTAATATTATTCTAACGGCATATTGTGAACTATAAACTCTTTAAGGAGTAGACCGATTTTTAATTATTATTATTATTATTATTATTATTATTATTATTTGTAATTCAACATAGGCTTTTATTCTCATAGTTTATTGTCATGTAAGCATTTCTCTTTTGCCTTGATGGATGGGGCCCGATTGGGCTCAATCTGCTCTTTCTTAATTAGCGGGACTGGCAAGCTAAGCTGTTCTTGAGCCCAATCCTGAGTCTTGGTTCTTGCCTCCGCCCGATTGTCTTTTGATTTGTAGGTGGGCTTGGACAAGAGTTTTAGCCCACTCCCTGGCGCAGCCGGCCTGTTAATGTTAATCTTCATCTTTTGCCTAAGCCCATCAAAGCTCGCGGATCGATCCAAGTCTACTTTGGAAATGCAAGTAATGCCCGCCATTCCTTCAATGAGATGACGATGTAGTAGACCTAATCATGGCCGAACGCCTCGGTCGCTCAGGCCTGGAAGTGCTATTTTATTCCAATACTCTACCCATCTAGAGATTCACCACCGGCAACTACTTTAGGCGGAAAAATTTGATCCATATTCTGTTTTTGTTTAATATGAAATGGATTAAAATGGATGACGAAATTATGCCAGACTTCGATTTTGAATGGATCAGCCCATGAGCAAGTTTAGAAGAGACTTGAGGCAAATCTGCATGTGAAAATGTTAGTGCTTGAATATGATAAGGCAAGTCATGAAATGCTGAAAACTTTTCACTGCTAGTTCCAAAAGACGATACACTATCATTTAAGGATCGTGATTTTGGACATGACTCGAAATCAACATTCTAACAAGCTAGTTGGAATTTGTATTAATCGTGTTTCTGTCATAATTTTCTCTCTCCCGTTTGACACGTTTGTACTTTAGTTTTATCCATGTAACCTGAATTTGGCCTGTTTAGTCAAATGGGCCGTGTTGACTTGATTAATGACTTGATTCACATTGACCTAAATAGCTAAGCTTAAACTTATTCGAAGGTGCTCACGCTGCAACAATTGAATTGTTGTAGGAGAAAGCTATATTAATCAGTATAACCAATGACATGTTGCATATTATGCTCATCATAGGTGACCTCCTTTTTTGCTTTCTCCAAGCTAGACACCTTTACGGACACTAGTCTTTAATCAACGTAACTTTCCAGACATAACCCCAGCGTTCGAAACGGAGAAAAATACGCAAAAATAAAATAAAATAAAATAAAATAAATAGTGGACAAAACCAAGAATTTGACTCATTTCGAATGAAATAATCTCCTTCCACTTTATCTTTCTTTTTGTTGTTCCCAGTAAACCTGATTTGTCAAGTTCCCGACTTTAGAAGAGCATCCCAAGATTGAACTTTCTATTGACTTGATCCTTACGTTCAACTGTGACTCTCTTCATCTTTCCTTCCTTTCTTTTGAAAACATGCAAACATACTAGTTTGTGGGGAAAAAAAAAGATTGACATGACATAAATTGCACAAGCCGTATACTTCCAATTTGCAGCATCATTTTATCAATCTACTCATCACTTTTTGGAATCTATTGTTAGAATCGGGGGAAACACTTCATGGTCCTTGCTTTTGTTGTAGGCTCGACGAAGTTTCTCTTGATCCACCTTCCCACCATACTCTTTGATTATTTTCTTGGAGCTGCGCAAGCGAGATTGAAGGGAACGGCGTGGGCAATGCAAGTTTTTGAGCTAGAAAAGCTTCCGAAACCTGTTTCATTGTGGGTCTTGACTTTGGATCCCCACTTAAGCAAGCAAGCGCCAGAGAAACTATCAGAACAATACTTCTTGTGACAGAATTCTGTCTTGGAATCGGCAAGCATGGATCTAATATTTGATTTAGCATAATATCATCTTGGAAAAGTGTCGGCAACATTAAGATGATATCACCTGGATGCTTCCCCATTATCGTTTCTATTGCTACCACTCCAAAGCTATATACATCGCATTTCTCATTAACAACCAAAGCATAAGCAAGCTCTGCAAAATAGAACAAAACATAGATGAATTATATGAGGCTCTAAACCAAGTTCTCAATGTTAGCTAGTGCACTATCAAATGATAAATTTTGTTAGCATGATAAATTGTCCACAGTGTTATTTACCACATGGCAAGTAAGGTATATTGATCTAGGTATGTACCTCTAGTTATAACATTCTAGAAAAGTATAAGGGATTGTTCCTCACCTGGTGCTATATATCCAGGAGTGCCTACAATATCTGAAGTCAGATTAGATGAGAAATTAGGTTCTAGGAGTCTTGCCATGCCAAAATCTGATAGGAAAGCCTGGAATTTGTTGTCAAGCAAAATGTTGTTGCTAGATATGTCTCGATGAACAATTGACTTAGCGCAATTGTGGTGTAGGTAAGATAAGGCATGTGCCATATCCAAAACAATATTGAGTCTTTTAGGCCAGTTTAGCTCCACCGCTTCAACGTCATCTCTCAAAGCACAAAATAGACTCCCCCTTTCCATGTATTCATAAACCAAGAACATGCATTGTCTGTGTAAGCAGAAACCATGGAGCTTAATTATGCTTCTATGTCGTACTTCCGTCAAGTGTTTCACTTCATTTCTGAAGCTATGATCAAAAGATGGGTCTTCTGCTTCAAAACGATGAAGTTTCTTTAATGCCACTATTTTCTCATTGGGCAATTGAGCTTTATAGACACTACCGTAACCGCCAGTCCCAATGCAATATTTGATATCAAAGCCTTCTGTTGCATTAATTATGTCTTCATATGCAATTCTCCCATCATAATTCCATATTGACAAGAAATCTCCATTCTTTTCAATTGTCTCCAATTGCTTGCTCGTCATTCTATGTCGAAGTATGCAACAAGAGCAAAGAATTAAATTGAAAATGAATGTTATGGCCATCGGCGGTATAACCATAGTCATAAGCTCCCTAGACATAGTCGGTGTTAAAGCTACAGTCATAAGCTTCCTAGACATTCTTTTGGAAAGTTCAATCTCTTTCAAACCTTCATTGCCTCGGAAAAATCCATAACGAACATGGGCTAGACTATTTGGAATATTTCCTGTGAGATGATTGTAGGCCAAATTGATGTAATTTAATTTCAAAAGCATTTGAAATTCGGGAACTGTACCTTGTAGAGAATTGTTCTGAAGATTGAGATAGGTTAACAAGACCAAACTCCCAAGTTCATGGGGGATTTTTCCACATAAATTGTTAAGGCTCAAATCGAGATGAGTGAGACTTTTCAACTCTCCTACTTCTGAAGGAATGGATCCATTGAAGAAGTTCCTTTGCAAATAGAGTTGTGCCAAGTTCTTCAATTTTGCTAAAGTCGTAGGGATCATGCCATTAAGCAAATTGAAACTGAGATCTAGGTATATCAACCTCTTCAAATTTCCCAATTCGGGAGGGATAAGACTATTGATTTGATTATCATGAATGTCAATAACTTCTAGCATGGTGAGGTTTTGAAGACAAAGAGGTAACTCACCGGTTAGGTAATTGTGAGACAAGTTGAGGTGCCTGAGCTTCTGGAGTGCACATATCTGAAGGGGAATGATATCGGTGAGGTGATTATTAGGTAGCCAAAGAGAGGCAAGATTTGGGAGTAGAGAGAAATTCATGTTGTTCAAATTTCTTGTGACCATGTAGTCATGTGGGCCTCGATCTGGTATGTTTATTTCGATAATGCTTCTGGAATCATCACATGAAACGCCAAGCCACATGCAATGTGATACATTGAGGCTCATATCGGAGTTGAGCCACCACCCACTGTGAAGAAGAGCATCTACCTCTGTTTTGGTGGCAAGGGCAGGGAAGTTGTGGGAGAGAGCCAACGCAATAAAGATCCAAGTAGTTGCGGTCATCAGTTGGCGAACATGCAAGCCGATGAGTTTGCCTTCAAAATTCATGCTTGAGAGAGAGAGAGAGAGAGAGAGAGAGAGAGAGAGAGAGAGAGGATCTCTTTGCTTGGGAAGTGGAGAGCCTGAGTTTGCCGTGATACTCAGAAGGGCAATCCAAAAGAAATTACTTGAGTGGAGACCAATTCAACAAAACGACTTTGAAGGATCTCTTCTTTTGCTTGGGAAGTGGAGGGCATGAGTTTGCCGTGATACATAGAAGGGCAATCCAAAAGAAATTACTTGAGTGGAGACCAATTCAACAAAACGACTTTGAAGTCTCCCAAAGTCTCCCTGTACGAGACATCATTATCATGTGGTCACCAAGCGGTGGGGCCCCATGATGTTAGTGCAGATCCAATTCACACTTTGCATTCCATGAAACATACACACAATAATAATTGCTCACCCTGGTCTCACACGTAACGCTTTTTTGCCTTAGAATTTTGTTGTGTAACACATATTACTTCAATTCGGTCTCGAGAGAGGGGCCTAATGGACTTTACATCTTATACAAGAAATGATTGTTCTAAAGAGGACTCTCTTATCAAAATAATTCAATCATAGCTTTCATCTTAATCAAATCGTGTTCTTTTAAAACCTCGAATTAATGGCCAAGTGATTGTACACATAATTTATATACAACGGATTCCTTCATAATGTCTCGTATTCATAATAATTTCGCCAAGCACCTTGTGGATGGAGCTTTACTAGATCCACATGAAGAGGCGAATTACATGTGTTCGTGACATTTGTTTGAGTTAAATGGTCCAAATACCTTGTATTGTCAAAAAAAAAAAAGCCAAAAAGGAAGAAGCAAACAACTTATTTTAGACCACATGTCAAGGTTTTTGAGGTTGTGACAGCAAGTCAATTCCCCTTATACCCATGAGCTAATACCTTGTTTGACTGTTCAATGTAAACAAAATTAGCTCTTATTTCCCATGAGCTGCTCTATCGAGGTGGATCACTTAAGTTACGCTAATGATTGTCGTGCTGGAAATTCCTACATGACATTACTTTCCGATGAGCCACGTTGGATGATTTACTATTAATTTAATGCCACAATGGACTTTCAAGTAAGGAAAATTGTTGATGTAATTTTAGATGTTTGGTTTTGAAATTTACAGAACTAATTTTCCGACAAGCAAGATACTCTACTCATGCAATCTCTAAATTTAGTATTCGATTAGAAATTAAATTAGAATACCGGCCAAAAAATAATAATAATTTAACCAGCATGCATGCATAATTTGAACTTTTATGCATCCATCAAGAAGTCAAGGTGTTTTGGGGTTTCATATGTGTTGACTTTTGGATTAGCACATGTTCAATGGTTCATGAAAAGTCATGATCTTTACAACATTTCTATTGGTGATATCTGGTCTAAATTTCTACCCATCGTATCAGAAAAGTCATGGACCAATTTTTCAGCCTTTTCTTCTTTTAAGAAATTGCAAGGAACTGAATGGTCAGTGGAACAAAAAGACTGGAGTCAAAAACAGCTTCCGACATACTTTGCCTAAGTTCAATTTTGGTGGCCCCAAAACCTATTTACAAGTTTTCCACCCCACTCATATTTTTCAAGAGTCTTCTCTCATTTGATTTCTTTGACCCCCATGTAACACGTTGTGTTCGACCAATTTGAGAACTTGCATCAATTATTGAGTAAATAAAGACAGACGATAATTATGAAGTTTCTAATAGAAAAATCGGAAAAGATTCAATGAGGATGATATATGACTGGTTTTTTTTTTTTTTTTTTTTTGCAGGTGGCTTCTGATATTCCTCCTTAAATGGACGATCTAGGTCCGTTAAATCAATCCTGAATTGATTACACTTGGGTCTCTACGAGACAGGAAGGAGTTTCTATCAAAAAGTACCATGAACCGTGAAATTTATCCAAGATATTAATTTCTTCTTCCATATCGAGATTGCACTTAGTCAATTTAGCTACTACGAAGACCGTGAAAATATTGATGCGCCAATTAGATTTGACAGAGCTGGGCCAATAAGAATATGTGGAATGGTTCGACCTTTGGCATTTTTCATGTAAAAGATTATCGCTCTAAAGAGGACTCTCTCATCAGAATAATTTGGTGACGACTTCCATCTAAATTCAAATAATAACATTGAATTATCAGCCGAGTACTAAACATTTAATATAGACATGATAGATTCGTTCACGATGTCTCACGTTCAGATTAACCTCCCTAGCCACCCTGTGGAGGGAGCTTTACTTGATGCACGTGAATAGGCAAATCGTGTGCATTTGTGACATTTGTTTAAGTTGAACAATCTTGGTACTCTGTTAATGTAAAAAAAAAAAAAAAAAAATTAATAACTTGTTTTGAACAAGATGTCAAGGTGTTCGGAGTTGTGATAACAAGTCAATTACCCTTATGAAGGTCAATCCACAAATTCACATTGTATCGATCGAACATCATACAAAATAAAATCAGCAATGGCTATTCATGCGAATAAAATCTCAAGTAGGGAATCATGACATCGCTTGAATTTCGCAGTTTTGTATCTCAATAAAATTCTACTTTCAAAAGCAAATCATTAAATTACATTGGTGAGTTTTTCACCGACAAATCCTACACCGCATTAATTTCCTACGAGCCACGTTGGGTAATTTAATATTAAATTAATGCCACGATGGATTTTCAAGCAAGGATATGGCTGATTAACTTGATTGATTGGTTTTCAAAAAATTATGCCACTCATTTTCGAGCAAGCAGAACATATTGCTCATGCAAATCTCTGATTTTTAGTTTTTATGATTTAATTAGAATCCAAACAAGCATTTTTATTAAACAAAAAAAAAATTTAAACTGGTATGCTTGTGTAGATGGAAATTGTACGCATGCATGAATGGGCCCAAACCTAAGCCCAGGGTCCAATGACTTAGACGTTTGAGCTGGGTACTAAGGCATGGCCGCTAGAGAGCAAGGCATGAGCATTGACATCTTGCATCCTGGCGCTAGTGACTGGAGCGTAGGAGCCATGTACCTAGGCACGGCCACTAGGTCCCACCCCAACCTCTGTGGACCTAGCCACGCCTTCAAGGACCGGTGCATGGGTATCAGGCACCAAAGTTTCTAAACCAAATGTTGGAAGATTTAATATTACATTAATGCTATGATAGATTTTCAAGTAAGAAAAACCGCCAATGTAATTCGAGTGATTGGTTTTTAAAAGTTATGGCACTAATTTCATGCCAATGTAATTTGAGTGATTGGCTTTATGATTCAATGAGAATTTAAACAAGCTATACCAGCCAAATGAAAAGTTTAAAAAGAAGAAGAAGAAGAAGAAAGAATGTAACAAGTGTGCATGTATGGAAGGAACTTGAACACATCCATCAAGCAGTCAAGGTCTTTTGGAGTTTTATATGTGTTGACTTTTGGGTCAGTACGTGCTCAATGGTTCATGGAAGTCATGGCCTTTATTGGTGATGTCTAAAAATTTCTAACCTACCGTAAGGGTAAGGTCGTGGACCAATTTTCCAGCCTTTTCTTTTTTTGACTAACAATCCTTCAACTTATGGAGAGAGAGAGAGAGAGAGATCCTTGTAATATCGAACCAATTACAATGATCGTGCACTCCAATCTTACTGGAACTGTCTTGTGTAAAGTGCCTCTCATGACTCCCCTAACCTAGTATACACAAAGTTCAATACATGACTCAAATTGTAGATGCAATATTAAATTCCAAACAAATTATAGACGCCCATGTTCATTAATAGGAGCCGGATCATCAATATGGAGGAAACCCCTTTCATGGTGCATAGTTCTTGCACCAAAAAAAATAAAATAAAATGGTGCATAGTTTTAATTGATATACCCTCAACAATCTTGTAGCTCATGAAATCCAATGGCCTTCCGCTTTGGCTTTCTCATCCATTTGGCTTGCCTTTTCTCCGTCCTTCTCACAGTTCCTTTAAGCCATTTGGATCTTTCAATTTCACACGAAATGTATGCTATGAAAATCCCAATATGATTTCATATGCATAACCTATCCTCATTGTCTTCCACTCAAGCTAGTACCATGCTCTGTTGTAGCATCCTCTTGGATGAAGACATTGGTAATGGAGGAGGTTGAGCATCCTCATGGCATACTTTTGATAGTGGTCTTTCACATAAGCCCGAACTCTCCTTAAACGTGTCACTTGAAAAAGTGCTCAAGTGAGTTGGTTCTTGGAAAGGTCCAAGTATTCAAGAGATGCCAAATCACCAATACTCTAGAAATTCCCCATTAAGCTTGTTTGAAAATAGATCAAACCGCCTAGGTCCACTCACAAATGCGTGGGCTTGGCCCAAATCTGTACCTCATGTGTGGGCTCAATCAACTTGTTTGGGGCCAGAACTTTGGGCTTGGGTAAGACCCTCACGGCCCACCCGAGACCATCGAGTTCACCCATCCCAAAGACATGAACGAGGGCCATATTGTTTAGCTCTAGTTAATGCTCTGACCCATGTCGAACGAGTGAATTGTCAAGGACAAGACAGTTGATAATTGCAGATCTCTCAGGACAGAGCTTTACCAATGTCACCCTGTCGTTCTGCACAAAAGAAATGGATTCCACGTGGCTGATTGGGCCGCAAGAGCCCATCGAGAAAAGAAGGCTTCGAAGCGATGGGTTCTCGTGTCGAATGATCTTTCTCAGATCGCAAAAGGGGACGAAATCTTTTGCAGTTTAGTACTCGAGTGCATGATCTCACATTGCTACCCCTCAGATTGGTTTGGTTCACATGAGCCGTGCTAGGATTCTAATTGTATACATAGAGACAAATCCACGGGATTAGAAAAGACAGTAAGAAGGAATTATCAGCAGTGCTGGGGATGCGTTCCGGGTCACGCCTCAAGAAGAAAACACAATTCTTTTGCCATGATTTATGTTTGATAAGCCGATTTGATTACCAACTTATGTTCTTGATTTTTTCTTCATGAGATTACATTTTGCTCGTCTTTCATGCTACTTCATCGAGGGCGTTCGTTTGGAATGAAGTCGGAAAGAAGTTTCCTTGCTCTTTCACAGTCTACTGGAAGTTAGTTCTTGCTTGCTTGACCAAGTCTAACCCTCAAATTTGACCAAAAAAAATAAAATAGACCATGTGACAAGAAATAATGTGGAAGAAAGAATTGTATAAGTTTTGTGTATTTCTTTGTATATTACTATATGGAATAATGGAAAAGTATGCGAGCCTATCTAAAGATTTTATTAGATGATTATTTAAGGTAATATAACGATAGAATATGCAATTAAAGTAAGAAATGTAAAATTTAATGAATTATCTAAAATATCTCTAACATCCTCTCAAACTCAATGTGACGTTAAAGAAGTTGTTGGGGAAACTCCCTGTGATATTGTGATGATTACACAATTATGCTTGGCTTAGTGTCTACTTGATTAATGTGAGTGTTCATTATGATGAAGTTTTAATCGTTTCAGAAAGACTGTGATAGTATTGTTGGTCTCTAACACCATGCTTGTTGAGTTATAAAAGATTATTCATGATGAATTAATCGTTTGTGATTCGACTACTAGTGATGGTATCGAGTAGGAATCAAAATCCAGGACCGATTGAAATTTCTCACAATTAAATGGAAACATCTCTCCTTGACAATTATACATACCCCAAAAGACATCTTGATTTTGGCTTTCTTTTTTGGGGGTGATACCAAAGATCAAACTTGTGAACAGCTGGTATTGAATGGTCTTAGGATGGCAAACGACATTGATGGTTGAGCCCGGGGGATTGAATTTAGGCTAAGGGAAGTGTACAGTTCCACAATTGATCAAAACAAACTAGGTAGCTATATTATCTCATTTCCTCATTTCGATTATGGTGTGCAAAGCAACAAATAAAAGAATAAACCCACAATATCTTTTTCTATCTGGACCGGTTCATGGCCACTTAGTTCTCCCTAGATATCTTGGGACAAGATAATTCAACATAATTCGAGCCAAAAGTCTCTAATTGCCTTAGATCCAGGCATTCCTTTCTCAAGTTTTGTCAAATATTTAGATTTGATCGCCTCGAATTTTGCATCTTCCCCTCTTCCAAAGGCGAGTTTGAAGATAGAGTGGACCTTTGCTCGACTCATTCCTTCAAGAGGTGGCCATTCTTTGGCCAATGAACATTCTACTCTTACTAATTTTTTCATTAAATTAATGATTCATCTAATACACACACCAATCTACTTTTTTTTTTCTCGTCACTGAATTGCATTCCTTGACTTAAACTGAATTTCAAACTAATCAGAGTGAACTTATTGAGGACAAGGTCAACTAAGCTCGTTCATGTGTAATTTCGTATATCCAATAGTCACGTGATAGATAGGGATCTTGGATAGAAGCGCAAGCAAGTTCTCTTCTTACGAGCAAGACTATATTAAAATATTCTGATTTACTTTTGATCGAAGCATGATAAGAATAGACCGGCGGAAATGAAACTATCATCATCATCTTCACCTCCTTGACCTTGCATGGGTTTTCAAAATTGACCGCAGAAGCCACGGTAACTAATCTCCATTTGTCAGCCTCCCCATGTACCAACGGAAGCCGCCACGTCGCTATCCCCACACCCCGTGTTGTGGCGTCAAGCTGGAAGGGAGGGGGACAAGGGCCCACGTGCCAACTTGGGATCTTAGGCGCTGGTAATTAGTCAAATTTAGGAAAACCCAATTAGATATAAACGACGAGATTATGGGTGCTTCCTTCGTTGCCGACGGCCAATCACACGTCCCCAAGTTGTTCGAAGTTTGGTTGCTTCCCGTCGGCGAATGGCGGCACTGTCTCTTTCCGTAGGGTTCTTTTAGGCATAATAATCCCTTCGACGTGGCGGATTAATTACGTCGACGAACCCTCGGATCTCGGCCGTCGGATCCACTAAGGTTGCCCAAATCATGTGAATTCCTTAAGGTGGACAATGCTGCCACGACTTGTAAAATGGTGCGTCGATTGAAATTTTCTGTCCTCTTCCTCTTCCTCCTCCCCCTTGAAAACGAAAGGTGTGGCACCACTTTTTCTGCATTATGCACCTTGATCTTGTGCTAATACTTGGGAAATGTTTAAAAGACCTTTGCATGATGCTCATACGAATTCGCATCGTATCAGTAGGTCACTATACAAAATAAAATCAGCAATGGCTGCTCATATGGATAAAATCCCAAGTAGGGTGTCATGACATTCCTTGAATTCACAGTGTCTTGATAATACGGACAAGATAAGGATACTAGCAATGTCATAACTTTTACAAGATAAGGATACTAGCAATGTCATAACTTTTACATGGTGCTGATTATGATGTCATACCTTTTTAAGCAATTGTTTAAGTATCACATTTTTAAAAAGCAGACTATTTAATTTTCTTTTTTTTTTTGTTGGTCTTACTCTACTTCTATTCTAACTCTCACTCTCAGATTTTTGCCTTGACTTCTTGCAGGGCGTGGGAGTCGAAACTCACTCTTGAAATTAATATTTTCAAATCCCAACCCCTCTAAGAAGGTGATGATTCGAACCCCCCACCTCTCCCTTCTAAGTTGGAAGGATGGCCACTGGAGTAAACCCCACTGGTTAGATCATTTAAATTACTTTGGTGATTTTTGCATTGAAAATTCCTGTGTTGCATTAATTTCTTGGTAGCCATGTTGGGTAATTTAATATTTAATTAATGCCACAATGGATTTTCAAGCAAGGATATCGCCAATGTAACTTAATTAATCGGTTCTCAAAAAGTAATGCCATGATTTTCGGGCAAGCTAAATATACTGCTCATGCAAATCTCTGAATTTTGCGATTCTATGATTCAATAAAAATTCAAACAAGCATTCCGGCCAAAAGAATAAAAAGAATTTAAACCAGCATGCATGTATAGATGGTAGTTGTGCACATGCATGTATGGGCCCGAACCTAAACCCAAGGTCCAGTGACTTGAATGCAAGAGACGGTTACTAAGGCACTGGGGTCCTACCCTAACCTCTATGGATCCAAGCCCGGTCGTCAATGATGCATGCATGGGTGTCATGCAGTTTATGTCCGAACACTAATCTCTAGTCAAATAATGAAATATATTTTCTGATTTTCAAAAGAGAAAATAATTTTTCTCAATTTAAATATATGTTTTTCGTTGAATCATTTTCCCATGCAATGCACACGTCAAAATTAAGGAAATTTTTTCTGACAAGAAAATTTTTACGAAATAAATGAAGCCAAATCTCTTATTTTTTATGGAATAGCACTGTCGAATCCGTTCCCATACAAATTTAGCATGGCCGACGTCAAATTGGCTGAAGATGGAGGCGGGATAGGGAAAGCAAAAGGAGCTACAGCGGCCTCATCTCCATCAAGCTTTACAAATTTTTTAGCTGAAATTCTAAAAGAAAAAACTAAAAATAACAAGGTAGCCCGAAGGGCATGTTTGGGCACTTGCCCAAGCCTGCAACTTCGAGCCCGGGCAGGACCTCTAAAAGGTTCGGGCTCAAGTAGTATAACTAAGGACATGTTGCAGATTGTGATCATCATGGGTGACCTCTTCTTTTGCTTTATGCAAAGCTAGACACCCATATCGACGCGTCAAAGGACACGACTCTTTAATCAACGTCACTTTCCACATATAACCACGGCGTTTTAAACAGGGAATGATCTGTAGAAAAGATATGGGTGGAGAGAAACCAAGAAATTGACTCACGCAAGTAGTTCAGGGTCCTTGCTCTTCTTGTAGGCTTGACGAAGTTTCTCTTGATCCACCTTCCCACCATAATCCTTGATTTTTTTTTTTTTTTTTTGGAGCTGCACAACCGACATTGAATGGAAGGGCTTGGGCAATGCAAGTTTTGGAACTTGAAAAGCCTTCAAAACTTGCTTCATCATGGGTCGTGACTTTGGATCACTAGGCAGGCAAGAGCAAGAGAAACTACCATAAAAATACTTTTTGCGATGGAATTCTCTCTTGGGATTAGCAATCGTGAATCTAATATTTGATGTAGCATAATATCTTCTCTAAATAGTGTTGTCGGCATTAAGATGATATCACCAAATGTTCACCCATTATTATTTCCATTGTTACCACTCCAAAGCTGTATATGTCGCACTTCTCATTGATGACTAAAGTGTAAATGAGTTACCAAAAAAAAGAACAAAAGGTTGATGAATTATATAAGGCTCAAAACCAAGTTCTCAATGTTAGCTTGTGCACTATCAAATGATAAATTTTGTGAGCATGGTAAAGCGTCGACAGTATTGTTTATCACATGGCAAGTAAAGTATATTGATCTAACTATGTGCCTCTAGTTATAACACTCTAGATAAGTATGGGGGATTGTTGCTCACACGGTGCTATATATCCACAAGTGCCTGCGATAATTACAGTGAGATTAGAATTAAAATTAGGTTCCAAGAGTCTTGCTGTGCCAAAATCTTATAGGAAAGCCTGCATTTGTTGAGTAAAATGTTGTTGCTAGATATGTCTCGATGAACAGTTGGCCAAGCACAATCATGGTGCAAGACAAGGCATGTGCCATATCACAAATAATATTGAGTCTTTTAGACCAGTCTAGCTCCACCACTTCAACGTCATCTATCAAAGCACAAAATAGACTTCCCCATTCCATGTATTTATAAACCAAAAACATGCATTGTCTATGTAAGTAGAAACCGTGAAGCTTATTATGCTTCTCTATTGCACTTCTGTCAAATATTTCACTTTCTTTCGGAAGCTTTGGTCAAAATATGGATCCTCCACTTCAAGACGTGAAGTTTCTTCAATGCCATGAGTTTCCCATTAGGCAATTGAGCTCTATAAACACTACCGTAACCAGTAGTCCCGATGCAATATTTGATATCGAAGTCCTCAGTTGCATTGATTATGTCTTCATATGTAATTCTCCCATCATAATTCCATATTGACAAGAAATTTTCACTTTTTTCCAGAGTCTCCGATTGCGTGATCATTATTCTATATCAAAATGTGACGTAATTCCAAAGAATCAAACCGGAAATAGCCGTTGATATAAATACCGATATCAATTCGGTAGAATTTCTTCTAGAACCATCAATCCCTCCCGAACCTTCATTGCCGTGGAAATCTCTTACGGGAACATTCAACAGATTATTTGGAATTTTTCCCGTAAGACGGTTGCACAACAAGTCGATGTGATACAAGTTGAAAAGTTTTTAAAAGTTGGGAATTGAACCATGTAGAAAATTGTTCTAAAGAGGAGATAGTTTAACTTGACCAAACTCCCAAGTTCACGACGGATTTTGCAAATCGAAATTGAAATCTAAGTGAATCAGCCTCTTTAGAATTCCCAATTGATGAGGGATAGAACTAGCGACTCGATTATGATGAATGTCAATAACTTCTAACACGGTGAGGTTTTGGAGACAAAGAGGTAACTCACTGGTAAGTTCATTGTAGGACGAGTCGAGCTGCCTGAGTTTCGAGAGTGCACATATTTGAAAGGGAATGATACTAGTGAAGTAATTACCAGGTAGCCAAATAGAAACAAGATGGAGGAGTAGAGAGTGATACGTGCTGCTCACATCACGTGAATAGGAAATTTGTTGTGGTAGGTTCATTTTGACCTCCCTATTGGGAACGTCCATGTCCATGGCATCCCAACTAATGTCTCCCCCTGAACTCCCGACACTTGATAGACTATTGAAACTGTGGATGGGACCGTGGCTCACATCCTCTACCTAGAGCGAAATGGTGAGCCACTAGATTTGGGAGTCCCTCGTCGACCCAGATGGTTGTGACATAGCACATGTAACGTGCATTGGTCTCCCCTATCAGATACTCGGTCACCTTCTAGTTATGCTTTACGAGGAGTCTGAATCGTATCTTAGCGCAAAGGCTCAACCATTCTTAGGGCCTATAAATATTTGATGAACAACAATGAAATAAACTCAATGAGTGAACTTCCTAGACCTCATGTAGGAAAGCCACTCACCTCAAAAGCGCCCTAAACATGCCAGTTATCTATTGATGTCAAAACATAGCAAAACTTTTCTCACTTTACCCTAACTATTCACTTGAAAACGAATCCACTTAAGGCCATCAACACAAACACATAAGCAATTCCCATAACACTTTTCATGCTCTTGAGCCAATCATACAGATGCGCAATATAGTATAATCATGTGCCCATGCCATGCATTAGTATGGACCTAATCACATACAAATCTTATGCACTTTCCACAAAAATATGTGGCACCCCACGACACGGCCCCCGATCCGCTAGGGTCACCACAACTCGCTCACCTTTCACTTGTCCTAATAACATGTCACTCGGATACCATTTCAATTGTAGTGGGTCCATAAATCCTGGGGGTTTGTATCATCTCAATTGGTCCCAACGCAGTTCATATAATGGAAGCATACTCGACATCTCCCTAACCCGTTCAACCCAAAAAAAATACAATGCAACGCACACCAACTACACTTTTCATATATGTAGAAGCTAACGCCGAACCACTTTTATTTACATAACTATGATGGACATCATGAGTCGGTACAACAAAAGGCTAAAGCTTTAACTAAGCTCAGCTATAACCCAAAAGAACTCGACTTTACATCAGACATGTACATCAATCCATCATCCCAGTGTCGGCCATCCAAAAAGTGTCATCCTCCACCAGTCACACGCTCTAATCACACCCAGCTCGGTGCATCGACTGGTGGCGGCGGCAGCATCCCCATCATCCTCCCATCGCGACGAACATGGACGGACAGGAATTCCTGGACTACAGGACCATCAGGTAGGCCCACATCATATATAACCAAAACACGAACACAGATAAACACCAGACCATGAACACCAATGTAGGGGTGCTTTAAGTACTCGACCTCAACATTAGACGATAAGCCATAAAATGTACCACGCGTGACAGGTGATAGAGGCATCTCTCAATCTGCAATGTTAGTCCCCAAAAGGGGTGAGCACAACCACTCAGCAGTAAAGATCCATCAAACTACATAATGCAATAGGTAGGACAACCACAATTTCGTGTGAAATGCACATATCATCCATGCAATTATGCTTGTATTTCTATGAGATTTATTCCTCAAAGCAATTCATGTTCCATGCCATATACATATAGATGCGCATGATTCATATCATCCATACCATCATGTATCTATCCCCATGAGATCCATTCAATACCTTCATGATCGCATTCTCAATGCCATATGATATCAACTCAAATTTATAGGCAATTATAACCCATGCCATATGCACACACACATGCGCATGATTCAATTCCCATTTTACTTTTCAAAAGGATCTCATTTTTTTTTCTTCTAGGGACCAGTGTTTTGATCCCTCATATATCGCTTGTACCCAACTTGGCATCACGAGGTACCTCTGGCACACACTTCTGGGCATCCGGCACACACACTCCAGGCATCTCGAAACTTCTGAGGACATCCGGCACACACCTCGGGGCATCCGGTACACACATTCCAGGCATCCCGACACTCTCGGGGCATCGTCGGTTTACACCTCCGACAGTATCATCATCATCATTATATATATATATATATATATATATATATATATATATATATATATATATATATATATATATATATATCTCATCTTTGGAAAATGCCATTTAATGCAATGATGCCAAAAGTTTCATGGAATTTTTAAAAATCTCATCAATTTGATGTCATATGAAACGCACAATTATCACCACATATGCAGTAAAAATAACAACCCAATATATCATATCTCATAGAGCAATTCATTTGTTTCTGAAAGTAGAACAATTTTCGAATAAAACAGAATGCACTTCTTTAGTAAATATTCTTGAAAAATTAGTAAAAAATCTCAATAAATTATGAAAATTTAACATGTTATAAACAAGATCTAGAGAAAAAGGTTTTATGAAGAACACCATGTCAAAAGAGCTTCGTATGAGTCGCTACAGTCCATGCATTACAGCCTCAAAATTTCAAACATCACCATTCCTCAGTTTCATTCACAAATTCGGTATAAGCCCTAAATCAACTCAGAAAATTCTGAAATTTTGATATGTTATAGCCAAGACCTAGAGGTAAAAGTTTTGTGAAGAACTTGAAGTCATATTCATTGCAGATCATGAGCTACATTCACCAAAAGTCCCCCTAATCCTTGGTAACGATTTCCAGATCTAACACTTCAAAGAAAAATCATTTCACCAACCAATACTTGTCCGTTTCTTCTCAAATTTAGTATGTTACTCCTCAAGATTTCATGTACAACTTTCATCAAGGACACAAGGTCAAATTCTAACTGGATAATTTTATAGAATTCGCGGAATCGCAAGGGGTCGGACTGTTCTTACATGCAACAGCTTACTTGTTCTAGGAAACTACCGCCATTCACATGAACTTCAGCATCCAACATCACAACTCAAGCATCTCCAACACCCATTACACTTCACACACAACTACAGCAAGCAAAATGTAGGCTAATGGACTCTACTTGCCTTAGATCTGACAAAATCAAGCAAGTAACGGCGACTTGGGGACTTCGAACATAGTACGGTCGATGGCGAAGCTAGGCGCACGCACATCGGGGCTTGGTCTTCCTCTTCCCTCGCTGAAGCACCCACACGAGCCCTCTCTCTCTCTCTCTCTCGGCTTTCTCTCTTTCTCTCTTCCTCTCTTCCTCGCGCGACAACTCCCCCTCGCTCACTCCGCCTCTCCTCTTTTCTTCCCCTTCATGATTAGAAATCATTAGCTTTGCATGGCATTAGACACTTGGAGCTCCCTTCATGCCACTTGTAGATTTCCATGCAAAAGGGTTGGGCTTCATTCAGCTAGGCTTGGGCCAGCCTTTTGGTCGGCCAAATGGGGGGGAAAATGGTGGGGGAAACGGTGGGGCTGTGGGCTGGTTTTTGGGCTGGTTTGGCCTTAAGAAAATCAGCCCACTCCTTCTCCAATTTTTTCCTATTTAATCCCCACTTATATAAATACCTAATTACAAATTAAAATAGCCATAAAAATTTGTAACATAAATCAATAAAATCCAACTTATAAAGTGCACGGTCAAAAATAAAATTTTCCTTATCAATTTGTCCCTTAGTACAATCCTTGATCACTCATGGACATAAAATATATTTCCAACAAAATAATTGTCCATTAAAATGCTTGGCCTTAATCTATTGAAATTCATCGGTCTAATGGCTATAATATAATCCGATGGCGCTTCTATCACTTTTTCATAGTTCATGATATATTCAGGGGTTGTCATGAAATTTTTTAGGATGCCACAATTCTCCCCTCTTTAGAGAATTTCGTCCTTGAAATTAGATATCACCTATGTCTCTTTAAACAAGTGAGGGCACCTTTCCCTCATTTCATTTTCACTTTTCCATGTGACTTCCTCCACATCATGATGTCGCCATAATATCTTAACCAATGGTATTTTCTTGGTCCTGAGAATTTGTTCCTTTCGATCTAATACTTGCACAGGCTCTTCAATGTACCTCACTTTCTCATCCACTTTGATGGCTTCATGATCGAGTATGTGACCAAGATTCGACTGATACTTTCTCAGCATCGATACATGGATTACGTCATGCAAATTTCCCAATTTATGAGGCAGCACCAAACAATAAGCTATGTTTTCTATTTTTTCGAGTATCTCAAAAGGTCCAACAAACTTAGGGCTTAACTTACCCTTCATTCCAAATCGATATATTCCTTTCATAGGGGATACTTTAAGAAACACATGATCTCCCACATTAAACTCTAATGGTCTTCTACGCTTATCTACGTAGTCTTTCTACCTACTATGGGCTATTTTAAGTCTTTTCCTAATAATTTCAACAGCCTCAATAGTAATTTGTACCGATTTAGGTCCTTTCAATTTCCTTTCACCTACTTCATTCCAACAAATAGGAGTCTTGCACCTTCTTCCATATAATGCTTCATACGGAGCCATGCCTATACTTTTCTGAAAACTATTGTTATAGGCAAACTCTATCAAGTGCAATTTTTCATCCCAGCTTCCCTTAAAATCAATAATACAAGCCCTTAGCATATCTTCCAAAGTTTGGATCACTCTTTCTGTTTGTCCATCTGTTTGAGGATGAAAAGCAGTACTAAATTGAAGCTTCGTCCCTAAAGCATTTTGGAGACTTCGCCAAAATTTTGAAGTAAACTTTGAGTCTCGATCAGATGTAATTGTTACAGGAATACCATGTAAGCGTATCACTTGATTTACATATATCTCAGCAAGTTTATTCATTGAATAGTCTACACGGACCGCTAGGAAATGAGCAAATTTAGTCAAGCGATCTACTATTACCCAAATAGAGTCGTGACCACTTGATGTCCTTGGCAGTCCTTGCACAAAGTCCATCGTCACATGCTCCCATTTCCATTCTGGCACGTCCAAGGGTCTCAATAGTCCTGCGGGTTTGCGGTGTTCCACTTTCACTTGCTGGCATGTTAAACATTGATAAACATGTTTAGCTACATCCTTCTTCATGCCATTCCACCAAAATTGTTGGCATAAATTTCTATACATTTTTGTACTCCCTGGATGAAAGCTATAATTACTCTTATGAGCTTCTGATAGGATCTCCCTTCTTACTTCTTCATTGTCAGGAACATAGAGCTGTCCTTGGCATCTTACTACTCCATCCTTAGAGATTTGAAACTTTGGTCTTTTCCCTAAAGACACAGCGTCTCGTATTTTCAAAATCTTCGGGTAAGATTTTTGTAGAATCTTAACTTTCTAAATAATTTCAGGCTCAATGCTTAATGCAATGAGCATACCAGTAAGGCGGTCTATTTCCAACTTGAAGTCTGAATCCACAATTGACTTTAACAGATCCCACTCTGTTATTATTACTGAATTTGGCGTATAACTTATGATCTCTTAGCGTTTGCAACGCTATCTTTAGGTGTCGTTCATGCTCTTCAGGTCCTTTAGAATATATCAGAATATCATCAATGAAGACAATTACAAACTGATCCAGATAAGGCTTAAATATCCTATTCATTAAATCCATGAATGCGGATAGTGCATTCGTTAATCCAAAAGGCATAACTAGGAACTCATAATATCCATAACAAGGCCTAAATGCAGTCTTAGGAATGTCTTCTTTCTTTATCCTTAACTGATGGTATCCTGACCTTAAGTCAATTTTAGAAAAGACTAAACTTCATTGCAACTAAGCAAATAAATCATCAATTCTAGGCAAGGGATACTTATTCTTTACAGTCACTTGGTTCAGCTATCTATAGTCAATACACAAACGCATCGACCTATCCTTCTTTTTCACAAATAGAACTGGTGCACCCCAAGGTGAAGCACTTGGCCTAATAAATCCCTTATCAAGCAACTCTTGTAGTTGCACCTTCAACTCCTTCAACTCCACCAAGGCCATTCTATACGGGGCTTTCGATATTGGTCTTGTTCTAGGCATTAGTTCAATTTCAAATTTAATTTCTCGTTCCGGTGGTAATCCAGGCAACTCCTCAGGAAACACATCCTGAAATTCCCTGACTATTCGAATCTCATCGATTTTAGCCTCTTTCTTAGTAAGATCTCTTACTACCGCTAGGTATCCTTGACATCCTTCGTCAAGTAGTTCACGAGCTTCTACCATTGAGATGATGGCTATAGAGGGGTTTGTCTGACCTCCAAAAGATTCAAAACTAGACTGGTCAGGTAACATGAACTGGATCGCTTTCCTATAGCAATCCACCTTAGCCCGATACTTATAGAGCTAGTCCATTCCTATGATAACATCAAAGTCATACATAGCCATTACAACTAGATATATTTCCATATCTCGTCCTTCTATAGTTATCTTACATTTCACACACTCCATCGTAGATAATACCATATTCTTTAAAGGCATGGAAACACAAAGAGGCATCTCAAGAGGTATAGTTTCTATTTTACTCAATTGCCTATACCTTTCAGATATAAATGAATGCGTAGCACTCGTGTCAAACAATGCATATGCCTTCTCGCCATTTATGAAAATCGTACCTGAGATAACATTTTTGGAAGCTTCTGCTTCCTCTTGGGTGACCGCATACACCCTTCCTTGTGCTGGTGGCCTTTGTGGATTCCTTGGTAAATTTGGTCTAATAGCACTTTGTTGTACCTGTCGCACCGAGCCGACACTCAACTGCGACCTCTCTTGTGGACAGTCTTTCTTGAGGTGACCTACCCGTCCACAACCATAGCATTTCAGCCATCCATTGCAAGGTCCTGGGCCATGCTGCCCATCACATCTTCGATAAGCATCTTGCTGATAGGGTGCTTTCCCTATATTTAGGTCGTCATTGGCTTTTCCAAAGTTTCCAAAATTATTCTTTTTCTTAGCATCACAGGTCTGACCTTGACTAGCATAGGGTCCCTTACCCCGTCTGATATTACTAAAAGTCAATTGCCTCTTAGACTCTGATCGCTTTCTCACTAGCTCTTGCTCCACTAATTGTGCCCTTTTATAAATCTCATTATAATCCCTCATATTCAGAGGCACCAGTTATTTCCTAATATCAGTCCTCAATCCTTTTAGAAATCTCTTAACTTTTTCCTCTCGATCCTCAACCAATCTAGGAGCATGCCTAGACAACTTAGAAAATTTTGCCTCATACTGATCTACTAGCAGCTCCCTTTGTTCCAATTGAACAAATTTAGTGATTTTCTTATCCTTGGCACAAACAGAAAAATGCTTCCTATTGAAAGCTCTAATAAATTCATCCCAATTTATGATAGCACCTGGTGGAAAGATCATGTCTCTTGAAACTCTCCACCAAAACTTTGCATTTCCCTCCAGCTGGTACTTTGCCAAAATTATTTTCTCAGCATCATTGCAGACTAACAACTGGAAAATTCACTCCATTCCATCAATCCATTGTTCCGCCTCCTTAGGACTTCCTGTTCCACCAAACTTAGGTGGCTTTAGCTTCAGAAATTGTTCCACCAGTCCTTGAGGGCGACGTTCCACTCCGGGTTGTTGCTGCGACTGTCTTTTCATTAGATTTCCTATATTGGCTAATGCCTATAGGATATCTTCCATTTGGGGTTCAGCCCTTGCAGCAAAGGCTTCAGTCCTCGATGGATGAGTACTTCCAGCTCGTACCATGATTTTCTTGCAGTTTCCATGCATTTGTCTCAAGAATAATCTGTGACTCAATGTCTCCATTTAAAAGCAATTATAGCTATATATAAGTAACATAAACATGTTATCAGCACCTAAAAGCAACTCATAATAAACTACTAGGGATTTACGAGTGAATACCCATCACCCGTTGTTCAAAGTTAGTCAACCATTCTAGTTAGTATCCTATGGTGTGCATCATTCTATCCTCATTTCCATCTGAGGCACCTTATCACTCCAAATAGATCATAGCTGTGATACCAATAAACAGGAATGTGACACCCCACGACATGGCTCCCGATTCGCTAGGGTCGCCACAGCTCGCTCACTTTTCACTTGTCCTAATAACATGTCACTCTGATACCATTTCAATTGTAGTGGGTCCATAAATCTTGGGCGTTTGTATCATCTTAATCGGTCCCAGCGCAGTTCATATAACGGAAGCATACTCGACATCTGCCTAACCTGTACTTAACCAAAAAAAAAAAAAAAATACAATGTAATGCACACCGATTACACTTTTCATATATGTAAAAGCTAATGCCGAACCACTTTTATTTACATAACTATGATGGACATCACGAGTCGGTACAACAAAAAGCCAAGGCTTTAACTAAGCTCGGGTATACCCCAAAAGAACCCGACTCTACATCAGACATGTACATCAATCCATCATTCTAGTGTCGGCCATCCAAAAAGTGTTATCCTCCACCAGTCACACACTCTAATCACACCTAACTCGGTGCATTGGCCGGGGGCGGCGGCAGCATCCCCATCATCCTCCCGTCGTGACGAACATGGATGGATAGGAACTCCTAGACTACAGGGCCATTAGGTAGGCCCACATCATACATAACCAAAACACGAACATGGATAAACACCAGACTATGAACACCAACGCAGGGGTGCTCCGAGTACTCGACCTCAACATCAGACGATAAGCCATAAAATGTACCACGCGTGACAGATGATAGAGGCATCTCTCAATCTAAAATGTTAGTCCCAAAAAGGGGTGAGTACAACCACTCAGTAGTAAAGATCCATCAAACTACATAATGCAATAGGTAGGACAACCACAATTCCGTGTGAAATGCACATATCATCTATGCAATCATGCTTGTATTTCCATGAGATTCATTTCTCAAAGCAATTCATGTTCCATGCCATATACACATACATGCGCATGATTCATATCATCCATACTATCATGTATCTATCTCCATGAGATCCATTCAATACCTTTATGATCGCATTCTCAATGTCATATGGTATCAACTCAAATTCATAGGCAATTATAACCCATGCCATATGCACACACACATGCACATGATTCAATTCCCATTTTACTTTTCAAAAGGATCTCATTTTTTTTTCTTCTAGGGACGAGTGTTTGCATCCCTTATATATCGCTTGCACCTAACCTAGCATCACGAGGAACCTCCGGCACACACCTTCGAGCATCCAGCACACACCTCCGGCATCTGACACACACACTCCGGGCATCCTGACACTCCCGGGGCAGCGTCGGCTCACACCTCCGACGGTATCATCATCATCATAATACATATATATATCTCATCTTTGGAAAATGCCATTTAATGCAATGATGCCAAAAGTTTCATGGAATTTTTAAAAATCTCATCAATTTGATGTCATATGAAATGCACAATTATCACCACATATGCAGTAAAATAACAACCCAAGATATCATATCTCATAGAGCAATTCATTTGTTTTTGAAAGTAGAACAATTTTCGGATAAAACAGAATGCACTTCTTTTGTAAAAATTCTTGAAAAATTTGTAAACAATCTCAATAAATTCTGAAAATTTAACATGTTATAAACAAGATCTAGAGAAAAAGGTTTCATGAAGAACACCATGTCAAAAGAGCTTCGTATGAGTCGTTACGGTCCATGCATTACAGCCTCAAAATTTCAAACATCACCACTCCACAGTTTCATTCACAAATTCGGTATAAACTCTAAATCAACTCAGAAACTTCTGAAATTTTGATATGTTATAGCCAAGCCTAGAGGTAAAAGTTTCATGAAGAATTAGAAGTTAGATTCGTTATAGATCATGATCTACATTCACCAAAACCCCCCTAAATTCTTGGTAACGATTTCCAGATCTAACACTTCAAAGAAAAATCATTTCACTGACCAATACTTGTCCGTTTCTTCTCAAATTTTAGTATGTTATTTCTTAAGATGTCATCTACAACTTTCATCAAAGACATAAGATCAAATTCTAACTGGATAATTTTATATAATTTGTGGAATCGCAAGGGGTTGGACTATTCTTACATGAAACAGCTTACTTGTTCTAGGAAACTACCACCATTCACACGAACTTCAGCATCCAACATCACAACTCAAGCATCTCCAACACCCATTACACTTCACACACAACCACAACGAGCAAAATGTAGGCTAATGGACTCTACTTGCCTTAGATCCGACGAAATCAAGCAAGCAACGGCGACTCAGGGACTTCGAACACAGCACAGTCGACGGCGAAGCTAGGCGCACGCATGGCAGGGCTTGGTCTTCCTCTTCCCTCACCGAATCACCCACATGAACCCTCTCTCTCTCTCTCTCTCTCTCTCTCTCTCTGGCTTTCTCTCTTTCTCTCTTTCTCTCTTTCTCTCTTCCTCGCGCGACAACTCCCCATCGCTCACTCCGCCCCTCCTCTTTTCTACATGGCATTAGACACTTAGAGCTCCCTTCACACTACTTGTAGATTTCCATGCAAAGGGATTGGGCTTCATTCGGCTGGGCTTGGGCCAACCTTTTAGTCGGCCAAATGGGGGAAAAAACGGTGCGGGAAACGGTGGGGCTGTGGGCTGGTTTTTGGGCTGGTTCGGCCTTAAGAAAATTAGTCCACTCCTTCTCCAATTTTTTTTCTATTTAATCCCCACTTATATAAATACCTAATTACAAATTAATATAGCCATAAAATTTTGTAACATAAATCAATAAAATCCAACTTATAAAGCACACGGCCAAAAATAAAATTTTCCTTATCAATTTATCCCTTAGTACAATCCTTGATCACTCATGGACATAAAATATATTTCCAACCAAATAATTGTCCATTAAAATGCTCGGCCTTAATCTATTGAAATTCATTGGTCTAATGGCTATAATATAATTAGATGGCGCTTCCATCACCTATTTATGGTTTATGGTATATCTAGGGATTGTCATGAAATTTTTTAGGATGCCACAAAATATGTCTAGATTATTACGGCCGCTCTAGGCCCAAGGCCAACTTAAAGGTTCACAGTCATCCGGCGTAATCGAGCATCATCTTGCCTCATTGAACACGGCATCGTCTTGCATAAACACATCAAGATGGCATTTCTGTAAGGAGCTTCGTTCCAAAATCGATCCGTGAATAAGATCTTGTTGACTTGAGGGAAACCGAATTGAATCCGGCATTGACTTGCATAAATGCATCACGACGGGTTCATTACCTTGCGTAAATGCATCAAGGTCTTTAGGTGATCACACGGACATACTATCACACAATGTATTTCATAACTTTCTTATTAATCAATGCGATGCCAATGCAGTATGCAACAACCTTTACCATATGCCATCATGTCATACATGTGCCTCATTTTATATCACATAAATGCACCATCTGATTCACAATTCCATGGCATATAGGTCATTCATTGAAGTAGGATAAATCATCATACTCAAACATAAGTCATTAAAAATCACTTATCACATGCCATTATAAACTATCTAATGAGTCATTTTTTTATTTATTAATATAACATATCACAATACTATAACGTATTTTAATAACATGCCTTGTCATAGCGTCACATCATATGACACATATCACCATGTAATAGTCTATTACCCTAATATGACTTATAATAACATATTACACTTCACTTATCATAACCTAATAACGTATTCCGTAATTACTTATCACGTAATGATAACTTATCGGACCAAAAAGTGATAACCTATCGATAAAAGTCAATAACCTATCATGATAACCTAGCGCCCTAAACATGATAACTGATCATCAAAAACTCGATAACCTATCATCTAAAACTCGATAACTTATCGAGACAACCTATCAAAATCCTATGACTACTTATCATAGGAAACCCACTTATCACATCAACAAAGCACCATTTAATCCTTAATCTAGTCATAAACTAGCTCCAAAATGCAACAACAATCCTATTCAAGGGCTAAAAGGCCACTCATACCCAAGTCCTAACTTTAAAAGCATCAAGGGAGGAGTAGCAAGATTGGACAGCAACTGAGGCTGTTGGCCATGCCTCCATAGCTCACGTGGGTGGGCTAAACGGCATCCCGGTGGTGGCACGGTGGTGGCTTGGTGATAACTTAGCTTCTCCTAGGCTGGCAGTGTCCAAACCGCCAACAACAAGGAAGAGAGGACTATTGTGAGGGGCTGGACAGCAGCCTTTTCATATCCAAAATGCCAACACGGTTGCAAAAAATGTTGGCCCAAAAGGTAGTTTGTCATTGGGGGTGTGATGGACAGTTGCCGGTGATGGAAATAAGAGGAAAAATAAGGGAACAAACTTGAGATGGAGATGAAAATGGAGGCGGGTGTTTCGGTGGTGTCAAGAGGAGAGAAGGGATGAGTTTGAGAGCAATCAAGTATGGAAATGAGAGAGAGTGTTGACGGTAGGGGGAAAAGGAGAGGAGAGAGAGTGAGATATCTTTGCCCATTAATGCACATCCGATCTAGATCCCTTGAACCCCTCTCATCCATGCAAATGAAGCTTCTTGAAGAAGAAAAATCCAAGCATTAATGGAGGATATTTGCACTTGATTGAATAGGTTTAGGATAGGCTAGCTAGACTTAGGCTAGATTGGTTGCAAGCTTCTTCATTTGCCGCCCCCTCCTTTGGCTAATGCCAACTTTGCCCTTTTGCCCTTAGTTGAATGGAAGGACAATTTGGTCATTTTACCAACATTGCGCACTATTCACTCATCATCCACATACTTGGAAGCAATTAATGCCAAGATTATGTAATGATGACTTGATGGACTTGGAGAGTCCAAGGCCCAACCTTGTGTGACATTTTGGTTTCGACCTATGAGAAATGGCTGTAAATTTGGTGTACCAATGGCAAGGATAAACCATGGATCATTCCAAGTTTCGGCTAGATCAATTGAAGGAACGGTCATGGACCCAAGTGTTTCGGTCGATGGGTGACTACCTGACTGTCAGGATTGATCGAGAAATGGTCACAATAACCACGGGTCAATCAACGACCATGGATTGGTCCAAACGGTCATGCGCTGATCGTGGATGACCATGATTCGGCTCGATATGACCATGTGTCGAGCATAAATATGATTGATCTCAAACAATCACATGAAAATAAGGAGTTGGTCTGGATGAAGCTTACGGCTAATATTAGATTCAATATGATCGACCGAAGTCGATCCAAGGGCTGGTCATTAAACCCGTGCCTTAGGCCACCTATTTAGCCAAGAAAGGCAACTTGACCTATGACAACTACACCGAGGGAGGCTTAGCCATGAACCTCAGGTGTGTTGAAATGGTCATTAGGGGATGTACACAAAAGACTCTTACCCAGTCCTAGTTGCAATTCAAATAGCTTATTTCCCATAGTTGCCATATTATGTACATGTGGACAAAATGGAACTCTTTAGAACACCCTAAGTTCTTCAAGAGGAAGGGCAACTCATCATTCTACCTAGATTTTTCTAGATTTGGCCATAATTACCAAGGATCCATCTTAGGGATTAAGCAAGGAATCTAGGCCAAATGTCCCAATGGAAATAAGACATCTTGGGTAAATGATAGCTAGCCTATGGCCTTGATGCTAACTCATCTTTTTAGAATGCCACTTGTGCATCATGAGTTGTCCCTTTAATCATGAGCAAAGTGTTCTTGTGACCCAATGAAATTGAGACAAATAAGGCTTCAATTAATGACACTAGGTCATTAGATCTCCACCTCATGAGAATAGATGTGCCAACTCTCTAAAATAGGTGTGCCACCTTATAACTTAGGCTTGCCACCTCGATGGCATAGCTGTGCCACTCTAAGAAACACGATTGAACTGCTTTGATGAGTAATGATTAGCTTGGTGGCTATAAATAAGGGAGGCTCCCATTCATTTCCACCATCTTACACCCCTTGCCATTCACACCCACCTTCCTCCTCCATTCCCTTTCTCTCGGCCTTGCATCCTCAATCCCTTAAGCTAATCTAAGTTGGTTTTTGAGGTTTGCCAAGGTAAGTAAGATTCCTCATTTTAATTCTAAGAAAGTAGATCCCATCGTTGATGCTAGTTAAGTGCTCACCCGTCAAGCCGTGGATAGTGTGCAATGTCTTTTGTTTGGTCTTGCTTGCTATGGGACATGGCCGTGTGCTTGACTTGTATATGTTTAGAATGGAACTAAGGTTCGTTTGGGTTAATTTCATTGCAAGTCAAAGTCGCCCAAGCCATGAAGCCTTGGTTCTGGCATAAATAGGATGTGGGTCCAAGTCTTTGGTGCGGGAATCGCCCAAGGCCGCAAAGTCCTAAATCGACATTGTGGTGTGTCAATCTTATGCCTTGATCGGTATGGGGATCACCCAAATCCACAAGACCTTGGTAAGGCACCAAGCATGCCAATTTCCATAGTCCAAATGAACATGTGGACTTTGTGCGTGACATTGAATGAAACCATAAGCCGAGGATCATTCTCGATACATGGTATTCATATTGGGTCAAAGCCAAGGTTCATCAAGTTTGTGATTGTCACTAAAGCGAGGTGTACCTAAGCCTCGAGGTCTTGGTTCAGCATTGAGGCGTGCCATTTTGAGCCCTGTGCAGTGCAGGGATCGACGCCAAGTGATTGATTCAAGTTACAGACCAAAGATCATTCCTGACATACTTATGAGTGAAGTACAAGAAATTCATGATACACATGAATGAATGAGCTCGCTTTTGGGCCATGCACATGTCATTTAAGAGAAAAGATAAGAACTAGTTTATATGATGTATATGCACTTAATGAGGAAAAAGCACTCGTTACCACACAGTGTTGGCGGCGATGCCTCGTTCATTGAACAGGATGTCTCGGTTGAGCCAAGATGCCCTTATTGAGTTAGGATGCCTAGGTCCTAAACCTAGAAGCCTCGGGAAGCTAGCCCTAAGAAGACTCCGTTGAGTCGAGATGCCTTGGTCGAGCTAGGAAGACTAGTGAGAAGTTGGAAGCCCTAGTCAAGCTAGGAGGGCGTGGTCAAGCTAGGATGATGCTAAATGAATTTACATGATTGCTGGTTATGCATAAGCATGATATGTTGATATATTGATAAGTCGAAGGTAAGCATGCATTGAAGCATGTTGCGATGGACATCTACATGTAGTCGAGATGTAGCGACAAGTTTACTATTGATCTGTCATCGATACTATTTGCGAGTGTCATACTCGCTAGACTTCGATGATGAGATGCTTTCCTAGTAAAGAACTAGGAATTTTACTTACTGAGTTTCCCCAAAACTCATTCCTTTATCTTTCAGTCTCGTAGGCATGGAAGTCTTATGTCAATGTTAAGAGCTGCAATCGTGCTAGAGGAAATAGAAATTCCCTTGGCCTATGAGGAAAACTTGTAGTGTGATGCAAAAAGAAAAGAGGGCCCGTAGAGAAAGGACTTGTAAAAGTACTATTATAATATAAATAAGTGTGTTCTGTTTGATGTATGTCCCAATCTTCTAACTGTTGTTTATCCGGGGAGTTATTTGTTCATGTTTCCGCATATGCATGTTAATTAGATAAAAATAATCATGACGGCAACGAGTATGGAACGTCATGAAAATAACCCCTACTGCTCAAGACCTTAAAGATGGAGCTGGGGTCATGACACCTTGGGCTGCCCATCATGGGTGTGGGCCCATTTGGGCCTAGCTTCACGGACTTGGGCTCATTGGGCTGCCCAACATGGGCTTGGGCGCACTTGGGTCCTCGTTCATGGCCAGTACCTAACTTTCTGAATTTCCATAGTTCATCGATGAGAAATTGAATTTTCATCCAAAAGTGGCATTTCCAATGCTTTTGTGGTTTATCGATCTCATGGTAATCCTATTCGAAGATTGTTCACCGATATAATTTTGTTCTGAAAATCAGGGTCAGAACGAGGATATCACAAAAGATGGAAGACCTTTTATATGTGAAGGATTATTATTTGCCCGTATTTGCTGAAAAGAAACTAGAGAATAAATTGATGTTGAATTGTTTATATTTCATCGTCAAGTGTGTGGTTATATTAGGCAATGGGTGAATGATAATATTTTAAACCATATCATTGAGGAAACACATGCATGTAGTTTGTGGACTAAGCTCGAACAGTTATATGCTAAAAAAATTGGAAATAGTAAGTTATTTCTGGTAAAACATATGATAGCTTTGAGATATCAAAATGGTATTTATTTGACTGATAATTTAAATTCTTTTCAAGGAATTATCAATTGGTTAGCTGCGATGAGAATCAAGTTCGATGATGAGATACAAGTTCTATGGTTGTTTGGTACTTTGCTAGACTTGTGAGAGATGTTTCGAACATCTTTGTCTAATTTTGCCCTGGATGGTATGATTACCATGGCTTTGACCAAGAGTAATGTTTTGAATTAAGAGATGAGAAGAAAGAGACAATGATCATCCTCTTCACATTATGATGCCTTGATTATTGAAAAAAGGAAGAAGTGAGTCTCGAGATCCGAGAAAAAGAGACAAAAGCAAAGATAAAAACAAAGGCAAATACAATAGATTTATTAATGGCGAGTGTCATTATTTCCATCAAAAAGGACATATTAAGAGGTTTTACCATCAATCTTAACCAAGTCACTCCATCACTAATCATCGAATTAAGATTGAACAAGATTGTCATAATTACTACTCATTCTTTTATGCCCAGGTTGGTAAATTAAGATCATTGCAAGAAAACGAACCCTTGCCCAATCTCTTACTTTTTCCTATGTGTTCCAGGTTTGGACTGTTGTCACCTAAATTTTGATTAGGTTTTTAGGCCTTAATTTCTGTCCTTGCATCCATTAATTTTTTATAATAAATAATAATAATTAATTTTCAAAAAAAAAAAGCCCAGCCCCTCCTTTTCCTCCCCTCATCACCCTATGGGCCCTAGGGCACAGCCCTTTTTCCCCAAAAGCTTGGCTCCCTTTGTCTTCTTCCTCTTTGGCTTCTCACCACACCCCCCCACCTCTACAACACACGCGTAGAGGGCGCGACACTAGATGGAAAAGCAAATGGTGACCACGTGGAGCTGCCCGGTCAGAGGAGACAGGCCTTCAATGCAAAGTAGAGGACACAGGTGGATGGAAGAACTAATGCTGGTTTGGCTGGCAGAGGAAGACCAGTTGGCACACCAAGGACCGTTGGCCTAGCCTCCACCGACCGGGCCTCCCGCGCCTATAAATAGAGCGTCGGGAGGAGGTCGAAAACATGCCAAAAGAGGGTCACGAATTGCTAGCTTCAATAACCTCCCCTAAGAGATTTCAGGGGAGGCTCAAGGATAAGTAGGCCTCGATCCGAGGTCGGTCGATGAGGAGGGTCAGATTTGCAGAGAGGAGGAGATCGGAAGAGGTTCGAAGACCCAAAAAGGGCAGGAGTCGGCCAAAAGCCTAGATCTAATCACGCTTGATTAGATCTGGGAGTCGATTGAGCTTCCACCATATCACTAGGCTAGCCACTGTTGTTGTTCAATCATCGACGACACCGCTGGTCCGCACCCCTCCAACAGCTGCTCGTCCTAACACCTACTACCGATCCTGTCCTTGCCACGCCAAGCCATCACAAGATCTAGCCCCGTCGCTACACTAGCCTAGCATCGCCATTGTTCCAACACCATTCCTATCATTGCTATTCGACACACATCCGCTGATGTGCTGCTTCCCCCCGACGTCACTCACCACTGTCGTTTCACCACCAGATGTTGCTTCGTCGTTTATTTCGTTACTAGACGCTGCTTCACCGTCACTCACCATACTAGGCCACCGCCACTCCCTGACACCATTGCTGCAACCCAATCTTAGGCCAGACACTATCCCTTGGCCAAGCCCCACACCACCAAACTTAATGCCCACCCTAGAGGACAACTTGCTGTCGTCCTCCGCTGCATCGCTGCCACATTCAACAGCAAGCCGCCGCTCCCTAACACTATCCCGACCACCTCCAGTGACCATCGGCGCCGCTTGTCGCAGTTGCCCTCCTTGATGCCACTAAGAAGCTTAAAGGTAGAGAGCTGCAGAAATCGGGTTAGCACTAGGTTGAGCGAAAACCCCCATTGGGTAGGGTTTCGGCCAAAATCGGGTCGAGTGTGTGGGTCAGCTTGGTATGGCTCCTACTATCTTGGGCCTAACGTGTGTGGGGCTTTGAAAACTCTGTGGGCTAGCTCTGTGAGCTGATTCCTTTTAAAAGAAATAGGGAGGCCCAATTTAGGCCCATGCGGTAGGCCTGTCTAGGCCATTGGTGGGTGACCCGGGTCGACCCCAACCCGAGTCATTTTTTAATATTATAATATTTTAGCTGAAGGTGGTTGGCGATACTATTCACAGTTTCTCCCAAGCTAAGCAATTGGGCTACTGTTCACTGCTACTAGTTTTGCTTCTCCCGGTGGCTGTAGCCGATCATCTCACTTGGAATTTGGTGGTGAGGGTCGTCTGACCCCCCTCCAACTTCTCACTAAAGGGATTTGGTTAGTACTTCTTCCGATGGGAGTTCTGGTGAACCCTAGGGTGACGTCGTTGCTCTATTTATCTACTCCCTACTCGAGCTAGTTTGCGATTTTGTCGGGGCTCTTAGGCTGAAGAGGCAACCCTTGGCTGTTCATTCCTTCACTTTGCTAAAGATCTCTCCCTGATCCTCCTGATTTCTTCCCTAAGTCGTGTCTCCGGTGCCTTCTCGACCCTGTTTCGCCCGACTTGACGCTGCAGGTCCAACTCGCCGAAGCTACTTGAGCTTGCCTAGAGCTAAACTTGGGCTTCGAGGAGGATGTGGTGGTCCCGTGCATCCCTCATCTTTGCAGCTTGGCTTGGTACGAATCTCCTTACTTCGGCTGAACTGTAGCGAGTTGCTGGGGCCGTTTGTGGTTTCTACTGGGCTTGATGGCATCTTCTTCGGCTAAGCCCCACCTAGGTGTTGGTAAGGGGAAGGAGCCGAGCTCCCCTCCTCATAAATTTGGAGACCGGCAAGCTAGTATCTCGGGTGAGCAATCTTGTCCCGTAGGATGGTCTTCTTCGGTAGGAGATGGAGCCAATCGTGGGCCAATCTCTCGGCCTCTTCGGGAAGGAGGACGTTCTAGGGGATGGAGTCGACTATGAGCTCCTAGTAAGCGAGCCCCAAGCAAGCTAGTAAGCTCTTCCAAGCCTCCCCAAGCCTAGCCGTGGGCCAATATAGTGCGGTTGGTCGCAAAAGGCTACGAGCTGTCTTATGTTCCTCCTGCTGTTGTGGGAGAGAAAGCGGTAGTTAATCTGACGGGAGAGGTGCTGTAGGCCTCGAATCCCAAATGGAATGAGTTATTGGCGAAGTTTTTTGTTGGGAAAAGGCTTCCTTTTCAGATGACCGAACGGGCTTTGAAGAATACTTGGAGCACGAAGCTAGTTGATATGCTAGTCGATGACCAATGGTTCTTCTATTTCCATGTCCTAGATTCGAAGGAAGATCCTAGAGGAGGGACCGCTTACTGTTGTTCGTGTTCCCCTTATTTTGCAGCAGTGGAAACCCCTTTTGGAGTAGAAGAAGGTTAAGCAATCCTCTGTTCCGGTGTATATAAGACTCAAGAACCTTCCTCTTAACCTTTGGTCCGCACCAGCGATTAGTGTAATAGCCAGTTCCATTGGAAAACCCCTTCATGTGGATCAACGAACCGAGAGCACGAGGTTGATTTCCTTTGCTAGAGTGTGCATGGAGATCCAAACTAATCAGCTGAGAGTTTCGACGGTTGAAGTGAATGTTGATGGGGTCTCTAGGTCCATTGTTGTGGACTATGAATGGAGGCTCGTTGAATGCTCCAAGTGTGGAGTCTTTAATCATAAATGTGATGCTACCCCTACCCCTGCTCGACCTCTTGTGTCCCCAATAGAAGGCCATTCCGCTCCTACTCCTTTGGATGATACTCGACCCCTCGACCAGGTTTCAAAGACCCCCATAGCTCCAAAGCATGGTTGGAAGCAGGTCAAGAGCAAGAAGAAAAAGGCCCACTCACCTTTGGAGGTGATCTCGTCTAGTCCGATCAGGATGAAGGGAGGTCTTTAAAACTCAAGACCGCGGCTGTGGAGAAGAGGTTGCCTAGTACCTATTCACGCAAGCCCCTTAGGGGGTCTCTGATCATTTCGGAGCAGGTTGAAGCTGTTGCAACTACTTTGGATGAAGTTGTCACCCCGTTGGAGCCGTTAAACACCGCGGTGCCCTACCCGGACGAGGTTGCATGGGGCTCGGACATCTCATTTTCGAATGATGACCTCCTCTCCCCTTGGTCTCCACTGAAGGCATCTGCAATGGATAAGAGGCTTGATGTGGCGTCGGATCCTCCTCCTTCGACTATGCAGGACAAGTTGCTTGCTCTTGCTTCGGATCCTCCTCTTTTGATGACCCGAACAGCACCGCCTTCAACTCGAAAAAGCTCCTCTAAAAAGAGGTAATGCTAATTCCTTCTCCTTTTGTATATTTATGTACATAAGTTGTTGGAACATAAAGGGGCTTGTTGCCCCTCTTAAACAAGCGGAAGTGAGTAATTTTGCCTTGACGAACTGGTTGTCTTTGATTAGGGTAGTAGAGACTAAAGTTCCCCACAGTCTCTTCAATGCCATTTCTGGGAATTTGATATCGAAATGGTGCTGGAGGGCTAATTCAAAGTACTCTAATCGGGGTAGGATTTGGGTTGGTTGGAATTCTACTGCGGTTTCCTTTGAATTTTTATCAGTCTCAGGCCAGGTGATTCATGGGAAGCTTCGTTGGTTGGAGATCGGAGTGGCTTGCTGTGTCTCTTTCATTTATGCCGAGCATTCCTTCTTTACGCATCAACCTCTTTAGGAGGATCTGGTGTCTAGAAGTTCTTCTTTGCAGGACGTGCCTTAGCTTGTTTTGGGACACTTTAATGCCATAAAGGATCCTTGGGTGGTTTGAACCTTTGATTGATGTGCTTCAATGAATTTGGATAGTGTCTGGATTAGGCGGAGCTGGAGGACCTTCGTTATGTGGGATTTCGATACACTTGGTCGACTTTTTCAAGTCCCTCTCAAAAGGTGAGAAAGATTGATAGAGTCCTAGTAAACCTTTGTTGGAACTAGATTTTTTCCTTCTCGGAGGCGTCCTTCCTTACGCTTGGGATTTCTGACCACTCACCTATGATGGTTAAGGTGGGGAACCTGAAAGGCTATTTAAATTTTTCGACTTTTGAATGTAGCACCCGAACTTTGACTCAATTGTGAAGCAAGTTTGGGAGAATTCGAGTTTAAGGGTGCCTATGTTTAGGCTGGTATGCAAACTGAAGGCCTTGAAAGATCGGCTCAAGCAGTTGAATAGAGATTCCTTCGCCAACATTTTCGTAAGGACTTTTGAAGCGATGGAAACTTTAAAGCAAACTCAAGTTGGCCTCATTAATGATCCCACCAGCGTGGTCCTCGCGGACCTGGAGAGGGTTAAGCGGCGTGCCTTAGTGGAGCTCCGATCTTAGGAGGAGTCGTTCTTGAGGCAAAAAGCTAGAATAAGATGGCTCAAGGAAGGTGATCGGAACACAAAGTTCTTTCACCATTACGTTAGCAAAAGACAAATGAGAAATAGAATTCTCTCTGTGGTGGATTCTTTAGACAACCAAATCACTGAGCCTTAGTTGGTCCAAGAGCATTTTGTGGAGCATTTTCATGATCTCCTTTTGCCACAAATGGAGCTAGATACCCCTCAGGTACTAGAGATTCGGGAGGTTATCCGCTCTCAGTTGAACAATGACCAGATCACCTTTCTTGCTCGCCCCGTGGCTAATATTGAGATTTGAGATACTCTTTTTTTCCCTTGTTAGGGGGAAAGGCACCAGAGCCGAATGGCTTCACGATTGAGTTTTTTTAAGGAGAATTGGGATACGGTAGGTTAGCTGGTCATGGAAGCAGTGAAGGACTTTTTCACCTCAGGGAGGCTCCTCAAGGAAATTAATAACACTATTTTGGTCATGGTTTCGAAGGTTCCCAATGCGATTACTATTGACGACTACAGGCCTATTGCTTGTTGTAACATGGTATACAAGATTATTACCAAAATGTTGGCGAATAGGGTTGCCGCGGTACTAAAAGACCTTGTGAGTCCATCTTAGAGTGCCTTTGTCAAGGGACAACGAATCAGGGATAATATTCTTTTGACGTAGGAACTTTTCTATGGGTTTCATGTCGAACCCTATTTTCCCAATTGTGCCATCAAAGTCGACTTCAAAAAGGCGTATGATACCGTGGACTGGTGGTTTCTTGAGAGTGTTCTACTTGCCTTTTGGTTTCCTATTTGGCTGGTTCACCTTATCATGACCTGTGTGGGGACTCCTCGGTTTTCCATTGCATTGAATGGGGAGCTACATGGTTTCTTCCTTAATGGGCGTGGCTTGCGACATGAGATCCCATCTCTCTCTACTTATTCACGTTGGTTATGGAGGTGCTCTCTAGGATTCTTGGGAGGTGCTCACTATAGCCGGATTTCAGATTCTACTAGAGATGCAGGTCTACTTGCCTCTCGCACTTGTTCTTTGTGGATGATGTTTTCCTATTTTGCGAAGGCCACCTGCCATCTATGAAACTTCTCAAGGAAGGTCTCTATCTATTTTCTTCTTGGAGTGGACTTCTTCCAAACCCAAGAAAAAGCAAGGTGTTCCTCTCAAGAGGCTTATCGGCCTTAAAGAATCAAATCCTCTTGCTGCTTGGTTTTGTTGAGGGCAACCTTCTTGTCCGTTATCTCAAGGTTCCAATCATCACGTCAAGGCTTCGGAAAGTGGACTGCGTTGATCTTGTGAGGTGCATCACCTCTAGGGTGTAGTCATGGACTCATCGTTTTCTTTCATATGCCAACTGCCTTCAGCTAATCAAGTCAATCCTCCATGCCATTTAGGCCTATTGGGCAAGTGTCTTTATCATTCCTATAGCTGTGTTGGACCAGATTTCCTTTGGAAGGGACTTGAGTTGGGCAGAGCGGGTACTAAAGTGGAGGGAGTTCTAGGTATCCGGAGATTGTGTGAGTGCCATAAGGTGGCTATGCTCAAACATATTTAGAATTTATTTTTAGATAATGAGTCGTTATGGTGCAAGTGGATCCACTTGACCTTCTTAAAGACCAAGAACTTCTGGGTTGTAAAAAAGCCGACTTGTTGCTCTTGGGCTTGGAAGAAAATTTTACAACTCGGGACAGAAGTCTGGCTTCGCTTCCACTGGAGGATAGGCAATGGCTTATCAGCATTGCTTTGGTTTGATAATTAGCATCCTGGGGGTCCTTTGAATTTATTTTTCACGGATTCCTCATCTATAGCTCCAGTCTCTCTAGGTAGGCTTTGGTTGCTGATCTCTTCTCTGAGGATGGACAAGCTATCAAGTCAGAGATTGAGTCTTGGGGTTCGTCACTTCCCACTTTGTCTGGAATCCAAGATCGGTTTTGTTAGAGGGAGGACTCGACGGGCTTGTTCTCGATGGCCTGGGCTTGGGAATCCATAAGGCAGAAGAAGGCTAGAGTCAATTGGCATTGTTTCATTTGGGGTAATGCCATCATGCCTCGATACCAATTGAACATGTGGCTCATCACAAAGTGAAGGTTGCCTACACAGTCTCTTCTTATGTCTTATGGTAGGATTGATGCTGCTTCCTGCCTTTTTTGCAATGAGGTGCTTGATTCTATCAATTATCTCTTTTTTGGATGCCGCATTACTTCGAGTATTGCCTTCTTTTGGGCTACTAGATGCAATCTTCCTTGGACCAACGGGACTTGGGAGGAGACTCTTAGTTGGGCCATTACCTTGCTCTCCGGCAAGGAGTTTTACAATTGTGTTGCTCATTTTTCCTTTGGGGTGCTTTGTCACATCATTTGGAAGAACAAGAACAATATTCTTTTTAAGGGGGAGCTGTTGTCTATTTCAGCCATGAAGAAGCATCTCCTTAAGGTCGTCAAAGATAAGGCTCTTACCTTCAAGAATGTTGAGGACTCTGCTAGGAACAGGAGAATGCAACACTTGTGGGATGTGGACCTCATTATCTTCTCTTCCATTGATTGTAGTCCAACTAGGTAGGCATCTCGTTGGTTGCTAGGTTGCTTTTGCCAAGTGTTGTTTGCCGTTGGCCTTCTTTGGGTCGTTTTGTTGTTGCCGCTTGGCTTTTTTCAAGGCTTCCTTCCACTCATAATGAGCATGTTCATCTTGAGTGCAAGTTTTTGGAGCCGTGTTGCTTGTACAGTTTGACCTCCCCACTATATTGCTTACTTTTACAATAATAATAATAATAATAATAATAATAATAATAATAATTATTATTATTATTATTATTATTATTATTATTATTATTATTATTATTATTATTATCAGAATATCAAAAAAATTAGAAATATCCCATATTTTCATATATATAAGCAAAATCAAAGGTATCTCATGTTTTCCTAAATTTCCAAAAAAAATCATAAAAAAGCCAAAAAAATGATTTATATTTTCAAAAAAGTGATCACAATCAAAAAATGCTTTTTATGTTCCCAAAAAAAAAATAATAGAAAAAGACCCAAAATGTTTTTCCTCCCAAATACAAGGAAAACCCCTCAAAAATCCAAAAAGCCTTAGGGTTTAAATAGGATTAGGTATCAGAAGGGCATTAGTGATTAACTAGTATAATTAAGTTCCCGAACCTAGTTTCTTTGGTTGTGCAGGAGCGAGTATTTATCCCGATACTTTGCTTGGGTTTTTAATTAACCCACCCCAAATTGATTAGTGGTGACTCATCTTCAAAATTAACTCATAGGTTAAAATACCAAATCATTAAGTCATGAATTGGTGGGTTTGGGAGAGCCCAGGCTAAGCCTAATAGACCTAGCCAAACCATTAGCTTCCTCTGGGGCCCGCCCCTAATCGGGCACAAAAAAAGAGGTCGTGACACGAACATGTATTAAGATTCAATAGGTCTGTATGTCTCCCACTCTTCTATGTGAATAATACTATGTTTACGTACCAAAGTTGGTCCCTTTTCTTGTCTCCTTTGCCATCGATAACGAGAGAGGGCTTCTTCTACTATCCACCCGTTGAAGTCTTGTTTTGTTATCTTCTGCATGAGAAAGTAATTGTCTTCTTGCAAGAACTCTTCTTGCGGAAATTGCACGTGCTCCAACGCCTACCCTTCCTCAATCTCTTCTTTTTTTCCTGTGTTCTAGGTTCGGACATGTATTAGGATCCCATAGGTCTATATGTCTCCCATTCTTCTATGTGAATGACAATATGTTTATGTACCAAAGTTGCTCCTTTTTCTTGTCTCTTTTGCCGTCAGTATCGAGAGAGGGCTTCTTCTACTGTCCACCCATTTAAGTCTTGTTTTGTTTTCTTCTGCATGATAAAGTAATTGTCTTCTTAGGCGCACTTTTCTTACGGAAATTGCGCGTGCTCCAATGCCTTTCATTTGCCAATCTCTCTCTCTCTCTCTCTCTCTCTCTCTCTCTCTCTCTCTCTCTATTGCAATGAGTTTTTCCTTATGATAATGTGCTCTTTGATTATCATTGGATGGTAGCTCACTAGTACATTGCTCTTTGGTTGGTGTTGCGCTAGAGAACTTGATCATTGATGTGAAAAGTCGGTGGTTCTTGCACTACTCCAAGAGAATGGCAAAAGGATGGAAAAGGATAGGATAGCTTTGGCAAACAAGAAAATATGCAGCTAGATACTTATGCTTGGTGTTTAAGTAGCTTGTTGAGAATAGTTATACATGCATGTCTGAATATTCTAATCTATGTTTGTTTGCAATTTGCATGGTTCAGTATACCATTATGGAGATTCTGTTTTCTTGCTCATGAAAGTTATAGTTCTTTAAGTTCTTAGAGAAATGTCTGTCCATATATGCATCAGTACCGTAAGAATGTTTTGCTGTAATATATATATTTTGATATCCAGAAACCGCCGTACAGCTGGCAGTCGGCCACGTAAACTTAGAGCGGCGCTAGCGCAGGACCCACCACCACGATGCCGCACTTAAGTCCACTAATGAATGCGCAATATGCGAACCTAGAGGTTCGAACTCTCGCCCTACTGTAAAGAGGGTCTGAGCGCATACCAATGCAGCCACCGAATGGGGTGGTATGTTTTGCTGTAATATTACTAGCTAAATGACCCAAGAATATAGAGACGTAATTGAGATGATTAGATACTAATGAAAAGCCAATTAATATACATGGTGGACAACGATGTAAAAAAATTTGTTGTTCATGGAAACCAAGAAGATTGATGTAAAGGTTTTCGTGGTTCACAAGTGGAACGGGCCTTGATTTAGTTCATTGAATGTATTCTTAAATGAAATTTCATAACAGAGGATTAGCAATCTTTGCTGTGTCAGGATATTCGTGTTAGTTATTTATGTCATTTTGTGTTGGTGGATAAATGTTAGGATGTGATTAATTACAATTACAAAGTATTTTTCATTAAAAATTAGTGAAAACATGTCGTTGTGTGTCAATGTCAAGTGTAATCGTATCAAGTTCGCGTTTTTCTTGGAAAAGTCGTATTTGTGTGAGAGTCATCAAGGAATTCCCACTTTCCATATACTACTCCGGACATTAGCTCGCAATTTAAATGAGTTATCAAGAGCTTTTGAAAGTAATTTTTTCTAAAACTAATATGGTATCCTCCACGAAAGATATTTTCATAGAGATCATCTTAAGTTAAATGTAAAATTGTTAGCTTAAGGAGCATAAATTAATGAGTGATTTAGTTTTATAAGTATAAACGAAAACTTGAAATCTAAAGAGTCGACGAATTTAACAGAACTTTCTTGAATTGAACATAAAATTCCAACTTATAGGATCTGAATGAGTAGAGCATTGAGCAGGGCCCGAGAAGTCCCCACCTCCATCCTCGTCCCACCCCTGCGAAGTGCGGGGCAAGTTGGCTATTAGAACGATGAGGAAAATGATTATATTTTTGCCAGTTCATTTAATATAAAAAACGAATATATATGGCAAACAAGGAGACAGATGTTTGTAATTTACTAAGTTCGTACCAATTAATGACATTAATGATAGATTGAAAGTGATTTACAAACTTGTGATTAGAAGTAGGAATTATTAAGGAAAAGTCAATGATTTATAAAAATTCATAAATGACCTTTGCGTTTTTTAAATATAACTATAATTTAATACTGAACGGTCTGAATTCTTAAAAAAACCTACATATACAAAAAAATTTAACTTTATTTCAAGTCCCTGAAAAGTTTTTTTTATAGAATTTTGTGATGTCGAAACACATTTTTATCAAATTATCAATTATTAAAAAAAAAAAAAGTCCTTATGACTCAACACGTCACAAAGATATAAAATAATCTGTTATGCGCATGAAATGGAAAGTCCAAACGTGACATGCTAGGTTGGTGTTATGAAAGGTTTGATGATTTCTTTGAAAAAAATTGTTATGCTATTGCACGTTGATTTTCAGTATAGAGTGGAATAAATCTGCTCTTTCCTATTCGTTTTTGAGTTTGATAAATGCATTGCTTATGAAGTAAGGGTGATCCTCCATGACCTATTGATTCATAAAGAGCATGTCACGGGCTTCTCCATGCTTAATAAAGGGCATGTCGTAGAACACAAATTAATGAAATTGTAAAGTTATAGGCTAGCCCATTCACGTGAAACTTTGGCTAGGAAGCGTCGGATCCACGTTGCACCAAGGAAAAAAATAGAAAGAAAAAGAAAAAAAAGGTGGATTTAAAAAACTTGCCTGGAATTCCAAGACGAGCGGTGTGAACATCCGTCCACTATCTCTTGAAGGGAAAATTCGACCCTTAATTTTTGTGCTTTCTTTGGTTAAGATTTTTTCAACTTTCAATTTATCTAATCAAATCTAGCCCCTAGAACTGATTCTAATAAATTTGAATTGACGTGTCCATTGGACCGTTTTAGAGTACAAAGTGGGAAAGACAAACTTGCTTTTGTGGACTAGGGCCAAAAAGCGTTTCCTCAAATGAATATTTAGGTTGAGTATAATAATTCAGTCCACATCAAGCTTCTATGAAGTGCCAAAATACGCGTCCTTATTTTCAACCTTCAAAAGACACAAATTTTGATAAGTTCAAACATAGTATATATATATAGTCAAGTCCATGTTCTTAGAATTTATCTAATCAAGTCTTTAAATTTGCATAATTTTCTAATCAACCATGCCAAAGTTCGAGCACACAAGTCAATGCCCAAATATTAGTCCTTAAAGAATATTAAGTTTGAGTGTAATTATTTAATCCACATGCGAAACTACATCAAATACCAAAACGCGTTTCCCCCGCCTTGTTCAAAAGACGCTTTGAAAAATCAAAAGAAAGTTTTGTCTAGGAAGCTTTTTCTTCTCCCGTCGTACAAGGGATAAAAAGAGATGGATCAAAAAAATAAAAAATAAAAAACTTTTTGACTAGAAAACTTGCTTGGACTTCCAGAATGAGCAGCGCACCGTTGTTTTGGTCCACCATGTGCCAGTGGTAAAGTTTTACTTTTCTTCCCTTAATTTACACTTTTTTTTTCAATCGAGTTCTTGAACTTTAATTCAGTTAATCAATTCCTTAAACTTGCATAATTTTTTTAATTGAGTTTGATCTTTGGCACCAATCTGATAAGCTCGATCTAATGCGGCAATCAAATCATTTTAGAGTATGACATGGAAAAAAATTAACATCCACAAACAAACCACCGTGGAAAATAATGCAAATGTTTTCCTTAATGGAAATGCCACAGTTAAAATTTTTGCCTCCACGTACAAGGTGTCGAGATAAAGAAAAGCTTCTTTTTAAGTCATCCTCCGACCTTATTTGAGGGTTGTGTCAACGTGAATTGATTGCAGTTGGTGTAATTTTCAGAAAAAAAATTTCTCTTTGGGACACGAGGTAGCATATTAGTCTCTTGTGTTTTCCTTTTAGGTTTATTCCGGAAATACATTGGGGTAATCTCCTGGAACTATTATCTTTGGGGAAACCTTGGTTTTCTGAATAAGTTATTGGTCGGTAGATGTCATTTCTCAGGCTTATTTCCTAATACATCACTAGGTAATTTTTTCAGCTTTACTTATTTCGAGACATAATGAAGAAGTGAAGGTTCAATGGCGATGGCACAAATTATGTTATTAGAAAGGCCTTTTGTTTCACTAATGTTCTTCATTCATCTAGGAATGATCCCCTTGGATTTATTGAAGAACAGGTCTAAGTACTCTAGTCTTCTCAGGTGACCAAATTCCCCCGGCGATCCATCGACTAATGTTTGAAAATTCTTCTTGACTTGGGTAAATGCCAGAAGGCTAGAATCCTCCTTTAAGACCTTCTCAATCACTAAACAACGAGACGTAAAATTGATTTCGTTGACTGAAGGTTCAAAGAACCTAAAAAGGAACCTGCGTCTTTGGGCAGTTCTACACTTGATGGGGGAAGTGTTATCCCAACCCTAGTGGTTAGGTTGGTACAACTAGTTTGTCGTGAGGAAGAAAATTCTTTCTTGAGGTTTGTCAAGTTTGCCTTTTTCTTTTCTTTTCTATGTGAAAATCAATGGGAAGGGGACCGCACCAATAATACTGGCAATGAATGGCGAGCACGGCACGACAAAATTTTTAGTTTCCACATGAATTTTCAATTAAACCTTTTTGACAAATGATGCCTCATCTTTACTTAGACTCTGGAGTCTCCCCGTCATTTCCAAGAAAGTATCGTCTGGCCTTTGGATCAGTAGATCAAAGTCATCCCTATCATGGATCACATCAACCCCACAGTAAAATTCACTTAATTAATAATTGAGATAATATTGATTGATATTTTTCGAACAAATTATTGCTAGTAACCAATCGTGCTATTATGCAAAATTATAAAAAATTCTAAAGGATTTACATTTATTACTTAACATTTACACAAATTGTGTTAGACGTGTGTAAGCACACATGATATAATTAAGAGAGAAACATCACTACTTAAAAATTAAAAATGAAACCATGACTAAGAAAATCAGTGTTAAACTTGATAAATCCCAAAACAAAATCGTTTTTTTTTTTTTTTTGGGTGATAAGCTTAGGGAGAGAACATATGTACAAGTGAGTTTATCGGTGAACGCCCATCCAAGCAAAGATAAAAGTTAGATAGACATAAGTCCACCTATAGATGGGCTTATTGATGGAAGTACGCACAGGCTACCCATATGGATGATCAAACAACTATGAACAATTTCCGAACTTGAAATTTAGCCTTGAAGTTACAAGTCAAATCAAACGACATGAACAATTACATGGGAGCTTGTCGCCAATTTCCAATATGTCACTAAAAGAAACGCATGGATTCTTTCAATAAAGTATGAAATGTAGATAAAAAAAAAAAAAAGAGAATGCCAAGCCCCTGCTGCTCTCGTGCCCTACATAATGAAAGAAATGTTCATGCGTCTAACATCTTGCAGTCTTCAAACCCATACAGAAGGCATACAAAAAATCAAGTTAAAGTATTGGGGTCAAGCACTATGAATGGCCAAGTAGCACGAAAATTCCATTGCCAGAACCAATAGTCGCTGCCTATAAAAAGCTTCTACGTTGCGCTCTCCCTCAAAAACTCACTTCAGTAACCAAAAGAACAAAAACAAAAGCAGAAAATTATGGCAGCCTTATCATTATATCTGCTGCTTACTTGGATATTCTTGCTTTCTCTGTTTTGTACTAGGTTTGCTAAGGCACTTTGTCATGTCGACGAGAGCTCTGCCTTAATGGAATTCAAGAGAAGTTTCAGAATCAACACGACAGATCAGCGATGTGTTTATCCAAAAGTTCATTCATGGTCGCTGGATGGAAGTGGAGATTGTTGTTCGTGGGACGGCGTCGAATGTGATGAAGTCACCGGCTGAGTGATTGCCCTCGACCTCAGTAGCAATTGTCTCTCAGGCACCATGAGTCCCAACACCACTCTCTTTCAGCTCGTTCACGTGGAGTCACTCAATCTTGCTTTCAACAGCTTCAACTTCTCCTCAATTCCGTACGGCTTCGGCAATCTTTCAAAGTTACAATACCTTAATCTCTCCTCCTCTGACTTTTCCGGTGAAATCCCTCGCGATATCTCACAACTCTCCAAGTTAGTTTCTCTTGATTTGTCCCCTTTTTCGTCTGAAACACTTCGTATGCCCAACATAGGCGGCTTCGTTCATAATTTGACCAGACTAAAAGAACTCGATCTTTCTTTGGTAAGCTTGTCATCACCTTTCCCACCTATGCTAGCGAATTTCTCTTCCTTGACATTGCTCAAGCTAGCATCTTGTAGATTGAGTGGAAACTTTCCAGTTAGCATTTTTCAACTGCCAAACTTGGAAGTCCTTTCCATTGCTAACAATTCCAACCTGTCTGGGTTTTATCCCAAACCGCATTGGGGTTCTCCATTAAAATCCTTAGACCTTTACCGGACCAACTTCTCGGGAGAAATACCCACTTCAATTGGAAATCTTAGTCTCTTGAATGAGTTAGCAGCCTGGGGTTGCTATTTTTCAGGATCGCTTCCCTCTTCAATGGGTAATCTTTCTCATCTCACTAAACTATACCTTCATGGAAATAACTTGTAAGGTCAAATCCCTATTTCATTTGCTAATCTTACCCAACTATCGGTGCTATCGCTCTCTTACAATAACTTGAGCGGTGATTCCTTAGAGTGGGTGGTCAACCTGACAAAACTCACCTCCTTGAGCATTTCAGGTAATAGATTCTTTATGGTTATATTAAGTGCAATTGTGACGGCACGTCATCTATGCACTAGCCCTCCATGGATGACAAGTGGCATTAGGAGTGCCCACCATCATAAGTCTCTCTTTACCGGTTTAGACGTATCTCTTTCCTCCTCCATCTACGAATCCATGGAACTCGATCTCTCAAGCTCCATCGCTGCTTGCTCCCACCCTAACCACGACCAAAACCCCCGCTACGATAGCCACAAGCAAAACTACCATCACCACCTCAAGAGCTTCAATTCTGGCAAGGGCCTTCGCCGAAAGGCCTTCTAGCTCAGCAAGTTCAGCTAGGTCCTGAACCACGAATAGCTTCTTCATCGACTGAAAGAAATAAAAAGAACTTCCTCAATTAATCCTCCGGACTTTGTGATCTTGATGGTCAAATTGACGTGCATCTCGTCCTCTCGCAACCTCCTCAAATCCCTAATTTTTAGATTGACGCCCACACTGTACCCGAAGAACTCGGCCTACGTGCTGATCGAACACGCGAGTGGTGGCCATCAATGAAGCCTGATTTCGTCAATCGAACGAATTACTGGAAGAAGTAGTATGTCCCCTCGCCACCTTAGGTGATGAGGGAGAGGATAAGGTCCTGCCCAGAGTCGAGGTGCGAGGCTCGGAGAGCGTTCACGTCCTGGACAAACTAAGCCTAGTTAGAAAGCCTTTCAACTCAAGCCGACGTTGGACTCGAAGATCCTAAGGCGGTGATGGAGGGGTAGGGTTTTGGGCAAGAGGAAGGAGGATATGATGATCTTTGTGCCATACCTAGAGATCTTGAAAGCATTGTCGAGGTAGGCTTCGAGGTGGAGGAAGAAGTCCCAATCTCTGGTTTTTCCCGTGGCCATTGCAGCAGGGGTTTTGGCGGTGGTCTGGGAGGGAGCGAGCAGCGGTGGAACTCGAAAGATTTGGTGCAGAGAGGAGGAGAGCGAGAGAGACTTTACAATTTTTTATGGTGGGCCTCTCCAATGCCTATTTGTCTTAATGGCTAGTGCATAATGACTTTGACCTAATATTTTCAGGCGAGGAGATTATTTAGCCAAAGAGAAAAAGGAAATTGAAATTGATGGCATAACTAACGCTCCTTTGTCTTGTGTCCTTTTTTTTTCTTTCTGTTTGATAGGTAATCGGTTAAGCGGTGGATTTCCATCTTCATTTGAGAACTTGAAGCAGTTGGTTATTCTTGACCTTTCTCACAATGACTTGCACGGTGATATTCTGGGCGCATTGCGGAATTTGAAGGATCTCATAGTGCTTTATCTGAATTCGCTTAGTCTCAATAGCGTTCTCAACATAAATGATCTATTCACACTCATGAACTTGGAAGTCTTAGATTTGTCCAACAACAACATATCCTTCACCAAGTCATTCATCAATGCCACTACATTGAAGCTTACCAACTTAAAGTTGGATTCTTGCAACTTGACTGAGTTCCCACAGTTTATAGGCTACTCAAACGAATTGAGGGAGTTATCCCTACAACACAATATAATTCAAGGGATCATTCCTAGATGGACGTGGAACAATAGCAAAGAATCTCTCTGGTATATAGATCTTTCTAACAATCTTTTATCCGACTTCGAAGAAAACCAGACCCATCTTCCTTTACCGAACTTGAACTATCTTGACATTAGTTCTAACTTGCTAGAAACAACCCTCCCTGCCCCACCTCCCCCAGTCATGTTATACAACATCTCCAACAATTTCCTATTTGGGGAAGTTCCAACATCCATTTGTGAAGCGAGATCTCTTACCGTGCTCGATTTGTCCAACAATGCTCTGAATGGCACACTTCCTCCTTGTTTGGGAAGTATTGGTCCTTTGATTTTATTAAACCTCGCAAGAAATAAATTCGATGGCATGATTCCTCATGGTTACCCAAATGGTTGTGCATTGAGGATGATTGACCTTAGAGAAAACCGACTAAGTGGGAATGTTCCGAGATCTTTAGGAAATTGTGGAATGCTGGAGTATTTGAATCTTGGTGACAACCAAATTAATGATACGTTCCCATTTTGGCTATCGGAACTGACCTACCTAAAAGTAATTGGCTTGCGGTCCAATAATTTCCATGGTCCCATAGAATCTAATCTAAGCGAGTTCAACTTCACCAGTTTACACATCCTGGACATTTCCAACAACGACTTCAATGGCGAATTTCCTTCCAACTTGTTGAAGAGTTGCCATGCCATGAAGATCATGGTTGGTCAAGATGAGTTGGCATATTTGGATATTTTTGGATTCCTTCCTAATGTTTCATTCAGCATAAGTTTGACTTCATCGCATAAGTATGCGATGAAATTGATGAATAAGGGCACGAAAAGGGAATATGCAAAGATTCCAAATGTCCTCATGGCAATTGACCTCTCCAACAACAAGTTTGAAGGGTTCATTCCTGAACTCATTGGAGATCTAGAATCACTTCGCATGCTCAACCTTTCAAACAACCTCCTCAATGGTGGCATCCCTTCTTCCTTGGCCAACTTGGCAATGCTCGAAGAACTGGATCTTTCTCAAAACAATCTTGTAGGAGAGATTCCTCAACAACTAGCCCGCCTCACATTTCTTTCGTTTTTCAATGTCTCTCACAATCGTCTATCAGGACCAATACCACGTGGAACGCAATTTGATACATTTGGGAGCAATTCATTTGTGATGAATAATGGTTTGTGTGCAAGTCCCTTGCTAAATAAATGCACAAATGGTGAGAATGCTCCACCACCACCATCTTATTTCAAAGTGGATAATGAAGAAGAGTGTCTCTTCAACTTTGGATGAGAGAATCGTGCTGGTTGTTGCTGGAGTTGGGTTTTTGGTTGGTGTTGTGATAGAGAACTTGATCATTGACGAGAAGAGTGTGTGGTTCTTGTGCTACTCAAAGAAAGTGGCAAAAGGATGGAAAAAGGTGAGGAAAGCTCTAGCAAACAAGAAAATATGCAACTAGATATTTAATAGCTTGTCGAGAAAAGTTATACATGCATATGTGAAGATTCTGATCTCTGTTTTTTTGCTATAGTAAAATATGGAGATGATGTTTTCTTGCTCATGAAAGTTATAATTCTTCTAAAGATTCTAACCTGTGTGTCCATATATGAATTAGCAATGAATGAATGTTCTGTTGTAATATAGAGACGTAATTGAGATGAGCAAATACTATTGAAAAGCCAATTAATATACATGGTGGACAACGTTGTAAAAAATTTCGTTGTCCATGTAAACCAAGGAGATTGGAGCGAAGGTTCTCTTGGTTCACAGGTAGAAAGGGCCTTGCTTTTGTTCATTTGAATGCATATTTGGTGGAACTTTCGTAACAGAGCATTAGCAATCCATGTCATGTCAAGATATTCGTGTCAGTTATTTATGTCATTTTGTGTCGGTAGACCAATGTTACGATGTGATTGAGCCTCCCCTCTCTGACAGAGGAGACTTACAAAAACTAAGCAAAATGGAGATAATTGAACAAGGACGCATCTTAATGCATAATTATTTTGGTAAGACTCTGCCAGAGAATCAAGATCCCCGTCAAGGTGGGTTGGACGTTGTCCAAAATGCATGCCAACAGCCCTCAATTATGCCCAAAATCTTATCTTACGAGACATTTGGTTCATTTTAAATCTTGATTAAGACTCTAAAAGACTTTATGTGAATTCAGAATTGTCTCCCTAGCCTATTGGGTTAGCTAGAAACCAAGTGAGACACAAATGGATCTTACGTTTTCTTCACTTTCTATACAACCAAAATTTTCTAGGTTTGAGGACTGATAATAATAATTTCTATGAGTACCTTTTCAGTTCCTCCAGCTTGATTGAATTGCTTATCAAAGTGATCATACGGTTTTGTTTACCAATTATGAGCCTTAGAGATAGTTCAAGTCGCTAAGTGCTCACGAAATATTTTCGTGTTTATTATTGTACTAATATGTAACCTAACCATTCAATTAAAATTGACAAAACATGACTCAAAAAGTAATATAAAAGAAACGCAATCAATTAATCTGAGAAAGTAATGAAAGAACAAGTAAAAAGTATAGCAAAAGAACCCAATACAAGGTGGGCAAGAATATAACACGGCATCATTGTTAAGCCCACAGCAAGCCCCATGAGCTAAAGTCAATTTAGATACCAAGTCCACCTATCTACTCGATAGATTTTATTTTTATTATGATCCTAAAGCCATACTAAGCTTAAGCTGCCACTACTATACGCAAGTTTGCCCATTTTTTTGGGGAAAACTACCTCTCATTATATCAAAATGACATGAAGTGAGCTACATGCCTATGTAGTTAATGAACCACCAAATCAAGCTAAAAATATCATCAAGTCCCCTCAAAAGAGAATTTGCTATAGCTTCCAGCTCATCAAACTCGCAAGATTTACATGTTACCAACCTTAATAATACCAAAATATGTCCCCATGACCAACAAATCCAGTATAAATTGTCACCTTATTATAGGTAATCAAAACCAAACTCAAATGAGTATTAAACTAGCACACCCCTGATTAAAACAGTCCAGTGAGCAAAATCCAGGACAAAATCAGAATATTCAAGGCCAAAATGCATGATTATTCAGTAAGTAATGGGCTTGAAATATATCCTCCTGCAAGTGCACAGGGACTACGTGATCAAGATGAGAACAAATTGAAGTCGAAGATCATCAATGCTTGGACAGCAGACAAATGTTTAATTTCAGCAAATTCAAGCATGACAACATGATTATCTCCTCAAAAGTTAAACATAGATTCCTTCCCTCAACTTATATGACTAAGATAACACAGAAATTGTTATTCGAATAACAAACAGATATAGACATCGGACATGAACATGAATCCAGCAAATTTAAGTCACGGACAAAACTTATAACCTGACAATAGCATATTAAGAATATGCACAACATTCATAGCAAAGAATACAGCATGTTCTGAACTTGTACAACACTCACAGCCAAAAGAATTAACATATTCCTGATCATGTACAGCAAGAATGACAATGAATCTAGTAAACTTGAGCCATGTATGGTAAGAATAGACATATTCAGCAAGCTCAAAATGCGGCAGGTGTACAAATTCAACAAATAGCACATGCCGAGATGAAGATTATGCAAGCTAATAGTGACTATGTACTTGCACATACAACCCAAGCAACCCAAGCAAGACACACACTATGCTCCAACATGTCCATCGCATGTGAAGTGAAGTCTCAACCAAACCCAAAATGGAGCAGCAATTAGTATGCGAAAAGAAAAGTCACAACTCACAAATGCAGCTAGAGAAGATTTCTCTACATTAACACCTAAAAAAATTTTATACACGCACTTTGAACACATCAAGCTTAAAAATATATCCAGGGGCTCTCAGTTTAGACGAAAATTCAGTCACACAACCAAAGCAGTATTTAATCGCTGAGAACAAAGTAAACCGTATCACCAAGAGAAAGAGAGGTCTTGGCCACAAATCAGAGTTGCTCGATTTATGAATGTTATAAGAGAATCAGTCAGTCATGTTTCATTCTAGATACAGAACAATCAAATCGACGCTAATACAAAGGAATACTTAGCATCAACTTCATCTAGGCATTTCGACAAACATATGGCAAGCATCTCTGCTTAGTGATCAAAACGCAAGGACGAAGCAGCAACTTAAAATCACACGACCACAACATCATCCATGCAGGCTCAAATCAAAAGCAAATCCTCAATAAGATGCTGCTTTCACTCTAGAGTTCTCGGTCTCAGTCTCACGTGCAAAGCGACAGAAACGAAGTATAAGCAATACCTTGAAGAAAAACAACAAAGGGCCTTGAATGACGACGGAATCGTAGGAGAACTCGTCAGAGACAATGACACTGAAGATTAGAGCCAGTAAAGGAAAAACGAGCAAGTTGACATTTCTTCGAGCTCACTGACCGAAAAACAGGGGGCGGCCAGTGCACCTCCAGCAACTGCGAAGGTACCCTGCGACGGAAACCGACGAGAGACAGGGGTAAGGATTCGAAGAAGAAATCAATAGATAAAATCACCGCTAAATTCGAGAATTCTTTCTCTATAATCCCCGCTCTATCCACGTCTGGTGGGCGATCGTTTCAACTTGAAGGTGCAGTCATTAGCCACGGGGGGTGATCACACCTAGGAGTGGAACTCTAGGAAAGCGTCACGACCGAAGACTGGTGCCGGTGGAAGAGGAACTCGAAGCGACGGCGATCGGAGGTAGAGAGCCGCCGGCGAAGTCGTCGCCTGTGGGAAAAAGCAAAATCGAGACGATCAACTTTTCGAAGCTCCAGAGATGTAAAGAAGCTGAGACGAAGATGTTCGACGAGGAGAAGAAGAAGGCGGCGCTGGCGAGATCGTAAATCCGGAGAGGAAAGACGCGCCCGCTGGTTCCGTCGTCCTCCTCCGCCGACTGAGGAAGAGCGCGTGCCCACGGCGGTGGTCCGGTGGCGCCGCCGCACGGGAACGGGCGGCGGGTGGCGTCGTCGGCCGGCCGATCGGAGCTCGCCGGCCTCCGCTTCTTCATCGGGCGGAGTCATCGGGCGGAGTGCGCGCCTCTCTTCCTTCTTTATAGAGAGAGGGAGAGCGTCGATGTTTTCTCATCAGAGGGAGGGAGCGAGCGGTTACGATACGGAGAGAGATTTTCTCCGGTCAAGCCGTGGGGGTTGTTGTTGGGAGACCTTCTAGAATTACGTTTTTGCTCGCGGCCATCTCACTCGCTTCGATTGAAGCTTTCCGTTCGAAAAGAAAAGAAAAGAATAGAAAAGAAAGAAAAGAGATATATGTGCACAACAAATCTTAAAATTTTTCATAAAAATATAATTTAATTTTAAAATTTTCTAAAAATATAAATAAGTTATAAAATTTATTACAAAAGTACACTCGAATTCTAAAATTTTTAAAAAGTGTAATATAATTCTAAAACTTTTCAAGAGTGCACTACAGTCTTAGAATTTTTAAAAAAATACAATCAAATTCTAAAATTTGTCAAATTAATTCAATTAAGTCTTTTAATTAATAAATTTTTTTAAAAGTTTTAAGATTGAACTGCGGGTAGACCAGAGATGAGCTAAAGGTAGCTGTGAAGAAACGAATAAGGAGGAGAAAGCGGAGTTTGAAGAAGGGAGAAGAAGAGAAAGTGAGGGAGACGAGCGAGAGAGAGAGAGCGAAGGGATCTGTACAGAAACGAGGAACATAGTGAGGAATCTCCAAACTGTTTGTCATATCTTCTGAGGAAACCTCTAGTGTTTCCTTTGGCTCCCTAAGTGATAATATACCTCCTCCATCTGGACAAAGCAAAGGCGATTTCATGATTCACCGAAGTCCTCCTTTTGCAGTTTGGTAAAGGTAATAATGAAGGTAATCTCTGCCAGTGGTTACATGAGGCATACATTTGAATATTATGTTGTCTATCGAGGCATACATTCTGATTGCAATCGAGAGTATGGAATTCTTTCCTTAATTGTGACTGAACTAATCCACGGAGCTAGATGTAAAGCATACTGTGACTTTCTTTAAATAGAAGCTCTTGTTGCAGCTTCTGACTTCATTAAATCGTGTTTTGAAAAGAGACTCGGTACATCCTAGACCCATTTTCCTCTTCTCTGTCATGCCTTGTGATTAGTGATTGGTGGTTGATGTAACTAAGATAAGAATTGGGATTAGTTTGCGTGAAAGAGAGAAAATATTCTTTTCTCTTGTCACACCTATCAAAAACCAGAATCACTCCTCTCAAAACAGAAGAAAAGGCCAATTGACACAAAACATTTTCACACATGAAAGAACATTAGGAAGATGAGATCCACTCTAATTCACTTTCTCTGGATTGAGAGACTGGGATTGCTTCCTGAAAATTGAACTTCTTGTAACCAACCATGAGTTTATAGTCATTTCAAAGATACCTTGTCAAGAGGCACCCTGTACACTTCCTAGAAAACTATCAATCTCAGAAGCTAAATTGCTGGAGCAGCTAAGCTTGACAATCTTGACGGTAAACTGAATTCAAAGGGAACAGTGACTGGTGATAATCATTGCAGGATTGGCATACAATGCGCAACACAATGGAAAAGGAGGTAGTGTGGGAGGAAATTTGGGCAGTTTGTACATTGCTGAGCGGAAGCTGTGCTTTTCTTGAGGTACACTAAAATATTCACCAGCTTCTTCTGATCTGTTGTAAGGTTTTGAAAATCATAATTTCCAGAAAGAGACGTTTATGCAGAGGATTTGAAGTGCAAGACAATAGTTTGGATCTTTAGGACCAGGTGACTTTTCATTATGATCAAACAAGGACATGCCAGATACTTGAAATTCAGCAGACAATTAAGCTGTGGGAGCAGGGATTGAGAGGTTTTTCAAACGAGTGTCCAAGGCCAAAGCTGGAGAAAGTAACAGAAGTTAACTCTGGCCCCTTTGGATATGCTATGCGGGATGTGTTGGACAAAAACTACACAATCTAATTAGCTGAACATCTCTGTATCATTGCATATGGAGTCACATATGGCAAATTTTCTGAGCTATTGATTTGGAGAGTTCAGTAGAAACATCTTGATGAAACGGTAACTAAAACCAGTTTATGCATTCACTGTTGAGGTGAAAGCGCAAAATACGTGGGCATATATTGAACTATTAACAGCATTGCAATTTGTACACTCATCTATAAGAAGTCTGAGTTAAAAAAGGATCATCTGAAATTTGTGTTCAGGAAAGATTAAGAAACTCAAATGTTGCCAATTTACCATGATCAACTTTCCCCATTTAAAGATTTCACCACACTGAAAACTTCACAAAAGAAAATTTAAAGACATAGAACCGGGCTTCAAAAGAAGCGTAAATTGAATTTTTGGGGGAAAGCAAAGATATTTCGATTGTGTACAATAGAATTCCATCACTATATCCTTTCCACAGGTCAAAAATTGTCTGTCACTGAACAACAGCAATACTAGTTCAAGATTATGTCTAATTTACCTTGTGAAGAAGGCTAAAGTGGAACTTGCTAGCAATAGGCTCCCAATATATCCCGACCTCATCGCCAACCGCCAAACCCCTCCGTTTCACGAACTCCTTGATCCAACCCCCCTTGAGGACGTAGGACCCAGACGACGCCCAGAACACGAACACCAGTCTATGCTCAGAGCACGTGTCCATGTCCCTCACGATGACGTCAGCCCCCTTGCTGCTCTCGACTTGCCTCACTGTCTCCTCGTTCATCCATCGGAGAAAGTGGCTCTTCACAGAGTCCCGCCCGATCAAGAGCCTCGACAGGTGGCCGAGATCGCTTTGCGTGAGCCTCTTCTTGATCTTATAAGGGTCGAAGAGCAGCGTCAACTCTGTGGAAACTTCCTCGGCGTCACATCCCGAGGCCTCTTTCTTTCTCATCTGCGTTCTATTGAACTTCGCCTTCTTCTCCACAATTAAGGATTCGGCATTGGTAAGTGAGGCCGTGGATTTTCGCTTCAGTTGGGCAGGAACGATTTCTTGACGAGGGTGGCCGACTTCCTTCGTGTTCTGATCAGGCGCAAGGAGGAAGAACTCGCGAGACGCCACCACTCCTGCAGATGAAATACCTGTGGCCCCTTCGTCGCCATTCTTCTCCTGGCTACTCTTCTCCTGATCTTGCAGAAAAGAAAGGCATGACAAAGAGTCCATCGACGCCGGTGAGTGGAACTTGCTTCTCAGGTGGTCGCCAATGGGTTTCTTCTTCTCGTGATCCTCCAGATAAGAAACGCGCGATGGCGAAGAGTCCATCGACAATGGCGAGTGGATATCGCCTCTCAGGACGTCGCACATGGTTGCCGTTTTGGGTGCCAAGGAATCGACGAGCTCCATGGGTTCGTGGCGAAAGAAACAGGAAAGTGCTTCGCGAGAACAACAGAGGGGCAACAAGGTGCAGAGAAATTCAGAGAGAGAGAGCGAAAGAGAGAGACAACGTTGGAGAGAATAGAGAGACAGAGGACGATGACGACTCGGAGACATAGAGAGGGGGAAATATATGGTTGGTTTTGTAACATCCCGGGTCCCACTTGTGTGATATTGTCCGCTTTGGACACTGAGTTCTCACGGCTTTAAAACGCGTCACGCAAGTTTAAGAGGGACCAAGCCTTATAAAGGCTCCTAGGAGCTTCTCCCTAAGCGATGTGGGACAAGAGGGAGAGGAATCCCTTCCCCTTCCCTTGCGCACGTCCGAGGACCGGAGGCGCGGACGCACCGCCATCCCTCCTCCCCGCGCACCGCCGCTCGGGTCGTCACAGGTTTACCGTTGGAATTGGGATGGCTTTGTAGTCAAGTTTTGAGAGTGCACTGAGGAGTGAGAGTTTCTTTCCTAATTCGAGTCAGGTTAAGATTAGTAAAATAGGAAATAATTTCAAGATTCATGATCGAAGATTGATTTCCTACAGAAACTCTAACATCACAAGCTCTTTAATTATTATAATAATGAGTTGGAGATAGTTCCCCAGAGCTTCTTCTTTTTCCTACGGGATTTTAAAAAGTTGGAATTTTCTCTTTTGATTTACTTTAACAAAAGAAAGATTTTTAGATGTATATAATAAAGAGTTCATAAAAAAAAAAAAAAAAAACATGTGTACTTACATTGCAAAAAATTACACAATATAAAGAAAAAAGACAGCATTGATACATGATACAATCAGCCTTAAAAAAAAAAAAAAAAAGATTGTCATCTTTTTTTAATTGATTTGTTCGTATTTTTTGAGTGGGACACTTTTCTGTTTTGGCTAAATTATCTGTTATGTATAATAATCAAATTTTTTTTGTATCATCAATAATGTTGAATTAATATTCCTTAATCTTTAGAAAAATAGAAATAGATGGAATTTTAATGTTACACCTCTCTATTTTCCTCAGAAATTCAATTCTTGATGAGTGTTCTTTTGAAAGTCAAGAGCGTCTTTAATTTTTCAGAGCCTTTTTTGCCCAGTGTGCTAAATATAAGAAATTTAAAGTTGTATATTTTTACATTTTATAAAGTGACATGCCAATATACTAGATGCTCAAATTATTTCTAGGAAATTGGGATGAAATCGAATTCTTTCTTGTTTTGTTGAATCCTTTTTAGTCCATAATAATACACAAAAAAGAGAATGTGCCATAGCTTGACTATTTTTTGTTTATTTCACAAAAAAATGAATAATTGAAAAACATTTGAAAACAATTACTTGTATCACTTATAAAAATAAATAAACTTTAAATATTTGCATTGTCTGAAAAAATATCTAGATATAATTTATTATCAATAATGAAAATATTCTTTATTAACTAATTAGTTTTAATGATACAGGTGACTTTTCTAGAAATATATTTTTCAAATTATTTATTTTTGCGAAATGAAAGGAGTTTAATGAAAATAAAATAATAATTGTAGTAGAAACAAAATCCGATCCCACCCACAACTCCTCCGATACAGATAGCTCCACCCAAGGAATACATTGTCCTATTATTTTCTATGATTACGTAAGTAAGAAGAAAATTTGAAAAAAAAAAAATATAGAAATACTACATATGAAAAAGGAAGTAAGCGAGGATAAATTAAGAAAAGAGGATAGAGAAAGAGAAATAGGAAAAAAAGATTAAGGTTTTATTTATTTTGTGAAAAATAAATAATTTAAAAAATACGTGATGGAAAAATACTTTTATAGTCATAAAAAATGTGTAAATATAATTGTTATCAATAATGAAAAATTATTGTTAATTAATTCAAATAGACAAGGGATAATATTTATCAAAAATTTTAGGGTTAATACCCTGAAAAACCCAAACTGGTACACTTGTGACAAATTTACCCTAAACTATTTTTTTGACCATGAAAAACCCTAAACTGGTATACCTGTAACAAATTTACCCCGACTGACTATAAAAAACCCTAAACTATTACATTTACAACAAATTTACCCCAAACTAATTTATTTGACTGCAAAAAACCCCCAAAATGGTAAATTTGTGACAAATATACCCTATGCTAAAATGGATTAATACCATAAAAAAAAATCACAAAAATTGTAAACGATGACAAACGGAGCATAAAATCCTAAATTTGCATACCGGTCAACTGTCACGTGTCATTTAACTTAATAATTTGAGAATAAAATTTAACGAAAACTAACATAGGGTAAATTTGTCACAAGTGCACTAGTTTGGGGTAAATTTATCAAAGGTATACCAGTTTGGGGTTTTTGGTGGTCAAAAAAATAGTTTGGGGTAAATTTGTCACAAATATACCAGTTTGGGGTTTTTCAGGGTATTAACCCAAAAGTTTATGAATTTTTATTTTTCATGAAAGGAAAGAACCTGAAAAAATAGAAAAAATGATGATCGGCATGATAATAATTGCCACGTGTTGCTTGATCAGTGCCACGTAAGATCAATCGTAGTCAAACTCCTCAGTTACGTGTACACTCTAGCCAACTCTAACTTCATTGGACTCTCTTTTTCGTTTCTTCATGCCTCACTAGACGGCGACGCCGCCACTGCCGACGGTGGAGCCTCTAGCAAGGGCCCGAAGAGTGTCCGGAACCAGCCCTAATACAGGTTCGAGACGGAAGACAAGGAGGCTTGCCTCCAGACCCTCGAAGCGAGGCCTGGGCTTGGCTTCCCCCTCTGCTATCTCCGCATTCCCACACGCCAAGGCCAACTCCATGTCCGTCGTCGTCCCGCTCTTACAACTCAGTTCGTTCTCGATACCCTTTGTCCTCCTTTTGTGTTTCGGATTAGTCATCTCGTCATATGCCCACCAGGTGTCCGATGAAAATACCCTAGCAATGGAGGTGGGTTTCTGTTGTTCCTTTGGCGTTGCTAAGTGCTATGAAGAAATTGAGCAATTCCAATGTTCTAGTTCAATTAGGGTGCGTTTGATAACGTTTCTGTTTAAAAATTGTTCCAAGGAACGGAAATAGAAAAACTATTTCTGTTCCAGGGATAATTTGAACAGAAGAATGTTTTTGGTAAACTTATTCTTGGAATAGAAAAAGAATATAAACACATTTGGTAAATTTGTGTTCTTTTAATTTTTTAATATTTTTATTGTATTTTTCTTTTTTTTCTTTTTATCTTCCTTTCGGACGGTCGCTGGCCTTAGCCATGGCCAATAGCCTCGCCGTGGCTAGGTAAGGCTCAGCCTTGTCGGTGGCTGGGCGAGCTTGGCCTTGCCGGATCTAGGCAAGCTCGAGCTCGCCTAGCCAAGGCGAGGCCGAGTGTCGTCGGCCGGCATAAGGTCAGCCTTGCCTTGGCTGGGCCAACTTGGGCTCGCCCAGATTCGGCGAGCCCTCGACGGCCGATCGCCGGTCATGACCGAGGCCGGCAACTGGCCAAAGAAAAAAGAAAAAGAAAAGAAAGAAGAAATAGAAAATTTGTTTCTCCAAAATGTTCTAGAAACAAGAAACAAGTTTTTCTTGTTTCTTGTTTCTGTTTCAAATTTGTTCCCAAGAATTAAAAAAAAAAATAGATTTGGAACAAAAAAGCAAACAAACGTGGAACAAAAACACAAACAAAAGCGTTTCTATTCTTCTTTTGTTCCCAAGAACTAAAAAACAAGATTTGTGTTCATAAATAGAAAAAAGAAACACAAACAAACACACCCTTACTGTTTTATTCATCTATCGTCACTCATTAAATCCACAGAATTGCTTATGTCTTTGCCTAGTTCCTTTCTGTACTTATAATTAGTGAACTCGGATCCATATCTTCTTGTATTGGTTACTCTTATTGCAATCAATTTTTCAATCACTATGAAAAGAGTTGCTTGGCAATGCTACTAATTGGTTGTTTGCTTGGGTAGGACACTTTTCTCCCGAGGAACCCATCTTGGAATTCTTCTGTACTCTAAAGGTCTCGAGTCCATAGGTAAAGTTTTTTCTCAAACTGGGTGAAAATAATAGCAAGTTTGAGAGTGTTGGGTGGATGTAGCTACTAGCTTGACCTGCTCTCTTGTGCTTCTTCTTTCTTGGTATCTATCTCAGTAGGGCGCTATTCTCCTGCATAAAGATGCTTCTTTAGATGCATCTACAGGTTTTTCTTCTGTATGCATTTACACATCTTGGAGAGAAATATTTACTTCCCTATTTTATGCGTCTCTGAACACAATAGACATTCTACAACTATGCGGTACCATCCATATAAAATACATCCAATAGCTTAGTGAGCAGTTTGAGTTGTTTGATGCCAAAGGATTGTGTGGCAGCAAGGCATCAAACTATCAAGAACCGCCAGTAAACTAGAGATGAGAAAAAAAAAGTAGCTGTGAAAGAAATGAAAAAAGGACGAGATTTGAAGTTTTGATTTGATTTAGGGATTTGAAGAAGGAATAAGAAGACATAAAGTGAGAGATATGAGAGTGAGATTGATGGGAGCAACGAGGGCACAAAAAAGGAGACCGATGAAGTTAGAGTTGGGGCTGTGTGTACACATGGCAACTGATGAATGGACTACTGTAAATTCTATGTGGCACTACTCAAGCATCCAATATTTTCTCTCAAGGACAATGATCAATTCTGAGACAACTAGAAATTGCCTTGGAAGAGGAAGATCTTCCATTTCATTATCAAGCAGGGGTCAGAGCTTTTTCTCATGCTACAGAAGACATTGCGAGAAACCTCCATTCCATTCCATGTGCCATATCTTCTGAGGAAACCTCTAATGTTCCCTTTGGCTTCCTAGGTGATGATATAATTCCATCTGGACAAAGCAAACGTGACTGCTTGAATCACCGAGTCCTTGTTCTGCAATTTGGTAATAGTAACAATGGATGCAATATTTGGCAACACTTGTTGATGCCTGCTTACAAATGTTAAATACTTTTCCACGTATGTGTCATGGGCCGATCGATTGGGTCATGACCATACAGCAACTCAAGCACTCTTGGATTGGCTTGAATTGTCGAAACGCCTAAGCCAAGCCTTGCTTGATCGCACACTCGCTCGCTCACCCGAATCGTAGAAAGAGAAAGTTTCTAGAGAGAGAAGCACTAGAATGAAAGGAGCCTTTGTATTACTGAAATGTTTGGATGGATACAAATGAGAGGGAGAGTGCCTTTCTTATACTTGAGGCCCTCTGATTACATCCATTGATCGGCTTTTCATTCAGCGGATGAGATCGTACCGCCAAACCTACCAACTACCGACACTAATGACAGGAAAATTCTAGAATGTGGCTCAATTACCGTATCACCCGCCCTTAAAAAGTTCCGGAAGAAGTCTTGTTGGGAATCCTAGCGATCACGCAGAAGGTCCTCCGCGGGAAGGCACGGCCCTTTAGCTACAAAAACCTCTTGGCCGTGACATATGCATGTGAATATTGCATTGTCTATCAAGACATTCTTTCCATAATTGCTGTATTATAATAAATGATTGCTAGCTAAGACTAAGTTTAGATAAGAAGTGTGATTAGCAGCGATGTGCGCAGAAAAGCATCTGGAAGATGAGATGACTCTGATTCATTTTCTCTGGATTCAAACTTTGGGATTGCTTCTGGGAAATTGAACTTCTTTTCAACAGAAAAGTTGTTAGGGATCTGCCGGACCATGGTTCGGATAGCAACATGCTTACTCATTCGGAAGATACTTTGTCAAAAGGCACTCTGTACACTCCCCAGAAAATTAAATTACAATGTCAGAAGCTAAATTGCTAAAGCGGCTAAGCTTGACATTCCCAACTGTAAATAGAATTTAGAAAGAATAGTCACTGGTAATAACTCAATAACGAGATTGGCATACAACGCACAAGTCGATGAAAAAGGATGTCATCTGTGGAAGCAGATTGGACAGCTTTTCATCAACGAGCAAAAGCCGCTCTTTTCTTGAGGTAGCCGGCTTATAAGCCTCATCGGACACTCATTCATAAGCAAAAATATCCTCCAGAATTGGAAAAATCATAATTCCAAAAAGATAGGTCTATGTAGAGAATACAAAGTGTAAGACAAGCTTTTGGATCATTAGGACCAGTTGACTTCTTCATGATGATCAAACAAGGACATGCCAGATACTAGGCAGAAGTACACCACAAGTCTTTAGCCATAACTGTGAGGAATGACACTTAAGTCACATAAACTTCAAAACAGTGCACTTAAGTGCGCTTTTTTTCGAATGGGACACTTAAGTCTTGGCTCCGCGACCCTTCGGAATCCTACGTGGCAATATTTTATTATTATTATTTGCCTACGTGGCTCGCCATAGGAGCTCCAAATCGGCATAAAAATTAAAAAAAAATTTAAAAAAATTAAAAATTTTTAATTTTAAAAATTGCAATTTCAAAAAATTAAAAAAACTAAAAAAAAGAAAATTTTAAAAATTTTAATTTTAAAAAATTTTAAAAATTAAAAAAAGAGAAATTTTAAAAAATTTTAATTTTAAAAAATTTTAAAAATTAAAAAAAAAGAAAATTTTAAAAATTTTAATTTTAAAAAATTTTAAAAATTTTAAAAAAAAGAAAATTTTAAAAATTTTAATTTTAAAAAATTTTAAAAAAAATAAAAAATAAGAAAATTTTAAAAATTTTAATTTTAAAAATTTTTAAAAAAATTTTTTAAAAAAAGAAAATTATAAAAATTTTAATTTTAAAAAATTAAAAAATTTTAAAAAAATAAGAAAATTTTAAAAATTTTAATTTTAAAAAATTTTAAAAATTAAAAAAAAATTAAAAAATTTTTAATTTTAAAAAATTTTAAAAATAAAAAAATTTAAAAATTTTAATTTAAAAAAATTTAAAAAAATAAAAAAAATAAGAAAATTTTAAAAATTTTAATTTTAAAAACTTTAATTTTAAAAAATTAAAAAAAATTAAAAAATAAGAAAATTTTAAAAATTTTAATTTAAAAAAATTAAAAAAATTTAAAAAATTAAAAAATTAAAAAAAAAGGGGGGGGAGGCGACAGCGGTGGAGGTGGCGGCGGTGAGGGGCGCCGGCGGCGCAAAGGGAGCCGCCCCGCTCGCCCCCCACCCCCCTTTTTTATAACTTTTTTATAATTTTATTTTTTTAAATTTTTCTTAATTTTTAAAAAATTTAAAATTTTCTTAATTAAAAAAATTAAAATTTTCTTAATTTTTTTAAATTTTTTTAAATTTTTCTTAATTTTTTAAAATTTTCTTAATTTTTAATTTTTTTTAAATTTTCTTATTTTTTAAATTTTTTTAAATTTTCTAATTTTTTAAAATTTTTAAAATTTTAAAATTTTTCTTAATTTTTTAAATTTTTTAAATTTTTAAATTTTTCTTAATTTTTAAAATTTTTAAATTTTCTTAATTTTTAAAATTTTTTCTTAATTTTTTTTTAATTTTTTTAAATTTTTCTTATTTTTTTAAAATTTTTGAATATTTTAAATCTAATTTAATTAATTTATATACTATTATTTACACGTAGATGCGAAACGGCGTCGTTTTTGCATTTTCTCCACCACGTCAGCATGCAAAACGACGCCGTTTTGGACCAAGCTCGCCGGAAAGTCGCCACATCAGCCATTTGGCCGGATTTTCGCCGAAGTTGCACTTAAGTGTCCCATTTTACTCCGATGATGGCACTTAAGTGTACCATTTTAAAGTTATGGCACTTAAGTGTCCCGGCGTGCCAAGTTATGGCACTCCAGGTGTCCCGCACTCCAGATACTAGAAATTTGGCAGACAATTAAGCTGCGCAGACAGGGATTCATAAGTTTTTCAAACAGGTGTCCAAGGCCAAAGCTGCAGAGCTACAAGAAGTCAAAATTGGCAACATTGGATATGCTATGATTGATATGTTGGACAAAAACTACACAAACTAACCAGCTGTAACATCTCTGTATAACTGCATATGGAGTCACATATGGCAAATTATCTGAGCTGTTGATTTAGAGAGTTCGGTAGAAACATCTTGATGAAACAGTATCTAAAAGCCAGCTTATGCATTCACTGTTGAGGTGAACGTGCAAAATATGGAGGCATGTCTCGAACTGCCCATAGCGTTGCAATTTACACTCATAAGGCATGTGCTGGAACCAGGCCCCCTTACACATAGACTTACCTAGTAATATGGCCACCATTACAAAATTCATCTCTAAAATGAAAAGCAAATATGCATTGCTCTCTGTACGAGACCTATATCTATAATAGAAAGAAGTAGCCAACTGAGACATGCTGATCAGTACTTGATGAGAAATCGCCTTTAAAAAGGATCATTGACAATTTGTTTCCAGACAGGATCAAGAAAGCCAGATGTTGCCAATCTACCGTAATCAACATTCCATTCAAAAATATCACCATAGTGAAAACTCACGCTAGAAAATTTCTGGGGGGAAATAGAGATAGTTTGATTGCATACAATAAAATTCCATCACTGATACCATTCAGAAAAAGATCAAAAAATTCCTCATTGGTCACTGGAGAAAAGCAACACTAATTCACAGATTGAGTCTAATTCGCCTTGTGAAGAAGGTTGAAGTGGAGACTTGCTAGCACTAGGATCCGATAATATCCCGACCTCATCGTCAGCCACCAACCCCCTCCATTTCATGAACTCCTTGATCCAACTCCCCTTGAGGACATAGGATCTTACGATGCTCAGAACCCGAACACCGGTCGATGCTCAGAGCACGTGTTCACATCCCTCGCGATGACGTCGGCCCCCTTGCTGCTCTTGACTTGCCTCACTGCCTCCTCGCTCATCCATCAGAACAAGTGGCTCGTCACACAGCCCCACACAATCAAGAACCTCGGCTGAGATCCCTTAGCGTAAGCTTCTTCTCGATCTTATAAGGGTCAAAGAGCAGCACCAACTCTGTGGAAACGCCATTGCATCTTCCTTCCTTTTCATCAAATACAGAGGCCTCCTTCTTTTCTTTCTGCGTTCCATTGTGTTTAGCAGCCTTCTTTTTTTCAGGCCGAGCTTCATTCTCAGTCAAAATTTCCTCTGAGGGTTCCTATCTTCACAGGCAGCGTATCCTAGCTTTTCTCGTGCTAGCTTTACTAGCAATTGCAAGACTTCTCCACTGTCTTCCTAACGCTGTTCCTCGCCGTTGGGGAGATGCAACCAGACTCCTCTTTTCTCCTCTTGTTTTTTGAGTGAGAGCTCGAAGCAGTCCATTTTCACTTTGAGCGCTCTTCGCCGACTCCCATCTTTGACGCCAAGGCTTCCAGGATTTCCAATGTTATCATTGACTGAGATTAGTCACAACTGCCAGCATTCGCTGCTCCCACAGCTGATGGACGAAACTCTTTTTACAATTCGTTTTCTTCTTCTTATTTCATTTTAAGTGCTCTGATTGTGTTTCCTTTTCCTTTTGCAGATTTCGATCATCAATACTAACGCATCAAGGGTCTCAACTCTTATATTTACTCAGTCATTTTACACAGGAAGCAGAAGCCGTGAGTCTTAGACATTGCCTACATAAAAATCGATAGCAACTGAGGCTCCATTAACGATTTGAGCTTACTCTGATAATGATGTGATGTTCGGATTTGAATAGTTGCTTTGTCATGACATTTGATTCTCTTGACTCAAGCATCTGCCGTCTGTTTTTTAACATTCCTGTATGAAATCACGATTTAAAACTTGAGGAGAAGAGTTAATCGGGTAATCCAATAGTTGATTTGTCTTGCTGCGCGTTTAAGATAGATCTCTGAATTTATAGTTACCTGTTGAACTTCTATTGAACAGAGTCTCAAACAATTCCTTGTAATAAATTTTAAAATCCTTAGTTGATGAATTGATCCTGTCTATTGCTTGATGTTGCCGAGAATCATATGGAGGTAACTGAACCAGTTTTGATCAAAATCTTCTATGATTAAGGCTGAGAATTATTAAGGTTGAGATTTGTATGAAAATTGTTGCTGGTTCAGATTTATTAGTGATGTAAACATGCTTCCCTGTCATTGTGATAGTCTGAGTTGAGATTGATGCTTTGATGTTGCAATTATACTTCTTGGTTGAATTGATTGCAAATGTCCAGAGGAATTAGGGGTAAATGATAACCATTCTGGCCAAAAATTAATTTCTGGAAGAGAAATAGAAATATTTCTATTTCTAAAAGAGTTTCTAAGCAAAAATAATCGTTTGATAACGGCATAAAATTTCTATTCTAAAAATAGAAATTCATTTGATAATGACACAAAATTTCTTCCTTTCGGACGATGGCGGATCAGCGGATGGCGGAGACAGACGGCGGCGGCGGCGGTCCATGGCCTGCGACCTGCGACCGACGACGGCGGCTAGTGACCGGCGGCCGACAGCAACGAGTGGTGATTGGCAGCCGGCGGGCGGTGGCGGGCGGGCGGCGACCAGTGGCCCGTGACCGGTAGTAGCGGCCAGCAAATGGCGGCGGCCGATGACTAGCGGACGATGGTCGACGGCAACAAATGAAGGACCAATTGATGAATGATAAGAATTTTTTTTTTTATTTCTACAGAAATAGAGAAGTATAAAATTTTTACTTCTGATTTTTATTCTAAACCTATTTCTGGAACAAGAATCTATTTCAAAAATATAAAATTGGAATAATTTTATCAAACGGATTTTTATTCCAGAAATAAATCTTAGTGATTGATTGACTATTGTACATTTAAACTGAAGATGTATGTGTTCAATGTTCTCATTACAACTTCAAATTTTGTCACTATGATGCTCGGCCAATATCTCTGTATGCCACGTTTACTTCTTCTTTTTTTCTTCTTTTTTTGGCCTAATTCCATGTATATGTGCTTTTGTTAATCTGGGATTTGGCTCTTTCGTTCTTCTGTCGCACACGGATACATGACCGAAATTAAAAGTTACTTGTTTGAAACAGAACTGAACTTGATGTGTTTTGTCTAGTTCAAAGGAAAAAGAGCTGATTCCAGTGTTCAAGATGTTTTGGATTCATGATAATCTGGATATGAGAACATGAGATGATTGCCCGTTGTAAGAAAGCTAGAATTTTTTTTTTTTTTTTTGTTGGTAAAAGGTAATCATTATATTGAGCAATGATCAACTATACAAAAGATCACGTCACCAAAACTTACACTCAAGATGAAAAGATCATTATGAGTGGAAAGATGCCGGGATGTAAAAGCCACGAACCACGGCAAACAAATAACAGCAAACACAAAATAACAAGAGACAAGCACGGCATGAACAACCAACTCCCAGATACAAAACACCCTTGGCAAGAGAAAGCTAGAATGTTTATTTTTTAGGGAAGCAATTTTGTTTGTTTGGAGTTCATTGTATACTATGCTGAAAGTAAATAAACTGAGATTAGTGTATATGAAGGAAGGATTTGCCTGTCAATAAAAAAAAAAAAAAAAATGAAGAAATGGATTCATCCCAAAGAACATAGGTTGCATTTGGTAGTCTGATTTTGAATTTAGATCAAATAACAAAATACAATATCTAGTTTTGGACCACATATATTGAGGCTAACATTACAACTTAAAGGGGAGTGAATAGGTTATTTTAAAAGACTTTGACAATCTTTTGCAGAAATTAGCATATGCTAAGTAGAGGTCATGTCAAGTTGATGTTTCAAAGATCATAAGCAAATTGTGTGCTTATGCAAGTAAATGAGTGAAAAATGGTAGCACACAATAATATATTGTGGTTCGGCTTTATCCTCAAGCTTACGTCCACTCTCAACACTAATAGCCACAAGTCAAGCTAAATTGCACTTGTAATCTGCTGAACAAGTTACACTCAGCATACACCAATCCTTTCAAATGATAGATCACACTATCAAGAATAAGGTGTTGCTATCAATTGGTACACTTGATCTCTCACACGATTACAAGGTGACAAGAATCCAACAAAAAAAGTAATAGACAAATAAGAGCTTTTTGCTAAAAACACAACTTCTAGCATTTCAAAGTTTAGTTTTGCACTTGTTTCACATTTTGGCTTTAAGGATCTTCTCTTATATAACCATCTTCAATCTTCCTCATTGGAGATGCCTTGGAGAAGCAAAAGTTGTTCAATTATCGTCTGTGCTACTGTCCAAACAAGGAATTGCCAATACAATTCTTTTTCTAGAACATTTGTAGGCCACCCAAAATAGCTTCTACCATTGTCCTATCACTGCGGCTCTGAAAAGTCTGTCAAACAGCTTGTTTTTTTATTCTCCATTTGACTTTCGGTTCTTCTACTATGCGCATTCACTTGACAATGACTAGATTTGTGAGCCAATGAACATCATCAAATGATCATTGTCGTGACATCACCAGTGACCTGATATCTTCAACATTAGCACAAACATTGTCTTCAGTTGATCTTCAGATCCGTTGGTGCTGTTTACAAATAGAATAGACTTGTGATCTTTTTCCTTTATGGACATCACTTCTGTTACACATCGTCACAAACATCAGCAAATATCATAGTAAATATTATATTAAGCATAATTTTGGTATCATAAAAAATTCCTTGAGATGATTCTCTAATAATTTCCCCCTTTTTTATGACAACAAACTATTCCACTTATATGAATAGTTAGATATTTGATAAAGTTGCAGTAAAAGTACATATATGCTCATGTGATTTTCAAAGAATGTACACATTTGCAGATGTCGGAGTTTCCATAGGATTTACATGGAATTTGGGAGATCATGTCTAGGCGATCTTTAATAATAAGAATGAAAAGTCACAGATCTTCTAGAGATCATGTCTTGTGATATTTGAGAATAGATATGGGACAATGTAATGAATAAAACAAAAAAAAAAAAAAAAAAAGAAGGCATTGATAGATCTAAGGATATAAGCTATGGACATTTTCACTGTGCATCAAATTTCATCAATTTCTCATAAACACATCATAACTCCCTCTTTTTGTCATCAGCAAAAAGGGAAGCAAATAAATCATCAAAAGATAATTCCATTGAACATACTAGCACGTGACTACATCAAGCGAAAAAAATAGACATCGACAAAAAGAAAACAGGAGCTAAAGAAAACGTCTTTTTAAGTGTGAGGGCGTTTTCTTTGCTGGGAGAAGGTAGGGGGTTTGGATTCTTCAGGTTCAGGACGAACAAGATTCTAGTAGTCTAAGCTTTGAATAGTCCATTCAATATGCACTAGATATCGAGTTAATGAGGATATGATGCTCCTGATTTCTTGAACATTGACTTGAAGCTTGGCAAGACAATAGTGGAAGAAGCAGGTATTTCCATTGGGATAGTAATCTTTCAGGTCTAGGGGGACGAGTGGACTGCCTTTGGACCGGTGCCTTTGCTTTCTTCTTCCTTTCTTGCTTGGCTTGACTCTCCCTTAGAACATTGATTGCTCGTTCATCATCTCCTTGTCCTACGGGGATTATCTTATCCTTATGATTATCTCATCCATGAGGAATAATTCTTAGCATCATCTTGTCAAGTGTTTCCTTCTCGATCTCCACCTTCAGCAAGCTTTGAGGGGCGACATCAGAAAAATCAATACTTTTGTGCTTGAAGATGCGAGTGAAAAGAGCACTATAGGTTAACTTGCCAATTATTCTCTTTGCAGTGCAATACTTGTGGATGAATATCATATGAGAGAGGGAGAAATCTTCGACCTTGGTGAGAATGGCCCAAATAACTCCTGCCGTATAACGAGATAAGTCGTTGGTCAAAGATGATTTTGGACGAAGGCAACAAGTTCAACGAATAGTGTTTTTGAACAAATTATATTCAGTTTGAATACTTTCACCTAGTTCATTCAAGGTGACAAAAAATTTTCTTGCCAAAACTGAATACAAACCTTAACAACATTTCAAAATCAAAAGATGGGTCAAAAGAGAACCTTTTAGTAGGCTCAAGGTTTTGGAATATCCTATCGTCATCATCTTTGCGATGCTTATCTCCCCGATGTTTCTTCCATTTCAGTTCCAGGTTCACTTTGCAAGTTGGTCAGTGGTGTAGGGGCATATTGTGTAGGTGACACTACTGGTTGATCTACAGTCGGTTGAGGGACGATATGACTTGGCTTTTCTGTTATAGCAGTGACATCCTATTTGTCTTTGTTGGTAGAGAATTTTTTAGATGTTTATCTACTGGTTGAGAGGGCTTACCAACGGGTGCAGAGGATCAGTTGTTGAGTTTCAATTGTTCTGGATTCAAGAGCCAGAATTAATGAAGCTTTTTCTTCCATGAATTGGTTGAAAAGTTGATGAATAAGTGCCTTTTTTTTTTCCTGGTGGAACTAGAACTGGCTGGGATTGGTGCATCTAGTTTCAGCAGTGGAATAGTAGGAACGATGATCATTTCTTTTTCAGCAATAAATCGAGACTCAAGAGTATCTGCAGTTGGTGTTACTCCTTTGGTTGAAGATGGCAGGGTGGTACTTGCGGCTGCCGATTCTACATGTTTTCCAATCTGTTGAGACAAGGAACACTTTGCCTTTATGTTAACTCATTGGATCTCCGGTTGCTTAGTCAGATCAATATGTGAAGGTCCTCCTATGGGAGCTCTATCCAATATTGCAGCTGTACGAGAAAATTTTGTATTTCCATTGTTTTTTTGAGTCTTACAAGATTTGGGAGCCATTTCTAGAGAAAAATGAGGAGTTTTGTGTACGAGAGAAGGAAAGGTAGAAAGTAAATGGAGAAGAATGATTAAATATAATAAAAGATTAGGAGCGGTTATGGCGAGCGGTTTATTAAAGACGTGTGCATTATCTCCTTATGAATAGGAGCAGTTTAGCCACATTTACAGTGTTAGTCGTTACTCAATGACGGTAACTTTCTTGTCTATTTTTCATATTTTCACTCATTTTTTTTCATAAATAAATCACAAGGAAAATAAATGAGAAAGAGAGAGAAATGGCAACACTTATAAAATCAGCAATCAAAGTGATTTTTTGTCAAAATGGTCACCAAGAAGAGATAGAAATAGTACTGTAATGGTAACTATTTTAATTATCAATGCATACCTAATGTTCGTTGTGTTGTCGATTTTTGATCAAAACTTAGTACATTTCTTTCAATAGTAAATGTTACCCAGATGATGCTATTCAAATGGATTGCAGATTCCCAATTCTCCTCCGATATATTCAAAAGCTCATTTGGCCAATGATTTGGTGAAAATATCTGCAAGCTAATGTTTCATTCCCACAAATCGTATGCATATATCACCATTGTTCACATGATCTCTAAGGAAGTGATCTGACCTCAATGATCTTGGCCTATGAATGCAATATAGAATTCTTCGTAAAATTTATAGTACTTCTATTTTCTAGGATTGAAATATTTTGATTTTCTTCCCCAAAGCCAAACTTAGCCGTTGCATCCAAGTAAGTTTAGCGCAACAACTTTCAAGTGCAATGTATTCAGCCTCAATGGTTAAAAGAGCATTTGAATTTTGTTTCTTTGAGAATCAAGAAATCATCATGCTTCCCAATAATTGACTAGTTCCCAATTATGTACTTGCTAGTGCATCCCAAGCAAGACACACACTATCTCCAACATGTCCATCGCATGTGAAGTGGAGTTTCAACTAAGCTCAAAACGGAACAGTAGTTAGTATGTGAAAGAAAAGCTACAACTCACATATACACAGTTGACGGTTATAGAAGATTTCTCTACACTAACACCTAAACGATTTTTATTTGCGCGCTTTGAACATATCAAGCTCAAAAATATATCCAGAGGCTCTCAGTTTAGACGAAAATTCAATCACACAACCAAAGCAGTGTTTAATCGCTGAGAACAAAGTAAACCGAGTCACCAAAGAAGAACTCTTGGCCAAAATTCAGAGTTGCTCGATTTAAGAATTTATCTAGATGCAGAACAATGAAATCGATGCTATTGTGAAAGAATACTTAGCATCGACTTCATCTAGGCATTTCGACAAACGTATGACTGGCATCTCGGCTTAGTGATCAAAACGCAAGGACGAAGCAGCAACCTAAGATCACACGACCACAACATCATTCAAGCAAGCTCAATTCAATAACATATCCTCAATAGGATACTAATTTCACTCTAGAGTTCTCGGCCTCAGTCTCACGTGCAAAGTGACAGAAACGAAGTATAAGCAATAACTTGAAGAAAAACAACAAGCGGCCTTGAATACGATCGAATCAGGGGGAGAAGTTGTCAGAGACAATGACACTGAAGATTGGAGCCAGCAAAGAAAAAACGATCAAGTTCGCATTACTTCGAGCTCACTGACTGGAAAACAGAGGGCGGCCGGCGCACCTCCGGTGACTGCTAATGTAAACTGCGACGGAAACCGACAACGGAGAGAGAGGGGGGTAAGGATTCGAAGAAGAAGTCGATAGATAAAATCACCGCTAAATTCGAGAATTCTTTCTCTATAATCCCCGCTCTATCCATGTCTGGTGGGCGATTATTTAAACCTGAAGGTACAGTCGTTAGCGATGGCCGGTTATTAAGCCAAGGAGTGGAACTCTCGGAAAGCGTCACGACCGAAGACCGGGTGCCGGTGGAAGAGGAACTCGAAGCGACGGAGATCGGTGGCAGTGCCGCAGGAGAAATCGTTTACCTGTGGAAAAAGCAAATCGAGACGATCAACTTTTCGAATGAGTGCGACCTCGAGGAGCCGACCTGAGACGAAGCTCCAGTGACGTAAAGAAAGCCGAGACGAAGATGTTCGAGGAGAAGAAGAAGAGGAAGGCGCCGGCGAGATCGTAATCCGAAGAGGAAAAACGCGCGTGCTGGTTCCGTCGTCCTCCTCCGCCGAGTGAGGAAGAGCGCGTGTCCGCGGCGGTGGTCCGGTGGCGCCGTCGCACGGGGACGGGAGAGGCGAGCTCCGACGGAGCTGGACGGGAACGGGGGCGGCGGCGGCGTCGGCCGGCCTCCGCTTCTTCGTCGGGCGGAGCGCGTGCTTTCTCCTTCTTTTTTCATAGAGGGAGAGCGTCGATGTTTACTTATCGGGGGGAGCGAGCGGTGACGATACGGAGAGAGATTTTCTCCAGTCAAGCTCGTGGGGTTTGTTGTTGTGGAGTCTTCTGTTTGCTCGGCCGTCCCTCTCTCTCGCTTAGGTTGAAGCTTTCCGGTAAGGGACAAATCTGTCCGATTCTTTTTTTTTTTTGTCTCAAAATATCAATTTTAGGTCGAATGACAATTTTAACCTCAATTTCTTTTTTCTTTTTTTGTCATGTAAAACATTACAAACTTTCACCTTTATTCCAAATCTCACCCTACCACTAGTGCTCTATTTAAAGTTAAGCTTGTTTTAGGAAAAAGGGTTTTAGTCGTAAGCTTGGCGGATTTCGTCCATAGCTTCTCTTGATAGACGGTAGTCTACAACTTCAAGAGTATTACAACAAATTGAAAAAAACTGGCTAGAGAAATTCAATTTATATATTTTTTGACTTGCTAGGGAAGTATAGGAGACGTGAACAATGTCACTGTTATTCTCCAAACTATAACTCAAACAAGAAGACAATGAATAGTGTTTAAATCCAGCCAGCAAGTGTACATGAATTTATTACTAAGGACAATCAAATTTAAGTGAAAGTTGGTGATGTTTTTAAGACAAAAAAAAAAAGTTGGGGCTTATACCTATTAGTTGCTTAATCATATTAAAAGTTGTTATACTAAATAGGTTATAGAGAGGAAGATTTGACATTCCAATAGGTTTCTAGTATTGGAGTAATTTACTTTTTTTCAAGTGAAGTAATGCCTCAAACATATACGTTTTAATTCTACTATGCTTATTAATATCAATATTTTACAGTCATATAGGATCCGATTATTCTTAGTTAATTAATTATTTATGTGAATAATTTTCTACAGCCGGCTCTGCGGTTTATCCTGACTGGGGAGAGACTAGTTGGTAGGCGAATTCGTCTTTTTTCCCTTCATTATATTGCGACGGAATCTTGCTACACTTCCCTAAAACACGTCTTAAACAAACGAATTGACAAATAAAAGAACTTTTTTCGATAATTTATTCTCAATATGGTAATGGGCCATATTCAGGATGGGTAGCTAGTTGGCGAGTAAAGCAATCGGAGGCAGGTCAATTTTAAAATACACGTGTTAGAATCCTGGCACGACTTGAGAGGTCGTGTATTAGACTTTTCCGTTTCGTTGGACACTTAGGTTCTGTTTGCGAATTTGTAATTTTTGTTATATTGTTCTTGGGAGTAGATTTAGAATATAAATCCATTTGATAAAATTTTTGTTCACAGAAATAAATTTCTATTTTTTTTGTTCTCGAAAGTAGATTTAAAACAAAATCAATAAATAAAAAAAGTTGATTTTTCGTTCCTGGAAACAATTCTAGAATCAAGCACTTATTTCTCTATTTTCTTTTCCTTTTTCTTGTTCTTCTTCTCTCTTTCTTCATATTCAACTGCTGCCGCCACCGCCGTTCCGTCCACTACCTATCGCCGCCAATTGCCAATGACCGGTCCAACAAGCTCGCCGAAACCTTAACCTCGCCCGGATTTGGCGAGATCGAGCTCACCCAATCACCGGTGGGGCTCGACCTCACCTAGGCACCACGGTCGGCGTTGGCTGGCCAAGGCAAGGCTGACCTTGCAGTGGCCTGGTGAGGTCGAGCCGCGCTGACAGCTTGGGCGAGCTTGGCCTCACCTAGCTGCCGATGAGGCACGGCCTAATGGAGGGCTATTGATGCTCCGGTGTGGTCGCCAACCCTCGTCTAACTGATCGCCGGTCACCTCAAGGCTGATGACCAGCCACCTTGAAGAAGAAGAAGAAGAAGAAAGGGAGAAAGAAAGGAAAAAAAATTAAAATTAAAATTTAAAAAAATGATTTGAAGTAAAAATTTTGAGGACGGTACCAAATGCAATTCTATTTCAAGAATTGAAATTTTAGACAATTACCAAACAACTTAAAATGTTTAGAAATTGTTCCCGGGAACAAAATAAAAAAGAATAATTTCTAATAAAAAATTGTTCCCAGAAATAAAAACGTTACCAAACGCGTCCTTATTTGGTGCATTTTGTGTCCTTTTCCTTCTTTTTCTTTCTATTTTAATGAGCTTGTAATTTATTGACTTGTGATTAAAATAAAAATGGCAAAAAAAAAAGTGACAAAGTTGTTTCCGTGGTCCCCATCCCTTTTCTTTCTACCTGTTTTCGAGGTGTACATAATAAGTCTCATAGGGTGTGAAGGTGCCAAATCGAACATTTCCTTTGTCATTATGCAAACGCACGATTCGGCATAATTCTTCATGTATGTCACAGAAAGAGACAAAAAAACAAATAGTCCATCAACTTTTACCCACCATTTGATTGTTAAATTTGTAATTTGTTTAATTTGGTCCCTAAAATTTATAGTGTGCAATGTGATTTTTGAACTTTTAATTAGTTTAATGTGGTATATGGACTTTTGATACATGTTTAATGTAGTCCAACTCTATGAAAATGTTCAATATTGTCGTTCCATTAATTGAAGACCAGAGATAACATTGAACATTTTTCATATAATCTAGGGACTAAATGAAACATGTATCAAAATTTTAGAGATCGTATTGTATATTGAGATAAGGTTCAAAAATTATATCAGACCAATTAGAAATTCAAGGACTAAATTGTATATTGGACTAAAGTTTAACGACGATTTGTATCATTTTCCCTTGTAGAAAAAATGTCGACACTTTGTTAACTCCACATTAATTAAGTTAATGGAGATACTTCATAGGTCGGGAAAATACGTAAAGTGGGTTATTTTGTTGTCAAAGTAAATCTTTTTTTTATTTTATTTTCTTTGGTTCTTTTTCTAGTAAAAAAAGGGAAAAAGCTTGGATCTGAAACAGCTCATCGATTGAAATTTTGCAAGGAAGGTGTTTGGTCCCGATTTTTTGTTGTCCGTCATGGTATGGAGAGTCTACGATATTATTCTGCGACCCCTTTGTTGAGTTGGAGAATTAGGCGTGAGCCTTAGTCATTTTAAAGGTTGGAGACACGATGATTGCTCGTGAACTATGCCCGTGTAGCTTTTATTTTACGACCGGGACCCGGATGATAAAGCATTGCGTTTGATATTTTTGCTTTGGCGATGCGTTTGAACCAAGAAATAATCCTTGTACGTGATACTTTTTGACTTTCAACAAAATAAATACATCGAATGCTTTAATTTCACGCCAAGAGAAAGAAATTGCCCGCGATCATCATCTTTGTGTGTGAAGTTCTTACAAGTATTAATTTCACTTGAAGTCTAACGTGGAAAGCTTGGGACCAATGATTGTATTGAAATATTCCATTACTCGTAGTCTAGTTGCAATCTTTGCTCAATTCTTTGCTCAGCTCCAATCGAGTAGATCTTCGACGTCTTTACTTTACATGCCTTAGATCAGGTTTTCTTTTTCTTGTATGGAACTTACTGATACAACCTTAACGCCATTAACACTTTCTTGGCATGGAATTTGTTAATTTACAAGCATTAAAGCGAATTTTCCTTTTTTGTATGGAACTTACCGACATGTCCTTAATGCCATTAACTCTTTCTTCGCATGGATTTTGGTTTCCTTTAATTTGCCGATGTGATTTTCTTTTTCCGTTTTTTTTTTTTTAATCTCTCTCCCCCTTACATGTTGTTGTTCTTCTTCTTCCTTAAATGCCACTAAACCAAAAACTCACAAAATTTGCCAACCACAACAACGGAAAAACTATGATTTGTACCCTCTCATGACCACCAATTAAGTGGCCGTGGCCTTGAATTTCGCGACTTAAAGTTCAAGTTACCACGGCTACAATTAGCTCCAGAGCGACCATGGCATTCGCAAGCTTAAGCATGAATGGCTCTAATGGCTGCGAGCTTAGAGCTTGAGTTGGTAGCGATGGGCGTTGCAATCAACTCCTATCTCTTTGTCAATTTGTAATATTTTTTAATATTGTTAGATGCGGTGCCAATTTGCCGCTACATAAATTGAGCAAGTCATAGCTTGACATGTTTATAAATGTGTTCATGTAAATAGTCTATGTCGGCAAAAATCGACCTTCATAGGAAAAAGTATAACCCAAGGATTGCTTGATGTTTTTGAAAAATAGTAGAACAACGTTTTGTGAGAAGAAGAAAAAAAAAAAACGGTAGGAGAATGAGTTTGATTTTTCAGTAAATAATAATGACCAATCGGGACATTATCTATTTCCTTATTTATTCTTTGGCGGTGCTAGCTTTTCCTGTCCGGTCTCACCCTTCAAGCCTAAGAGGTAGGGATTGAACACCGCACCTTCCCGTCCAAATGGGACAGTGGCTAATTAGGCGAAGCTTAAGTTGACTAGTATGAACTTATCTTGGATCCATTTATGCTGTGGAAATATGCAAAGCAAGTTATATATTTCGAAATATTCCAAATAAATTCACGAGACAAATAGTGGTGTGTAAAAGAAAATTCATTGCAAATGGAGCGAAATTTGGAATAGAAAGGGACATGATGTGCCATCCTCATCCCCATCTCAACATATACCAAAACCAGCATACTAATTCACCAAATTTGAAAGTTAGATGAAAGCCATTATGACTTAGCCACGACGAGGGAGGTGCGTAGGTCGAATACCAGTTTGTTTCTTGAGCATCATGGCGCACTAAAAAACCTTAACAAATCCCCCACGAATTTGTCATACTCCCATGCCATCTCCAAAAATCACAGCCCCACCATACCGCCCCCTCCCCTTCCTTTCTTTCTCTCTCTTTTCCTTCTTTTTCTTGGCTATTGATAGAGAACCGCGGGACAATAAAGTGCACACAGCACGCAACAGCATTGGGGAGGTTCGGGTCGGTCAGATCTTTTAATTCCTTAATTCTTTACTTTTCAAGAAATTAAAAAATATAAAAGAGAAACGATTTTCAATATGGGTAAAAGGGGAGGAAGAGGAGGAGGATCGACGCCGGTGGATTTCGGCCATGATTTGTGGCATCGAGCGGTGGTGAGTTTTTTGCCTTCAGGGGGCCAGCTGTTCCTCTCCCCATCAATCGGGCCCAGCACCACCACCCTCCCCTCCCCTTCCTTATCCCCTTCATCATTGTATTTTTGTCTCCCTTCACTACGGAAAACGATTCGGATTCACTTATTTTTAATAAACAGTTTTAAAATTACTAGTGCTCTGGCAACGCACATCATAAAACTAGTCTCTCTGTTAAACATTATGTTATTTTCAAATCGGGGATCGCATTCAAAGTTCTTCTGCGGGGTAGTTGCTGTGGATTTTAATTTCAGTTCTCTTGATTATCTTTAATTTTCGAGTGCAAAAATTATCAAGTGAACATTCGGCCTCAAAATATAAGCTAAGCTAACCATAAATCACTCCATTGAATTGAACGCGCATGTGAAAAGTACCAGCCCGAAATGAAATTTGCAAGAGAAATTCCAATGCCCCTTATCTACTAAGATACTAAGACAAAAGATGTGAGCAAAATAAGAGACTTCCCAAATGAAAAAGAAGAAAAGAAAAGGAAATAATATAGTCCCACCATAAAATAAAGAAAAAACCCCGATAGCGAAGTAATGCCGTAGAGCGAACAACGAAGTGGGTAAAAGGCCCAACTTGCGGATGGACTGGGCTCAACAAGAGGCCTATATTCAGAGAAGGCATGACAAGAAAGAAAATTCACGGTAATTAGTTTTTACTCATAAAGAGCATGGCCCAGGGTGTTTCTAAAAGTCCATTGTTTTGAAGGCCAAGGTTTAGCATAAACTCACGTTATGGAGATCGATGAATTCTACTAACCTACGACTGTTAATATAACTTCGCATATTGACATGACCCACCGCTCGTACAAATGTCCTAAGTTGATTTAATAAAACATTATATTAAGCACATTCCATCCCAAAGATTAATTTTTTGAATAGGGAAAAAAAAAAGTAGATGCTATACGCAGATTCTAATGTTGATTCTTTGAAACAAAATTCTTCGACAGATTAATCTATTAACAACTTTGCCTGAACGAGTTAAGCCAGTCTTCACTTACAATTCTTCGTGGATAATAAAAGTTGTGCACACGGGAAGATGGAAAGGATATCTGTAGAGGTTAATGGCACTTGCTTCATTTTCTTCTTTTGTTTTTGTGCTTCTTCTTTATTTGAAGCTGTACGCTTGATAGATCATATTAGTCATCTTCTCAATTCAACAGAAATACAATTGCACCAAGAAATAGGGAGAGAAGATATTAGAAACAAGCTTTCATAAAAGAAATGACATTTCAAGCTGTCTCGATGACATCTTTATTAATTGAATTTATAACACTAGTTTACAGAGACAACTCCCCAAACAATTTCATCGTCCATGAAATTTGGTGGCCTTACCCTTTAGCTTCTTCATCCACTCGGCTACTCTTCTCTCCAATATTCTCACACCTCGCACGAGCCATTTGGGCCTTCCCGTTTCAAATGAAATGTATGCTATCGAAATCCCAATTACGATTCCCGATGCATAACCTATCCACGTTGTTTTTTGTTTGAGCCAACTCTCATGCTCTTCTTGGTCGAAAGTTGATGGGGACGATGAAAGAGGAGTTTGTGCATCACCAGGGCATGCTTTTGGCAATGGAGTTCCACAAAGACCTAGATTCCCATTAAACGAGTTGCTTGAGAATGTGCTCAATTGCTTATCTTGTGGAATTCGACCAGTGAGTTGGTTCTTCGAGAGGTTTAAGCACCCAAGGGATGCCAAATCTCCCAATTTTCTAGGAATTACCCCCACTAAGTTTGTTCGAAGATAGATCAAGCCATCCAAGATTGGTCAAATTCCCTAGAGTCAAAGGGATGGAACCTGTGAGATGGTTATGAGAAAGGTTGAGCCCTACGAGAGAGTGAAGCTGTCCAATAAATTCAGGGATATTCCCTTGGAAAGAGTTGTTTGACAAGTCAATAAGTGTGAGGAAGGTGAAAATCTTCACTAGCCAAATCTCTTGCCCTTTCATGGTTAGGGTCACGGAATTTTCATATGATCCCAATCGGGAATTCTCTCCCCAAATATCCTGTGTCATATACAAGGATTTGTCTTGCCCATTTTTGCCATTCATCATGGCTTTAAGGCTCATCATCAAGTTGGTTGGCAAAGGACCGCTAAAGTTGTTGTTGGAGAGATCCAAAATGTGTAACTTAGGAAAGATGTGACCTCCCATGGGTATATTCAAAAGGCCCTTCAAATTGTTGGACCTTAAAACAAGAATTTTTAGTTCCGGGAGTGTTCCCAACCATCCTGGAAATGTATCCTCTATCTGATTGTCGTTGAGATCCAGAATTTCCAGTTGCCTACATTTAACAAGCGACCGAGGCAACATGCCTTCAAATTGATTTTGACTCAAGTCAAGAGTCATCAAGCCACTTCTCAAAGAAAATGACTGAGGAATTATGCCC